>JANJGK010000002.1:83898646-83983646 GCA_039081455.1 Macrobrachium rosenbergii | reverse complement strand
TGAATTATTTTCGTTTTATTGCCTGTTGATGCTGTTCAGTTATTTCGATTTTTTTTTCACTCGTTCTTACCGAGACGAGTTCTTCAAATTGACTGATAGGTCTATTTAAAATTCTCCGCCGTCCTGACAAGTTGATTGCAAAGTGTATTGGTTTGTCATTGATACACCGCTTTATTTAGTCATTAAAATTAGTACAGTTCGTTTAATGCTGCGTATTCAAATGTTGGCGTGACTTCCTTCATTCGTACAGTAGAATAAAGGCAATTCGCGAGTTACGTCGTGAGCTGATGAATTATTAAAAGCCAGTGTTTCATTATCTGTTGAAAAATGCCAACTACATTACCACCAGCATTTCATCAACTTGAAAAAAAAAACGATTTGTCTTAAGTACTGACCTGTAATTGCTTAAGTATATGACTTGTATTTTTTTTTTTTGTCATATTACTTTAAACTCCAGAATTTTTAGGTGACTTCACCGTCGAATTGTGAGAAACATTATTTGTGTGTTCTTAGGTTAATAAGACTATATATATATATATATATATATATATATATATATATATATATATATATATATATATATATATATATATATATATATATATATATATATATATATATATATATATATATATATATCCTACACACACACACACACACTTTCTATCTATCTCTGTTGGCCATCAAAAACTTTTAACACCATTCACGCCTGGTTTTCGAGGCACTGGGCGAAAAGTGGAAAAACTCCTGAGGCCCTACAGAATATAAACACATTTAATACCACGCCGTATTTGTTTACCCCAACTTTATCGTATATCAGAGAGTACTTTTATATTCCTTCTTGAATTTCTTTTTATTCTCTGCTGACAAGAGACTAGCGACGTCTTTGTCCGAATTGCTGGAAAGGAAAAATAAGCAAAGTTTTCCTTAACCACAACTTTGTTTAATTTTGTTGAGGAGGAAAATTCGTCTAAGGGTGATTGTCTATTCATGAAGTGGAAGAGTCAGTTTATTTTGTCCTATAGAACATGGGCAAGCGTGCAGAAGTAACATTCCAGACGATAAAACTACTTCCAGCGTTATCGTTTAGTGTGAAATTTCAAAATCCCAATAAAATTTAAAAACTCCATGTGTCTTGTGAATATCTCTCTGTGTCATACGTTCCGAGCTGTTTTAAAAGTTAAGGATACCTTAGTTTAACCAGACCACTGAGCTGACTAACAGCTCTCCTAGGGCTGGCCCGAAGGATTAGACTTATTTTACGTGGCTAAGAACCAACTGGTTACCTAGCAACGGGACCTGCAGCTTATTCTGGAATCCGAACCACGTTATACCGAGAAATGAATTTCTGTCACCAGAAATAAATGCCTCTAATTCTTCATTGGCCGACCGGAGACTCGAACTCAGGCCTAGCAGAATGCTAGCCGAGAACTCTACCGACTCGTCCAACGAGGAACTTCCGAGCTGTTCAAGATAGAGAGTCTTGTCCGTGTCTGTGAGTTAGTCAAGTAGACAGACCCATTTGGATTAGAACATTAAAACAGGATGCACGGATGAGAGGGTATCTGTGGAAGTGAAAGCACAGGACAGACACAAGGTATTGGAGGCAATGGTGATGAAGTGTTTAGAGATGATCAGATACGGATTACAGATTAATTATTCACATGCCGCATTAAAATTATTTTTGTTGTTCTTTAAGATTTGAAGTGATGTATAATGAAATAAGATCGTGCAAAATTTAAGGCCTCCTTAACTGTATTCTCAGTACATAATTTTTCACTGTATTCTTAATACATATGCCATTTTATCTTTAAAGTGATGGTTAGTTATCATAACAAATACAATGGCATGCCCTAAATTTAGTGTGAATTATTCGGTGTAAACTGTTCTCAAGTACGTTTGCTGCAGTCAGAATCTTACTTTTTATTTTATTTTATTTTTTTACTGAGTGTGGAGACTGTAAATATTTTATACTGTCAATGTTGTAATTTATAATGTTAAAAAAAGTGTTGGTGCTGGCGTCCTATTTTGAAGCAACGCCTTTAAACAAAGCCTAATAGATTTATTTTCTCCACCAAGCGCTCGCTAGTTTACGTGTCAGGGCAGGACGCTTATGTGAGGTCGCTGTAATTATAGAGGAAAGGACGTCCAGATTACTTAAGTATTTTAAACGTTGTTGTGATTCAGGAGGGCGACGAACGGTCCAAAGAACTGGCAAGCATTTCCTTGATGTTGGTGCTGAAACACGCAGGTGAACTGCAACGGAAATACTCGCGTCGGAAGACCTAAAATATTTCTGGGTTCTAGTTTACGGAGAATTAAAACCTTTTATTGTACGTGAAATAAAATTCAGTATGAGTTTTCATCTTCAGATTCACATCGCACTGTATTTAATTATTTATGCAAAAGGATCTCTTATATATAAAGTTACGAACAAGAACACGTTGCTAAATTAACTTTGTCATCACATGGTATAGCGTCAGATGAAACTTAAACATATGCTTTAAAAATCGAAAACATTGGCCTTAGTTTGGGAGTTTAATACAGTATGGCGTTTTCACGTATTATCTTGCTGATGTAGATTGGGCGTGGACCTTTGCAGTTACAGAACTGCTGAAATATACTAGACATGGAGCTTTGTGATTGCTTTGGAGCTGATGATGTACTGGAAGCGGGGCTTTACATTCCCTTTGGATTTGATGATGTTGAGCATACATGGAGCTTTGCAATTTCTTCTGAGCTGATGATGTAGACTGGAAGTGAAGCTTTGTGATTACTTCGGAGGTGATGATATTGACTTGTAGCAGGAGCTTTGCAGTTATTCCAGTGCTTGAATATGTAGACTGGGGGTGGGGGGTGGGGGTGTTTCATAGCTGCTGATGTAGACGGGTAGTGGAGCTTTGCCATTTTTAGAACTGATGACAGAAATTGTGAGTGGAGCTTTCCAATGGTTTAATAGCTGATGATTTAGACTAGAAGTCGCAATTTGATTGCTTCGGAGCTGATATGTAGACTGGCAGTGGAACTTTGCAATTGTTTCATGGCTGATGATGGAAACTGGCAGTGGAACTTTGCATTTGTTTCATGGCTGATGATGGAAACTGGCAGTGGAACTTTGCCAGTTTCATGGCTGATGATGGAAACTGGCAGTGGAACTTTGCCATTGTTTCATGGCCGATGATGGAGACTGGCAATGGAACTTTGCCATTGTTTCGTAGTTGACGATGGAGACTGGTAGTGGAACTTTGCCTTTGTTTCGTAGCTGACGATGGAGACTGGCAGTGGAACTTTGCTACTGTTTCATGGTTGACGATGGAGACTGGCAGTGGAACTTTGCCATTGTTTCATGGTTGACGATGGAGCTTTGCCATTGTTTCATGGTTGACGATGGAGCTTTGCCATTGTTTCATGGTTGACGATGGAGCTTTGCCATTGTTTCATGGTTGACGATGGAGCTTTGCCATTGTTTCATGGTTGACGATGGAGCTTTGCCATTGTTTCATGGTTGACGATGGAGCTTTGCCATTGTTTCATGGTTGACGATGGAGCTTTGCCATTGTTTCATGGTTGACGATGGAGCTTTGCCATTGTTTCATGGTTGACGATGGAGACTGGTATGGAACTTTGCCCTTGTTTCATGGTTGATGATGGAAACTGGCAGTGGAACTTTGCCAGTTTCATGGCTGATGATGGAAACTGGCAGTGGAACTTTGCCATTGTTTCATAGCTGATGATGGAGACTGACAGTGGAACTTTGCCTTTGTTTCATAGCTGACGATGGAGACTGGCAGTGAAACTTTGCTACTGTTTCATGGTTGACGATGGAGACTGGCAGTGGAACTTTGCCATTGTTGGAGCTTTGCCATTGTTTCATGGTTGACAATGGAGACTGGTATGGAACTTTGCCATTGTTTCATGGTTGATGATGGAGACAGGTATGGAATTTTGCCATTGTTTCATAACTGATGATGGAGACTGGCAGTGGAACTTTGCCATTGTTTCATAGCTGATGATGGAGACTGGTGGTGGAACTTTGTAATTGTTTCATAACTGATGATGGAGACTGGCAGTGGATCTTTGCAATTGTTTCATAGCTGATGATGGAAACTGACAGTGGAACTTTACAATTGTTTCATAGTTGATGATGGAGACTGGCATAGAACTTAATTCTCCTTGGTCAAGTTTTACGTCTTAGAATATTGGGCATATCATTATTATTTTTTTGTGAATAGATCATTATAACAACTTGCACCACGTTCGTCGTATCTCAGTTGTGGTCGGATATGGTTCATGATCAGTTTCATATAAAATTGTATACAGCCGTGAGGAACAACTTATATTTTGCTCCTCACGGGCACGTTGTATATTTTCGGTATATTGCTTAGTGCATGTGTTTGTTGCTTGCCATAATCCTGCCAACGAGAAATGGGATATTGGATAAAGTTTTCCGAGTTACAGTTAGTTTTATGAAGCAATCCAGTTTGTTGTCCATTAGGATATTTTCTTTACACTTTTTCATCTTTATTGTCCACTTATCAGCACTTACTGACTTAACATTATTCTAAGATTATCATCATTATTACTAATTCACGCCCAGTACTTCCTGACATTTTCTTGTATTTGGTATTCTGGTAAAGTGGCAACTAACGTTTCGAGTTTGTTATGGCCATTTTAAAAGGTGGCTGAGGAACACACTTCAGCAATTTGGAAATAACATATGATGGTCTTCCAGGCGTATGAGGCCCGAATTTTAAAAGGAAAGCGTTGACCTGTTGGTCAGTGGCGTTTACAGAGTTTGCTTTTCAGTGCGTAAGTTTATTTGGCAGGGGACTGTCACTCTATCTGCCAGTCACACGGACTACGCTCGAACCCAATTGCCTTCGGACCCGGCTTCTCCCGAAAGTGCAGCAAAGGCAGTACAATAGAGACACCATCCACGTAACCTAGAGCTCAGCATCCCACCTTAATGAGGCAGGGCAGGGCTTCACTTTGCTCTGGACCTACCTCCATATTAATGTATGATGTGAATTATAGTATTTACATAAGGTAGTAGTAGCCAGGTTCTTAGGTAAATAGCTCTTCGTTGGGAGAGTCGGTAGAGCTGTGGACTAGCACTCGCTAGGCCCGAGTTCGAGTTTCCGGCCGGCTGATGAAGTGTTAGAGGAATTAATTTCTGGTGATAGAAATTCATTTCTCACTATAATGTGGTTCGGATTCCACAGTAAGCTGTAGGTCCCGTTGCTAAGTAACCAATTGGTTCTTAGCCACGTAAAATAAGTGTAATCCTTCGGGCCAGCCCTAGGAGAGCTGTTAATCAGCTCAGTGGTCTGGTAAAACTAAGGTATACTTAACTTCTCTTGGGTAAATGTAGTAGCCTGGTTCGTAAGTAGCAGTGGTCGGAGGTGCTGGGTATGTAGGTAGCTCTGTTCGTAAGTATCCTGATTTGTAAGTACTCTGTGTTTAAATCCGCAGATTTGTAGGTAATTGATTCCAAGGTAGCCGGGCTTCGTAGGTAACCAGGTTCGTCAGTAGTTGTGTTGTGAGTAGTTTGGTTTTTGGGGTAAAAGTTTTAGAGTGACTAGCTTGCAAGCATCTGGTTTCAGAGTTATAAGGTTCTTGAGTAACCAGGCTCTGAGGAAGCCTGGTTTTGCACGACTGGAGTCTCAGGCAGCCGAGTTTGTAGGTAGCCGGGGCCACTGGTAACTGACATTCTATGTAGCTGGTTTTGCTAGAAAGCGTCAGTCCCACACCCATCCGTTGCGGAAATTAATTGAGTTTGTTTTTGTTCCTCGATCTTCTTTTTATAAACCCGATTGCATATTGCTTTCATGTTTGAGCCGTCATTCTTTCTGTCTCGCTTTGTTTAGCTATTGCATTCTGCCACTTTTTGTTTCAATAGAAATAACAATGCAAATGGTTCCCTGCCCTCAAAAAATGTCAGAATATGAAATGCCTTGGTTTTTTTTGCTGTCAGCTTGTTTTTCATATTTAAAACTAATCTAGCTTTGTGTACATTTGTCGAATTAATGTATACAGGTACACACACACAACACGCATATATATATATATATATATATATATATATATATATATATATTTATAAATATATATATATATATATATATATATATATTTATAAATATATATATATATATATATATATATATATATATATTATATATTATATATATTATATATTATATAAATATATATATACATATTATATATATGTATGTATGTATGTATTACAGGCTTCAATTTTTTAGGAAATAATAATTCTACTTTTTCCTGTACCTTTGTTGTAACTACGTTACGTTTATAATCGTTTTGATGGATTAGTTTTTCGTGTTTCTAGTTCAAAAATATGTGAATTTTGTCTTTTCAAGGCTTATAAGACCGTATATCTGTAAATCTACAACTCATGACTAGTCTCTCTCTCTCTCTCTCTCTCTCTCTCTCTCTCTCTCTCTCTCTCTCTCTCTCTCTCTCTCTCTCTCTCTCTCTCTCTCTTAAACGTATAAAATCCAAAATAGTCCCAGAACGTAAATCTTCTAGTCCCAAATGACTTCGACCATTGGAATCCCATTTGGAGTTAACTGCAGAGTGTCCTCGAGAGTTGAATGTTTACTTTAGTATATCACTTTTCTATTATTTTTTCATTACTTGTTTATCAATCTTTCTCATTCGTTAACTGTTTTTGTAAAACTATTTTTTAATGTTCTTTTTTTTTGTTCTCTTTGTTTTATTGCGTGTTACCCTTTCTGTTTATTATTAATTATCTTTTTTTTTTTAACTTAAACTTTTTCATTGTTTTCGATTTCACGTTTTTCAGCATTCTTTCCTACCATTTTCAGGAATGAGAGTGAGTTTTTTGTCAGTCCGCTTTAGGGGACAGTTGCCCCCTTCAAGATTTTGCTAAGCTTTATGACTTAGCATTGTATGGTTTGCCTGTTGTACAAGGGTGTTTGAAGCCATTTTCCAACCATAAGTCATCAGTTTCGACTTTTTTGTATTATGAAGGCCGAAGGTGGCTGGCAACACGTTTGTCCTTGTTCATCTGGCATCCTTAGAGAATGTATTTGTTCATCTTGCATCCTTAGAGAATGTACTTGTTCATCTTGCGTCCTTAGAGAATGTACTTGTTCATCTTGCGTCCTTAGAGAATGTTCTTGTTCATCTTGCCTCCTTAGAGAATGTACTTGTTCATCTTGCCTCCTTAGAGAATGTACTTGTTCATCTTGCATCCTTAGAGAATGTACTTGTTCATCTTGCATCCTTAGAGAATGTACTTGTTCATCTTGCCTCCTTAGAGAATGTACTTGTTCATCTTGCCTCCTTAGAGAATGTACTTGTTCATCTTGCGTCCTTAGAGAACGTAAGGGGAAAAGATGCCGAGAGAGAATATTAGACGGTAAGTGCCTCAAGAATGGTCAATAACGCCTGAAGTTAAGTATACCTTAGTTTTACCGGACCACTGAGCTGATTAACAGCTCTCCTAGGGCTGGCCCGAAGGATTACACTTATTTTACGTGGCTAAGAACCAATTGGTTACTTAGCAACGAGATCTACAGCTTATTGTGGAATCCGAACCATATTATAGCGAGAAATGAATTTCTATCACCAGAAATAAATTCCTCTAACTCTTCATCAGCCAGCCGGGGGAATTGAACTCCGGCCCATCGAGTGACAGTCCGAAGCTCTACCGACTCACCCAACGAAGGGTTAAATGTTGTCGTTGGCAATCAGATGTTGATGGATATGACTGTAGGTATGGATAATGATCATCATAAACCAACTTCAACATCATCATCATCATTACCGGAAGATCTATACAAAACATTGTGTCGCCATTCAGAACGATTGGGCAGATGACTGGTGCAAGCAGTTCCACCAGGGAATCACAATATCTTCACTCACTTTTCTTTCGGATTCAAAGGCTTTCAGTGGAAATTGCATCTGAATTCATTATTAAATGATGAACTGTAGATGTCATTGTGGCTATAATGGATAAAACAGTTGATAGAATTATATATCTGTGGTGCGTCATTGTAGCTATTCCAGTGAATGTCACAAAATTTTCTGTTATCATGCTGTTGAATGAAAGTTTTGTGGAGGATGGAGGTGGTTTGCCTTCTCGTTTTTATATTTTTTCCTAAGGCCTGGTCTATTTTTGTTGGTTAGCGGTGTCGTATCTATACCCATGTGTGTGTTTGTGTAATATATAGATATATATGGAGGATTAATGCCTCTGAATAAGATATGGTATGTTCGCTAATATAATTGAAGATGACAACACAAATTTAAACCCTCCTGATTGTTTTTATGCATATAAATGCGTATACATAACATATGCACTGATGAATGCTTCCATAAATTTTCCCTATAAACTAACATGCCTGTATGAGTGTGTGTGTTCTGATTGCACTGAAATAGATCAAAAATTTCACTGTAACTAAATGTTTCCCTTTGTTTCTGTCTTTGCAGTAGCGGCGGGGGGATGATGTAAGGTGCAAGGACGATATGCATCGCTATGTGGGTGTCCTTTTTGCCTTACTAGCTGCAATACATAATCTTCAGGTCCTCGCTGCCGGAAATATAGGTAAGTTGCCCAGATAAGATAACTCGGTTTTTGTTTTGATGGGCATGCTCACACACACACTATATGTATGAGTTGGATATATATATGTATATACATATGTATGTATATATATATATATATATATATATATATATATATATATATGTATATTATATATATGTGTGTCTGTGTGAGTGTATATATATATGTATATATATATATATATATATATATATATATATTATATATATATATATTATATATATATATATGTAATTTGTGTATATATATATATATGTATATATTTGTGTATTAATATGTATGTATGTGTATACATACATATAAATATGTATACATATATATATATATATATATATATATATATATATATATATATATATATATATATATATATGTATGTGTGTGTGTGTGTGTGTGTGTGTGTAAAGTATTCGTGTGTGTGTGTGTGTTTGTGTATCCTTAGATGTATATTTATTTACATATTCAGGTATTTGTGAATGCCATTGTTTTTCGATGAATGGTGTAGATTTGTTCAAAAGTATGTATTTATTGTGTTTCCAACAACTTGAATCTTACACTTTGGTTTATTTATACTCTCGCAAAGTAACTTCATGCTATCCCTTCGATACTTATGTTCATAAAAAGAACATCATGCACTGAACATGATCATCAGTTTATGTACCATACTTTAAGCCCTCTCAGGAAATTAGGATGAAATTTTTTTTATAAGTGGGAAAGTTTTCTTCTATGTGTTTTTTGTTTGTAGAGTCATCACAAAGACCTGGTCTCTCTTGCTGTAGTGTTTTAGACTTTATTCCGGCGCAGTTTGATATTTTGGACGACTGATGTATCCTTTAGGTTAGGTGGGGTCACAAGATGAAATCTTTAGGTTGAGGTGAAATGCCTCATATCCTTTGTTAAGCATATTTCCGTAGTTCAGACCAAAGGTATACGGGTCCTGAAAGGTACAAAGCTCGATTAAATGCATTCTAGTTTGCATTTAGAGGGCAACAGATACGTCACCAAGAACACACCAGACCCAGAAGGTACAATTTCCCAGAACTGTTTCTAAACCCTTGTTAGAATTAAACAATTATGACGTTACGTTCTCTTACATTATTTCGTCAATATATCGACTACAAATGGCTTCGATTTTACGTGTTTCATAATCAAATCCTCATTTTCCACTTTTGCATTCTTTTGACATCATTTACCCAGAAGCGATCCTGTTTGTGTCAATCCCCAGTTGCACTCCGAATGGATTAAAGTTGTTGCTTCACGTGTTATTTTTTCAGATTCTTTCACCACCCGATTTGGCAATCCCGTTGTGCCAAGAAGTTTCCCGATCGTTTTTTGGAGTTGTATGTAAAAGACATTTTACATCTCCCTCTCATGTACACACACACACACACATATAGATATATAATATATAAACGTATGTATATGTATGAATGTAAGTATACACACCATGTATATATGTATATATTACATATGTATACACACACACACACACACACATATATATATATATATATATATATATATATATATATATATATATATATATATATATATATATATATATTGTAATGGCTTGTTTCGACCACTACACAATTTATACAGTCAAAATACCTTTTCAGTATTCGCTACCCTGCGAAAGTCCACAATGGGTGGAATCGTACACAAGATTATTCAAGGGGGACAAATAAAACACTGAGAAAAACCATTTAATATTTAATGCTTAAACCTTAGACAGAAATGACACCTGAACTTCTTAATACATAAATATCCAAAAGACAGTGACCCTTACAAAACAATACTCAATCACGTACACTACTAAATAAAGAATGCAGCACATCTGTACTTACAAAAGGGGCCGAGAAAGTATGAGAAGGTCAAAAAGACTGAATAACCTAACACGTACGGGCTAAATAAACCATGTAAATAAGGGCTTCAGTATGCATCGTCGTGATCTCCTCAAGATGTCAAGCGAGGCTTGCAACGTCACATATATCAAGCTCCACGTCTGGAACAAAACAAGGGCATGCGGGGATAAAAGAACCCACACCAGGTTCCATACACCGTGATCACAACTAACAGCAGCAGGCAATGCCAATAATTCCACCATACCGGCTAAAAGTGAGGTTCTTCTGACAGATACCAAGCCAGAGGCGGAGATGAAGTCTAGCTTGCAACTCCAATACTGATGGAGCAAAATCCCACAGGACGTATTAATCCTCAGCTTGTAGCGGGGGAAGCAAGTGATCAGTGTCAATGGTACTTCCAGCAGGCAGACAAGAATGGTGACAGCCTCTCCAAAATGGCTCAGAAAACAGACTGACTGCCCTCCACAAAGGAGCTTCTGACCATCCCTCTTCACAGGGGAGAGACCAAGTACCCTCAAACCATGTAAAAACAAAAACGATTGTTAATACGAAAGTCAAACAAGCTAACAACCGGTGAGGAGGAGACAAGAGATCTGACAATACTGCCAAAGTGGCTTAAGATAAAAATTACAAAATAATATGATACTAAAGTATTAAAAGCAAAATGGGCAACGTACTGACAATATA
The DNA here is from genome assembly GCA_039081455.1 of Macrobrachium rosenbergii. Classification (NCBI taxonomy): domain Eukaryota; kingdom Metazoa; phylum Arthropoda; class Malacostraca; order Decapoda; family Palaemonidae; genus Macrobrachium; species Macrobrachium rosenbergii. The sequence goes on along the minus strand of JANJGK010000002.1, from coordinate 83,972,474 downwards.
TATATATATATATATATATATATATATATATATATATATATATATATATATCACCACCTCCAGCATCGTGCACCTGGAGTCGTTCCTGTTCTTTTACTTCCGCAAATCTCCACTCCACTTCTGCCTGTCGCCTCACCATCACCTACTGTTCTCCCATGGGTTGTGCGAAGGACTTATGCAAGCTACTTCCATCTCCCTTTCATGACATTCTCATGTACATGAGGAACTTCCCTAATATCCCCAACGGTCTTATCTCTCGGTCTTTCCTACTATGTGACTCAAAATATTCTCCTGAATAGTCATCTAGAGTCATTTCATTCAATTATGCATACTCTCTCCTTATTATGTTTTTCTTAGATATGAGTCTCATCTCTCGAAATGTGATGTGTTCATTAAAGGAAGCTTTGCAGATCTAGTGGTGTTTCGGTGATTAAAACAGTATCATCTCCATGTTCTAAGTGAGTCAGGTTTCTAGCTTAACTCCAGTCTAAACCATCGCTTTTATATCCGGCCTCTCCTTTTTCATTATAAAATCCACGAGAAGGACAAACAGCAAAGATGTATAATATATCCCTGTCACACCCTACTATTTAATTCAGATTTATTTGACATGACTCAGTCAACATTAACACATTCTTCCTTGGCGGATAGCTTCAAGTAGTTTGCATATTTAACTAGCATATGAGTGGGAAATAGACCTTCTATTATACTGGTCTGCAGATTCAGTCAAATGCTGTCTCGTAACCATCACGGGGATTTTAAAATTCTTTACATTGCTGCACGACATGTCTTAACACATATTTGATTCGTGCTGCTCCTGCCTGTTCTAAACTCTCTCTCTCTCTCTCTCTCTCTCTCTCTCTCTCTCTCTCTCTCTCTCTCTCTCTCTCTCTCTCTCTCTCTCATGATCGATATGACCTGGTGTTAAAAAAAGTAGTGATTATGTGCCTGGTAGTTAGCCATTTGAAGTATTTTGCTGCTGAGGTGGATAAGTATTTGGCGTATAATTACATAATCTTGAAAAAAATTCAACTAACACCTGGCAACATCTCAAAGGGTAAAGGCTGTAGGAGACTGTATATATATTTGAAATCTTTTAAATATTTAGGAACAGTGATACCCAATACAGGTTCTCTTATGTTGGAATTTTTTCAAAGACTAAATAAGGGGCAGTGGGCAAGCTGAATAACGGTCGAAAATTAAATAGGATCAAATTGTTTATAAAAGTAAGATTATCCATAAGTTTGGTACGATCTCTCTGGCTATACGGACATGAATCATTCTATGTCAATGATACTATATCAAAAAGAGTTGTAGATCTGAGAATAAAGGTTTAAGACGCTTATTACGAATCAGATGATAGGGTAGAGGTAGAAATGATACCATATGTAAATTAGACATTGATGACAGGAAGGTGGAAATGGCTAGGAGATGTCCCTGGTGCATCCCTGGGTGAATAATAGGTGATACCGTGATAGTCAGCTGGGCTTTTGTGGTCTCAGGACACGAGTGGTGAAATTTCACAGTCCCCTTTAGGTTGCGTGACGTTGTAGGCAGTGATTATGTATATGAATATATACATGCATATCTATATATTGTTACATATTTAGCCTGGTTGGCAAATGAAAAGGATATTGTTTTTGAATTTGGCCTTAGGAGCCACCTACCCAGAACCAAATATGTAATAAAAAATGCAACACTCAACATAACTCACCTTAGTGATACCTCTAAAATATAAGGGAAAGGGAAGGTCGCCACGAAAGCCCTCGGTTACAATAAATGACTTTATTTCACACAGTTAAAGCAGGGGAAATAAATCATGACTGGTGTGCAACCCAGCAAGGCAGTGAGATTAAAACAAATATCACAGTTAACTGGCTTTCAGAGAGAACGATAAATTTGACAGAGTAGGAACGCAAACAGGAGCCCTTGGCTGGAGAACACAAAGTTTTGCTATCTTGTAATCAGTTGCAGAAGCAGGAGGCTTGCATATGGAAAGGCTGAATTAATAACTCCTCTAAGGCAACTTCTCAGAGGTAGGTTGGTGGCAGAAACACAAAGGGGACGAGGTAACACACCTCTTGAAATAGATTTATTCCAGGTAAGGGTTCGTGCATAAAGGATTCTCTATTATGCAATGATCTAGCACAATGGAGGGATGATTAATGCTATGTCACTGAGTGCTAAGGATTATTTCATCAATAGACTTAATTCATTTGGGGAACACGCACAATAGTAGCAAATGGATATCAGCAAGGGATTTACTTTGGAAGGTGAAATATGTGGAAAGGAAATGAGAGATTTGGTGGGAGGCCAAGTAAACTGGTACTCACTTGCTAATTTCAGACGTACCTGGCCATCCGGATTGCAAGTGCACTTGCAAAATAGCTAGACAATCCACTGTGTCTTCAGGGAGTGCTTGTAGTCCAGGTCTCGTGACCCAAAAATATACCAGTTGGTGGCAGAGTGCTGAGATAGACAATGCCCGAGATTTGGGACTTAGCAATACAGAGGTCTTGCCTCCTCGGTGACTGAGTTTTTACTGCCCTCTCTCGGCTGCTTCTTGGATGTCGTTCAGTCTATAAGCCCTTAGGCTAAGGAAGTGGCCTCTTCTCATGGGAGCGCCCGGCATTCCTGGAAAACAATCGAGAACCAGCAAAAGGACAGCACAGGGAAATAGTTCTTGTGATAAGGATATAGAGCTACTACTTGAATGCCTATTCCCCAGTGAACACTTAATCTTACTACCTGGCTTGACCCTGTCTGAAACTGCACCCAAAAAGGTCCACTTCACTTCAACTACCATCGGGCATGGGGTACCCCTCCTTAGTGGATGGGACTTTGACCCCTATTTTGGATAAGCATAGAGACGGTGGCGGCGAATATATATAATATATAATATATATATATATATATATATATATATATATATATATATATATATATATATATATATAATGTATATGTATATACACACATACATAAATACATACATACACACACACAATGCTGCGTGACGTAAAGGGCCCTTGTGAAATTCTGCCACTCAGGTGTGCATGTGTATGTTAAATCAATATTCTGCGATCATGGCTTTCACTTTTAGCCTTGCAATCAACCAGTGCGGTCCTAACCTATCTGACCGCTGACTCATTATACAGGTATGAAGATGAAGGTACCTTTGTGTGAGCCTCTGGACGGTACGTAACGTCACGCGTCCCGACGGTCATGACTTACCATCTCTGTGTTCCCTTATAATACCGATAAGAGAGGTAATGATTTTGAATATTCTCCTTTTTACTTATTCACTATTTTTCCTGAGTCCAGTAAAGGCAAACTTTGCTTTCAAAAGTCCAAAGCCACTTTAGGTCATTTTATTTGCAAATATTAGCCTGCCCATTTCTTGGAAGGTATAGAATAATGTTAGAAAATTACAAGACTTGTTAATAATGATGGAAGATTACAATGAAAATATCATTACACAGATGTTTGAGTATTTAGAGGAAAGGTTCATGAGTCCTCTCTTTTTTCTCTCTCTCTCTCTCTCTCTCTCTCTCTCTCACTCTTTGTGTGCAGACGATATCATCACATTTCATTATCATTTATTAGGCAAGTGTTTGTTCCATTCGGTTAAGCCAGAAAGATATGAGAAGGTGTGTGTGTGTGCGTGTGTGTGTGGATCCTACGTCAGTTAATCTGGGCCCTCAGAATATATGACCTAGAAAAAGGTTTAGACGTATTATCGCATTCGAAAGTGTGGAAATAATCCTCGATGATACGTTTTATTGCTTAAAAGAGTATTACTACTCGGCGGAAGAAGCTGGTGATGTTAAGGGTAGGATGACTTATCGAAGGATGATTGAATACCCACGAAAACGAAAGGCAATTATTTACGGCCATTAAATTGCTCTGCATCTCCCCCTTACACTCTCTTCCCCTAATCATCTCCCCCATGCCCTCATCTTCGTTGAATCGAGTATCTCCCCCCCCCCTCCTCTCTCTCTCTCTCTCTCTCTCTCTCTCTCTCTCTCTCTCTCGTCTTCCATTCCTCCTTCCCCACAGATGATGATGGTGATGGTCCAAGGGGAATCGATTGAAACCCCGAGGAAGAACAACTTACCGCAACCCTACAGCCTTTTTGTAACCTCTTGGCAACCCTTTCCTACCTTTAACATCACCTCCCCCCCCCCCCAACCTTCCCATCTCCCACCTCGTCCAGGTCCCATATAAGTTATTCTCCCAGTCTGCACTTTTTTTCCTTTGATCGCCTTACTTCCCCTCCATATGGCAACTCATTTTCACGTGTATCTCGAAGATTCCGTGGCTTACAGTGCTCTCTCTCTCTCTCTCTCTCTCTCTCTCTCTCTCTCTCTCTCTCTCTCTCTCTCTCTCTCTCTCTCTCTCTCTTCCTTTGTCCCGGTTTACGTAAGCGTCTCATTAAAAGTGTATGCGCTTGCTTGGCCCATTTCTAAAGGAGTCATTTTGCTCTTGACCTCCAACTATTTTGAGTTGGAGACTTTTTCTGGATTAGTGGTACTGCGCTTAGGAACAACATCCTTAGAACCAACACACACACACACACACATATCTGTATAATTCTGTCTATCTATCTCTCTATCTATCTGTATCTACAGTGTATCTCTATATATATCTAGATCTATATATCTGTTTATATACACACATACTGTACATACACTCCTTATTTAATAATATATATATACATATATACATACATATATATACATACATATATATACACACATACATACACTCCTTGACAACTGAAAAATACTTCAGAAAAATTAAATAAACGGAACACCTCAGAATTATCTCCATCGTCACAGCAGACAAAAACGCAAGTTGAAACGATTATAAGATAAAATCTTAGAAAAATATTGTAATCTCTACAGCATGAAGAACAAAGTATGTGCGACATTTAAATGAAAAGGATGAGGCCATGTTAATAACAGCGAGCAATTCGCAAAACACAAAAGAAATTCCGAGACGTAGGAACAATTAGTAGGTCGTAATGTGCTTTGGTATCGACCAGCCACAAGTATGCATGCATGGTAAAAGCAATTAAGGTAGAAATAGTAACAATAAATACCTGGGCTTGAATAAAAAAAATAATCGAGCTGTGTTTAGGTCACGTACTCCTTTTGTTAAGTATAATCCCTTGAAGCTGAAATCATTATAACTATCTGGAATAATCTGTGCACAGCATGGGGAATAATTTGTTGAAGTAACTTCATGGAAACATAGAAACAAAATCGCGAACTTACGAGACAGTAGGAATTGATTTGATTATTCAGTGTTTTAACAAAATCTAATGTGAAAATAATATTTTTTCTCGGCATTCGAAGTTGTTTGTCTGAAGTGCAATTTTTTTTGCAGTTCTTAGAACAAAGCTCGTTTGCAGTTTTATTTTTTTTTACTATCAAAGCAATGTTTATTCAACAAGTTGTTATCGTAGAAATCGCATTTATGGCTGTACAAAATTGCGAATAAAGGATAAAGCCGCTTTATCGTAATTACTAATTCACATTTCACTTGAAAATGAGCTCACTACAAATGCCAGTCTGTATCTAATACCTAATGAGGCAAAACAACCATTTTTTACATTTTTCCTTTAGCACTTTTCTGTCGTCACTTTTATCCATATACCTATTCCATTTGTATGTCACCTACACAACGCCTATCTAAATGCTTATCTACCGATTTTGTCAAATATACCTGTCCACGAGACACCCTACATTCTCTGGGATGACAAGTCCCGAACTTCTTTGTCTAAATACCAGAAATGCATTCAGGTCAGTTGATGTCCACACACCTCTAATCCATAGCTTCCCTTTTGTTGGGTACAAAAGTTTATTGTCTCGAGACGCCGCGCCATTGTTTAAGCGACCGAGGTTCTGGAGACTATTGTTAATCCCTGACGGGAGTCCATCCACCTCCTTGGCTGCCTTCAACAGGTGTTAAAACAATTCAGGGGCGAGATGTGTCAGGGGAACCATAAAAATTCAGTTTGCCACTCCTTTTTAGAACCCGTCGCTGATCAATCTTATAGTAGGTTCACCAGGCCTGATATCGAGGTCTGCTCCCCAAGGCCCGTGTTCCTCCAATGGCAAGGGCCGGGGGATGACCAGATACAATTTATTCAAGCTGTTGTTGAGTTTCTTTATGCTCTGTGCAGAGCTGCAACATTATCATTAAAAAATACACTGTGCAAGCACAAGCATTCGTTGCATCTTAACGTGCAGCTGTCATACTACTGATGAATCTCTTAGGGAGGTGAATAAGGACAAATCTCACGTCTGATGACGGAAGTCACACCCACTAAATGCCCCTCAACTGAAGTCTTGCTTACAACTGCACAAGCACCCCAAGTTTGCACAAGCACCCCAAGCTGTCGGTCTGTTAACTCTCTTGCTTTCTCTTTATATACTTGTAAAAATAAAAAAACTGCATTTTTCTTAGAAAATGTGCCCTTTTTACCCTCGTGCCAATTACAGTGAATTTCTTATCACTAGGTTAAAAATAAATATAAATGTTCTATGTTAATTGATCAAAGGTTAATTTCTTCAAGATATAAACTTATTAATCCTATTAAACATCAGTGTATTTGCATCCGGTCTTCAAGAAGCAACAGTAATTTATACTGAATATACTTTTCCTATTCGTTTTCATTGCTGATGCATTTACTCGTAGCTATCGATTCCTCCCTTTCTGTCTTCATCATCATTGCCTCCCCCTCTCTCTTATTTACCCTCTTGAATTCTACGTTTCATTACGTGGTCTTTATCCCTTCTGGGTAATGGAGATCAAAAGATTTCGTTTTGTATGCTTCCTCCGTTCTTTTATTCTGGTCTGTCTACCTTTGACCTTTTATTCTTTTATTTCGTTGCGCCCAGGGAACCATTCTGGCAGTTAGTGTCATTTTTATCGTTTCTGAGACAGGTATTTTTTTGCAGTTCGGGGAAACACACGGACATACTCGTATGTGAGTGTGTGTATGGATGAGTATATATATACATATTTGCATACATATATACACACACACATATATATAAATATAATATATAATTAATATATTTAATATATATATATATATATATATATATATATGTGTGTGTGTGTGTGTGTGTGTGTGTGTGTGTGTGTGTGTGTGTGTGTCTTTTATATTCGAAGGGGTAACTCTTGGACGAGTCAATTTTACGGCTCTCAGCAAGTTCCTTAGGAATTGGTTTATTTTTGCCTGGAACCCTGCTTCTCTCTCTGCGTTCGATCCACCACAGTCTGTGTACTACCGGGTACCCGATCTGTAATTTAGGCCAGTAAAGCCACTGTGGATTTTTCGGAAAGCTGACTTAAACTGTAGGCCCTTGTGCAACTCACACCCGCTTGGCATCGATTCCGTGATTCACTGTGTATATTCACTTGTGTGTGTGTGCGTACTTGAGTAATTTTTGCATCGAAACTACCAGTCATTTTGATATTTGAGACCCATAGCCAACAGCAATAAAAATACATAGAATGACGCTGTTCTTATAAGGTTGGTAGATTAAGGATGATCAGATATCATTAGGCTTAGTGGTATCGCATTATTGTTGACTCCAAGATCTCACGTTACGTTTCTCCTGGGATTCTCGAATTGCAAGGTTCCTAAATCTTGTAGGCCTAGTAAATATAAGGGATAATAAGGTAGAGATTGGATGAGAGCTTCGTAGAACGAGTTAGAAATTGTTGAGACTGGGGTCGATATAGCATAACTAAAATTGTTCCAGAGAATATTGAAAAAATTTGAAGAAATCTCGATAATTGTAACTGTTGGGGTGAGGTATAGGACATGTACAAAAATTCAAGTTAGTAGTAAGAATGTTTAGGTTTTTTATGCGTAATTAATAGTTACGATAACAACTAACCTTCTATTCCTTTAGGATTTTTGGACGTTTTCCACTGAAAGCCTCGGATTCGAAGGGGAATCAGGTGAATTGTTTTTTCTTCTCTGGTAAGATTCGAACCAACGCACTTGAGTTAAATTCAGTATACTATTAACTGACCATGCTACGAATCTTTGTGATATTAAGAGTTTCAACCACCCATTTTGGGCCCAAGATTCTGCATTATATCCAATTTGAAGAAAATAAAAGCGCCATTCATTTCATAAGTATACCTTAGTTTAACCAGACCACTGACCTGATTAACAGCTCTCCTAGGGCTGGCCAGAAGGATTAGATTTATTTTACGTGGCTAAGAACCAATTAGTTACCTAGCAACGGGACCTACAGCTTATTGTGGAATCTGAACCACATTATACCGAGAAATGAATTTCTGTCACCAGAAATAAATTCCTCTTATTCTTCATTGGCCGGTCGGAGATTCGAACTCGCGGCCTGCAGAGTGCTAGCTGAGAACGGAACCCCACATGCCCAACGAAGACCTCATTCAGTTTATAAATGAAGGCATATTTGAGATAGAAGGATACAAAAGAAATGTGTTAGAAAGGTCGAGGGGACATGAGAAAAGTAGACTAAATTAAGAAATTTAACGAAGGCCTAGAATATTTTGTAATCGCAAGCAGTAAGTCGAATGTGTGGTTCTGGGTCGTTTACTATCCGTCACCTGCCATGATGAAAATCAAAGGAAGGAACCATTATTGAAAAAGATGGCATGTATGTTCTTCACGAACGAAATAGAATTTTGAAGATCCAAAGCGTTATTGAAAAGAACTGGTTTTAGGGAATGCAGCACTGATAATAAGGTTTGGATTGAAGTACGCTGATGTAGATTAAGTAATTACAAGCACAGGCACTGGTTGATTAACTGAGATGTAAAAATCATATAAGAGACGAGGGTCTGACGAAGCTAGTAAGGGAAAATAAATTTATGGTCGGGTAAATACCCAGGAGAAATCACAAGGAAACCTTTTAGGGCAAAACGAAAGATTTTGGCGACATCGTTGATCAATTCTAAAAAATATACAAGACAGTGAAAGTAAATACACAGATACAGTAATGTGTACGTTAACAAATTTTAACAGTGCAAACACTCGAGTGAGAAGCGAAGCCTTGGATGCAAAACAGAGTTGAATTGGAAACAGATTGCCCCGTCTCACAGCGAGATAGGGAAGGTGCATGCACTCGTTTTCGGCGTGGGAGAGTGTTAGATCATTTGTTGGCAGCGAAGCCTCTTGGGACCTGAAGAGAATGAAGGAGGCCGTTTCTCTTGTGTCTGCCTTTGGCTCTGAAGCGTCACGCGACTGCAATCATGGTGAAGTTGTCACTGCTGAGAATGTGCAGCGTGTAAATGGCGGTCTATTAAAAGCAGTTCGGAATTGGCGTACTGAAGGGAAGGCGGAGACGGTCTAGGTACACGAGAGCGAATTGCCTTCGCTGTTATAAAATTCGCTCTTGAGTCAGCGACGGTTTTGGTGTCCTTGTGTCGTAGTTGGTCTTTAAAGGGTATTAGGCAGGATTTCAATTTGGTATGGAAAATAGGGGTAAGGATGAAGGTGTTGATTTAAAAATAGGCAGTCAGGGTGAAACACACAATCGCACTTGGTGGGTATATAGAATTAGTATAATATATATATATATATATATATATATATATATATATATATATATATATATTTAAATATATATATATACATATATATATATATATATATATATATATATATATTTAAATATATATATATATATATAGTATATATATATATATATATATATATATATATATATATAGTATATATATATATATATATATATATATATATATAAAACAACTTACTGCACGTAACTGTATAAAGTACGGATATTACACCTATTTTTGTTTAGTGTGTGTGAATATTATGTTTTTCACTCGCTGCTCTTAATTAAATTCTGCGCTACTCCAATCAAGTTAAGTTCCTTCACATTTTCCCCTTATATTTATCTAGCTGTTTTCTGTGAGGATTTCTAAAACAGATTTTCTCATCAGGAGCTTCCAAGTATTATATTTTAATTTTTTGTAACCGTTGGCTATATATTATTAATATTCAGACCTTACACTATTAGTTTGATTATTCATCTTCATCGTTTACTGCAGGAAATGAAAAAAAGGTAAACTCGTCTTGGCTTTGATCGGCAAAGATAGCCACCATTGTTCTTGGCTACCTTATTGGCTACCTTATTGGCTACCTTATTTCCTTTATATAACATGCCTAGAAAATGAAGGAAAATACACATGGAGACAGAACAAGCACAAATGCAGTATATATATCACCGCATGCCCCTTTCTCTTTTGGAGGTGATGGGTCAGAGGGATAATCTTCCAGTTTCTTAGGAGGTATTTAGAAATGAGCATGTTAGCCCACGTATTTTTCTTGACCTCAGCAGGTTCTAGTACCCATTCAAAACATTTTGAATGGATGGTTTAGGCCGGGAGCTATCCACGGACCTAGCAGTGCAGCAGATGAACTTAAACTTTTCCTCGTAGTAGAGCGAGTGGCTTGATTGAGGTTTTAGTATTTCCCGTTTAGTTGTCAACATTGAATCTTGAGATGAGGTCGCTAGCCCATTGCTCATAGCCTGTGGATGATTGCGTGTGCTCAAGTGCCGAAGTTGTCTACCATTCATTAGTCGTCACCCACCCGAACATTGACAAGATTCTTTGTTTTAACGTCGCTGATCAGAGGTGCAGTCTGTCTCTCGATTTCTAATCAGTGAAATATTTTGTTTTCATTTCCATTCACTCATTAGCTAGATTCGAAATAGTGGTGATAAATATGTATCATATCCAAGATGAGGCGACAGTCGCGATAACGTTTCCTGAAACTACATGGAAGATTTCAAAACAGGAAGAAGAGAACGAACGCAGAAGAGAATATGGCGAGATCAGTGTCGGAAACCTTCAGCCCGCCCTCTCCTATCACCGCCATCGTTATCACCTTCTGGTGTTTCTAGACGAGTAGCTCGACGGTGGCGTGATCTCTGAATAACCTCAATTATGGCGTCTTTTGTTGGGACTTATTAGGTGCTTTTGTGCCGGATGTCAGTTCTCGGGGTGATTGGAAGTCCCGTGATTGGAAATCACTCCTCGAGGTCCTCTTGGGTTGAGGCGAGTCGGTGATGCTTGAGGTCCCTCTCGCAGATAGTATGTTCGGACGGAATGGGTTTCGGTTTGGTGTCAGATACGCTTCTGGGATAGTGTTCGATAACCCGCATTTCTCTAATGAGCTTAAAGGCACACACATCGCATTCAGTTATTCAAGAAAGGTTGCAAGAGGTTAATTTGAGCTGGAATGATGCTTTAATGTCAAGTGGATAGATTCGGTGTAATTCCGCTATTTGTTTCTTTCCTGTTCTTTCGTTTCCACATAGATCCTCAAGGGAGGTGTGGGTACCGTTCTCAGCTAGCACTCTGCTGGCCCCGCGTTCGATTCTCCGACCGGCTAATGAAGAATTAGAGGAATTTATTTCTGGTGATAGAAATTCTCGGTATAATGTGGTTCGGATTCCACAATAAGCTGTAGGTCCCCGTTGCTAGGTAACCAATTGGTTCTTAGCCGCGTAAAATAAATCTAATCCTTCGGGCCAGCCCTAGGAGAGCTGTTAATCAGCTCAGTGGTGTTGTTATACTCAGATATACTTAACTTTTTCGTTTCCACAATTCTGCATTCATCACCAGCCACCTGTCTTAGACTTCTCGTCCAAGTAGGTCTGGGCCTCTAAACTTTTCTGTATCCAGAGGAATTCAGCTGACACTATTGCGTACTATTCTCTCGAGGTGGTGCAAAGTACACGTCCTTGCAATCTTTATTTCCCTTTCATCATTCTTTCATCTACATACGGAACTTCTGTGATTTCCTTGATGGTACCATTTCTAATTCTTATCTTGCCATCTGACTACTGATATTTTTCTTAAAGCTTTATTCACGGATCGGTAGCATCTTTCAGATAAAATTGCATTGTCATACCATGATTGATGTCGGTATAATTGTTACTCTTAGAGAAGAATATATTCTCGGTTGTCTTGATAGCACAACAGGAAAATTTACAATATTAAAGAAATCGTTTCAACTTGTTTTCTCTCTCTCTCTCTCTCTCTCTCTCTCTCTCTCTCTCTCTCTCTCTCTCTCTCTCTCTCTCTCTCTCTCTCTATCAGTTGCTCAGTCTTGACATTTTTTCAAGTTCAATATACCTGCCCTACATACAAATTGTTAATCTTTCTGCACACATTATCATACTAGCTTATTCATATTCTGTATATATAGATATAATATATAATATATATATATATATATGTATGTATATATATATATATATATATATATATATATATATATATATATATATATATATATATATATATGAGAGAGAGAGAGAGAGAGAGAGAGAGAGAGAGAGAGAGAGAGAGAGAGAGAGAGAGAGAAGAAGCAGGTGGTCAGGAGGAGATAAAAAATTACGGCTAACAAGTTTCGATAGTTATACCTTCCTACATATTTTAGTAACCGATCTTGTACTATTGATTGTTCTTGTTTTTTCATAAGGAGAGGGAGTGTAAACCTTCATTAGAATGGAATACAGAGTAAGGCCAAAAAGAGTGAAAATTGTTTCGTAAGCGTTTTCCTGATGGAGTGGGTTAGCGGCACCTTTGTTTTCCGCATTTTCATTTTGAGAGATTTCTAATATTCGTCCGGCTTCCCACAGAGAAAACTGAAAGAAATTTAGAAAACATCTACCTGGGATCACAAAACCTGGAAGATAACGTTTATAACAAGAGTTTATAGAGACGCCAAACCTCCGCCAAGGCCTAGAAACCCACCCCAGAAGGCTTCTTCTCCCCAAGAGTCATACCAAAATCTGACCTTGCTTATCCTTTGCACACATGACTTATTGCGTAATGAGATTAACGGTCAGGTTAAGCGAAACAAGAGCATAACCACCTCACCGGAGGTTACAGTGAACTCATTCGAATCATCCGATTCTGTGTCACAGATGAAGCTGTGTGTTTGCGTGTGTGTGTGTGAGCGTGAGAGATGATGAATTCTCTCCACCATTTGGTCACTGACCCTTATGGCTTTGTGACCTTGCTCGGGACACCTGGCGGTCTGTTCTATTCGCCTGGCGTCATTCGCCGAACCGCACACATGCTCTTTGTTTCTTCGCCACTCCTACCTGCTGCAGACATTCTTTGAACTGAGTTGTCAGCGATTTTGATGGCGTTGTTCTGGGTCATCTTCTTCCTCAGACTTAGAATGTGTCACATAGTTCGCTGGGGCCTTATTGTATCGTCTTCGTTAGACTTAGAATGTGTCACATATTTCGCTGGGGCCTTATTGTATCGTCTTCCTTAGACTTAGAATATGTCGCATATTTCGCTAGGGCTTTATTGTATCGTATTCCTTAGTCTTAGAATATGTCACATATTTCGCTGGGGCCTTATTGTATCGTCTTCGTTAGACTTAGAATGTGTCACATATTTCGCTGGGGCCTCATTGTATCGTCTTCCTTAGACTTAGAATATGTCACATATTTCGCTAGGGCCTTATTGTATCGTATTCCTTAGTCTTAGAATATGTCACATATTTCGCTGGGGCCTCATTGTATCGTCTTCCTTAGACTTAGAATATGTCACATATTTCGCTAGGGCCTTATTGTATCGTATTCCTTAGTCTTAGAATATGTCACATATTTCGCTGGGGCCTAATTGTAAATTGTATCGTCTTCCTTAGACTTCTACAATTTGTAACAGGTTCGGATGGAATTGTCTTCCCGTAGACTTGCAGAATTTGTCACGGCTTTCAGTAGAAACAGTCCATCAATTTCTGTAGATTTATAGAATTCTAGTCTTCAAGATCTGTCGAAAGGAGGAACGTATCTTGGGTTATTTTGTAAAAGCTAGATTTCAAGGTTATACCCGAATAAGTCATATTTATTGATAGAGCATATCTATTGATATTTTAATTTTGTTTGCGTGACTCACAAAGTCGTGGCATATAAAACCGTGCTCAAATGAAGAGTTTATTTTCAAGTTTCCTATCTCTTTCCTCAACAGCCAAAACATTCATTATATCTTAAGGGTCGGGCAGTTGTAATGATTCTTATGTCACCTCATTTCGGGTTTTCAAAACATGAAATAATTAGGGAGGAAGCATCCTGGTTTATCAGCTTCGTTCCGCGTTCAGTCTCTGTGTGGCAACGCGTGCTTGCAGGTCATTGTTGCAGAGGTTCTATGCTTGAATTTTAGGTTTAATGTTTTATTAGCGGGATTTGTTGAGACTGTTTGTTATGCGTGATTCTGAAGTCGTGCGTAAATCTGCTTTAATATGTAAATTTCTCTAGTGTATGTGGGACTCTCATTTATTATATACATAGTTTTAATAATGTATACGGTTGTTTATTATTAAAATCATAAATGCATATTTTGTATATTTACATGAGTACATGTTTGCGCCTCAATAAATATTTACTTTATACAAACGTAAGTAAAGTCTTGAAATGGATAATACTACTATTATGGTTCCATTAATGTTACGACTCATGGTGCGCGCTCAAGTTATGCCATCTAACACGTTACACCTGTTGACATTCCTCCTCCACGTCGCTTTACCAACAACAAAGGCCTTTATCACTCTCCATATATATCGATATTTTCCCCCAAAGCGAACATAATGGTACCTAACTTTCGTTTGAAAGCTTTCCTGTTAAAAGTTCGTGATTCGGAAGAACGTGTTAATAACAATCCTTAAAGTTAGTGGGTGAAAGCATACATAAAATATACATACATAAAATATACACTCACGTTTTTTAGACAGATTCCAATAAAGGACAAAAGTATCAACGCAATTGTAATTGCTCGCATATCGCAAAGAATTACGCGCGTTTTTAATCTATGCGTTGTAATTACTGACGGCATTTTTCCAAGCAGCTACAAAGCAAACAACTAAATATTTTTCTTCCAGTAATTACTTTAATTAGTTGGTTCTCGATATTCTGAGAAATTTGCGTATTTTTTTCTGTCTCCCAAATGTTTTTTTCCTGTTTCGTTGCCAAATATAAATTTTGTGCAGATGTGTAATGACGAATGGAGTCCTTTGAAGTGTTTGTAAAACAATCGGGGATTTTTTACGTCGCACTAATTGGTTGGTAGGACGTAGGAAAAGTCGTCTATTTTCTTATTATTATAGTTTGCCCTCCGATTCGTAGAAATATGAGGGGTGGAGCACACACGCATTCACGCTCCGTAGTCAAGTGGTTACCATCCTCTCGTAATCGATCCCGGGCGGGAGCAATGACTTAGGCCAGTTAGCTGAAAAGTTTTCAAATGTCAATGAGGACATTAGTGAAATAGGTATATAGGAGTTAGTGGGCTGTAGTGGGTTGTAACCCGGGGCGACGCTCATCCCGTAAGACTTATTGAGCATAAGAATTTTAGCAGCTATAGCAGTTTTATTGTTAAATTCCCGATTCATTAAAAACTGCTCAGTATGTTAGATATGGTATATTGGTCAGTACAGAAGATTGGAGTATTAGGCAATGCGTTAATTCTCTTCTAGGTCCTTTTCTTATAGAAAGGAATATAATGTTCAAGATTAGATTTTCACGTTGATAAATTAGCAAAGATACGTCTCGGCGTTGTATGTCGTTCTTTAATAAAGAACCTTATTGCTTTTCATATTTTGCACAATTTTGCAAGCAGTAATATGCCAGAAGAAAATAATCGTGATTATGAGGTGCTTCAACGGGACCAAGGATCCAGATTTCTTAAGCTGTAGGTCCCGTTGCTAGGTAACCAATTGGTTCTTAGCCACGTAAAATAAATCTGATCCTTCGGGCCAGCCCTAGGAGAGCTGTTAATCAGCTCAGTGGTCTGGTTAAACTAAGGTATACTTAACTTTATATTATCGTAGGTTTTGCTTGGAAGAAGAAACGTTAAAGAAGTTGGATAGCTAAGTAGCACAAAATTTAAATTACTTGAAACGTATCCAGTACCATCCTCGCAAATGAGGACATCACTTAAATATTGTCTGGACCAAATTGAGGCCTCCGAGGCCTAAACGCCGAGTCATGCGGCCCAAATTTCACACACTCACTCACGCGCATCAAGGTTTGTGGACTCAGGGCGTCCCCATTAAATGCTCTCACGCAGTCATCAGTTAACCTTCGTAGCACAAGTGCTTGGAAAGAAACTAACTCGTTGAACCTTGAAAAGCATCTTAAATCCTGAAAATATTGGTCGCCTTATAGGTCTCTCTCACAGGCGTTCACACCTTTCTCTGACCTACTTTTTACTTTTTCGTCCAGTGGCGACCACTTGTTATTTTCGTTTCTTCTCGGCTTCATCGTCGAATTGTTCTGATCGGGCTCACTGTGTTGCTTGAAAGCGTATTTACACGAAGTCTCTTTTTTTTTTTTTTAAAGCGACGAATATTATTTATTTTGCGACCTTCAACTTTTAAAGGTGAGGTATTTATTTAGACGGTTCACATCAGGACACTTTCTTGCGAATTACTTTTAAGTTGTTTATACTTCGCAACCGGCGCCTTTCATTACTCGGCGTGTAATTATTTTAGTAAAACGTGTTTCGCGTCCTTTACGGAACCAGACGATTTTCAGAAGTCACGCGTGAAAACTTTTATTTACACTTTCCCAAATACATTCGAATCTCGCCGTACTCTTCCATAATCTCGGCCACGTCTACCGGACTGTTTTCTTCAGCCTACCCAAAACAAACTAATATCGGATATTCCTCAGGATTTCTGTTGATTTAACTGAATGCTGCGTAACATTAGTGTTGTGAAATGTTTGATATATCGGCATTGGTACAAATAATGGATGACAAAGATGTAAAGAGAGGGGAGGGCAGGGGGAGGGAGTGTGAGTGGTATTAGGGTAGGGGGAGGTGGGGGGGGGACGGCTGTGGTGATGACTAGAGTATTGATTATACCACGGCGAGTGTTTGATATTGTTAAGCTCAGAGAGAGAGAGAGAGAGAGAGAGAGAGAGAGAGAGAGAGAGAGAGAGAGAGAGAGAGAGAGAATGGAGGGAGGAAGTGCTTGATTATGGATTAATGTAGGTCTCAGAATCGGCGAAGCAATAACGTGAACTTCGCTTTTTGGTTAATTTGCTTTAGTTGTGCTAACTAGGGCGCGGTGGTGTAATTATCGTTATTTAGTGAAATTCGATCGGTGACCTTCTTAATGTTTGTTGCGTTGAAGTTTTCGTTCCTGAAGTTTAGGGTCGTCACACACACACACACACACACACACACACACACACACACACACACACACACACTCACACATAGGCCACTGACTTGAAATTCAAGCTTATAAAGAATTTGGTGTTCATTAGAAGTAAAGTCACATACGGCAACGGGAAATTCGGAAAGGCGAGTTCATCTATTTAAATAGAAGAAATAAATTAACAAAATAATAAATAGATAAAAATGTAAGTAAATTTATTATAATACAGGGAGAATTGTGTTAGGGTAGTAATGTGTGTGTATATATATATACACTGTATATACATATATACATATATATATATATATATATATATATATATACATTGTGTGTGTGCGTGTGTATGTTTATACATTATATGTAATATATATATATAATTTATATATATATATATATATATATATATATATATATATAATATATATATATATATATATATATATATATATATATATATATATATATATATATATATATATATATATATATATATATATATATATTATATTTACATAGACATACATACATACATACATATATGCTTGCATATACACAAAGTTTTGAAAATCGTTGATGAAAGGTGTTAAGAAATTTTTCCATAATAGTTTTTATGCATGAGCTGTTATCTTGTAAGATATTTGAATTACAAAAGTGTAAGTAATATATTGGCCGCTCCAGTCGAGAGAGAGAGAGAGAGAGAGAGAGAGAGAGAGAGAGAGAGAGAGAGAGAGAGAGAGAGAGAGAGAGTCCTCACAACGTATCTGTAATAGATCCTTGTATATTGAAACAAAATGCACCAGAATTACCTTAGAGGACATGGAGAGAAAATGAAAAAAGTTTTTATACAAAAGCGTCTTGTAAGAGCGAGTAAAATGAGCTTTTTGTATAGACAATCAGCAACAGATTTAAGCAAGTTTTGAATTGCTTTTTTTATCACTGGAATGATCTGCGGCATTGAATAGGTAAAGATGTGTAGGCAGAAGCAAGAGATATTATATTTACTAACAGGAACTGTTTTCAGATATCAGGTAGCGTGAGTTAGGTCTGAGATGAACCCAACGAAAGACTTTATATTTCATGAAGTCTGTTTTTTGCTGTTTGTGAATTGTTTGGATATGAGAAAAATGAACTAGGTTACTGCCGCTCCCTAGTGAGTAGGTCCTGGCTTGCATAAAGCCAAGAATATTGGAAGCTGCAAGAAAATACCATTTACCTAAAAGTTTTAAGGTAATTCTTGTTAACTTATTGAATGAAGCGTCGTGGTGAGAGGAATGGCTTATGCATCTCAAGTATGACTTGTTTTCACAAAGTTATTTGTATATCTTCTTTAAATGGGACGGTTTATGTTTATTAAATGGGACGGTTTATGTTTAACACGCCTGTTGAATATTACGAAATGAATACTGAGGATTTGTTATCAAGTTGGAAGGATACTTTAAACCCAATAAATAAAAAGAGATGTGACTGAAATGAGGTCTAATGTAAGCATTGCAAGAGTATACTCGCAGGCAGAAAGGAAGTCATAAGTAAAACATTAATGTACATCTCGTAACTCATAGCTTTGGAAATAATTGTTAATTGTAACTTAGATGTGGACATGAAAGAAATAAAGTGTAATAACAAACAAAAGTAGTGAGAGACACAAGGGCTACTCTTAAATAATTTTCCAGAGATTATTGGAAAGAATTACAATGCTGATGAGAATTTTAAGAAATAAAGGTAAAGATAACGAAAGTTAAGCATCGGTAAAGTGGAAGAAATATAGATTCGACTTTAATAAAGCACCTTTGTAGTCCGTTTTATCCCTCGAAGATTTATGAAGAACTGCAAGAGAGCGACGTCACGGGAGCGACAGACTGATCAAATCGCTTCCTGTTCCGCGTTCCTTGGACAGTGACAGAGAGCAGAGATTTTGATTCCTTCAGCTTGAGAGGTAATAATGGGGCGCGCGCCATGTGGCCATGGCGTAGGGCGATTAGCTCCCCATGACCTCTGTTTAATCGGCAGGTGAATTAGAGGGGAAAGTCTTGCCTGGGTACGTTTCTCCCTCTCTCTCTCTCTCTCTCTCTCTCTCTCTCTCTCTCTCTCTCTCTCTCTCTCTCTTCTTTGATGGATTAGGCTATTGTGCCTCGCAAGTTAATTTTAAGGGAGTTTGGAACTAAATAACATACTTTTCGTTCTATAACATTATGGTCTCTTTTTAGATGATTAAGTAGATTCTTTGTTGGAGTGGTCGGTACCGTTCACGGCTAGCACCCTGCAGGGCCCGAGTTTGAGTCTCCGGCCGGCCAATGAAGAATTAGAGGAATTTATTTCTGGTGATAGAAATTCATTTCTCGGTATAATGTGGTTCGGATTCCACAATAAGCTGTGGGCCCCGTTGCTAGGTAACCAATTGGTTCTTAGCCACGTAAAATAGGTCTAATCCTTCGGGCCAGCCCTAGGAGAGGTGTTAATCAGCTTAGTGGTCTGGTTAAACTAAGGTATACTTTAGGGTGTGTAAAACGTCATCAACACTCGTCGACAACTTATTTCATACATATCACAAACAAGTTGAAAACAAGTCAGCGATCGTAAGCAGAGAACGAATCTTTGGCAAATGATGGATAGTCGTATGAATCACTGGTTAGAACTACCCATAAGTCGTTACTCGTATTGAACGTGTTTGTGATGTGTGTGTGCGATAAGTTTGCCGACGTGTGTTTATGACGTTTTGCTGCAATGTGGACGCCCCGGCTAGTTTCCCCACCACGGGCCCACAATATAAGTATGCAGAGTGTGGTTACCTAACGTCCCTAAAGCATAACCCAAGATTCTCTCTCTCCTCTCTCTCTCTCTCTCTCTCTCTCTCTCTCTCTCTCTCTCTCTCTCTCTCTCTCTGTCCTATTATTTTCATTTTTTGACATTGTGCGTACCCTAGTCTCATAGTCTTTTGTTTTTAGACTATAGTATGTTTGACGCACTAGTCTCATAGTCTTTTGTTTTTAGACTATAGTATGTTTGACGCACTAGTCTCATAGTCTTTTGTTTTTAGACTATAGTATGTTTGACGCACTAGTCTCATAGTCTTTTGTTTTTAGACTATAGTATGTTTGACGCACTAGTCTCATAGTCTTTTGTTTTTAGACTATAGTATGTTTGATTACGTATGTTATTTCAGTTTTATTGCGCGTGTAAGCTTGAAAGTTTGTCAAGATTTGCTTTTGTAACAACCTTGCATGCGTGATTATATTTGTGCGCATTCATTTTGTGTAGACGAGTTTGGCCATAAACATAGGCTGACACAGTGAAGAGATAATCCATTTCTTTAACTGGATTCCAAATACCACCAAAATACCCGAAATGAGAAGTAACTCGCCTTTCTTACATGAAATCCTGTTTCACTTGTCCCTAAGTAATGCTTCCTTTTCATGTTAGGTGTTCATTTAAATATTTATCTATTTATTTATTTTTTTTATTTCAGGTTGGCTTAGAACAGAAAATATAGGAAAAACCTTAAGCAGTATGATATATGTTAGCTCGTCATTTTGGGAATAAATTAATTTTTTTTTTTTTACATTTGTTGACAACTGATTTACTTGCTAGAATGATCGAATTATATATATATATATATATATATATATATATATATATATATATATATATATATATGTATATATTTATATATTTATATATGTATATATACATATATATATATATATATACATATAGATATACTGTGTGTATATATGTATATATATATATATATATATATATATATATATATATATATATATATATATATATATATATATATATATATATATATATATATATAATATGCGTAACGATGTCGTAATCTCCACCTGATCAGTTGCGTAGCGTATGATTGGAAAACGATAATTCACATATGATTCACGTATATACCCATAAAATATAAATATATATTCAGCATATGTTTAGCGGCAGTACCTTTTGTTTTCGTGGTTACCCCACGAACCAGATGACGTCATTCTGTGTAGAATGAGATCACGTTCGACGTGCTGTGTGTGTGTAGTACGCAGTCTGACCTGATGCTGCCGATAAAGGTCGCGCTATCACACCTGTTCGACCTAGTATTTGCTGACCGTTAGCACTCGTCTATCTTCGTCGTACGATTTATCTATAGAAAAATGTTACAATTTTTCTCAATTTATTTGAACTCCAAACACTGTTTTGACAGGCATCCTGTTTTCAGTATGGGGTGTGTTGTGATGCTTAACGTTCTTGTGTGTGTGTGTGTGTGTGTGTGTGTTTGCGTAAGTGCACGCATGACACGACAGTAGTCCACGGCGGCAGTTTATTTAGCTTTCAAGTAACTGATCATCATAATGTTTACAAAATTAGTTATCGATTGGATGTGTTTATTTATATATATATATATATATATATATACATATATATATATATATATATATATATATATATATATATATATATATATATACACAGTATATATATATACATTATATGTACACATACATGTATATTATACATACGTGTATATACATATGTATACACAGGCCTATGCATATATATATATATATATATATATATATATATATATATATATATATATATATATATATATATACACACACATACGTACGTACATATAAAACACCACATTTTCAGACTTCTCTTGGTTTATGAGGAGGAACATTCACGCATGCGCCCTCACACATGTGATGTCGTGTATACACACGCACGCTGTGTGTGTGTGTGTGTGTGTTTGTTGTCGTTTACCTGTCCTCCTAAAAATGTAAAAGACATTATTTCGTGTTTGTAATCGTTTTTGTGTTTGTAGGATGACAGATGACACATGTATAGTATCTTCACTGCTTTCACAATACAGTAATCGATATCATGTCATGACATTTATTAAGTTTGCTTTATAGATGCAAGGTCAGTAGCTATAAGACTAACTCACTTTATTCTGAATTGGGAGGAAACACTTTATAGAAATACATATTTTTTACAGCGGTTCGATCGGATTTTATTGAAGGATGTGGGAAAATCTGCTGGAGATTCTTTCGAGATGCCGAGAGTTTTGGATGGGACAAAGAGTTGGGACTGAAGTCTCATCCGCGGGAGGCCTTGGCCAGAAGTTCTTATCTTAATTAGCTCTCTCTCTCTCTCTCTCTCTCTCTCTCTCTCTCTCTCTCTCTCTCTCTCTCTCTCTCTCTCGGTTTTCTTGTTGGGAACAGGTTCAAACCAGAGAGAGGATGACCCTTCATGTTTCTCCTTTCCTCAAGTTTCCCATTTTACTTCATTCCGTCTACACCCTTGCTTTATCTTCCCACTCCTCCTCCTCCATAACATCATCATCGTCTTTTTCTCATCCTTTTCCAATACCAGTGTGCCATCTTTTCAGATCCAGCGGAGCAACCTGAAAAGGATTGATTTCAGGTCAGGCCTCATGATATTTTTCTGCGGACTTCTTCCATATACGTTCGTTAGCACCATTGTTGAAAAACTGAAACCGTTCGGAGAGAGAGATATCAGATTTTGGGTCGCAGTATTTGGTTATCTTCATGGAATTTACGCTTTCTCTCTCTCTCTCTCTCTCTCTCTCTCTCTCTCTCTCTCTCTCTCTCTCTCTCTTACACACACACACACACACATTCTGTTAAGTTACTGGGAAATCAGTAAAGTAACCTGAATGGTGTATTTAGCTTGGAAGGTCATAGGTTTGTTGATCTCGACTTTTGAACTCGCAAATTCATACTGTTATGATGAACCGAGTACAGTTTGGCCTAAGGGGTTCGAGCGTTCCCCCGTCCTCGTCATCGTCTCAGGTTTGGTCTGCCTAGTGATGGCACGGGCTCTTGCTGTAGCGAGACAGGTGCAAACACCGCCAGACCTGACCGCACTATTTAATTGAATAGGGGATATATATTAAAATTTATATATACGTATATAGAAAAATTGATATATTGATAGATAGCCTAATGGGTGTGACAAACCACAGCCCGCATTTTGAGTAAGCATTCAACCATCGTTGGTGACATGGCTAATTGGTACAGCATTTAGTCCACGTTTGCTATTCATGGGATCGCTCACGGCCTACTGCCTATTTGTTCCCAGATCTGTAAACTGGCTCCAGAGTCTGCCAAGCTCAGCAAGAAATGGTGTGTGGCTGTCATCCTCTCTGCTAAAGGCTTGGTAAAAAAAAATGAGAAGGCTTTTACCATTCTGGTGCCTCCTTCAACATTAAGCTGCTTCCCTTAATAAGGGTAGGGTGTAGAGAAATCCTCGATAGGATTCACGGCCACGTACATGTTTTAACTGCTGGGCCGTTAACGAAAACTCACAGCAACAGTGTCCTACCTACAGCAGACTCATCAGCAGTGCGTTGAACCCCCTGAACTCACTTATTCTTTTATCTCTCTCTCTCTCTCTCTCTCTCTCTCTCTCTCTCTCTCTCTCTCTCTCTCTCTCTCGCTTCTTGGATGCGGAGGTCGATATGTAGGCCTTTCAGACAACCTATCTTCCTCTATTCATTCCGTGTGACCTGCCTATCTCAGAATACCGATCAAATCGTTTCGCCTCCTCTAACCTTCTTATGATTTCATCTGCAGTTAAAGTATTAAGGTGGCAGTAAGATCTACCATGTCTTTGCTCTCTGTTAGAGGAAATATCACAATGTTTGATATATAATTATATATATATATATATATATATATATATATATATATATATTATATATATATATATATATATATATATATAATTATATATATATATATAATATATATATATATATATATATATATATATATATATATATATGTGTGTGTGTGTGTGTGTTTGTGTCTCAACAGTTCTCTTAAAGGATGTGCCATTTTTTTTAATCTAATGGCTTAGTCAAAACAAATATAGCTTAATCAAATTGGGGCTGTAAAAGGAAAAACTAATCTGGTAAGTTTGGAAACATCGAAGACTGGCTTGTGCCTTGTTGAACATCTTACCTAGAGCTTTGGCTCTTAGAAGAAATTAGAAGCAGTCTCCAAAGATGAGTCTAGAGACTGTGCTAAAAAGACGATGAAAATGTTATTTAAACAGAAAAATGAAAGACTACTAAAAGAAGTTTGTATTTGAGAATAGTGTATGGAAATTATTAATATGGTCATAGCCATTAAGATTCGTATTTGACAAAGTTGAAATGCTGTGAAAAAATGACGGTTGAATATTTTAGACTTGTAAAGTCTTAGAGCAGCAATAACATGAGTTTCACGAACCCAGATTAATTAGCGATACTCAAGCGCCGCTTTGCAGTTACAAGCAGACTTCAGGTGACAGAAAGCGTTTCCACTTTGCAAGCTCTCTATCCCAGCTTGTGCACGTTCTCCATACCCTAAGGTTGTCGAGTGGTAAGCGTGTATGTTCTGGAACCTAGGTCCGGGGTCGGCTTTCGGCTTGGAAGTCCAGGAGATTGAGGTGTTGGCGAATTTCACTGGGAATGCTTTGATGCTGTCGTGACCAGATTCCTTGTCTTGTTGTACACTTTGCTCCCTGCAGAAAATTGGTGCCTAGATTATCCTGAAACCCGCCAGCAGTACTTTAGTTACTGGCATGGTTCGGTGCTCGAAATATGACGTAGGGTCTATACTCTTTAATAGTATAATAAAAATAATAAAGAAAACGTTAGGCTTTGTTGTGGTAATGTTGAAATCAGTGGACATGTATGATTATTTGAGATGAAATGCAGGGTGAGAAAATGGAATTGATGGTCTTGAGAAGAATTTCCCTGAAGACTATGGCATCTTTCATTAGTTGTTCTATAAAAAATCTTGGTTTTTTACTAGTTGATTCACGGATGTGGATGGGATAATGGACATCCTGTATGGCCTCTCAGCAAAAGTTGCCTTCAATTTTCTCCCTCGTTCCCTTATTCTCATTATCTGTTTGTCTTGAGGAATGAGGTTCGAGTGCAAATGAATGAATAAATCATTCGGCTGCTTTTCAGAGGAAGATGATGAACATTCAGTGAAAAATGTATCATTCGAGTTAATTTGAACTTAAATTCAGTTTCTTTCATGTGTTAATATTGGTCAGTTTTAGATTTTTCCCATTACATATGGTAGTATGTATGCGTTTAGCCATGATGTATTACATAACATTTTTTTGTGTGTATTTCTTTTTATTTCATTTTTTTTTGGGGGGTGGGTCGGGGTTAAACCAATCACCTCGGTGTCGGATAAATGAGCCAATGCAATATTGGTTTTATGGCTTTGGTGTTTATGAAACTGAATGACTGGCAGTACATTTTATCAAAACTGAAGGTCGCAAAAAAAAAAAAAAGGAAAAAAATAAATTCGAGGATACTGATTTTCGCCGGAGAGAAAATTTGCAATTGCTTATTAGATTCCAGTGGATACTTATGTTTTATTGATTTATTTTGATCTCTCTTTAAAACACTTGACATCGGGCTGTGCAAAATCAACGCATTTTGGCTCGATCCTGCAAATTAAGTCTTCAGTGACATTGTCTCCTATGATTGCAAAGGGATCTTCATGTAAGCGCTACATATTTTCTGCAAATAAATTAGTGGAGTTGAAGATTTTAGGAATAAGATGAATCTACTTGAGCTTCTACCCGCTGAAGTTAAAGGCAGAAGGTTATCACTAGAAGGCAATATCCGGAAGTGTATTGAGACGAGGAAGCAAGAAGCCAAAGCCTTGCTTACCCAACAAGCAGCCCCCCCCCCCACCCCCCCAAACTTCCCACCCCGAGGACAACTTAAAAGCGATAAACTCCAATACTAGTCATTTCTAAGTACACAAATTACTAAAGAACAAGCTGGGTGCGGAGCACAGTTTATTGAAGTATTACATTAAAGCCCTGTTGTTATTGATATTGGAAACAGACGGTGTTCCTTTTGATAATGAGAACTGTGAGAAATTTCTTATGTAGAGAAAGCAGTCTCATAATGGCAACACATGACGATTGAGAAGCAGAAATTTCTAGTACTGTTACTTTAAATACCTGCCCTTCCCCCAACACAAAAATAAACAGTTTATATAATGGCATTCTGAAAGGTTAGAGTGGTTTGAAGGCATTTTGAGAAGTTAAATTAAGATATATCCGGAAAGCACTTGAAAGCATTGGGCAGTTTCAATTCAAGATCAGACTTTTGGCGTCAAGCAAGATAGAGCAAGATTGCGAATTGTATTAAGTCTTCAGCAAGAGAGGGAGGGAGAGAGATGAAGTACGAAGATGCCATTGGATGAAAGGAGGAAAAGGGGATAATAAAGAACCCTTTGTAAAAATGTGAACACGATGTCAGATTAAAGAAGATGAATGCACCCTATTAAAAAACATAGGAATAGTGGAAATACTATGAATGACATGACGAATTTTTGTATGAATGACATGACGAATTTTGTACCATAGTAGTCGACATACTTATTTGTTTATTGCTGATCTAGTGCACCTGTGGCCTACATCAAGTAATAGCAGAGAGAGTAATCAACTCGTAAATAGCTAGTTAGGAAGTACAGTGTCAGTTAAGGTCACTAGCGAAGAGACCAGTGTTCCAGGATGCGTTTTTTGACAACCTAATGCGCTAGGGTTTCCTCAAGAAGTAGATTATTGACTTAATTGTTAGTTCACTTTTGTGGGTCGTAGTTAGGAATGCAGAGAGACAAGAGATTTGGAAAAGTATGAGGACTGTGATGAGTAATCTGTAATAGATATGTGATTATATGTATATATATATATATATATATATATATATATATATATATATATATATATATATATATATATATAAAATTGAATCACGAAAATATGGAACGTGATGAATATATAAATAAAGATAAAATCCACGAAGGAAACGGAAACACTGGAGTGCTGCGAGGTCTTTCGACACTTACGTCCTTTACTTAGCAGACTGAAGAAATATAATACTTTGTAAACTTACTTTTATATTTTTTCAGTCTGCTAAGTAAAGGACGTAAGTGTCGAAAGACCTCGCAGCACTCCAGTGTTTCCGTTTCCTTTGTGGATTTTATCTTTATATATATATATATATATATATATATATATATATATATATATATATATATATATATATATATATATATATATATATATATATTATCATAGCATTAGAACCAGAGCAGGAGGGTGGCTGAACGAGGTATCCTCACCTACACCTTAATTTAATGGAACCATTTGTCAGGTATTCTTCAGATCAAATTCTCTCTCTCTCTCTCTCTTTCTCCAAAGACACACAGACGGGGGTGGTGGGGAATGTACCGTACTTCTTTTCAGCATCAATATCATTCCCACCGTTCCCATACCTGCCTGGAATCGTTTCCTAGGGAATTAGAATCTTCAAAAAGAAAAGGGAAATGGCAGCAGTGTTCGTTCTTTGAAATGCTCGAGTGTTTATTTGTACCTAAGCGCCAGACATCAAAAGGACGGTGATGCTGAGGATTCAGTGTCCTTTTATCCGGGGTTAGAATTATTGGTGGCTCTCCCTCTAGGTAGGAGATCAAAGATCTCTTATGGCATTCCAAGAATGGTGATGCTCTATATTTCTTCCTCTTTCTTTCCTTCTCGCCCCCATTTTTTTTATCTTACCGATCGGGTTTCGGAAAGGAGAGCGGAAATTTCTCCTTCAGTCTTGCCTTTTCATCCTGAAGTGATTACTTGAGGAGAGGTGTTGATGGTATCTGCCTTTGGTAGTATTTAGTATATTATGTTAAAAGGCCATTAAATATTTTTTTTAAATCGGTTATTTTAGAGAGTCATGTTATCACTAGAATGTGAAGTTGGCTGGTAGCCGAATTAGCCTGGAGAATTTTATGAAAATACAAAAATTTTCTTTCTCTGGTAGATAGTAAAGTGGGCTGGTAGCCGAATTTGCTTGGAGTATTTTATGCAAATACAAAAAATTTCTTTCTCTGTTAGATACTAAAGTGTGCTGGTAGCCGAATTAGCCTGGAATATTCTTTTGAAAATACAAAAATTTTCTTTCGCTGTTAAGTAGTAAAGTGTGCTGGTAGCCGAGTTAGCCTGGAGTATTTTATGAAATTGGAGTATTTTATGAAAATACACAAATTTCCCTTCTCTGTTAGATAGTAAAGTGTGCTGGTAGCCGAATTAGCCTGCAGTATTTTATGAAAAAACAAAAATTTCTTTCTCTGTTCGATAGTAAAGTGTGCTGGTAGCCGAATCAGCCTGCAGTATTTTATGAAAAAACAAAAAATTTCTTTCTCTGTTAGATAGTAAAGTGTGCTGGTAGCCAAATTAGCTTCGAGTATTGTATTAAAGTACAGAAATTCTCTTTCACTGTTGTTAAGTGCTGAGGCCCTTTCCTTTTTTATTTGTAAGCTATGGTTGTGGACCGTCCAGTGAATTAGGAGGCTTGGGAGAGCCGCTTGAGGTTGGCTACCTCGAACCAGAATACCCGGTGAAAGCCAGAGGGTATGTAATCCAAGAAGTTCACCAGCGTCGTATTTGGTCACTATCAGGACTGGTACCTTCAGGGATATGATAAATGTTATAGAAGCAGAAAGCTCCTTGAACATCAGGGTAGTGTGGGCTTATAGTAAGCTCATCCCAGGATGCTTGCTGTAAATTAAAGGAACTGCACTTTCTGAGGTTATTCATGACAAAGTAAAAGGTGGATTTTTTCTATGTGTGTGTGTGTGTGTGTCACGTGTGTGCGTGCGCGCGCGTAGAGAATGGAGGGGAGAGGGGAGAGTGTGCATTTGAGACTGTTAATCTCTAATTAAAACACCAAAACATTAAACATTATATGGCCTTGATGATGGATTTACTCCATCTTTAGTAAAAGTGTCACCAAATTCAACTAAAATGAGTGCATACGACTGGACGTAAATTCTTGAACTTTTATTATAGCATAGCTAGTAGCGCCATCATCACTATCCTTGCGGTTGTGTGCGTTTGAGTCCCGCATAGCAAATGAGAGTTTTCTTACTTTATTTCCTTAGTCTGATTTCATGCTTTGAGAGGAAAACTTATCCAGAAAATATCAGA
Organism: Macrobrachium rosenbergii; assembly: GCA_039081455.1. Classification (NCBI taxonomy): domain Eukaryota; kingdom Metazoa; phylum Arthropoda; class Malacostraca; order Decapoda; family Palaemonidae; genus Macrobrachium; species Macrobrachium rosenbergii. The sequence goes on along the minus strand of JANJGK010000002.1, from coordinate 83,943,217 downwards.
AAATCAAGAAGTTTACATGGCATTATGGTTGTTAGAAATACATGATTTTATTGAATTCGATTCTGTGGGTTCTAAGCATCAGGAAATCCAGAAGTTTACATGGCATTATGGATGTTAGAAACACATGATTTTATTAAATTCGATTGTGTGGGTTCTAAGCATCAGGAAAATCGAGAAGTTTACATGGCATTATGGTTGTTAGAAATACATGATTTTATTGAATTCGATTCTGTGGGTTCTAAGCAAGTGGTATGGAGGGGCCAGGGTGTAATAAATGTCAAGATGGAGTGGTCTTGAACCATTTTTCCCGTTATTTTGAAACAAAGGCCATAATCGGTATCAGTGACCAAGACTGTAAGTCTTAGGGGTTTTGCTCTTTATGCTATCTTTGAATTTTTCTTAAAAGCCAGTGGTTGCATATGGTGGTGTGGTTGATGATTTATGAATGATGATTAAGTTTTTCATTTTAATCTTCTAAAGCTTTAAATCCTCACACCATGGTGTTCTTTGTTTTAAGGATGGAGTATAAGTCTCCTCTCTCTCTCTCTCTCTCTCTCTCTCTCTCTCTCTCTCTCTCTCTCTCTCTCTCTCTCTCTCCCCTTTTATGTAATGTCGACTTTTATATGAAAAATAGGCAACCCTTAACCCAATGAGAGGCGCTTTTCTTGATAGATAGCCAAGTCGTTGGAGAGATGAATCGTTGTATTTCCCATGAAATTTACAATATAAAATGGATAAACATTAAGCCTTTTATGGCTGCTTTCTCCCTCCCAAAGGTGTATCCCCCCCCCCCTTCTTGCAAAAGGAGTTTGTTATTCTAAAGAAAGATGAAGTCATGTTAGTAATTTGTTCCCTTCTACTTATCTTCCTGCTGCTCTCTCCTCCCACCTCCCCTTCAAGTTACTTATTTTGCATCGGTATTTCAGGAGACAAATACATTTGGGAGAGGTCCCCCAATCAATGGTTAGGGAGTAAGTGCCCAGTTGCACACATATAGAGCACTGTCCATGAATGGAGCAGATGCAAAGTTAATATTAATGAAGTCTTGTCACGTACATTTGCAGTAAGTAATGGGGAGCGACGGGGGAATGTTGTCACCTTTCCTGTTTCCCCTTCTCTTGGATGTTTTATGATAAAGTAAATGGTTGGTGATGGAAGAGGTCCAGATTGGAGCACTGATAGAAACTTGACAGTTTTAAAACGTAAACGATGCTCTTTTTATCATCAAAGCTCCGCTAGTGTTTACAAACCGTGTTTAATGGAATGGATTATATGTCTAGAGAGACGGGACTTAAGATAAATCTTGTGAAAAATCGAGGTAATGATGACAGAGTATGCACACAGAAAAATCTAGGTAATGATGACAGAGTATGCACAGAGGGATGAAAGAAAACTAGCTCTAGAAAGGATTACTGATGTTTTTCAAATGTTTAGTTACAGTAATATCCGATACGGATTCTCTCGAGCTGGAACATAGCCGAAGATTAAAAAAAGGCAAGTCATAAAATTACCAGATTCATTAAGGGAATTCAAATAGATTGAAAAAGCATACTAAAGTAACATAATACAGACTATAACAATACGGTCTGTATTGTTATACGGACATGAATCATGTATGGCATTGAAACTATACCTGAAAAATTGAAACTATACCTGAAAGATTTCGTTGATTTGTGCTTAAAGTTTCAAGAAGAATATTAGGAGTCAAATGGCTGGATAGTGAGAAATCTTACCATAAAGGAAATTATGGAAGTTCCGTATACAGATGAGATGAGGATGAAGGGGAGATAGAGATGGCTTGGACATGTCCTTCGAACCACCCAAGGGATAATAATACGTTATATTGCCGGACAACTCTGGGCACCAGAAGAGGTGGAAGACGAAGACCTACTTCTATGAGAACGATGAAAAGAAAGGTTAGAGGTTACTGGAGATATGTAAAATTTAGGGCAAAGGAAGGGCCCTTTTACGTCGCACTGCGTTGGAGGCAGTAACGATAGTGATGATCTTTTTATGATAACGTTTTGGCGAACCTACCACCCACATTTGATAGGTGCAATCAGCCGAAGTGAGTACCATGGCTGAGTGATGGCACGGGTTGGCTTGCATTTGCTGGGTCTATATACAGTATAATGTATATATGAGTGAGTGTGATGTATGATATATATATATATATATATATATATATATATATATATATATATATATATATATATATATATTTATATATATATATATATTTATATATATATATATATTTATATATATATATATATATATATATATATATATATATATATATATATATATATATATATATATATATACATATACATACACACATACAGAACTGGGTTTATGAAAAGCATGTATATAATCATCTATTTTGTTCCGTGGCCACAAACCTAGCGTCAGGACTCTAGCGTTTGGGTAGTACAGGCTTGGCCAGTCTCTCTTATGGATGGCCCTTATGAAGTGTGAGTGAAGATATAACGAGGCAGTGAGTAAGAGGCAGATTCAAGGTATTGTGCTTTATTCACACAAAATCTCTTGACAGCTCAAGAACTCTTGCAAGCGTAAAAGTAGCATTTGACATTAGGGAAAAACAGAGGGACGTCTGTATACAGTCAGATGTGTTTTCTCTGACCTGAAGAATGGTTAACAATTCTTTATACAATTTAGGAAGATTGTTTGGATCAGGAGCGCTGGATCTATGTTTCCTGATTTTGTTTTGAAGCAAGGCTGCCCTGAGGGTCCCAATGACAGATCTGGACCTCACAATACTCTCTCTCTCTCTCTCTCTCTCTCTCTCTCTCTCTCTCTCTCTCTCTCTCTCTCTCTCTCTCTCTCTCTCCCAAAAGTAAGCCTGGGGGAGTGGGTCGCAGTCTGGGATATAGGCTGGTTTCATTCTGTCAGTGGAGACCCAGGTGATTCTCCCGTCTACCATCAGCTGATATGCTTTATTTCTGTGTTGTAGTATGTGGTGTGGTCCCAAGTAGGCTGGAGAGAGGGGGGTGGCTTGCATGTGTCTATTCTTATGAATGCATACTTTGCTTTTGTAAGGTCTGCAGGGACATATTCTTTTCTTGCTACGTCGTATGTCTTCGCTGGCATTATGTTTTCTAATGCTCTACGGACGCCTGGAAGAGTCGTGGGCTCCATCGTGTTTTGAAAAATGTCTGTTGGTATTATCAACACCTGACCGTAGAGTGCTTCTGCCAGTGATGTGTTGAATGCTGCGTGCGGGGCTGTTCTTAGTCCCAACAAAGCCCATGGTAACTCCTTTCTCCAACTCTCGCCTTGACATCTGGCTGTGAGTGCTGATTTGAGGGAGTGGTGCAGCTGCTCCACCATGCTGTTTGCTTCTGGATTGTATGCTGTTGTGTGAATGACTTTTGTCTCACGGCTGGCAGTGAGGGAGCTGCATAAGGTGGAGGTGAAGTTAGTTCCTCTGTCACTTGTTATATACTGCAGTACTCCATGCCCGCCGACCCAGTCTGTTAGTGCTTTCACACAACTCTCTGCTGTCTGCTGCCTTATTGGTATTGCTTCTGGCCATTGGTGCTCCTGTCGATGATCGTGAAGAGATACCTGCACCCCTCGGAGGGGGCAGGGGTCCCATGATGTTGACATGGATGTGGGCCTGTCGTCCCTGTGTTGTCTGGAATTCTCCTATCCCCGTCTCTGTGTGCCTCGTTATTTGTGATGTTTGACATGGGAGGCATTCTCTTGCCCACTTTTTGATGTCTGCCTGCATTCCCCACCAGATGTACCACTCTGACAAGGTTCTGGCGGTGGATCTGCCCGATGGGTGGGCAGGTTGTAGGTGGGGTTGAAGACTTTTTCTCAACCCTAACGGTAGGTATGGGCGAGGGCGTCTGGTACTCGTCTCACAGGCAATGGTCGTCTCTTCATCATCCTTCTCAGCTGATGCTATTTCAGGATATGAAATCCCAATGTGGACGGTGTTGATGGAGTTTCGGGAAAGGGTGTCTGCCACATTGTAGGAAGAGCCCTGGAAGTATCTGATGGTGCAGGAGTGTTCTGCTATTGATGATAGGTGACCACCCATCTCTGCTTTTGGTGAAGGCATGTACCAGTGGTTGGTGGTCCTTCTGCACCATGAATTGTTGTCCTTCTAGCATGTGTAGGAAGTGGCAGGTGGTTCTGTGGACTGATAACTTCTTACTTCTTACTGAAGAATGCCAATAGGTGGTGACCATCATCTGTGTCTTGTTCAAGTACTGTGACCATTGCTGTGCTACTCGCATCCATCATTAGGGTGAGGGACCTATGGGGTAAAGGAAAAATTAGTTTGGCAGCGGAGGTGATTGCTTTTTTAGCTAATGTGAAGGCTTTATCTTGTTTTTAATTCCAACATAGTATTGTAGGTTTTCCTTTTAAGCAATCATATATTGGGTCCATTATTTTAGCAAGGTTGGGTATGAAATAGTGGTGATAGTTAATCATTCCTGTGAACTCTTGAACTGCTTTGATTGATGTCGGTTTTGGGAAATCGGTGATTGCTTGGACCTTCGTTGGGAGGGGCTTGACACCTTCGGGGTTATTTAGTGGCCTAGGAATTCCACTACTGGTTTTGCCAATTCTCATTTGTCTTTTCAGACTATAAGTCCATTTTCTTTAAGTATTTGCAGGACCTGCCTGACATCTCTCGTGTGTTGTTTGATGTTGGGGCTGAATATCAGTATGTCGTTGACATAGACGACGCAGAAGGGTAGAATGCCCAGGATTTCGTCCATCAGACATTTGAAGGTCACACCTGAGTTCCAGAACCCAAAGCAGCTGTAGTTGAAGGTGTATGCTCTGGAGGGGGTGATAATGGCCATTTTTTCTGTCCCCCTTCATGACCGGGACTTGGAAGTATCCCTTCAACAGGTCAATCTCTGTAAATATTTTAGCGCCCTCCATCTGGTTGGTTATGTTGGTGACGTTCAGCATTGGGTACCTGTCAGGTACTGTATTGACGTTGAGTCTCCTGTAGTCTTCGCAGGGTCGCCATGCGCCATCAGGTTTTGGTACTATGTGTAGGGGAGGTGCCCAAGGGCTGGAAGCTTTTTGGCATATTCCTGGCTGTTCCATGTCCTGGAAAGCTTCCTGGCATGGGCAAGTTTTTCTGGGGCCAAACATCTAAGGTCGTTCTTAAATACCCCTTGGAACTCCTTTAGGACGCGACTTATCTGTGGTGCCGGAGTCGGTGTGAGTGAGGCTACATGTGTGGGTCGTGTGATCATCTGCTGTTTCGCTACATCTACCAACATGTTGTGGGCTTTTAGGAAGCGTGCTCTTAAAAGTATGATTGTCTGCTGTGACAAACGTCCAGTTGTACTGCTTGCTGCCGAATGACAAATTCATGGTCCTTTTCCCATATATTTTCAGTGGAGCTCCACTGGCAGTGGACACCTGTAGGGTGCTGGGGGTTAGATAGAGGCCTTCATGCGGGTTGGCTGGCATGAATGATTTGCATGTGCCAGTGTCGACCAGGAATTCCATACTTGATCTTTCATCGATGAAAAAACACTTTGAGTCTTTTTGCCTGTGTCTGGAAGAAAGAAAGCGGAAAGCAGGTGCGGTTTCTCTTACAAGGCAACTGGTCTGCCCATTGCTGACGTTTATTTTGTTGGGTCACTGCTGTAACCCTTTTGCATGTTTTTTGACATGTAGCAATCATTTTCACATTTTTGGGCTTCACTCCCAATACTCCAGTGGTAGAAACAAATGCCACTGGGACGTTCATCAGTTTTGGGCTTGAACTTGAGTGTGTTTTTCCACTTGGAGTTCCAGTAGCAGTGTATGGGGGCAGTGGAACCCTCTGGATTGCTGTCCATCTCTGTGTTGGTCTACTACTGTAGCTGTGGGGCGGCTGCTGCTGTAGGTGGTTGTGTAGGCTCCTTTGGCTTGTGGCCCAGGTGGATGGCCTCGACTGCTTTGAAGAAATTGTTGAGGTCCATGGTTGATGCATTGCGGATGGCCGTGACTATTTGGCAGGGTAATTTTGTGAGTAGGACCTCACTCACGAGGTCCAGCGTAGTCTTTGGGCAGTCGTCTGTGGCGGGAATCATAACTATCCACCGCAGCTGCTTGTAGACGTGCGACAGCTGCTGGTTTCCTATTGCTGCCCCTACGTTGTCTAGGAATTTCCTAGCGGCATGCTGAAGGACAACCTTAGTTAGGCTTTCAGCATTTTGTAGGTGACGGTTGTCTGTTGGTCGGCGAGCCATTCTGCGATCTGCTCAAAGACGTCGTCTGGCCGGAACTCGATGACGACGTCGGCTTTGCGGAATGAAGAGATCTTAGACCTGCAGATGGTCTCCCACTCTGAAGAACCAGGCCTCTGGGTTGTGGGCTGTGAATGGCGGTAGGAGGGTGCTTGCTGCTGCAGCTTTGTTGCTGGATGGGCTGGTGCTGGCGGTGGCAGTGTCGGTCATCATCAGGGACACCAGTATAACGAGGTGGCGAGTAAGAGGCAGAATCAAGGTATTCTGCTCTATTGACAAAATCTCTGACAGATCGAGAACTCTTGCGAGTGTAAAAATAGCATTTGACATTAGGGATAAACAGAAGGACGTCTATATGCAGTCAAATGTGTTTTCTTACACCTGAAGAATGATTAACAATTCTGTATGCAATTTAGGAAGAGATTTCAAATATGTATGGTTGGAAAGCTTGCAGCGCCTTACATACGTTAGTAATTACAGTTCTAACAAGGACATGAAGTATTTTCTGAAAAATGCGTAAAAGATCGTTTGAATGAGTGCTAGATCTTTGTTTCCTGAGAGTACTCTTTACATCATGTAGACTTTGTTTTGAAGCGAGGATGCTCCGAGGGTCCCGGCGACAGATTTGGACCTCACATGCTATGGGTAGAGGTGCAACGTCCCATTTAGGGGGAATGAGGTTGGCTCGGGCCAGTCTCTCTCATACTGATTCCTGTAAAGAACGCAGGCTGAAGATGCCGTTTTACTGTACAGTACGAAGACAAGTCTAAACCTGTTGACTGTCTTCCCAACTATCTCTTATTTACCATGATATTTAATGTATCTTAGTGTGTTTTATGAATTAGTTTTTTTTCTTTTTAGGTACACGTATAAAGTGTGTACACACACTGTATGAAGTTCATTACCTTTATTATAAATCCTTAAGTAAATTTTATATATATATATATATATATATATATATATATATATATATATATATATATATATATATAATCAAATGTGTAATTACACTTGTGTTTCTTCATTTTCTTTCTGTTTTTTTACAAATTCTCTCTCTCTCTCTCTCTCTCTCTCTCTCTCCCTCTCTCTCTCTCTCTCTCTCTCTCTGCATAATTGCGTATATGACATATATTCCCGTCATAGAAAATGGGGACTATTTGTTTTCATACTTGGAAGTGGATATGCGGGTGGCCTCTGTTAGATGTACAGGGAAATGAATAAAAGAGCCGTTTGTTATTGTTTGGCGTCGTTGTTTGTCAATATTATTGCTGTTTATGAACTATTTGTCTGCTTTTACAGTCCGTTCTATTTTATTTATCGTTGGCGAAGTCTAAGGACCCTGGCTTTTATCGGGAGAATCAACATAGTCTTTGGATTCTCTTAAATATCATCTTATATTTGAATGAATGATTCTGTTTTTACTCATTTCATCCTTTTGAGTATTTGCAGAAAATTAATAGAAAATGTACATTTATTTTTTAATAATTAATTTGATCTACAATTTAGATTCAAATTTTTTTTTTTTAAACTTCAATTATGGCAATACAGTATGTTTCCTGGGAAAGGTTAAATGAATATATATATATATATATATATATATATATATATATATATATATATATATATATATATACATATACACACACACACACACATTAGAGCTAGTCAATGCTAGTTCTATTAAACTAGTTCAAAAATACCTTGCGACTCCACGACTGATGCGACCGCGCTCTAACAGACTGTAGCTAATTAGCTGATTGACTGATTCGTCCTTCGACAAGTGCTTTTCATGATCAGTTTATAACTGTACCTCCTGACTCCCGTCTTGACCTTCAAAGTGATCACACCTCAATGGTGGGTGTTTAATATTTTTATTTTTATGGCATTTATGACATACCTCTATACTCCTTGATATTTTTGGAACTAGTTAAATAGAACTAGCATTGACCAGCTCTAATATATATATATATATATATATATATATATATAATATATAATATACAATTATATATATTCATATACATATATATACACACATATATATATATATGTGTGTGTGTAAATAAAGATAAAATCCACTGCTAAGTAAAGGACCAGTGTCGAAAGGCCTCGCAGCACTCCAGTGTTTCCGTTTCCTTCGTGGATTTGATCTTTATTTATATATTCATCACGTTCCATATTTTCGTGATTCAGTTATACATGTGTGTGTGTGTGGCAACAATTGCAGACACTTGAGATTCCACGGCAAACAGTAAGCCCCACTTCGGACGTTTAGGTTCAAGGCCTCTGAAATGAACTACACTGGACTGAAGCTCAAACTTGCACTCAAGTGTATTCGTTATCGAAGTCCACCACAGCTGCCTGTAATTCTATATAATTACACATGTGGCCTTTCCTCTCCGAGTATGGTTGCCTGAGCGGTGTCCTGCAATATCTGGCAATTTACCTCATGGTAGCCATTTATCCTTTCCTACAAAACATACTATATTACCGTAATTAAAGTTTTAAAAAAATTATTGAAAATCTAAATTGTGGGTCAAATCAATTATTTAAAAAGTATATCTAAATTTTCTATTAATTTTCTCTAAATATTCAAAAGGAGGACATGAGTCAAAAAAGGATCATTCATTCAAATATAAGATGATTTTTAATAGAAGCCAAAGATTTTTTTTTATGCATGCCAACAGTAAGACTATGTTGATTCTCCCGATAAAAGTCAAAACACAACTTTCAATGTTCCATCCACCAGAACCATTTACATTTAAGAGTCATAATAACCTATTGACTAAGAAGTTTTCATATGCATTTATGGATGCGCTCTGTAGTTAGTTAGTTAGTGAGTGTGTGTGTGTGTGTGTGTGAGAGAGAGAGAGAGAGAGAGAGAGAGAGAGAGAGAGAGAGAGAGAGAGAGAGAATGAAAGGAAAAGAGGCCTAAATCCGAGTGAAAGTAGTGGGGAATTTTCTCGGATTAAACGGAGAGAAATGCGTTGGGTTAGTATTCAGCTGAGTGGAACTATTGATAGGCGAAGCTATTGAGTTGGGAGAGGGATCCGGCAATCGAAGACGATTCCGTCTCGGCTTATCAAGATATCTTAACGGGTGTCTTTCTAATTGCCTGCGCTACACGTCTTGTGCGGTTGTCAGACTTCAGCTGTGTAATCTCATAATATTCTTCCTTCTGTTAGAAAATAAATTTTGAATCGTGTGATATATCTATCAACATTTTATTAGTTACCTTGTCAATCTTTTCTCATTTCTTATTGAAATCAGTTCTTTTTTTAGTTGGTGGTTACAAATTATCATATTTTCCTTTATAAGTTCTCTCTTATCACGCATTTATTATTGCTTACCGACATATATTAACTCCTTCGCTGTAAACCTATGCCATTTCAAAGTAAAAGAGAGAGAGAGAGAGAGAGAGAGAGAGAGAGAGAGAGAGAGAGAGAGAGAGAGAGAGAGAGAGAGAGAAATCTGAATTATTTTTCTTTTGGTAGAGCCTGTCAAAACTCGTGATATTTTTAAACACCTTTTCATCGACGCCTCATTGGAGAAACCATATAAATCTACCATAACGAAACGAAAAGCAAATAACGGAGCAGGGGCATTGAAAACAGAGATTATGTTAATATATTAGAAGTAACGAAAGGACAAAATGAAGAAATGTTGCGATAATACTCCGAGGAGAACAAAACGACTCCGTGAGAGTAGCCACGATAACACCCTTACGTCCGCTGTCAATAAGGGTCAAAGTCCTTGCTCCTTTTCAGCGTGAATAAAAGGGAGTGGGTTCCCTGGGGGAGGAGGAGGAGGAGGAGGAGGAGGAGGTGGTAAGGAAGAGACAAGAAGAACCTGGATCGATAGATATCTCTCCCAGATGTAACCCTCTGTGAAAAAGGTGATGGATGGCTTCGTCTTCCACTGACCTTGATTTGACTTTTGTACGAAACTTTCAGAATCAATAAAAGGGTGAGAGAGAGAGAGGGAGAGAGAGAGTTCAATTACACGCTATTTTTTTTTTTATCTTTTAAAATGTATTTCTTTCAGTTTATTGCCCTAGCGATGTATAAAACAGGTGGTTTTCAGGATCTATTAAACTGGAGGAGGTGTTAGACAAGTTATCTTCAGATAATTTTTTTATTAAATATATTGTAATGATTATATATACATACATACACACACACACACACACACACACACACACACACACACACATATATATATATATATATATATATATATATATATATATATATATATATATATATATATATATATATATATATACGTTGAATATAGAGTTTAGACCAAAGGCCAAGCGCTGGGACCTACGAGGTCAGTCAGCGCTGAAATAGAAATTGACGGTAAGGAGATTTGAAAGGTGTAATAGGAGGAGAACCTCGCAGTTGCACTATGAAACAGTTGTTGGAGAGGGTGGAAAGTCAGATGGAAGCAAGTGAATATGAACGGAGGTACAGTAAAAGGAATGAAAGAGGTTGCAGCTAGGGGCCGAAGGGACGTTGCAAAGACCCTTAAGTAATGCCTACAGTGCACCGCGTGAGGTGCATTGACGGCATTACCCCCTTACGGGGTATACATGCAACACAAATATATATATATATATATATATATATATATATATATATATATATATATATATATATATATATATATATATATATATATATGTGTGTGTGTGTGTGTGTGTGTGTGTGGGGGGGGGGGGCAATCTTGGACCGTAGATTAAGATTTTGGAAAAAAAAGAAACCTTAATGGCAAGGTAGGTCGAATCTCATTGTGCCTCTGTTGACCTAGTCAGCTGTGGTGAATATCAGTCTGGACGTAGCAGGCAGGGGGCAGGGGGGCGCTAAAAATCTATCCCAAAAAGACATCGGGAGAACCAGAAGGATAACACATATTAGATCTGCTCCCTGAAACGGAAAAACGCACACAAACACACACACACATTCATACATAAGGCTCCAACATTGTTGTGCCACCCCTTCCAGATGGGAACGTGTGTATAGTTATGTATATTTATATATATGTATATGTGTATATATGTATATACAAATAATATATATATATATATATACACACAGTACATACATACAATTATATATATATAATATACACATATATATATATATATATATATATATATATATATATATATATATATATATATATATATATATATATATATATATATATATGTATATATGTACAGCAAAGGAAGAAAAACAATGAATGAAACTACTGCCAGAGCAAGATATTTATGAGACTACTTTTTGATAACCCTTAATAAACAAAAAATAAAATTGCGGCATAAACAAAATATTTTATTACCAGTGTAAAAGTAAGCGAACTGTAAAGTTCCTACCTAAGAGAGGAAATTTAAAATGAATAAAATCGAAAAAGGTAGATATGAACACTGTGCAAAAAGTATTTGTACAAACAGCAAGTAACGCATTTTAATTATCGTAAAGGCCGACAAATTTTCCACTGTATAATTAAGGCCATTAACAGAAACCGAGCCTCATTTGAGAAAACAAGCATTTGCGTGTTTCTTATGGAGGCAAAATTCATAATATATCGCCCTTTGAACTTTATCTTCATTTTTCCTAATTCAGTCATGATAAACATTTTCTCAAATGGACTTAATTATTACGATGGACATTTTGTCGCCCTTTACGATAATGAAAATACGTTGCCTGCTGGTTGTTCAAATCAAGATCTAGGTTCAAATACCTTTTGTAGAGTATTCGTATCTTTGTTTCTCGATCTTTCTCGATCTTTATTTAAGTTTTAATTTTTCTCTCTTAGGTAGGAACTGTTCGCTTAATTTATACTGGTAACTGGATATTTTTTTGCTACCATTTTTAGTTTTCTGTCAAAGAAAACTATTGAGGTGGCTTTGTCCCTCCGTCCGCACTTTTTCTATCCGCCCTCAGATCTTGAAAACTCCTGAGGCTAGAGGGCTGCAAATTGGTATGTTGATCATCCACCCTCCAATCATCAAACATACTAAATTGCAGACCTGTAGCATAAGCAGTTTTTATTTAATTTAAGGTTAAATTTAGCCATAACTGTACTTCTTGCACCGCTAAAGGTACCAACAACACAGGCCATCACCGGACCGTGGCTGAGTTTCGTGGACTCTGGCTAAGAGTTTCATGGGCCGTGGCTGTGTTTCATGGGCCGCGGCAAAGAGTTTCATGGGCCATGGCTGAAAATTTCATACAGCATTATACGCTGTAAAGAAAACTGTATTGCGCCAAAGAAACTTTGGCGCATTTTTCACTTGTTTTTATTAGTACTTCTTAAAAAGTAGTCTCGTACTCGTATATATCATGCCCTACTTGTAGTTTTCATTCATTTTTTCTGTCCTTACTAAAGCTGCGAATGTTTTACTTCTCGCTACGGGAACTTTCTGGTGGCGATGGCACCCTCTCGGCAGAAAGAGAGAGAGAGAGTATATAAATACCCAAACAGGTGTTTCTCACTTCTTTTGTCTGTGGAAAATGAAACCCATTGACAGGGAAAAAGGGGGAAAAGTACCCTCCCTTACCTTCCGAGATTCAAATCATCACGTTGGAGAAGTGAGCCCTAAGCTATTCGCTCGATAGAAATTCATCCCCAGTTTTTCAAGTGGCTAGTTCCACCACCCCTTCCCTTCCTCCTCTTCTCCTTTGCCTCCTCCTACGTCTACTTCTCTCATTCATTTTTCCTTCTTCTCCTCGCCTGTCCCTTCATTTCGGACCATTCTTCCTCCCCAACAGGTATGGAGACTGTCGGCTGGGTACCCGCCGATGAGAGGCGGTGCATCACTTGGCTGATTCCAGGAATCAGTTATTGACTTGTAGGACTCTCTCTCTCTCTCTCTCTCTCTCTCTCTCTCTCTCTCTCTCTCTCTCTCTCTCTTTTTTTACTTTCAACCTTGGCTCGATGATTACAAAGGTGATGCAACCGACCGTCAGTAATCAAGTGACCGGTGACTGTTAAATATTCTACCATTATTTCCAGCTCTCTTGCATCAAGTCATCAATTCAAGTGGTCTCGTCGCGAGAGAGAGAGAGAGAGAGAGAGAGAGAGAGAGAGAGAGAGAGAGAGAGAGAGAGAGAGAGAGAGAGAGACTTTTACCGTCCGCTGTAATAGGATTGATTAGAACTGTAACAGATATGAGGTGATTTTTTCCTTCTTGTACCCTGGCGACTCTGTTTCGTTTTCCCCTCTTCAGCATATTGAATGTCCATCAGATATTACCCACAGAGGGAATTTTCACTAATATAAATGTTCGAAAATGACTGACTGTTCGCCTGCTGACTATTGTAGATGAATATTTCCGGGAAGGTCATATTCTGTTTTTTAATTTTGTATTTTTCCAGTTTTTATTTTCGTGTTGACTTCGTCATTCTCGCTTTTCGATAAATTAATTGTTTTTTTTTTTTAATATTGATCATTGATCAGAATCAGATGATATGCAGTTTTTATTTTTTGTATTGATATATATATATATATATATATATATATATATATATATATATATATATATATATATATATATATATATATATATATATATATATATATATATATATATATATATATATATATATATATGTGTGTGTGTGTGTGTGTGTGTGTGTGTGTGTGTGTGTCCTCTTAACTTCTCGATCTTCCCACACCCTTTGGATTCGCTTGTAAAGCCTTAAACCCATTTAAAGAAATGTTAACGCCCTCAGCAGGATTCATACCCACACACGAGGTGTCAGAGGGAGGTGTCCTTAGCCTCTCAACCACGAAGTAGAATAAAAGTATTCCCATATATATTATATATATATATATATATATATATATATATATATATATATATATATATATATATATATATATATATATATATATGTATATATATGTATATATATATATATATATATATATATATATATATATATATATATATATATATATATATAAAATCTCACAAATTCAGATACTGTATTGCTTTTGAGGCTTTATTTACTAGATATATGTGTTTGTAATAGTTACAATGACCTCCTCATATAATTTTTAAAATTCTTAAGTAATATTTAGCGAAGCATTATTTCACAATGTTACTAGGTCGTTTTCTTAACATTCTGAAGAAAATAATGTAATTCATTGTGTTGCAGCGGTATAAGTAATGATCACACAGCGTTATAACAGAACAAGAAATCTTATATCCCACTCACTTCGATAAGTTACACGTTAAATTCCCTTATACGATTTCACATTCGAAAGAGAAGTCGCAACGAAACGCTCATTTTCCTTCAGACTCCCAAGAAGATATAGAAAATCGAAAGTAATAATGTATTTCGCCAAGAATTCCGTATCTTGTCCATCCCTCGGCTGTTTGTTGGTTTTGGCTGCGAATGGCTGCGATCTTTACTTCCAATCTGGATGTGAAATTCCCGGAGAGTTTCAGCTGATTAGCTTTCAGAGGGGGACTTTGATCTCGAATATTGCTCGGCTTGGTCCAGGGCGAGAGGGGGCCCCCGGCACAAGGGATTGGGAAGGGACACGGGACAGAGAGAAAGAGAAAGAGAAACAGAGAGAGAGAGAGAGAGAGAGAGAGAGAGAGAGAGAGAATATGTTTGGTATCGTCACCTGTCATTGTTTTTTCTCTTTTTCTTTTTCTTTTCGATAAGTTTTGAGCAATCTTCTTATTTTTGTTATTTGCGCTCCGTGTTTCTTTGGGTATTCTCTTTTATGTTTCTTTGTTGTGTATTTGCAAATCTTTGAGCATTATTGTATTATTATTATTCTATTTTGAATGAAAAGGATCAAGGTGCCTGACGGCCATTGAAAGAAAACTAGTAAAAGAGTACAATTTTTATAGCCATGTAAATAAACCCAGCTCGGCTCATTCTCTCTCTCTCTCTCTCTCTCTCTCTCTCTCTCTCTCTCTCTCTCTCTCTCTCTCTCTCTAGATGTCCCTGTGGCCCGAGTTCGAGTCTCCGGCCGGCCAGTGAAGAATTAGAGGAATTTATTTCTGGTGATAGAAATTCATTTCTCGGTATAATGTGGTTCGGATTCCACAATAAGCTGTAGGTCCCGTTGCTAGGTAACCAATTGGTTCTTAGCCACGTAAAATAAGTCTAATCCTTCGGGCCAGCCCTAGGTGAGCTGTTAATAAGCTCAGTGGTCTGGTTAAACTAAGGTGTACTTAACTGAGGCTTCATACCATTGTCACATTAACCCTGAATGGTGATAAATAGATAGATAGATAGATTAAGGCTGTTTAATTACTTCTTTTCTTGTGTCTTCTATTTTGAGGATGATGCCTTATACATCAGGTCTCCAGCATGGTAGTTTGTGACAGGAAATTCCTCTTCTTAATCCGTATGTTTTTACCTTTAAGTGTGATTTTCTGTTTGCAAAACTCATCTAAAGCTGAAAAAATCAAGCGCCTTCTTGAGACAGTTGTTAAGTATACCTTAGTTTAACCAGACCACTGAGCTGATTAACAGCTCTCCTAGGGCTGGCCCGAAGGGTTAGATTTATTTGACGTGGCTAAGAACCAACTGGTTACCTTGCAACGGGACCTATAGCTTATTGTGGAATCCGAACCACATTATAGCGAGAAATGAACTTCTATCACCAAGAACCAATTGGTTACCTTGCAACGGGACCTACGGCTTATTGTGGAATCCGAACCACATTATAGCGAGAAATGAACTTCTATCACCAAAAATAGATTCCTCTTATTCTTCATTGGCCGGTCGGAGATTCGAACCCGCGGCCAGCAGAGTGCTAGCTGAGAACGGAACCCACTCGTCTAACGAAGAACTTGAGGTCGTTGTTAGCTTCTTTCCATAACGGTCCCCATATGTGATCGTAGAGTAATATTCAATATTATCAGTAATCGACGGAACAAAATGAATAGCTGTTTCGGTTGTGTTCAGACCCAGATTTATGTGTGAGTTGCTGGTCGTGATTTTTAATTCGGGAAATAATGTTCTAGTTGACGACAATCTAAAAGTTAATTTACGCCTTTTTCAAGTCGTTGATGAAAAGGTCTTTCATGCCCTCTGAAATTGTTTCCAATGATCAAAACAACAGTACTCCATTGTCATTAAACTTTTTTTTATTTATTGCTTGGTCGTTTTTCCCTTATGATTTTAGTTCTCTCTTCCCCTGTCATTGTGCGTAAGTGTGTGTGTGTGTGTGTGTGCGCGGGCGCGCGAGCCTCGAGAGACGGCAAGCCACTGTTGCGTCACATTCAGAGCGAGCGACTGTCATTGAACTCAAGACAGGCTGTGAGCATATTATATCAGACGCTAAAAGAAGGCAGAAGGGTTGCTCAGGGAAGGCACGGAGCGTAGACTGAGGAGGCGTTCGAGAGCATCGTCGTCGTGGAGAAGGATTTGAAATACGATGTCGCTAAAGAATAATACCTTTGATGATGCCTCGAGCTGCAGAAAAAAAAAGGTGACGTGTTGGTACGTCTATTATACATTTACGCTAAATATATGCGATACTGATATAATGCCGTGTATGTACTGTAAATGTATGATTCTATAATTCAGGATTCATTTTTTAGATGACATTTCGTCTGGTTTTTAAGGTCGTTGGAAATAATTTTGTCATGCCTCATCGGTAATGATTTTTTTCCAGTGAAATTGGGTACGTTTGGGTATTTGTAAGTCATTTGATTGACTTGTGTGTGTGTGTGTGTGGCTTTGGATTCCTGAGACTGATAGTTAGACTCGTTGGCTTATTAGTATTTAGTTTCCAGCCGCTGCCTGTTATATTCGTAGGGTAAAAAAAAAAAAAAAAAAAAAAATTGTATCAGAAAGTAACCCCATTTCGCGAGTAAAAGCTCCCACAAGGTCCAATGAGGCCAGAGGGGAGGAAAAGCGGATTCGGGAGAATGGACAAAAGAAAGAAGGGTCACGGGCAATGTGAGTGATTCCCTAATTTCGGAGGGGAGAGCCTGGGGCCCAGGGGTCGCCCTCACCTCCTGTACTGACGGTAGCAAGAGCAGAGACCCTCGTCAATGTTCTCGTTCAAGTGCTTCTCGTTGATGAGGAGTCGGAGCCAGGGAAGAATACTTATAGTTGTAGGGGCATTGATGAGTTGTGGTGTTTTTTAATCGTTCAAGTTGTCACTGGGAGGGAACTGGGTTTTTAACTGCCTGCGTCGTTCTTATTTGCTTTCACTTGCGACTTTTGGTACTGTGCGACGGAAGTTAATGGAATGGTTATGATGGTAGAACAAAGAATGGGGTTAATGTCAGTATGGGCTTGCCTCGCAAGCTTCCAAGCTCACTTCCATTATATTGCAGTTCTGACTAGATGTATAAAATCTGAATGTTCATCTAAGATCCTTTTTCCACTTGACAACTCTTGCGGAAATATGGCGATGAAAAATAAAATGGCAATGTTTGTCAACATGGATAAACTTCGTTCTCTGTAACACCTCGTTTAAATGAAAAAATTATATAAGCACTAAAAGTTTTCAGACTTCCCACATTTTGCACTGATTTATTTCTGCATTCTTCACTCAAATGAGTGTGTATATTTTCATATTGCAACCACCAAGAGCGCCCATAATAAATATTTAGTTCTTTTCAAGCTTTGGTGGAATACAGTTTAACAATGTGTTGGAATGTTGGTTTGGACTCCCGGGTAAGGTGTTGAATGAGAGGCCTCATGTGTACCCCTGGACTCTGCAAAACCAACAGAGACAAATTTAACAGATTTGCAAGACGCCGGCTGTCTCGAGGCCTGTTGCATTGGCAGAAAGTCTACCTCGACGACTGTAGTGTTCTCACGCCATTTACTCATTTCGATCAATCAGTTAGACCAAAAGTTAGAGATCGATTGTGACTACAGTTCAGAGCGGAGAGGGAGGGAAGGTTGCCGAAGGAATGAGAGGATGTGAGAGTTTATATATAAATATATATATATATATATATATATATATATATATATATATATATATGTATATTTATATATATATTTATATATATATGTATATATTTTATATATATGTAATATATATATATATATATATATATATATATATATATATATATATATATATATATATATGTGTGTGTGTGTGTATTATATGTGTAATATATACATACACACATATATATATACAGTATATATATATATATATATATATATATATATATATATATATATATATATATATATATATATATGGCCGCAAAAACCTCAGAGTATCGAATTAAACCAAAAAATGGGCATAACAAATGGTGTCAAATAATTGAAAAGCATTTGCATGACCGCTTAGATGTGTGTGTTTTATGTAAAGGTGTCCTAACATATAGAGAAGGAAAGTATTTTGACCTGTAGATGGACCCATGAATAAAGAAAAGTCAAACATACACAGTTGCTGACTGATTAGGTGAATGTTGAAAGGACAGATTGCCAAATGGATAGTTAGCACATGGAATTGCCACCAAGTTGAAACATGCTGACTCTAATGATACACAATTACTTTTGTAGGTTGTCTATATAACTCGTGAAATTAAAGGTGCTTTAAGGTAATTGCCCAACTGGGGACACACCGATATTTATATATTTAATGCCAAGAAAGTGGGCCAAAAGGGAGGTAAAGGTGGGTTACCTTTTTTCGGAATCATAAAATAGTTTAGAAAAGTATCTTACTCAGATATTCTGGTTCAAATGCACTGGTTCAATTTGATTAAACTTTTTCGACATTATTATTAATTAGTAAGTAACATAAAAAAATATCAAAACTAACTTGCATGAGTTACTAATTTCATTTAATTTCTCGTCGGAGTTAGAAAAAATGAAATTGTGCTTTAAGCTCGTCTTTAAAATTATAACATATTGTGCTAATTCGTATCTTGTCAGTTTTTCAAAACATAGGGAAGGTTTTTATTTTGTTTGGGGGATGCAATAACAAATTTTCAGCAGTCAAGAGTACATGCTGCAGTATATATGGTGTCCGTATGTATATATCAGCTTGCTACTAAGATGCTTCATGATGTTATTCTTCCGGATGAATGTGCAGTTTACTCAATGGATGCACATGCCTGTAGTTGGCCACATAGTCACACTGTTTCGCCTTAGCTTGGAAATAGTATCTGGATGTAATTCAGAGATCGTTTGCCTATGTAATAAAATATGCAGATTCGTCTGCTCAAACTAATTAAGATATTTGGCCTGGGAGGTAGCGTATGGTCTTGCGTGTGCAATATGCGACTAATAAAACCATGCTAATTTATTCGATCACATGTCGCCATTTTAAAGATTGCAAGAAGCTTAATATGCATGAAATTGGTGCAGTAGACGATCATTTGCACGTGGGCTTGCGTTTAACGTCTGGTTTTAGTCACTGGCACAGTTAATCTAGATGTTCCTAAGGTAACGTGTGCAATGGACGACGAATTACGGAGTAATCACGTCTCGTAAATAATTGCAATTTTAACACTTGTTTGGCTCTCTGCAAGATTATCATCTATCTATGTCCGGTGTTATGGCGCTTTGGGTCGTGCAAGATCTTCGAAAAACATGGAGGGATAGGCCTATGGATGGAATTACACTTTTTGTTATTTTTGCATTTTTCTTTGTCATTCAGTTGCTGAAGGTTAATAGAATTTTGGTCGCCATCTGAACAAAGTTTAGAGTTGTATTTTTCCACTTACTACTGCTACTACTACTAATACTACTGTTACTACTACTACTACTACTACTACGACTACTACTACTACTACTACTAGTACCACCGCCAGTAAACAAAACAAACGTTCTTAAAGATCAAGCCTGAAATGACAGTCTTTTGCACAAATGGCATCCATTGAATAAATGGACCATGTGGAATAATAGCGAAAACGGAGATCGAAGGGGTAAATGAAATAAATAAAGGTAATGAAGACTTCAGCGTTCCTCACGTATCTTGCAAACATTATGAACCCATGTTTTATAGTTCCGAGTAGGCCTACTGGCTATTTTGTAGAATAACTTCTCGTAACCTGAGGAGGGAAAATTTTAGGTCACTGTTTTGTTTGCTTAACCGTGTGAAAAATACAGTGAAATCGAGTTTCCGATGATGACACCATCCCCAAAGCGTGTATTTTCCTCTTTTCTTTATTTTTTTAGTCATGTGAGGTTGCATACATCAAGTTATTGCAGTATCGCAAAGAGAGAGAGAGAGAGAGAGAGAGAGAGAGAGAGAGAGAGAGAGAGAGAGAGAGAGAGAGAGAGAGAGAGAGAGAGAGAGAGAAATCATTCGCACATGATGTTTTAATGTATATATATATATATATATATATATATATACATATATATATATATATATATATATATATATATATATATATATATATATATATATATATACTGTATAACTGAATTACGAGAATATGGAACGTGATGAATATATAAATAAAGAGAAAATCCACGAAGGAAAGAGAAACAATGGAGTGCTGCAAGGCCTTTCGACTTACAGTCCTGTACTTAGCAGACTGCTAAGTAAAGGACTATGAGTCTAAAGGCCTTGCAGCACTCCATTGTTTCTCTCTCCCTTACATACATAAGAGAGAGAGAGAGAGAGAGAGAGAGAGAGAGAGAGAGAGAGAGAGAGAGAGAGAGAGAGAGAGAGAGAGCGAGCTCATAATTATTGAGTCAGGGATCCGTTTAGGTGTAATGACAATCGGTTATTGAGCGCAAATGATTTCTCTCTCAGCGGAATAATCTTACATTACTCTTCCTTTCCTGAGGTGACTGTCTTGTTAATGACTTGAAAGCATTTTGGATAAAATATAGATTTATCACATGAAAGGCAGTTTTGTTGACGTGATATTTCCTGTTGTTTTCAAGGGGTTTATTTAGAGGTAGCGTTTACATCAAACTTGATGAATTTGGTCAGTTATTTATAAGTAGGGATATAGTTGATGTATACAGGAGTTAAGTATACCTTAGTTTTACCAGACCACTGAGCTGATTAACAGCTCAACCTTGAATTGAAGTTGGGATGATTATTCTCATTGCTCTAATTGTTACTTCCTGCTGCGCTCTTTTGTGTGTATGGAAATTGTATACGCGCATTTATAAGTACCGTATAGCATATGGACATAAAATACTTTAGTCACCACATTGGTTAATAAATAGCAGGTTAAGTTTAAGAGATTCTTATTTTGTTACTAGTCAAAGTTAGTTTGTATGTTTGTGCGTTAATGAGAAGTCCTTAAATATGCATATTGTATATGTGTGTGTTTGTGTGTATGTATGTATGTGCATATGTGTATGTTTGTATGTGTATACATATACATGTATAATCTTTCTGGAAACTGGAAAACTGGAAGGCTGTTGTTAATATCTGGAGCCATTTCTTTTCAAAGGGTGTCTGCTGTGAACGCGCGCCCACACACGCTCACAGACACACACACGTATGTATATGTATGTACATGATCGAGAGAGAGAGAGAGAGAGAGAGAGAGAGAGAGAGAGAGAGAGAGAGAGAGAGAGGTAGGTTGAAGAGTCATTACCACCAGCGGTCGGAACAGCATCACGCGTTGATAACATTGCCTGAAAGTTGTGACGATCATTATTATACATAACATCAAAGGGAATTATAAATATGCCGTTCCAGTGAAGGTCTAATGATTGGTGCTCGTTATTATTAGCAAATGTGCGAAATTATCACCACCTGTCGATTGATTCTCCCTTTGAAGTCGTGCTGATTAAAAAAAAAAGAAAGTAAAAAAGGTGTGATGTACCTGTTGATTGACCTGATAGAATTAGGGAGGATTTGTGGAGAGTAAGTCTCCCTCTCTCTCTCTCTCTCTCTCTCTCTCTCTCTCTCTCTCTCTCTCTCTCTCTCTCTCTCTCTCTCACATGGAAAGAGGGAGGCGATTTAATATAACGACCGCTAATGTCAAAGAGGAAACGGAATTGTGATATAATGAATGCTATATAGTTTTTCGAATCTGAATTAATGAGACTGGCAGATTATAGATTTACCAGCGTTAACATCGTAGACCCAGGAGCGAAATATATGATTATCCTGCATTCAAGTACCTTTCTAAAAAAAAAAAAAGCCTTGAAACCAATTCTGGAAATTTGATTTCCGAGATTAGTTAGTGGGTGCCGTGCCGAGTCGCGTGTATCCTTTTCTAACACATTTACTGTGGGCGGTGTTAAGTATTCTCTGGTATAAGAAGCGTGGTCGAGTTTCCATTCTCGCTACGTTGAAGGTGGGTTTAGGCGGCCTGTGCGGTGCCATCTTAAGCTCAAAGGTTCGGTAAGTGTTGCAGTGTAAGATTAGTTTGTGGTCTTATGCGGACATTCACACAGCCAACTTTTCGTCGTGTATCGTACGTGTACAAAGGTATCCATTTATAAATTTACTGACGGGAATTGATACATATAGAAAACTGATGTGTTTATTTTTAATGTGTACGTATAATTTTAAGATACATTTTCCAATTACTGCCGATAATCACTGACATTCTTGAACGGGAAGAATTATCAAGTGTGTAGCATTTCAGGTAATCAGGCAGCCTGATTTTCCTCCATACCACAGTCATTCATATTCATTCGTTCATCATATATTGCACTTTTGAAGACCTAGAGTGAACTCCATCCTTCCATCGTGGTGAAGCGCGAGAAGTTCTGCTGTATTTTTCATCTACCCTCTTGGCATCAAGTGTTCCCATTTATAGGTGTTATATGTTATGTTCTCTGTAATTTGTTCGTTGGCCTTGTGGTGAAGTAAATCTGAAATTGTCTTGTGAGACAAGCATCTTTCTCATTAGGCTTCTGAATACGTTGTTATAACGGTGGGGGGGAGAAGAAAATGATAGCCATAAAATAGCAAAATCATATCTTTTTCCAAAGTTATGGTTAGTAGAAATCATTTCCTCTTATTTGGAACGCATCTCTTACCTGAATAAATTCATAAATACAAAAAAAATGCGTTAACATTTATTATTGTGCGTGTTTTTGAGAAGTGTGTACGTGAACAAGCCTTGTATTTAACAACATTGTGTATATATATATTATATATATATGTATATATATATATATATATATATATATATATATATATATATATATATATATATATATATATATATATACACGGATACTTGATAATGCGGACTGTTTGTCCAAGAAAGTTTGTAACTTTTTCTGAATAAATACTCCATTAGATACCATCCAGTTTGAATGAGGTCCTGTTAGTAATTCTACTAATGCGCAGAACAATTGTGTATGTGATAAAGTTTATATATATATATATATATATATATATATATATATATATATATATATATATATATATATATATATATATATATATATATATATATTAAAATTATATATATATGTGTGTTTGAATATGTATACAGATTTATACAAATGTATATCGTTCTGAATTGCATTTATGTGTAGATACGGGACACGTACAACGCACGAAAAAGTAGCGAGGGGTATGGGTTCCATCGCAAAATCACAGCAAATTTTCGAGGAAGAAACGGCGAGATAAATCGGACCCTGGAGACAAGAGGGCTCCTGGCGGCGAGGAGTGGAAGGTAATCGCGGAGTCTCGGTGACAGCTTCTCTGAAAAGGTTTTTTGTATGCAGATTTCGTCATTATTATTCAAAGCCAGCGTATCCCGGTCGTCTCTTCCACACCGCAGGATGAGTCAATCTCATCAGGAATCATCTCTTCTTCGTCCTCTTTTCTCCTCCTCCATTCCACATGCAACTACCTCAGCCCTCCTCCTCCTCCTCCTCCTCCTCCTCCTCCTCCTCCTCCTCCTCCTCCTCCTCCTCCACCCCCCTTCCCGATTCTTTACGTCTTTTAGCGATGGTTAAAGATTGGCAAAAGGTTTCAGATGTTTACTAGAGTAGATATTCTCTCTCTCTCGCTCTCTCTCTCTCTCTCTCTCTCTCTCTCTCTCTCTCTCTCTCTCTCTCTCTCTCTCGTCTCAGACTTACAGTATTTCCTGTTTTAAACTAATTGTTCACCTCATTATTATCGTGACTCTTCCGGGTTTGCCTAGGGTCGTTCAAGGCCGGGGAGACTTGATTTCCTTGTTTTCATCTTAAGAGCTTAATCCGTAACCACATGCTTTATATCTGCTGTTTTCTGTAATCCTAATATCGATCTTATGCAGAATTCTCTCTCTTTTTCTCTCTTTCTTCACGACTTCCGTTTTTCGATCTTTTGTGCGTTCTTGGTTTGCACACTGGAATCAGCTTGACTCTAATTTCCTAAGTTAAATTAAGTATACCTTAGTTTATCCAGACCACTGAGCTGATTAACAGCTCTCCTAGGGCTGGCCCGAAGGATTAGACTTATTTTACATGGCTAAGAAGCAATTGGTTACCTAGCAACGGGACCCTCAGCTTATTGTGGAATCCGAACCACATTATAGCGAGAAATGAATTTCTATCACCAGAAATAAGTTCCTCTGATTCTTCACTGGCCGGCCGGAGACTCGAACTCGGGCCTAGCAGAGTGCTAGCCGAGAACTCTACCGGCTCGTCCAACGAGGGACGAAGGCTTAATCTTCCTTATCTCGTTTTTTCCCTTTTTCACCGTCATCTACTAAGAACTAGAAAGTCAGTGTTTTGTTTCCTTTTATACTTGCTTTCTTATGTTGGGAGTTAACCCAATAATCACGCATCGTACCTTCAGGGTAACCAGTGCTCCCATTCGTACTGTTAAGCTCAGAGAGCAGCAGAGCAGTATTGCTTGTTTGAAGACACCCCACTAAAACAGGAATTTCCCTTCTCAGCCCAGCTTGAAAAATTTCCCAACGCTGTCGCAGGTTGTGGCTGGGAAGCGTTCATCTCAATCTTTTTACTGGCAGTGGCTCGTCTGCACTTTTTGAATCTAGGTAAGGCGTTCGACTACAACTTCCTTTCACCTCTGCTTCTGAGTTCTTGAGTTCATTGCGTATCTCGGGTATTCCTTCAGCCTGTTAATTGAATCGAATATCAGCAGTCTGTTAGCCTGAATCGGTTCGGTTTGGGAAGTTAGGAAATCTTTTCTCACTTTTGTTTGACCTTCCAATTGTGGCTTGTTCGTTCGTCACCATTTTGCACGCAGATATCTTGTTAACACTTCTCTCTCTCTCTCTCTCTCTCTCTCTCTCTCTCTCTCTCTCTCTCTCTGTGTGTGTGTGAAACTACACCCGAATGATCTGTATAGCCTCCGGCTACCATGCTGTTACAATGAACGATGCTTAGATAATAAAGTAACTGCCTTTATGGGAAAATTGCTGCACGATCAAAGATCAACCATTATGAAAACATACACAATAGATAAAAAGGAGAACAAATAACAATTGTAGCTGGAAGCACCTACGGGTTAAGAGACAAAACCGCATAGACATTTAAGATAATCTTGACATTTTTTTTTATTTTTAAGATTGACGGAATGTGCCACAGAAAAAGAAAGAGAGATAGAGAACGAAAAGAAAGAAAGGACCATTTGTCGTGAGATGCCTTGTTAAAATTGCTCTTCATTTGTCTTAGGTGTCACCGATTTTCTTCAGTCATGACCAACATTTTGACTTGGAAGTTTGTCTCTTCAGTTTCGTCTCTTATTTTCTGAAAGTGATGCTCGTGGGTTTTCATATTCGTTCATTTTCACATTTGTCTACCAGTGATTGTTTCCTTATTTTTTACTTTATCTTGCTTATTCGGTATTTTTTTTTTTTCGTCAAGGTTTGCAATTTTTTATTTATATAAATTTAGGTCTTTAGAGGTTTTATTTTTCCATATTTTTTCATTCGTTAAGGCTTTGTTTTATTATATTATATTAGCATATCTGTTTTTGAGAAATAGCTAAGAATAATTAAGGTAAATGAGCTTATTGCTGTAAGGTAATAGCTATGCGCCTTCTCTTGAACTTAATAGCATTCACGTCCATGACATGTGGCACCCTAATAGGGTATGAGTGGTGACGCTCTATAAATGAGTAGCACACTCTAACTCCGGGGACGCTGAGCACTCTGGAGACGAGTGGCATTCACTAAAACTTACAGCAAAGAGTGGCCCCTCACTAACTCTGGAGGACTAGAACACTGCGAACGAGTGTCACTCAGTAAGTCTAGAGGCTTAGAACACGGTGACAACGAGTAGCAATCACTAACTCAAGGGCTGTCGAACACTCCCAGAACGAGTGGTCTGATATGACTTATGCTGTGGTACCAAATTTGATAGCTTAAGTTCTGCGTTGAAATGGAGCTTGTTTTTTTTTTTTTTTTTTTTTTTGCAAATTGCCAAGTAAGAATTCTCCACGTTCTAAATTCTGTCATTATCAACATTGTTGGAGGCTAGAGGTCATGGAACGACGAATATCAAGACAGTAGAACATTATTCTGAAGCAGAAGGGACTGATATAATGACTGTAAACAGATTGAAATTGATCCCTTTTTATTGCTTTGATTTTTGTTATTGTATTTTTTCCCCATTGCAATACCTTTACTTTTGCTGATTTATCACCAATTTTTTTTAATACTTTTTCACGTGTCCAGTAATTCAGTTTGTGCATTTTTTTTCTAATAAAGCGAATCTAGACAAATACACTTTCCGGTTATTGCCGAGTTGTTGCAAGAATTAATCAGGCCTGTAATTTTTTTCCAGTCGTAATTTTATGATACTGACAAACGTTTGGGCTTCCATTTCGCATTCTTCGACGTGGTAGACAAGTCATATATTTAATATGAAACAAAAAATAGAAAAATCGTATCTTGGAATTTATATTAGACTTACGTCTGTTTTAATCTTTCTTTCATTTCTTCTACGGAGAGTATTCAATCTTCTACAATGATAAGGACTAGACGGACTTAAACAGACTTACAAGATGTGACAGTGACTGAACCCCCACCTCTCTCTCTCTCTCTCTCTCTCTCAAATTAGATATAAGTTTTTGGGACTGCTTTGCCCTTTTTCGGAGGGTGTTATCCAATCTCGTATTCTCATCAACTAATGCACACTCTCGATGCCAGACGAGCGAAATTGCCCGGAGGCTTTTGTGGAGAAAGAGCCCCTCGCCGCCATATTTATCTAATATTCAACAAAAGGAATACAATAAAGTTGTATTTCTCTTTTTTTTCTCCTTTTTTTTTGTATTCCACGCGTTCATTCGACGGTGGATTCCCAGCTACGGAGTAAATTGAAAGACAGGGATTTAGTTGCCCCGTGTTCAATTATTCAGTTGATTTTGTCAATGTCATGTGTCGTTTGGGGTGGTGTGCAAAAATCCGATAGGTGACATGCCAGTGTTGGTGGTTTTTATACATATGTGTAGTATACATATATATATATATATATATATATATATATATATATATATATATGTATATATATATATATATATATATATATATATATATATATATATATATATATATATATATATATATTTCTATATTGTATACGTATGTACAGTATATTAAAGTACAAATATCTTACACCAGCCAGGATTCGAACCTGGGTCTTTGGTTTAGATTTGTACGTTACACACACACACACACACACACACACACACACACACACACACACACACATATATATATATATATATATATATATATATATATATATATATATATATATATATATATATATATATTACAGACTTGTTTGGTGCAAGTGAATTTTTGTGTTGACGCTTCCTATAAAAAAAACAATGTACTGTTATTTTTCGAGAGGTTGTCTTATTAAAGTATCACATGTTTTGACTCCCATCGGCCGACAAGTGTTTCTTGTACATCATGAATCGAATCTAGGACGCTCAGAGGTTAATGATATTCGAGTGAATTGATCTTAGGTATCCCAAGGCTGCCAGTGTTCGTTGGTTCCATTTCTATCATCTGCCGAAAAGAAAACGTGGCTATTAAGCCCTCCCAATCCCTGATAGTTATTACTGATTCTTCTTATTACCTCTGGGCAATTTTTTTTTTTTGTATGTGGTTTAGTAGGTGAGTGTCATTTATCAAGTTTCATTATTTTCCGTCGGATCGCCGTGACTTTTATACGGTGCGTGATTGTTAGTTTCTCATATCTTTTCATTCTGCTTTACAAATTACTTGAAAGGTTTGGCATGTTTCTTCGTATCCTTTCATTCTTTATTATTTTCCTCCACTGCGTCTTTTTGTGATTAATGTGCTGTATTTGTAACAGAGCGTATCATAATTTATCATAAACCTGAGCGTCGCGGATCCGATTTCAGATCTAATCCTTTTTCCATATGACCTGCTGTTCGGAACATCTGTGTCAGTCCTCTCCTCACTTATTTATTGTTTCCTTTTACTTGCTTACTTTTGGTATTTATTTCTTATACCTGTATTTATATTTTATCATCTCATTACATACTTTCTTATGAACTTCGGTATACCAGATCTAATTCCGGAGGTAGTCTGATTTCTATGTGATTTACAGTTCTGAATTTCTAAGCCACATTATCTCAAGTGCGTCGAATGGCGCCTGTTCAGAAAATCTTAGTGGCCCAGTGGTTCGTGTGGCTCCCCACTACAGCTGCAGTCGCGAGCGCAAATCTTTGGACATTTTTATTTTCTATATGTCTGTTATTGGTCTGCAGTACAGGAATATTTCACACGCTTAAACGCTAGGCTCATAAACAGCGTGTCGAATCACCCTGCACACGCTATCGTGAACGCCCTTTCTACTTTCTGGATGTCGAAGCGGTTCCTTTCAAATATGTCTTTCACAGTACCTATTCAGTCCTTCTGGGGTCTTTAGTCCTCCCTCCCAATAGCTCCAAATCGCGTACTCTCATTACCGTTCTTCGTACTATACGCATGACTGAACCATCTCAAAATATTGATCTGTACTTTGCCTCACGTTAGCGTATTACTGATTCTGCAGATCTCATTTCTCACCTTTTTAGTTCTTGGTATATGGCTTTATGCTGTACGAACTGTTAATTAATTTGTAAAGGTTCGACTTATTTTATATTCCCCTTCAACCTACATTTTTCATAGGTTCTTCCTAATATTCTGTCCAAATATTGCTAACTTAATTGCTTGACCTGGTCAATGACTCACTTCTTGTCCTATCTCACTATTTTAAATATATTTTCTCCTAAATATTTACACTTTGTAAAGGTTCGACTGTTTTTCTCATATTCCCCCCTCAACCTACACTTTTCATAGGTTCTTCCTAATATTCTGTCCAAATATTGCTAACTTAATTGCTTGACCTGGTCAATGACTCACTACTTGTCCTATCTCACTATTTTAAATATATTTTCTCCAAAATATTTACACTTTGTAAAGGTTCGACTGTTTTTCGTATATTCCCCTTCAGTCTACACTTTTCTTAGGTTCTTCCTAATATTCTGTCCAAATATTGCTAACTTAATTGCTTGACTTGGTCAATGACTCACTTCTTCTCTTATTTCACTATTTTAAATATATTTTCTCTTAAATATTTACACGAACCTACCACTGTATTGCAGCGACTCACTTGTAACCCCATCAATTCCTGGTGTCTCTCCATTCTTCAACCTCATTAATTGTCCTTCTAAAGTTCTCATCTGCCAGGTAGTTCCTCGTTGGACGAGTCGGTAGAGTTGTGGGCTAACACTCGCTAGGCCCGAGTTCGAGTCTCCGGCCGGCCAATGAATAATTAGAGAAATTTATTTCTGGTGGTAGAAATTCATTCCTCGCTATAATGTGGTTCGGATTCCACAATAAGCTGTAGTGGCGAAAGGAAAGAAACTTTTTCAAAACATGAACTGTTCTTAGCCAAGTAAGCCCTTCTTCGGGTGAGTCGGTTGAGCTTCAGACTGTCACTCGATGGGCCGGAGTTCAGTTCCCCTGGCCGGCTAATGAAGAGTTAGAGGAATTTATTTCTGGTGATAGAAATTAATTTCTCGCTATAATGTGGTTCGGATTCCACAATAAGCTGTAGGTCCCGTTGCTAAGTAACCAATTGGTTCTTAGCCACGTAAAATAAGTCTAATCCTTCGGGCCAGCCCTAGGAGAGCTGTTAATCAGCTCAGTGGTCTGGTAAAACTAAACTATACTATACTATATCTTAGCCAAGTAAAATAAGTATAATCCTTCGGGCCAGCCCTAGGAGAGCTGTTAGTCAGCTCAGTGGTCTGGTAAAACTAAACTATACTATACTATATCTTAGCCAAGTAAAATAAGTCTAATCCTTCGGGCCAGCCCTAGGAGAGCTGTTAATCAGCTCAGTAGTCTGGTAAAACTAAACTATACTATACTATATCTTAGCCAAGTAAAATAAGTCTAATCCTTCGGGCCAGCCCTAGGAGAGCTGTTAATCAGCTCAGTGGTCTGGTAAAACTAAACTATACTATACTATATCTTAGCCAAGTAAAATAAGTCTAATCCTTCGGGCCAGCCCTAGGAGAGCTGTTAATCAGCTCAGTGGTCTGGTAAAACTAAGGCGTACGTAACTTCGACAAGCATTCTTCAACTTACCCAAACAGTTTCCAGTCATTTATCATTTACCCTTATCCCTCGTTTCTCTCCCATATCGAACAAGTCCTCAAAATACTCCCTTCATCGACCCAAGGCTGCGTTCTCTTCAGGCAGCATTTCTCCATCTGCATCTTTTATTCCCGGATCCGGTTGCTCATTAGCCTTCTTCATTTACTTACTGATTCTGTGATTCTTATTTTTTGTGACCTTATTTTTGAACTTATTCATCTCCCCTACAGGATATATATGCCACCATTCACTTATCCTAGGCGGACAAGCCAAACGCCTATGTGTAATGGCAACTTGTTTGGACAATAACAGCCGTCCATTGTAGCTAAGGGGACAAAGTTTCGCGCACACCGTTAACAGAAATGCTTGGTGGAGACACGCACACACACGTGTGCGTGTGCGTGTTTATGTATATGTATGCATATTATATTTGATGGCGGGGATGAAAAAAAGACTCTCTCTCTCTCTCTCTCTCTCTCTCTCTCTCTCTCTCTCTCTCTCTCTCTCAGTTACAAGGATTAAGGAAGACTGGCTGAGAAGAGAATATGGATGAAGTGATTTACTTCGTTTAAATGAAAGGGGAAATGGGGCGGAAGGAAAGAAACTTTTCCAAAACATGAACTGTTCTGGAAAAGATGGCAATGATTCATTCATGAGGATGAAGAGAGAGAGAGAGAGAGAGAGAGAGAGAGAGAGAGAGAGAGAGAGAGAGAGAGAGAGATAATCCACAGGTTGTCCATTATTGAAAAGCTGTGAATGGGAACTGTCACGAAGTAATTTTGCCCTGGTTTATTTGGGGGACTTGATAAAAGTCACGAAATGACGAAATAAAGTCCGGAAGAAAAGGCATCAGAGGATGGAATTTGAAAGCTGTCATGGGGGGGGGAAACAGTATCATGAAATGTCTCTCTCTCTCTCTCTCTCTCTCTCTCTCTCTCTCTCTCTCTCTCTCTCTCTCTCTCTCTCTGAGGTACAATATGTCCTTGGAGGGAATGGGTGGGAGTGACGAGGGAAGTGGTGGGGGGGAGGGGGGGAGGAGGTATGTAATCCTCAACTATTGATCCAATCAGAGAGTCTCTTCTTCTACCTGTGGCTGGCGAAGAAGGAATGGGGGAAGAGAGGAAATAGACATCGGAAGAGAATGAGAAAATAATGACGAGAGTGGGGAGACAGAGAGAGAGAAAGAGAGAGAGAAAATCTTCAAGCTCCGTAGGAAAATGATAGTCTGAGAAGAACAGAATGGAAATAGAGCGGAAAGGTTCAGGTATAAATGATTGTAAGAGAAGGAATAGTGAAAACAAGACAGTTGATGAATGAATAGTGGAATGTCATTGACAAGAAGAGAGAGAAAAGGATTACATTCGCAAAATGGTAAAGAAGATAGGAGATAAAAACTAAACCGCGATTGAAAAAGTTGTACACCTGGAAGACAGTCGATTGTTGAGACTCTTAGCTGAGAGAGAGAGAGAGAGAGAGAGAGAGAGAGAGAGAGAGAGAGAGAGAGGGTCCATTAGCATGGCAAATAACGGTAATGGAAGAAGCTGTCGAAGGACACAGCCTCGAATCTTCTTCCCAGACAGTAGGGTGAGACAACCGAGACGTGCTTAGGAATGGCGCAGACAACAGTATCGAATTAAATAATAAAATATGCCTGACGATGACTAGTGAAAGTACTGGCTATTAAAATTATACGTTTTGCAAAGAGAAAGTGAAAGAAGTGTATGGTGATTTAACGTTGCTAAATAATTTTAGTGGAATTTTATCTTTCGGACTTGTGTGTTCAGTAATCTAGAAATATGAATTTGTGCTGAAGCATAATAATATCCTTCAGTAGACTCAATAATGTCGAGGAATTCAATTTTTTAGACAGTTTTATTGTCATACCATGATTTATGTCCATAGAGTCTACTAGACTTAAGTATAATCTTACTGACGTGTAATTTTAGTCTCTCTGACTTCAGCCTGCATGTTAGTTTGATTTATCTTTTTTATCCTCTCACTACGTTCCAGTTCAAAAGAACCTACACAAGATCATTGTTCCCAAATTCTTGAAATATTCAGCTTCATTAATCCTTTCCCTGGCTTACATTATTTCGTCCCTTTGTGCATACTCTGTCTTCATTACTTCTGTATTTCTTAGGTTTATTGTAAGGCCCATCTCTCTACATATTTGAATTCTACTAAGCAAGCTTTTTAAATCTTGTGATATTTTGTTGATCAATGTTTTTCTATGGTTTATTGTAAAGCCCATCTCTCTACATATTTGATGAATTCTACTAAGCAAGCCTTTTAAATCTTGTGATATTTTGTTGATCAATGTTTTTCTTAGGTTGATTGTAAGGCCCATCTCTCTACATAGGTAATGAATTCTATTAGGCAAGCTTTTTAAATCTTGTGATATTTTGTTGATCAGTGTTTTTCTTAGGTTTATTGTAAGGCCCATCTCTCTACATATCTGATGAATTCTATTAAGCAAGCTTTTTAAATCTTGTGATATTTTGTTGATCAATGTTTTTCTTTGGTTTATTGTAAGGCCCATCTCTCTACATATTTGATGAATTCTATTAAGCAAGCTTTTTAAATCTTGTGATATTTTGTTGATCAATGTTTTTCTTTGGTTTATTGTAAAGCCCATCTCTCTACATAGGTAATGAATTCTACTAAGCAAGCTTTTTAAATCTTGTGATATTTTGTTGATCAATGTTTTTCTTAGCTTTATTGTAAAACCCATCTCTCAATATATTTGATGAATTCTACTAAGCAAGCTTTTTAAGTCTTGTGATATTTTGTTGATCAATGTTTTTCTTTGGTTTATTGTAAGGTCCATCTCTCTACAATTTTGATGAATTCTACTAAGCAAGCCTTTTAAATCTTGTGATACTTTGTTGATCAAAACACTTTCACTTGCTTCTTTCAAGTATGTCAAGTTTCTATCATTACCCCTTTTAAGTGTGTCAAGTTTCTATCATTACCCCAATCTAAAACTATTCTTCCACCTCAGACCATTAATTTTCTTGAAGAAAACATCCATGAGGAGGGCAAACAGCACAGGTTAAAGAACATTCTCCTGTAGCACCCCGCTGTGTACCACAAATTCACTTCACAGAACCACATCTGCTTGATTCATGGTGAATGCCAGTTGGCTCCACCGAGTTAATGGGAATGCCGTAGTGACTCAAGATCTTCCATAGTATATTTGTTTGAATGTTGTCAAATGCCTTCTCGTGATCAACACATTTCTTTGAGAATTAAAGGTTAATTATAAGGATCTCCTGGAGTCTTCGTCCTCGCGTTTGGCATCGGGTGGCCAAGTTGATTGTCCTTCCGTCTTAAGGGTGGGTTGTATTAGTTTGCGGATAAAGGCATGCCTTTTGTTTCACTGAAGACTGCTGCTTCTATTTAAAAAAAAAAGAGACGAAGCCTTTCACGCATTCAGTATTGTGACAGATTCACTGCCTCCTTATTTTGTGTGGTCTTCGAGTAGAACCCTTCTAATACTTTATGTGGCAGTCATTATCATTCGTAGGTCAGCAAATGGCAAAATAGTCTTCTTATAAGTGTTTGTTCTTTAAACCAGTATGCACAGTACTCTCAAATATGCATGTACAAAAGTTTCTTCACAGCTTCGTTCCTGGAAATTTTACGTTTATGCTGTGGTCACAATTCTCGTAGGCTTCAGCGGAGCAGTGGAACTCCTTTATGATTTTATTATATTTGCCTGAAGGTGGGCCTCTGCTCTGAAGTGCTTCCAGAGTCCTGTGAAGCGAGTGAGTGAATAAAAGAAAAAAAAGTATTCAGCAACTTGCAAATTAACACGACGTGGAAAAACATTTTTCCGCTCAATGGCTAAGGTCACTAAAGAGTACAGGAACTTGAACACTTAGGTACTTTAGTCACAAAAAGACTGCGTTTAATTTTAATGCATCTGAATCCATTTTGACTGACAACTTCACCGGCTGATGACTCCTTTTGGAAATGTAAGTTATTTCAGTAATCCCTGCTGGACTATCGATATGCTATCTGTGTAAATACTATGAATTATAAAATTCAGCCCTTGTCAGCTTTAATTTCTTTTATCATTCTGTCCATGCCCTTAGTAATTTTGTCTCTGTATTGCTGGTTACTTGCTATTTTAACCGTTATAATTTTCGTTCAGTCATCGTTCTACTTTTTTTTTTAGTTTTGGAAATGTATAATTAAGCTTACACTTAGTAACAGTTTCTGTTTTGTTATTTTTTTTTATCCCATTCTCTTTTTTTCTTGTTTTTGCCATAATCTGACTCGGGTTGTTTCATCAATTTCCAGTTTCTCAGTTCGCTTCATTTACCGGTTACTTTGTGTTGTGTCTCTTGTTCTCCGTCTCTCGTTTTCGTTATGGTTCCTTTATACGTTGTATCCGAAGTCACACGCGTGTTCACAATTGTTATTTGATCCAGTGACCTTAGCAGTTATGGCGCCAAATAACTGAGAGCCAGTCAGTTGTATTTTATTTTTATGATGGTCAAAATGTCACCCGTTTTCAAGCTGCGAAGGTTCATCACGTTGTTCGTTCCAGTGAATGTACTGCGAAGGTAAAAAAAAAAAACGCCTTTAAAAGAAATGAATAAGTCAGTAACGATTTGTCGACGTCAAAGGTCAAGTTGTGGAACGACCTTCTAGAACCTTTTATCTCTCTCTCTCTCTCTCTCTCTCTCTCTCTCTCTCTCTCTCTCTCTCTCTCTCTTAGTGAAGAGGGCAGGGAGATACGAAATAACAGTATACAGTTGGTCCAGGAATACTTCGCCTTTTCAGTGACCCAAGCAACTGGTGTCCACGCACAAAACTGTGGCTGAGAAATGCCTTTTGAAAAAAGAATCATCTATGTCGTCACTTTTGGCACAGGGCTTTACATGCAGAACATGAAATAAAAGCTTTTAAGCATATATGTATAAATGAGAAAAGTCTCGATAAATGACCGAGCATGAATCATTCATCCTACTATATTTTGCAGTGTTTAAGCGAGATTAACTCAAATATGGGTTCGGTGTATCGGATTTCATGACCAGACTCAATTTTGTGATGCAAAGCGCGTAGCGTAGAACATTTGCAACCAGAAATGTTATGACTCTTGACGCGTTTAAGGGATCTCAAGATTTATGACCTCGCTCGAATATCAGGGACTCTGTTTAGTAGTGATCTGCATCGATAATTCGATAAGCATCTATTTTGACGTTGGGTGAAAGATAAAAATGAAAGTTTGGTGGAAATTTATGCAGATAACTTGCAGTTAAATCATCACTACGCTCGGTGTTCATTTATCATGTGTGTTTTAGAAATTAACTTTCACACACAGGTACTGACCTATCTGTGACATATATATATATATATATATATATATATATATATATATATATATATATATATATATATATTTGTGTGTATGTATACATACATAATGTGTGTGTGCATATATCCATATCGCATATGCTTGTACGTTTTTATATTTTTAGAAATGTCGTGGTTTGTAAATTATGTAGGTCTTTTGGAAAGGTTTCTTGTGGAAATGCTCTGAATGCCGAGGGTTCAAATTAATTACCTTCGTTATGGAATTCTGAATTGCTTTTAAGGGCTGTTCAAGCTTCGGCCGAATTGTTGATAGATACTTGGAATAATACTGTCTCTCTCTCTCAGGCGTTGCTTCGGTTCAAGGTAACATAATTATATTTTACTGATATGGGGGTTTTGAGATTATTATTATTATTATTGTTGTTTTTGTTGTTGTTGTTGTTGTAAGAGACCCTCTTTTAGCGTTGCTGTATTGACGGTGTTAGCTGTCTTTTATTTTTCTTATTTGCTTTCCTTCAAGTGGTGTGTTGCCAATTGTTTCAAATGTGCATGGTCAAGTATACTAATTTCTTCTAATATTAAGAAAGTACTCCTCTTCTTCTACAGACATGTGACCAGGATATGGGGTTCTGGTACAAAGTTAAAATAGAGAAATAGTTACAGAGGCTGCTCGAGGAGTAAGACTGCATTCCACTATTGCTGGCTTAATCTTAATCAACATCATCGTATGTTATCTCACGATGGACATGAGAAATTATACCTTAAACGTCTATGAGTAATAAAAATACTATAAAGAATAAGCATACTTTCCCCAATTATTATTATTATTATTATTATTATTATTATTATTATTATTATTATTATTATTATTATTAATTTTGATAGGTACTGCGATGGTGGGCCACCAAAGTTATCGTTGACGTGGCCTTGTGTCTGTGGCGATTTTCTTCATGAAGAGAATTAGTCTAGATAAAATTATTTTGAACAGAATGATGCACTGTAACAACTCTATTGGCACAAGGAGTTTGGTGCACAAAGAACTATTGTGGTCTTAACAATTACGTATTGTAATTTTGTCTAATGTATATCCTTTCAGACATCCCCATCTGTTGTTGATTTCTCGACCTCTTCCTACTGCATTTCTCTCTCTCTCTCTCTCTCTCTCTCTCTCTCTCTCTCTCTCTCTCTCTCTCTCTGAGAGTCAGCCTTCAAATTCTTGGCCACGGATGATATCACTCAACGCGGATCATTGAAGTCCAAATTGGATTTATTATGAGAATTGGTTGATTTTTGCTCCGTAAAAGGAAGACCTATGGCATTTGCGGGGGCGAGAGAGGGATGACAGAAAATGAAGTTTGAGGGAGGATCTGCTGTTGTCATTTGCTTTGTAATCTCAGGATTTTATTGGTGGTTGCTTAAGCGTGGTTGTACGGTTTCATTCGGTTTGATTTCTCTTCGTATTTTCTTCTTGTTTGATCGTTATTTACATTATTTGTTATTGATGTTGTTGGTGTGCTGTGAAATTTCAAAATTTTGCGTTGTTACTCTGTTGAGCATAATGAATTTGCGATCTTTGGAATGTTTATTTTTTAATTAATACTCATTGCACATGTTCAGAATTCCTTGTTCCTTTTACCCTCAAACTTTCTGGCTCTCGGAAAATATTTCTGGGATGAAGTTGCCAGCCCCACGCCCCTCCCTACAGGCATCTGACATTTATAGGTGATCACCCATCTAAGTACTGATCACCAAATTTACTCAACGCTTTGTCTGCAATTCAAATTTCCAAAATTTATACGATAAAATTATCTCTCCGGTCATAATCTTAATTTTTGGAAAAAGGAAAAAGCAGCATCTGCATGAAACGATGTCATAGAAAGAGCGCAGAGAAGATATTGTTTTATATACTATCTTCAGTTTTTGCTTTGGAATGTTTCTGCTTGTGACTTTCATTTTAATCAAATTCCTAGCCATTACAGACAAATCTTGACGTTGGCCACTGGACTTTATAGCGCATGCTGAAAAGGGATAAGGTGAAAATAAAAGAAAAATATTCAACGTTGAAATAAGCCACGGTATATGTTCGGTGGCATAGGACTAGCTTGAAGGATGTCAAATGCTTATTTATTATCCATTTCGACATTTTTTTCTTTTACCATTGTTATAAAGCAGCGAACTTCCTAAAAATTAGTTTTCCTTTATTCTGGCATCTAACTATCGAGGATTCTTTTTATACCAGCGAATTCTCCATCGTACTATACAAATAATTAACCTTGTATTTCACAATTCCCAAATACCACCCCGATAAATGTCGGAATATTCAGGATTTCCTGGTGCTCTTCTGCGAGGTGCAAGACGGAGGGGGAGTTGCGTTCTCTTTCCTTTTGACGTTATTCGTTTTCTCTTGACTTTCCTGTCACTGCCGGCAAGAGATTTTACCCCATTTGCCGGGAACTGAGCCAAGCTTCCTTTGCGGGGATTCAGATGCCGGTCGTGGGAGGCAATTTGAAGTGATTAGGAAACTTACAGGATAAATTTTTGCACTGTTTCATCCATTTTCGATTGTGGTGTGGAAAGGGGGATACAGGAAGGTTTCGAGCGTCGTCTAAGCTCATTTGAAATGTAACTTCGAAGGAGTCCTGTAGATATATGATGTGGAAGACGTGTTTTCAGAATCTATTATAAATTAAGGCTGTTTTTGTAATGCATCATAAGTAATTTATATATATATACACATACATACATATTTATATATAAAACCGTGGAATAACATGACAAGTACATATGTATTATATGCATACTCTCATACGTATACACAAAATAAATAGGCAGAAGATTAGCCATTTCAATTATTAACATAAGTTAAATGGCCCTATCATAATAAAAGATGACCCTATTTGACCTGGGGGTAGGGCCATTTGACACAGAATTTTTACCATTGTTAACTTATAAAACCTATAACTCATATGGCAAAACAGAAAAAGATTCCGCAACGATTAACCTCGTAATAAAATTGGACTTAACCAGCCCTTCTTCATATACACACACACACATACATACATTAGTGTATATATTATATAGAAAGCATTAGAATGTAGGAGAGGGTCGGCGAAGAACTTATAATGACAGTGCCTCATCTTTGATGACACTCACTAAGAGCTCTGAACTGAAATTGACTCTCGCTTATTCAGAGCATCAAGCTGAGTATTGACTCTCGCTTATTCAGAGTGTCAAGCTGAGTATTGACTCTCGCTTATTCAGAGTGTCAAGCTGAGTATTGACGCTCGCTTACTCAGAATATCAAGCTGAGTATTGACTCTCGCTTATCCAGAGTATCAAGCTGAGTAATGACACTTGCTTACTCAGAGTATCAAGCTGAGTATTGACTCTCGCTTATCCAGAGTATCAAGCTGAGTAATGACACTCGCTTATTCAGAGTATCAAACTGATTAATGACACTCGCTTATTCAGAGTATCAAGCTTGGTATTGACTCTCGCTTATTCAGAGTATCAAGCCGAGTATTGACTCTTGCTTATTCAGAGAATCAAGCTGAGTATTGACTCTTGCTTATTCAGAGAATCAAGCTGAGTACTGACTCTCGCTTATTCAGAGTATCAAGCTGAGTACTAACTCTTGCTTATTCAGAGTATCAAGCTGAGTACTGACTCTCGCTTATTCAGAGTATCAAGCTGAGTACTGACTCTCGCTTATTCAGAGTATCAAGCTGAGTACTGACTCTCGCTTATTCAGAGTATCAAGCCGAGTATTGACTCTTGCTTATTCAGAGTATCAAGCTGAGTACTGATTCTCGCTTATTCAGAGTATCAGCTGAGTATTGACTCGCTTAAGCTGAGTACTGACTCTCGCTTATTCAGAGTATCAGCTGAGTATTGACTCTCGCTTATCCAGAGTATCAAGCTGAGTATTGTCTCTCGCTTATTCACAGTATCAAACTGAGTAATGACACTCGCTTATTCAGAGTATCAAGCTTGGTATTGACTCTCGCTTATTCAGAGTATCAAGCTGAGTACTGACTCTCGCTTATTCAGAGTATCAAGCTGAGTAATGACACTCGCTTATTCAGAGTATCAAGCTTGGTATTGACTCGCTTATTCAGAGTATCAAGCTGAGTACTGACTCTCGCTTATTCAGAGTATCAAGCTGAGTAATGACACTCGCTTATACAGAGTATCAAGCTTGGTATTGACTCTCGCTTATTCAGATTATCAAGCTGAGTACTGACTCTCGCTTATTCAGAGTATCAAACTGAGTAATGACACTCGCTTATTCAGAGTATCAAGCTTGGTATTGGCTCTCGCTTTTTCAGAGTATCAAGCTGAGTACTGACTCTCGCTTATTCAGAGTATCAAGCTGAGTACTGACTCTCGCTTATTCAGAGTATCAAGATGAGTACTGACTCTCGCTTATTCAGAGTATCAAACTGAGTACTGACTCTCGCTTATTCAGAGTATCAAACTGAGTACTGACTCTCGCTTATTCAGAGTATCAAGCTTGGTATTGACTCTCGCTTATTCAGAGTATCATGCTGAGTAATGTCGCTTATTCAAAGTATCAAGCTGAGTAATGACACTCTCTTATTCAGAGTATCAAGCTGAGTAATGTCGCTTATTCAGAGTATCAAGCTGAGTAATGACACTCGCTTATTCAGAGTATCAAGCTGAGTAATGTCGCTTATTCAGAGTATCAAGCTGATTAATGTCGCTTATTCAGAGTATCAAGCTGATTAATGTCGCTTATTCAGAGTATCAAGCTGAGTAATGGCACTCGCTTATTCAGAGTATCAAGCTGAGTAATGACACTCGCTTATTCAGAGTATCAAGCTGAGTAATGTCGCTTATTCAGAATATCAAGCTGAGTAATGTCGCTTATTCAGAGTATCAAGCTGAGTATTGACTCTCGCTTATTCAGAGTGTCAAGCTGAGTATTGACTCTCGCTTATTCAGAGTGTCAAGCTGAGTATTGACTCTCGCTTATTCAGAGTGTTAAGCTGAGTATTGACGCTCGCTTACTCAGAATATCAAGCTGAGTATTGACTCTCGCTTATCCAGAGTATCAAGCTGAGTAATGACACTCGCTTACTCAGAGTATCAAGCTGATTAATGTCGCTTATTCAGAGTATCAAGCTGAGTAATGGCACTCGCTTATTCAGAGTATCAAGCTGAGTAATGTCGCTTATTCAGAGTATCAAGCTGAGTAATGTCGCTTATTCAGAGTATCAAGCTGAGTAATGTCGCTTATTCAAAGTATCAAGCTGAGTAATGTTACTTATTCAGAGTATCAAGCTGAGTAATGACACTCGCTTATTCAGAGTATCAAGCTGAGTAATGTCGCTTATTCAGAGTATCAAGCTTAAGAACATCAAACGAGATCAGAAGTTTTGCTTATGCGACTGGGTTCAGCATCACCATAATCAATTCTATAAGTTTCTGTCGTGTTTCCTTCGTTACAAGCAGGAGTTGTTGCAGAACTTTGCTCGTATTGCGAATTAGTCTTCGGGAATGTTGCATGTTGTTTTTATTAGACATACTGAGTGTCTTCAGTATGATATATATATATATATATATATATATATATATATATATATATATATATATATATATATATATATTACACACATACATATACATACTAGTATACACATGCATATCGGTGGGGAAAAGGGTTCGAGTACGTATTAAAATTTCGTTGGTGAAATTTAGCTCTTTGTATGGTTGTTGATATACCCTCCATTTTCTTATTCCCCCTTTGCTGGTGGCTTCCTTTGTTATCGTATATTGATGTCACAATATCGTGTGTCTCTGTACAGAAAGTAATATATAATCAGAGGTCTGGTATCTGTTGATTACTGGCTGTTTAATGAAAATTGTAAGTTCTGTGTTGATTATAAGTCTGTCAGTCATTATCTATGATAACCAGCTCCAACAGCAACAAATCCCCATATTTCACAGAAGGTCTCGCACTTATCGGCCATTCCCATTCGAACTTACATCATAGCAGTGGCACTCTCTACAGATCCGGATCTGTAACCGGTTAAGGCTTCTGGAAGTGCCCATGCTGGCTTGACTTCCGTTCACACGTGTGTTTTAACCAAGGGCCTTCGAGAAGATTGACAATGCTGAATTTGCGCCGGAAGTGCCCAGCCGTGTTCGGACCGTGCTGAATCGGAAAAACACCCCAGTATCAGCGTCCTGCCCTGTTTGACCTCTGCACAACAGTGGCGTACCAATGTTTAATAAAACATATATATACATATAAGTCAGAAATATATCGACAACAATGTTTGCAATGCTCTCATTACAACAGAAAACACAACAGTGTTTTCAGTTATCTGCTGACGGTCTGGACGCGCCTAAACGATAAACACATGTTTTTACTTATTAAATTTTTTACCGTTGAAGAAATTTCGTCTTTTTTATGAGTTTGAATGTTAGTGTTTTTGGTTTGAGGGGCCATCTAAACCCCTGGGACATAAGACCCTTGCTTCATTGTGTGTGAAGCACCATATCCAAAAAAA
Source organism: Macrobrachium rosenbergii (assembly GCA_039081455.1). NCBI lineage: Eukaryota > Metazoa > Arthropoda > Malacostraca > Decapoda > Palaemonidae > Macrobrachium > Macrobrachium rosenbergii. Next base: position 83,900,639 of record JANJGK010000002.1, on the reverse strand, counting down.
CATCCGAGCAAAACGATTAGAACCGGAATGAGACCCCTTTAACAGTCCGTCAAATAAGGAAAACATTTCGTGCAGTCACGTGGAGGACTTACTATCGAGAACAGGGGAAGGAACGTGAAAAATGACTCTTAGTATTATTGCCTCCTTTTTCAGCAAAAATACACGGGGTGTTTTGAGGGGAAATGGGTTCTGCGAGAACAGGTACCGAGAGAGGCGTAAAGTTTTAGCCAGTGAGGAAAAACGATCGACATTTGTGAAACGTGGAGAACTGGATCCTGTTTTGCCTTATATTCAGCTTAATTGTTAATAACATTTCTCGCGCTCCTTCTGGGAATGTAGTTCCTCATTGGACGGGTGGATATCGTTCTTAGCTAGCACTCTGCGGGTTCCACGTTCGATTCTCCGACCGGCCAGTGAAGAATTAGAGGAATTTATTTCTGGTGATAGAAATTCATTTCTTGTTATAATGTGGTTCGGATTCCACAGCAAGCTGTGGGTCCCGTTGCTAGGTAACCAATTGGTTCTTAGCCACGTAAGTTAATCAGCTCAGTGGTCTGGTTAAACTAAGGTATACTTAACTTTTTTCCTGGGAATGTTTTTGGTTCGCCCCATCCTAAACAGAGGTGATCATTGGAATGTTTTAAAACAGCATCCCTTTGGTCTGATGGTTTTTCTTGCTGATCTATTGGACCTATTCGATTTTGTACTTTTCTCTCGCATTTTTGGATTTAGCGCTTTCCTTTTTGATTAATATATACACCTTCTGCAAGATCAACAAGCGATTTATTATTTTCCGTGCAACTGATCTTTTCTTTTTATCCTTTCTGATGGGTTTTAGGCAATCATTTCTCGTCATTTTGCTATCTGTTAAGATTTATGAAACGATGAAATAAAGCTTTGTAATAAAAATCCACAGTTATAAAGTAAATATATTACTATGTAAAATAAACAAACAAAGACTTTCGAACACTTGAACGGTGTTCCTCATCAGTGCTAACGCCGGCAGTGATGAGGAACACCGTTCAAGTGTTCGAAAGTGGTTTATTTTACATAGCAATATATTTACTATATAATTGTGGATTTTTATTACACAGATTGTTTTTCACGAAACTGAATTTCTTAGCAAATAAAGCTTTGTTAGCCTGTTGCCTGCTTTTACTCTCAGCGTCTATGTAAAATCTCTTGAAACGTTTCACCTACGGGCCTTGTACAGTAGTCTCGCAAGGAGAAGATCCGATGTCTACCATACCTACTTCCTCACTGACGGTTGCGTCCCTCAGAGTTTGGTTTTCGCCTAATGGATTCGTTCTTTTTATCAGTCTTCATGCCGTTAATGATGATCAGTCCTCTAAATCGCTTCATTCTTCATTTGTCATCATTTACCTGTGCTGGTCAGTTGTTATTGCATTAGCTGTCATCACTTATCTCCAGAATATATCTGAAAATGGTTCACGTTCAGTTCATTTTCCCTTTGACGTAGATATTTTTTTTTTATTGTTCTTAAATATTTAGTGTGTTCAGTTTGCTTCAAACTTTTAGGGATCAAATCGCTCAAATTGCTGAATTAGCTTCATAGTTTTTTAGATACTATGCTACGATGTCGGAAGTGTTATGCTCTGTCCCAGCTAAGCTATCGAAATTTAGAATATTACCATCATATCCCGGCCTCTTCATTTTATTTCCCCATCTCAACATGAATGAATCAAAGGTAAATAAGATGAAGCCTTCTCTCCCCCTCACCCCTACAAATTGGCCTTACTGCCTCTTTTCAATAGGTTTTATTTTGCCCATCTTTCTATTAAAGGGGCTTCTTTCAGCCGGCATCATTATATGGCCCGGTTCGGCTATCGCAAGAAGTAAGCCTCGAATTTCTCCTCTCTTTTCGTTGTACCTGATTTCTATAATCTTCCAACTTTTAGGGGGCGAATCTACTGCCTCGTTTGGCAGTTTCATTCTTGTTCCTTCCTTTAAGAGTGCCTTTTTCTTCAGACCT
>JANJGK010000002.1:83883646-83893646 GCA_039081455.1 Macrobrachium rosenbergii | reverse complement strand
TAAAATACAAAAATGGGATATGAGTTTTCAGAAAAATAATTCTGGAGGAAAACCATATCTTGATGAAATAAATTAAAATCACAACAAACATTGTAGGCTCTATTAATCAAAGTGCGTATTGAGTTCATCTTATACAACTTTGGCGAAAAACTGAGGTAATTCAATCCCAAGCCAGTAAAAGTACTTTTCCTATAAACAGAGGTCTCAAATTTGCCACTATTTCTGTATACCTGTACATCTAAAAATGACAACTTATTATCCTGTTCCGTCTCACAAGTAAAAGAAATGTTAGGTTGACGAGAATTAAAATATTCAAAAAACAAATCAACATGTGATAATTCCTTAAACACAAGGAAAGTATCATCTACATACCTACGGTAATACAAAGGTTTGAAAGCACTAGGGCATTCAGACATCCAAATCCTTTCACAATAACCCATGAAGCAAACCGCATATACAGGTCCAAGGGAATTTCCCATAGCTACTCCATCTATTTGATTATATAATTTACCATCAAAAGTAAAAATGCCATCAGCAGTTGCTAAATGTAAGAATTTTTGCAAGTCTATTTTATTAAGTCCAAACACTGATAAATGGTTTTCACATATATTATTAAGAATAATGTCGGTTGTTTCTTTTAATGGGATATTGGTGAAAAGAGAGGTTACATCGAAACTAGCCATTACAACATCTTGGTTAAAATTGAAAGAGCATAATTCTTTAACAAATTTGGAAGAATTAGATATGTTAAATTCACTTAAAGTTAGAGGGTTTAAAATTGGAACCAAAAACTTAGACAGGTTATAACTAAAAGTACCAACTGAGGAAATAATAGGTCTTAAAGGGTTTCCTATTTTATGTACCTTAGGCAGACCGTACAAATAACCAGGCTTAGACCCTGAAGCAAATAAAGAGCTATATGTAGCTTCCCCAATCTTATCTCTCTGCCTAAGGTACATAAAATAGGAAACCCTTTAAGACCTATTATTTCCTCAGTTGGTACTTTTAGTTATAACCTGTCTAAGTTTTTGGTTCCAGTTTTAAACCCTCTAACTTTAAGTGAATTTAACATATCTAATTCTTCCAAATTTGTTAAAGAATTATGCTCTTTCAATTTTAACCAAGATGTTGTAATGGCTAGTTTCGATGTAACCTCTCTTTTCACCAATATCCCATTAAAAGAAACAACCGACATTATTCTTAATAATATATGTGAAAACCATTTATCAGTGTTTGGACTTAATAAAATACTTGCAAAAATTATTACATTTAGCAACTGCTGATGGCATTTTTACTTTTGATGGTAAATTATATAATCAAATAGATGGAGTAGCTATGGGAAATTCCCTTGGACCTGTATATGCGGAATGCCCTATTGCTTTCAAACCTTTGTATTACCGTAGGTATGTAGATGATACTTTCCTTGTGTTTAAGGAATTATCACATGTTGATTTGTTTTTTGAATATTTTAATTCTCGTCACCCTAACATTTCTTTTACTTGTGAGACGGAACAGGATAATAAGTTGTCATTTTTAGATGTACAGGTATACAGAAATAGTGGCAAATTTGAGACCTCTGTTTATAGGAAAAGTACTTTTACTGGCTTGGGATTGAATTACCTCAGTTTTCGCCAAAGTTGTATAAGATGAACTCAATACGCACTTTGATTAATAGAGCCTACAATGTTTGTTGTGATTTTAATTTATTTCATCAAGATATGGTTTTCCTCCTGAATTATTTTTCTGAAAACTCATGTCCCATTTTTGTATTTTACAAAGTTCTGAAAAATTTTTTAAATGAAAAGCTTTGTCCCAGACCGGTGTACAGTACTGCTAGTAAAGATGTAAAGTACATTAAATTGCCTTACCTTGGTCATAATAGCTAATTGGTCCGAAAAAAGTTACAAGAAATACTTAAGCATTGTTTCCCTCAATTCAGTTTCCGGTTTGTTTTCTGTAATCCTTTTACAATAAGATCACTTTTGAGAGAGAAGCCTACTCTGCCTGTGGACCTTAATTCCTGTGTCGTTTACTTGTTCACTTGTTCGCAGTGTGGTCTGCGATACGTGGGATCTAGTTCCCGCTGGCTCAGACACAGAATTTTGGAACACAGAGGTCTTTCTATTAGAACTAGGTTTCCCCTTTCCAAACCACCCTTTGCTGCCATTAGAGAACACAGTTTAGCATAGGACCATCCTTTCACTGACCTGGATTTTCGGGTACTGTCTTTTTGTTCAAATAGACTGGACCTTTTAATTTCAGAGTCGCTGACTATTAAAAAGATGAAGCCGGAATTGAACAACAACAACTCGTCTGGTATTCAACTAGCTATCGTGTAATTTCATAGTAGGTACTCAATTAGGTCGTTAAATATTTTACTTTGTGAGTGGTAGTTTGTTTACATTTCACTTTAGTTTTATTTTCATATTTTTATGTTTGTGTTTTTAATTTTTCGTTATTTTACGTCTCACCCTTTTAGTTTGTATTCACTTGTTCATTTTATATATTTCGTTAGTATTTTTGCTGAAGATTTATTATGACAATTAATTTTATTGTAATTTTATTAATTCTCATCCTTATATATATATATATATATATATATATATATATATATATATATATATATATATATATATATATATATATATTATATATGTATATATATTTTATATATATATATATTATATATATATAATATAATATATATAATTTGCTGTTTATGAGTAGTATCTTTAATGATCTGTTTAATTGTAAAAATTACATATAAATGATTTATGCGTATTTGATAAGAACACAGGTTTAAAGGAAAGAAAAACGCTTGCATTTTTTTTTTTTTTTTAAACAAAATATTTGATCGATTAGTTTGTAGAACATTTCGAAATAATTTTTGAAATGAGTGTAAATCGTAATGTTAGGAGCCAAACCATCCATGGAAATTGACAGGCGTTACTGCCAGGTTCCTATTGGAAAGGTTTTCTCACCCCCAAGTTGCAGAGTATATTATCAGTGACCTATTAAATAAGAGATTTAGAAAACAGCAAGAGATATGGTTATAATAATAGGCGAAAAGAGGGCATATGTAAGTTTTTGGGGGTCCATCTTCATGTTTGCAAGCTGTTTTTGTGGAAAATTAAGCGTCTTCAGTCTCTGTTATCCCAGTATCAAATAGTCATGGACTGCGGAGGATCAGTAAAGCCTTAAATTGCAGTGTCAGACTTGAATGTGATAACTACAAAATGTAATGCGCAGCTGCAGAGTTATCTTAAAAACTGAATTTGTGTTTCAGTTAACAGTTGGTAAACTGCTCCTCGTTTTAGAGAAACTGGGAATGCAAAAAACACATACTCGTACATACTATATATATATATATATATATATATATATATATATATATATATATATATATATATATATATATATACACATATATAAATATATATATATATATATATATATATATATATATATATATATATATATATATATATATATTTCTTACAAAACAGAATGTATACTACAATCATCTGCGGGTGATAAACTGTCAGTTCAGTTTATTCTTTCCGCCATTTAGTTCTGGGGTCAGCCTCTCTCACCACTGATCTCTGATTAAATAGAGGGAATTGATGCAAGTGGTCCGAGTATTGAAGTTTGCCGTATTAACCTCTACTTACATTACATTCCTTTTTAACTGAATTGCTACGCGATTTTATAAGTACACATATATATATATATATATATATATATATATATATATATATATATATATATATATATATATATATATATATATATATGTATGTATGTATGTATGTATATATGTGTGTGTATGTTAGTATGATTGGTGCAGATTCAACTAAAAACAATTTGTGTGCAATGATCCTCTCTTTACATCATACATATTAAATGGATCAAAGGGAGAACTGAATCGTCTCCCCCCTCCTCCACTTCCTCCGCTCTTCCCCCCCCCCCCTCCACCATTCCTCCCCCGACTCCCCACCCCCTCGCCGCCTTCATCTTCCAAGTATTATCTTCTTTGTCAGGATCTGGAAATTTCCTTTTGCTAAGACGATAACAAAAGGCCATTCGTTTTCGTTCGCATCTCTCGGATGACAAACAGCTTTTTGTTTTTCGACACTAATCTCTCTCTCTCTCTCTATCTCTCTGTTTCGGTTTGACTTTTGTGTGTGTTGTGTTGTGTTGTGTTGTGTTGTGTTGTGTGTGAGCGTGTGCATGCACGCACATTGTATATTCAGTTATTTTCAATTATTTCTGTTCTGTTGTACTGTCTACGGGATGTTTTTTTTTTTTTTTTTTTTTTACTTATCTTTTCCTTTTTGTCTCATCCATGAAAATGGGAAAATGAATTCCTAAAACGTTGCTGATGAAAATAAGCTGATGACCTGAAATGCTAACTGCCTTACTTTTTACACACACACACACACACACACACACACATATATATATATAATATATATATATATATAAACACATGTCTGTATATATATACATGATATATACATATATCTGCATATTAATAACATGACCACATTTAAACTGGATGGTATCTAGCGGAGATATTTGCTCAGGAAAGGTTACAAGCCTACTGTGACTAACTGAACTCATCGGATACCAGACGATGAGGACTGTTGGCCCTAGAAAGCTTGTAACTTTTCCTGAGTAAATATCTCCGCAAGATACACCATCCAGTTTCAATGAGATCCTGTTATTAATCGTATTAATTCACAGAACAATTGTGTAAGTGATAAAGTTCATATATATATATATATATATATATATATATATATATATATATATATATATATATATATATATATATATATATATGTTTGCTTAGTGTGGTACCAGGGTGTTTTAGTCTTACGGTTTCTTAGCAAGTCTTTGAGGCTGAGTTCTATTCATACGCAATTCTTGGCCACGGCAGACGCTGATACCCATTAACATTGGGTACCATAGTCCCCACTTCCAAAGTTGGGCAATGGGGTCTCTTCATCTCCACACTACATCAGATTTCCTCAGCTTTTTGTGTTCGGTTTAGTCACTTTTGCTTGTTTGTGGATTCTTGAATGAAATGAGAAATTCCTTTTGGAAATCGGAGTGGAACTTCCTGATTCAATTTCAGCGTTTGGTTTTTGTCCATTCCCCCCTCCCCTTCCTTTTTGAAAAAGCATTTCATTACTGAGTGCTTGCAACAAGCCTTGCTATACTTATACAACTGTATATTTTGTAGATATGCGCACGTGCTATAATCGAAGGTCGGGCCATGGCAAGCATAGCAGCTCATTATATATATATATATATATATATATATATATATATATATATATATATATATATATATATATATATATATATATATATATATATATATATATGTGTGTGTGTGTGTGTGTTGGTCACTCTCAGACAGAAAGAGTAAATGGAACTCAAGTTAGCTACCCATTAATCTGACAGATTTGTCGTTATATACGATTCAAGATTCATGTGCTAAGTTCGGATGTAATTTTCGCGTCACAGGATCCCAGCGGTTATGTCCTGTATTTGCAATAATTTATCCCTACCATGTACTGTACTGAACGCTGAAGGACAAAAAAGATAGGAATATGACATACTGTTTCTGTAATGATTGCTGGAGCACGTTTAATTACATAGTTGTTACTCTTTTTTTTTCTTTTGTAATAACGGCAATTAAAAAAAAATAATTTTTTTTCTTATGCATTTGATATCTTTAATATGGTCATTTTTATATCGATGCTTAACAGTTGGAATTTTTAATATAATTATTAATAATTTAATATTATTTCATTCCTTAAATGGAATTAACAGATTGCCAAAAGACCGTAATATTAATTACTTTTCGCAAAAACAATAACTATCAGTAATTTTAATTACTTTTCGCAAAAACAATAACTATTTGCAATACTGTTACTTTAACAGAGGACGCCAGTGATACGGAAGGTTCCAAAGAGGAAATTCTTTTTACTCCAAGCTTTCAGAGGCTCGCCTGCCAAATAATAAAAAACACTTACATGTCAGACATATATAAACACAAGATCGTCAAGGCATCATTCTCGTAATCCTGGCGTCTTCCTCCCTGCGTTATTTCTTCTTCGGGGTGATCATTAACTTGGCTAATCCTTTCCACGTGTTTACTCACCTTTTTCTGTTAATTCCATTTAAGGAATGAAATAATATATTATTAATATTTATATTAAAAATTCCAATATTAAGCTTCGATATGAAAACTACATGACACGTGGTAGAATCCGCATCGTTGTTTCTAATGTTTCGTTCCGCGTTCTTGGAAAACACATACTGTACTACATACATACATACACACACACACACACACACATATATATGTATATATATATATTATATATATATATATATATATATATATATATATATATATATATATATATATATATATATATATATATATATATACACAGTACTAGCTGAATAACTCGGCACTGTCTAGGAAAACTCTGAATGACAACTGATTCTCTCTCTCTCTCTCTCTCTCTCTCTCTCTCTCTCTCTCTCTCTCTCTCTCTCTCTCTCTCTCTCTCTCTCCCCCCCCCCCCCCTTACACCCACTCTACTGTACTCTCTCTCACTTCCTCTTCCTCACTTCCTCTTCCTCTCACTTGCTCCCACTCTCTCCCTTTCCTGTTAGGATAGTTGTTTCAGTTACATTGCCCAGCATTTTTGACATTTTATGTTTCACCCCTTCTCACCCTCCATTCCTATGGGGGCTGAACTTGGACTTACAGGGCATTGGGAGTGTTACTGTTCATCTCTAGTGTCATTTTTGGCATTGTATTTTTCACCATTTCTCACCCCCCTTCTTATAGGGGCTGAACTTGGACTTAAAGGGCATTGGGAATGTCACCATTCATCTCAGCGACCTTGAAAACCGTGGATTAGACAATAATGTCTGTCATTTTCAGTTATTTTTATGTGTCATACCCTTCCCACCCCCACCCCCTTTGGTGCCAGTGATGCCTTATCCACCCTCCCCCCCGTATTCTTTTCCAGACAGTAAGTCATATGTATACCAAATTGAGGTATGATAAATTTGTGGAGTTTATTTAGTTACTAAGTCTAAGGGCAGAACCAGCCTTGTTTCAGGGAAGCCCTCCCCACCCCCAACATTTTGGTGCCCTTTGGTGCTAGTGATGTCTTACCCCCACATTATTCTTTTCAAGATAGTAAGTCATATGTATACCAGGTTTGATTGAAATTGCTCAGTGCGTTTCAGGTTATCCTAGAACATACATACATACATACATCCATACATCCATTTTTTATATATATGCACTCGTGTTTAAGTAGGCAATTCTGCAAAACCAGAGGATGTGTATGGATCCAAATCTTGACTGAAGGAAACTTGTTTGTCAGGGAGATCCTATTTCTTGACTGGTTGCTTTTCGGCAATCTACTTAACAAGGGAATTGATTGATTGACTGGAGTAGCACGTAGTTATAAGAAGTATCACAGATGATATTAAGAATTGGTTTTTGAAAAATGTAGATCCAGGTACTGTTTATTCGGCTCGCAAGGCAATTATGTGCTTACTGGTATGGTCAGAGATGTTAGGAATGGAACTTGGATGTTAGTGGGGTATTAGTATTGATTTCTGTGGAACCTGGGAAAGAATTAAGAATGGTAGCTGGACAGGAGGAAAGTTTTTACAGTGGTAAATGGGATGACCAGAGAAGTACTACCATTGACAACTGTCATGAAAAACGAAGTAATAGGAATTTAACGGGAATAGCAAAGAACTATTAGTTATGATTCTGGAATGACAAAAGAAATATTAGGAATAAAAAATAGTTATGGCAACTGGAAGGGCAAAGGAAAAACTAGAAATGGTGACTGGAAAGGAAATAGCAGTGTTAGGAATGATAACTGGAATGACATTATATATAGAATGGTAACTGGCGTGGCAAGTTTAATATAGGAATGGCAAGCGAAGTATCAGAAATGGTAAAAAGGGAATTTTGAATGGCAGGAGACGTACCAGATGTGATAACTAGAATGACGAGAAAACATGAATGGGACCTGGACCGGTAATTGAAGAATTAGGAATGGCTACTCGAAAGGCAGTGGATGGCTGACATGGGTGTGTGTTTTTTTGGGATGAAGCCAAAAGAGAAACGGAAGCAATGACGGTGACCTCGCCTGACATATTGACCAGCTGTGGCGCCCCAAATGAAGATGGATCAGGTTTGGGAAAACAAGAGGCGATATTTTCTATCCTCCGGCCTGGGCCAAATAAAACTCGATATGAGGTGATGGCATCTCGAGCCTCGACTTCCTGTTAATTAGGTTATAGATTTTTTTTATTTTGTTGTATTTTCCTGGTTTTTTTTTTTAGCCACTCAGCATCTTAACGGGAATGGTTGCTGTTAACGACTGTCTATTCAATTTGTTCTTTTATTATTTTCTGACTCCTTTTTCTGTTTAATTTATATAAGAAGTTATTCATATGTACTCAATTTACCAGACACATGTGTACTCACTGCTTTTGATTCGTGAAACTCCCGAGTGTTTCGCCACTTTATAGAACACTCTCGTAATCATTATAGTTTGAACCCTCGTGGGTTTTATCATCAGGCATGAGGCCTTTTCATCGATAATTTCATGGATTTTATCAGTCTGTCAGATATCCTGTTATTATATTGAATGTCTTGTATAGATACCTGAAGTAATTGACTTTGAGCAGCTTCCTCAGCAATGCGATGCGATGAACTTATCCATCCTTGCATTAGTTTTCATTGACACTTCTGTTCACATTGTTATCCTTGATCATTTTTAAGTAGAACTCTTCCTTTCTATTAGTAACTTTTTCATATTCACACTCAAATTTTGGTCAAATCTCATAAACTATCCTCTGTTTGGTTCTAATAACTCTGTCCATTTATTTTGAAAGTTGATTTTATGTATCACTTTCATTCTTCACATTCATAACAGGTGGTTTTGAATTGAAGATAATCCATTGATATCAAATGTGATTTATAGCTTCATTCATTCATTTACTTAACATTGTATTGTAAAGTTATTAACTCTTAACCATTCCTGTTAACGATGAACTATTGTTATATTGAAGTAACATTTTCCAGATATTTTAATTGCCTCTCTAGAGCGGACTAAGCAATTGACAAAAAGAAAATTGTAAGAAAAGAAAGATTATAAAACTGAGTGAGAAAAGGACTTTTGGGATGGGTCTGAAGTAAAGTTAGATCCCATCAGGACACACACACAAAAATATCTGTTGCTGTTTTTGAGGTTCGGTGGGAAATCTTAATGGAAAGGCGCCTGAAACCACGAAAGGAGATTTCCAGTTAATAGATATATGTATGCTTCTCTCTCTCTCTCTCTCTCTCTCTCTCTCTCTCTCTCTCTCTCTCTCTCTCTCTCTCTCTCTCCTGGGAACTGTTCAAATATTAAAACTTTAGCTCAGATTTTATTTTTTTTTGGGATAGTACAAATCCTGAATTTCTCTCTCTCTCTCTCTCTCTCTCTCTCTCTCTCTCTCTCTCTCTCTCTCTCTCTCTCTCTCTCTCTCTCTCTCTCTCTCTCTATATATATATATATATATATATATATATATATATATATATATATATATATATATATATGATTTTCTCACACACCAGAAAATGGAATTTAAGCAGTTCACGTTCTGACCTGCTCCATGCGTAATTGTTTATGAGATGCTTTAAACAGCTACTTGGAGTGGTCAGTATCATCACATTGTTAAAAGAATCCACCAGTACTCTCTCTCTCTCTCTCTCTCTCTCTCTCTCTCTCTCTCTCTCTCTCTCTCTCTCCTCCTCCTCCTCCTCCTCCTCCTCCTCCTCCTCCTCCTCCTCCTCCTCCTCCTCCTCCTCCTCCTTATAGAGTAGCCGAAGTAGATTTGGGATGTTTTAACCGTCTCAGATCCCAACCCTTAACAATATATTCATCTTTTT
>JANJGK010000002.1:83879215-83883546 GCA_039081455.1 Macrobrachium rosenbergii | reverse complement strand
ATAAGAAGCCCGGTGGCGGGAAATTAACTTGCATCCCTGACCTGACCACGAGAAGTTTACAAGTCTATTGACGTATGTATGCACAATCGTATCCAAAAAAGCTCGAAGAATTCGAGAAGTTAAGAGGGCATTGTGGCTATTACAGTTACATACGTATCTGGTAAAAAGTGACTTGTATGTTTTTTATTTCTCTCTCTCTCTCTCTCTCTCTCTCTCTCTCTCTATATATATATATATATATGGTTTCAACGTTTAAATAGTGTTTTATGGGCCTTCTTATATTCATATATATATATATATATATATATACTTATATGTGGCTGTGTTGCAGCTAGTTTGCAATCATTACTAAATTTACTATGATAAGACTATATGTACACACACACGCACACACACATGTATATATATATATATATATAAATATATGGATAGAAAGATAAACAGATATAGATAAAATATAGCAATGTGGTTGTGATGCAGCAACTTTGCAATCATTGCCAAATTTGCTGAGATATGTCTAGGATGCATTTTAAGGTCAAAGATGATTTTTCACTGAAAATAGCTGTAACTGATTGTTGAACAGCCAATCACACCTGCTAGAACAAAAATTCACGTGGGAGGTTTTGTGGGATGACAATGACCACTTTTCTCAAACTTGGTTTCATGGGGTAGAGTAGTTCACTAATCACTAATACTACTGCAAAATTGCAGTATAGAAGACTCCGGTTTCACTAAGTCAACGCTGCAATCAATGGAAAATCACTAAAACACGGAAAATTAGTTCGGAATTAACGTGTACTTTTTCTCCATTGGGTATGATCCAGTAACTTTGGTCGCTAATCACTAATTTTGTAGTTTGCGACGTCCTTTAGGCCCAACACCGAAACAAATGAAACTCCGAAAAAAGCCTTTCCATCCACTGAAATGGCTATTGGGACCAAAATTGGAACAGGGAGAAAGAAATAAAACTATCAAAAAGGGTGTATGGTCAAAAAAGGTACAAAATAATGAATATACAGAAATAAATTAGTGATCCTACCAAAAATCGTTTCGTTTTGTAACCCCCCCAACAAAAAAAAAAAAAAAATGTAAAAAACTCCCGAAGTCGTATATGTCATCAAAACTTTTTTCCGACAAAAAAAAAAAGGAATGTACAGAACAAACGGAAAAACTTCAAAAGGCAATTTTATCCTGAAAAAGTCTTTTTAGAAAGGAAAGTAGAGAAATATATAATCAGTCCTGCACGCAACCTATCTGTCGCTTTGTACGTTTCCGGGATTTAGGAATAAACCGCTTAAAAAAAAGAGTTTATGGCCTGTGAAGAGTCGTCGGGGACTAACACAGGAATACATAAACCTCACAAAAAGCAGTTATGGGGCTCTGGTCGAAAGATGGAATCGTAAAAATATAAAAATAATTAAAATCTTAAAAATATTGCTCCTCAAATACGTCGTCTGAGACTTCAATTTGAATACGCAAAAAAAAAAATAAAAATCGTAACAATAGAAGCACGTCAAGGCCAAATAATGGACTGTACTAGAAATGAATGCATAAATAAACATGGCAAAGTGAGTTCTGTCCTCTGAAACATCTTTTGGGACCAAAAACAACAAAGAATAAAAAGAAGGCCTCTTCCGGTCTCCGAAACAATCTCTCGGGCTAATAAAGAAATACAGAGAAATGAAATTTAGCCTCCAAAACATTTTTCTGGACCCAGAAAGATCTTTCCGGCGACAAAATCAAATATAAAAAAATGATAATATATCTCGAATGAAATTCTTTTAATCTCCAAAACGAAAAGAATACACGGGACATATAAATAATTCTTCAGAAAGGCGTCGCCGACACCAGAAGTGTTTTTTGGGACAAAAAATGAATTAACACCTCAAAAGCGCGTCTGACCTCAAAAACTACGGTTAAGCCAAAAAGGAGGTTACATTATATATATATATATATATATATATATATTATACATACTAGATGACCAACCAGGTGTTGCCTGGGAAAACTCTAAATGACAGTTTATGGGTAGGGGAAGGGAAGAGAGGAAAGGGGAGAGAGAGAGAGAGAGAGAGAGAGAGAGAAAAGAAAAAGCTAGCTTTGAACGATCATGGACTTTACTGACATACATGTTTGCAATTTCTTCATATTTATTGCTAAATTCCGCTACAAATTCAATGGTTACCGTCAAATATACTGCATTCATGCCACGACTGTTATGTGTTTGACGTCGTTGAGGTGATGCTGTTAAAAACTTTTACTAAAAGCTATAGAATTTAGAAAAATTTCATTACGTGTATCAAAATATTTTCAAATTCTAATTCGTCGCTGAAATTCTTCCTAAATTCAGGGACAACTCGCAAAATGGAAAATTATTTCGTTTGGAAAAAACCGTTAACCACCAAGTATTCTGTGGTGGCTTGGAGGGGGGCAGTGGATGTCAAAGTTACGGCATGAATTGGAGATTTTCCAGTGATACTTTATCTAGCACCACCAAATCCTTATTTTTCATTTCTCAACGTTCCTGCAATTAATAAGTATATACTTACTTATTACTTAATCAATTAAAAAGTAACTTACATACAATAATAACTAATGATTACCCCAGTAACGTCGGATGAATAGCATTTCAAAATTCTTTAAAATTTTTTGGATGTACTAAACTGATTATAGGGTTCGCTTAAGGACACATCTTCCATAGGTTGGAGGTTTTCCAGTAATGATTTATCTAGCAAGACCGAATCATTCTATCCCAACTATACCATTCCCTGGCATCATCAATAAACTAATAACAACTATTTATAACTATAATAATAATTATTTACATTATAATTAACGTCTAATATCATTAAATAAGGAAGGAAATTTTTTTTCCAGGTCAAGAAGAATCTTAGCAACTTGTTGTTCGAACGGGTAGAGGAAGAAATACAATTGTGTTTATTGTAATTTCCAACTTTTTTCATTTAGAACAGAAGGGACAAGACCCTGGATAATTAGGACAAATGTCTGTGTTTGTCTGTCTGTCATGGGGGTGCGACTTTGAATTTGAGTTATAACCTTCCTTAGGTCAAATAGGGGCCACGTATGAAATTTTATATAGACTGATCAAGCGGTTCGGATTTCTATAGCGGACAAACATTCATTTTTATTATATAGAAAGATTATATATATATATATATATATATATGTATATGTATATCATATATATATATAATACACACACACACACACATATATATATATATATATATATATAAATTCCTGGTCTTTACAACATTCCCATTATCACAAAATAATGTACAAGAAAACAATGAACCTACCAGAAGACGACATTTGCTTAAGAATATTCTGAACTTAAGGAAAGGTTAACAAACCTGAAAAGTGTTTTTTGGAATCTGAATGAAATAAAAACGATCCAAAAAATATCTCCTAAACATAAACAAAAAAAGCTGCCTAAGAGAGCTCTATGGCCTCTGAAACGTATTTTTGGCACTCCTCCAAAAAAAAAAAAAAAAAAAATGTAAAAAAAATCAAAGCTAGCAAAAGGCGTTTCAGGCTTCTGAATCTTTTCTCCAGACACCCTCCATCTCCAATAAAATACACACGAAAAGGAACAATACCTTGTACAGCATTTGTGACCTCAGACAATTTAAACCCAAATAATAAATAAACCTGCAATGAAGGGTTTCTAGCCTTTGAAACGTTTTGTGTCCTAAAAGTGTTTCTGGCTTCACAAAGGTCTTTAATCCCCCCCCCACAACAAAACTCCCCCACCCAAAAATGAACATAGATAAATAAATAAAACTCCCCAAAAGCGTTTTTGGTTTCAGAAGGGTCTCTTAAAAACCTTCCCCCCACAACAAAGTAAAATGAATATAGAAAAATGGATGTACCTCCCCTAAAGCGTTTCTGGCCACAGAAAATTTTGTGGCCAAAAACGGAATATGCAGAAGAGATAAAAGAACATCCAAAAGCTCGTCTCTGACCCATGAAACGTTTCCTTACCTGAAAGACGAATGAATGGGGGAATGTTAATATTCATCCCAAAAATACTTGCCGTCAAAACAAATCCAGAATTACTGAAGGCGGAGATGGAAATAATCAGCGTAAAAAAAAAAGTGGTAGATTTTTGGAGGATTTAAATATAAATGGAACTATTTTGTGATATCCTAATAGCAATAGACGTCCTTTTTCAAAGTATAGAGGTTACTGAGAAGAAAGGAAAGGAAGAAAGAAGAAAGTAGGAAAGGACTCAGTCACGATTTCTTCTTGAAAGAAGAAAATTTCCAATTTAGGAAAAAGAAAACAGATGATTTTCAAAGTTTCTTGTA
>JANJGK010000002.1:83846715-83871715 GCA_039081455.1 Macrobrachium rosenbergii | reverse complement strand
TAAGAGTTCCAAGAAAGTTAATAACACGAAAATGGTTTCAAACGTCTTGGCAACACAATATGGCGTAAATTCATATGGCGTCATTAAAATCTACGCCACTTGATTAAAACCTGCCTATGTCTTTTTTACATGTTCAGTATTTAATAACAGGAATTGTATGAAAACCTTAGAATACGGAAGGAAATTAATTATACGATGCTCTAACACAGGTTGGATTAAAACCTACGCTGATAAGATTAAACCTAGTTGTTGGTTTATTCAACACGACACTGTTGATGATGTAACAGGTTAGCCGCTAAATTCAGCATTCTAACCCTCGCATAATCAAATTCTACCTGGTAAACCACATTTTGTCCTTAATATCGTTTTAGGTTTCTATGTTTTTATTGGACAAAGGTCCCAACGATGTTAGGAAATAGGGAAGGTACGCGGCTGTTGTGGATATTTTAATACATGGAATCAGTGGAAAAAGGATTTGGTTTTTTATTGAAAATTACTAAATGATAATTATGAAAGATTATTTTTTATTGAAATTTACCAGCTGTTAATTCAGAGTTCCTTCTAACCATATTCAATATTTAAGGGAAATCCTTATTGCGGAAGTATATATTTTTTGTTGAGAAATATCATTACTGTCAATTGGTCCTTTACCGACAAATAAAAGATACGTACTTCTAAGCATATTCCAGGCTTAAGGGAAACCTTTATTGCGAAAGTATCTTTTTTTTGAGAAATATAATTACTGTCAATTGGTCCTTTACCGACAAACACAAGATGCTTATTAAACAAGTATATTTACTTATTAAACAAGTATATTTATTAAACAAGCATGTTTACCAAGAATTAATTCTATCAATTAAACGTTTCATTGAGCAGATCAATGTCACGTTTAATCCAAATTAATTGTTAAATATAAAGCTAACTTTCTACCATTCTAAGCTGAACAAAATAAATACAAAAAGACGAACTTGGTGACTCTGCTTCCGGTAAAAAAGGAAAGGGACCGAAAATATCAGGAACACGAAAAGCCGTGTGACATTCCAGGCTTTACAAAAATAAAGAGAAATAAAAAAAAAGGGGATACGCTCTTGTAAGCGATGGAATTTTTCTCGCTGATTTTCTGCACGATAGAAGAGTAAGGGGGAGAGAGAGAGAGAGAGAGAGAGAGAGAGAGAGAGAGAGAGAGAGAGAGAGAGAGAGAGAGAGAGTAAAAAACCGTATGAAATAACCTAACAGAAAGGATACGCGTCATGAAAGCTTGATAAAATCGTAAGCTTTATCAGAACAGAGTTATGATATGTGCAAACGCTGGGAACAAAGAGAAGACAATAACATTACAAAAAACAAACAAAAAAAAGAGAGAGAGAGACAAATCAACAAAAATAACTCAAAGCAAGAACAACAAAAGCAATGCGATGACCGAATAGTTTTCGCCTTTCGTTTTTGCCGAATACAATTTTCCAGATGGAGTCCGAACAGTAATATTATTTACTGTGAGAAATAAATTGCTTTATAAAACGGGGATCTGGACGTTTTGATTTTGCTTTTATGTCGTCGTTATGCCTCTGTTTGTGCTCTGTCTGTGTTTGTGTGCATGATTTGGCCAGCTGGTTCGCGGTAATTATATTGGCAATCGGGATTTGCATCACGTTTCCCGAGTGGCTCTTTTTCGAAAAATGTCGAAAAAGACCACGCCTGCTTTTATCACCAGACGTTGAAATAATAATAATAATAATAATAATAATAATAATAATAATAATAATAATAATAATAATAATAATAATAATAATAATAATAATAATAAAATGATGAAGAAGAAGAAGAAGAAGAAGAAGAAGAAGAAGAAGAAGAAGAAGAAGAAGAAGAAGAAGAAAATATTGTGATCATGATGAGAATTATTATGATTTTTTCTTCCTTCTATTCATCATATCTTCTTAATACTGGACAAATATGTAGAGTTGATCAACACTCCCCCCCACCCCAAAAATGAGAAAATAACTCCAAAAACATCACGTTGGAAAATGACAAGAACTTAAATATTTCTTTCCTGGATATAAGTCAACGATTTCAAGATATGAAGACAAACGTTTACAGTAAAGCCGTTACTCGATTAATAAAATCCATTACTTTACTATATATTAGTAAACATGACGTTGCAGCATACATACCTTTAAAGTTCTTTAACATTATGATCGTAACCTTATTAATAATGAAATAAGTTTTGGTTTTATAGTTTTATTATTAATTGTGAATTTACAGTTCTTCATAGACTAAGCCCTGAAAGCAGAAGGTGACTATTTTGCAATAATGAACAGAAAGTTTGATTACAGAAAAGGAACAAGCGATAAAACTCTTTTGTGCAGTCAGCTGGATAATCTCTCGAAAAGTTTAATTCACGTCGGATATACGTTGGGTCTCGGCCGCAATGATACCCTTGGGAGGGAGGAAGGCTTGTGTAGACAAATGGAATCTTCTGTACCAAGGAGAAGACTTGTTCCAGGGGTAAACATTATGTCTTATAAAAATCTCAATAATCTTATATTGGTGAAACGGGAGGTTATTTAGAAATCAGGATGAGAGAAGGCTTACCTTACCTTACAGACCTTACAGTTCGTTCGGGTTGCCCCAGGTCCCTCAGTGTGAGGCACCTTTGATGCCTAGACAAATGGAATCTTCTGTACCAAGGAAAAGACTTGTTCCTGGGGTAAACATTATGTCTTGTAAAAATCACAACAATCTTATAATGGTGAAACGGGAAGTCTTTTAAAAATTAGGATGAGAGAAGGCTTGTGTAGACAAATGGAATCTCCTGTACCAAGGAAAAGACTTGTTCCTGGGGTAAACATTATGTCTTGTAAAAATCTCAATACTTTTATAATGGTGAAACGGGAGGTTATTTAGAAATTATGATGAGGGAAGGCTTGTGTAGACAAATGGAATCTTCTGTACCAAGGAAAAGACTTGTTCTGGGGGTAAACATTATGTCTTGTAAAAATCACAATAAACTTATAATGGTGAAACGGGAAGTTATTTAAAAATTAGGATGAGGGAAGGCTTGTGTAAACAAATGGAATCTTCTGCACCAAGGAAAAACATGTTCAGGGGGTAAACATTATGTCTTGTAAAAATCGCAATAATCTTATAATGGTGAAACGGGAAGTTACTTAGAAATCAGGATGACAGATCACAGGAGGCTTAATATGCAATACGGAGAGGCGTGAAGTTCAAGGATATTAATGTCACCAATATTATTACCGTGGACTTTCAAAATACCAAATTAATATAAAATATAGGATACAAAATTAGGAGATTTCTTGAGGATGCCTTGATTGACAGCATCTAACAATCTACAGAAAAAATACTGTCCTAAAATAGAATTTGTAAATAAAAAAACTGACATCAAAGAAGTGGTTTTAAGTAGCATCATCCAGGAGTTTAATAAACGTGTATCCCTTGATGGACCGACTCCCAAGGGTACAAATCCATCCTGCAAGATGATTACCCGTTTGACCCAGAATCATTAGACAGCTTGCTTGTTAAAGGGGAAGGGAAATATCGGACGTCTCCCCAAGCTCGGCGAACTTTGCAAAATTTGAAAATGGGGTTACTGTGACCGAATAGTTTTAAAGATCAGTAACTGAGAGACTAGGAAAACAAATGTTTTTTATATTTTAATTTCCCAGCATGGATATAATGCTATAGACAGTTCTTCCATATTATTATTATTATTATTATTATTATTATTATTATTATTATTATTATTATTATTAATGCAGCTGATGCAGCAATTTCTTTCAATAATTAATACTTGCTTAAGAGAAGGTTTACTCCCAATATATTTTATTATTATTATTATTATTATTATTATTATTATTATTATTATTATTATTATTATTATTATTATTATTATTATTATTATTATTATTATTATTATTATTATTTCTACTAGAAGTGGAATTGACCATAACGTCATAATTTAGACGGAAAAATTAAATCCTTTAGTTTGGTTGAATCTTCTGTATAATTGTTTTATTACTCGTTAATATACCCTACGACTTTTCACATACGAACCAATCCCCAATTCCAGCTCCCTCCCCTTCCACAAGGGCACTGCCTAATGACCCGGGGTCAAATGGATAATCCTCTCGCACCAAATCCCTCCGGATCGCTCCATTAAAGTATTTAACTTAATTGTAATCTCGGACAATGCCGCTCGATCCAGATTCTTTGATGACATTCTTTTTATTCAAGGCGTCTAATTTAAAGCCACACGTTATTCATCAGGACAGAAAGATAATGTTTAATCTATCATGCATTTACTTTCAGATAGTCTGATCATAATGCATGATTATTATTATTATTATTATTATTATTATTATTATTATTATTATTATTATTATTATTATTGTTGTTGTTGCTAAGAAATTCACAATACAGTGATAAGTTGTCATGTAACAAAATTCACAATTACCCAAATGAGTTGTATTACAATGCAAAAAATATTTCTGGCATATTAATACAATTCATTTATATAAAGATAGCTTGTTATTACATTATTATTATAATTATTATTATTATTATTATTATTATTATTATTATTATTATTATTATTATTATTATTATTATTGCTAAGAAATTCACAATACACTGATAAGCTGTAATGTAACAAAATCCACAATTACCTACATGAATTGTATTACAATGCAAAAGATATTTCTGGCATATTAATACAATTCATTTATATAAGGATAGCTTGTTATTACATTATTATTATTATTATTATTATTATTATTATTATTATTATTATTATTATTATTATTATTATTATTATTATTATTATTATGGCTAAGAAATTCACAATACAGTGATGAACTGTAATGTAACAAAATTCACAATTACCTAAATGAATTTTTATTAAAATGCAAAAGATATTTCTGGTATATTAGTACAATTCATTTATATAAGGATAGCTTATTATTAATTATTATTATTATTATTATTATTATTATTATTATTATTATTATTATTATTATTATTATATTATTATTATTATTACGATACACACCGTTATTCTACTTCTATCTCTACCTCCTCTGCCAGCGGGTAAGCGTCTTACCACATCAGAAGTAGCTCATCGTTACTAAGGATTTCGAGACGAAGGAACCAAAGCCATTGCAATCCGTAACTGATCCTGTACACGACCCCCGGCATCCTATTAGGATTCTGACATCCTGACTGTCACATTAGGTCAGACGTTTCGAATTCCGTTCTACGATTTTGTAAGTTTTCAGTTTTCTGTAAAAGAAAACTATTGAGATGGCATTTTTTCTGTCCGCCCTCGGATCTTAGAAACTACTGAGGCTAGAGGGCTGCAAGTTGGTATGTTGATCATCCACCCTCCAATCACCAACCATACCAAATTGCAGCCCTCTAGCCTCAGTAGTTTGATTTTATTTAAGGTTAAAGTTAGCCATAATAGTACGTCTGGCACTGCTATAGGTACCAACAACACAGGCTACTACCAGGCCGTGGCTGAAAGTTTCATGGTCCGCGGCTGAGATTTTCATGAGCCATGGCTGAGAGTGTCATACAGCATTATACGCTGTACAGAAAACTCAACTGCACCGAAGAAACTTCGGCTGTTCTTACCTGGATGAACGTATATACTTTTTTCTTTTAATGAAGTAGTTTGCATTTTAGTTCGCAGAGGTAAGCATTACAGAGATATAGTATGACCTAGTCGGTTTTGTATATATATATATATATATATATATATATATATATATATATATATATATATATATATATATATATATATATATATGTATACACACACACACACACACACACACATATATATATATATATATATATATATATATATATATATATATATATATATAAGCATGCTAGCATACATACTTTTATATATAAATGGGAAGACAAACAAAGTTTTAGGATGTATGCATAAAGATTTTACGGGTATTAGTGGTTATATATAAGATACACACACACACATATACTATATATATGTATATGTAGAATGTACTGGTCACTTTTTATCAGATACATGATTGTAATAGACACAATGGCCTCTTAACTTCTCGAAATCTTCGCGCTTTCAGCCTAAAAGTAATAAAAACGATATGTATATATATACACACATATATATATATATATGTATTTTATATATATATATATATATATATATATATATATATATATATATATATATATATATATATATATATATATATATATATATATATATATATAAACTTTGGAGAACCTAAGTGGAAGTAAGCTAGCAGTTCGTGTTATTATTATTATTATTATTATTATTATTATTATTATTATTATTATTATTATTATTATTATTATTATTATTATTATTATTATTATGTTTTGCGAACACTCAAGTACTTATGTGATAACGTTAATTACCGAACTTGGATGCAAAGTACTGTTCAGTGAATATTATCACCCACTAACGATAACATTTACATATATCCACATAGGCTATATTTGTTTTCCAAGTCATTATCTGAACATTTAACACAAAATAAAAAAAAAAAAGACAAAACACACACGGCATCAGAGGGCAGACATAACAACCACAACATAAAAAGCAAAATTACAACCTCCAGATCTACGTTTTATGAAGCAATACATTTCTCGCGGCCAATAGTATTAACGTTCGATTTATTTTCCCTTTTTTTCTTTTTTCTTTTTTTTCTTTGTCTCCAGTCGGACCCCACCTCGGTCATAATACGCGTCCTGTTGTTTGTAGTACTTTAGTTTTTGTTTTTTATGGTGTACCTTTGTTTGTTATGGTTTTGTTATTTTAATTATTTTTATTTCTTTCACTTTGCTGTTGATCAGTTCTTATTTCGTGTTCATTTGACATTTCATTCATTTTCCTTTTTGTTACGATTTTTTTTTTTTTTTGTGATTTATTGCCCGTTAGTTATTCGTTTGTTACTTCCTTTGTTTTTTTTCTTTGAATTCGCTTTTGGCCGATCTTTATCTCTTTTTCATTTGTTGCTTCCTTTATTATTTTTGCTTCAAATATCTTGTTGGCTTATTTTCACTTGCTGTTCAAATGTTACTTTCGTCTATGTTCTCTCGCGTCGAATTTGTGATTGGCTTACTTTTATTTGTTATTTCTAGTATATATTTAGTATATTTCTGTTATTATTAATACTGTTGTTGTTGTCTTCATTATATATTGTACAGTGACTATAATCACTCATCGAAGATGACATTTACTTATGTCCACAGAAATTTGTTTCTTAAGTCGTGTATGAAGCCTTAAAGCAAAGAAAAACAAGTAAAAATTGAGCCGAAGTTTCTTCGTCAATCGAGTTTTCTGTACAGCGTACAATTTTGTATGCAACTCTCATTCTCAGCCACGACCCATGAAACTTTCAACCACTGGCCGGTGGTGGGCTGTGTTGTTGGTACCTATAACGATGCTAGACGCACGATCGTGGCTAACTGTAACCTTAAATAAAATAAAAACTATTGAGGCTAGAGGGCTGCAATTTGGTATGTTTGATGACTGGAGGGTGGATGATCAACATACCAATTTGCAGCCCTCTAGCCTCAGGAGTTTTTAAGATCTGAGGGGGGACCAGAAAAATAGTTTTCTTTTATAGAAAACTAATAAGATAAAAAGGCCATAGCACCAGAAGCAGACATAACAACCGCAACATAAAAAAGCAAAATCACAACCTCGAAATCTACGCTTTATGAAGCAATTTATCTCTCGGGGCCAATAGTATTACCGTTCGATTTGTTTTTTCTTTTTTTATCTTTTTTCTTTTTTTCTTTCTTCCTCCGGTCGGATTCCATCTCGAAAATCGTATCCCGGGGATGAAGAGGCGGAAACCACTCGGTCATAATACGCGTTTTGTTGTTTATTCTTTGATTTTTGTTTTCTTATGGTGTACCTTCGTCTGTTATGCATTTGTTATCTTCTTTGTGCTTTATTTTTTGCTTTGAACATACTATGGATTTGTTTTTACTTCGATTTCATCCGACTATTCCTTCTGTTTTGTTTTCGTTTGAGATATGTTGGCGATTTATTTGCTGTTCATTTGTTTGCTTCGTAATTTGTTGCTTATGTTCATTTTTATTCTTTTGGCTAATCGTTATTTCTTGTTCTTTTGTTATTTTATCTTTTATTGTTTTTGCTTTGATTTTTGATTGACCTATTTTTAAGTGTTGTCAGCTGTTAGTCTTTTATTTGTTTTCTCACTTTGAATGTGATACTGCATACACTAATTTGTTTTTCATTAATGATGTTTTCCTGTTTCCCTTTGCTCTTTTGGTTGGAAGTTTTTGGTTTATGTTGACCTGTTGTTCATTTGTAATTTCATGTTTTGTCTTTATTCCCTTAAATTTCTGTTGGTTTATATTAATTCGATCAAATGGCATATTTTCTCTCTGCGTTCTCATTTTGACATTTGGGCATTCTTTTCTCTATAAGCTTCATATTGTCCATCGCGAATATTGGCTAGTTTATAATGATAATGATAATAGTTGGGAAAAAATAAAGTTGCAATAATTTCACCCTCGGATAATGATAATAAATATCTCTCTACTTTTCGACTGCAATGGGAAAAGCTGACTTTTTCAAATGTGGTTCGAACTCACATATTTCAAGTTCGAACCACACTTGGAAAATAAGACTTTTCATAGGTTCTCCGTTCGGATTCAGTGCATAAAAATAAAAGAATACTAAAAAAATATGAAGAAATAGAGAAGATGAAAGGTCTTCGTGGTTTAATGCTGATTATACATATGTGTATATACAGTATATGTGTATTCTTATACATATATGCATATATTTACATACATATATATTCATCACGTTCCATATTTTCGTGATTCAGTTATACATATATGTATATATAATAATGTATATATATGTATATGTATATATATATATATATATATATATATGTATTTATTTATATATATATATATATATATATATATATATATATATATATATATATATATATATATATGTATGCATATATATATATATACACAGTATATATATATATATATATATATATATATATATATATATATATATATATATATATATATATATATATATATATATATAATCAGTAAGCTACAAACATCCTTTAATATCCAATTCACTCTACCTCGGAAATAATATATTTTCATATATGTTACCGAAGGGGAATTTTTTAGTTGATAATAAGTTCGTCGTCCCGTGGGCTCGAACCAACGAAAGACAAGAACTGTAGTCAGACCAAAAACATGGTGCATTTAGACCTGGAACTTAGTGCAATCAGACAAGGAACACTGTGCATTCGTACCAGGAACATGGTGCATTCAAACCCGGAACATTGTACATTAAGACCAAAAACATGGTGCATTCAGACCAGGAACTTGGTGCATTCAGACCAGGAACATTGTGAATTCAGACCAAAAACATGGTGTGTTCAGTCCTGGAATTTGGCGCATTCAGACAAGGAACATTGGGCATTCAGACCTGGAACTTGGTGCATTCGGACAAGGAGCTTTGTGCATTCGTACCCGGAATACGGTGCATTCAGATTAGGGACGTTGTGCATACAAACCAGGAATATGGTGCCATCAGACCAGGAAACAGTGCATTCAGACCAGGAACATGGTACATTCTACGCAACTATTTTCCTCGTTCTACTCCGTCTGTTTCATGAAAGAGTTAGGGATCTCTCTCTCTCTCTCTCTCTCTCTCTCTCTCTCTCTCTCTCTCTCTCTCTCTCTCTCTCACACCCACACGCACACACGCACACACGCACACAGACCCCTGTTCTTATGTTGCATCGAAAATCTGTGCAAAACTTCGTCGCTTACGTTAGTTTTCTCCCCAACTTTTTTTTAATTTATTTTATTTTTTTGTGCGAAGGCTGGGATATCACACAGCCTCTCATATCCCGAGGTTTTTCAAATAGCGACATCAGTTTTCCCTTGTTTATATCATTTTTATATCATTTTTATATATATTTTTATATCTTCGTCGCTGAGGAGGTGCTATGAACTGAAAGACGCAATTATTTAATTGTCAGTGCTAATTCAGTGTAAAGTTTGCTAGGTCAGATAAATATCTTGAAATATTTTGTGAGAAAGCAAATGATAAACAGAATAAATTTTGGCACTGCATTTCATTAACAAATTTAAAATGAAAATTTTATGGGGAATAAAATTTAATGGCTTGTTAGTTTTCTGTAAAAGAAAACTATTGTCTGTCCGTCAGCACTTTATTCTGTCCTCCATCAGATCTTAAAAACTACTGTGGCTAAAGGGCTGCAAATTGGTATGTTGATCATCCACCCTCCGTTCATCAAGCATACCAACTTGCACCCCTCTAGCCTCAGTAGTTGCTACTTTATTTAAGGTTAAAGTTAGCTATAATCGTACTTCTGGCAGCGATATAGGCTACCACTAGACCATGGCTGAGTTTCATGGGCCGCGGCTAAGAGTTTTATGGGCCGTAGCTGAGGTCACCACCGGACAGAAAAGCATTTTTTTTTACTTGTTTTTATGAAGAAATTTCCTCTTGAAACAATCTTTTAAGTTATTTTCAGCCATAAATGGAAATATATTCTCTATAAAATTACCTTGTGTTAAATGGTGAACAGGAGGCATTAATGGGATTCGATTCAAATTTTTGTCGAGATTAATGGGCGATATTATTGCACTTTTCAAATAGATAGAAGAAATTTTTCCTTCTGTTGTTATCTGTAAATTTGATTGACCTATTACCTAACACCAAACAATAATTACAAGCAGTCTGTTTATGCGTGAAAAAGAAGGATGACAAGAACTATGATATATGTATTAACTTTAAACATAATTGAAACTTAACCTGCAATGAGTTCATCCCAGTTGATAACCAGTGCACTGACAAGAAAACTATTAAATGAACTTAACCTTAGAATCTGCAAGCATCTGTACTCATGTTCTACAAGATGTCACTTCCAACTGTTTTAGCAAATGCAATCGTAGCCTCCTGAGCAATTTCATCTCAGATGACGTACTTGGCGGTTGAAGTGTCTGATCATTCTTACCTCAAATTCATCAATGATCAATGCACGCGGTAGGTATTTGACTGAGGTGGTTTGCAGTTAGGGTAGACGTAGGTACGGGACAAGCAGCCTCATTCAAAGGCACTGGGGGAGTATTGGAACATTAATAGCATTCAATAGCCGCTTTCCTTGGAGAATCGAACTGTCGATCACTGAACGAGCAGGTTCCCCCTCAGCAGTAAAGAGCATAAAAAAGTGGAACCAGATATGCCACTGCGTGGTATCACAGCACGGCACCAATGCATGCGACCGCTCACTGTGAAATCAAAGTTGGCTGTTCAGTGATGTCCAATATGATACTATCATTGATATCTGGTGCTCTCGTTGCGTTCTGCCTCTGTGTGAACAAACGTCGACTTGCTACTTCAGTGGTCGATTGTTTGAATGCCTCTGGGAGGAGATTATTGCCACCATCTATCTTCAGGTGATAGTGCCTGCTGATAATGTTGAACGTATAAACCTTCTGGTACCACCCTGCGACATATAAAAAGCGTATTGAGACTAAACCCTCAGTCTAGGGGAATAGCACTTTTTTTTTTTTTGCCATGTAGGTGTTCCTTTACGCACTTGCTTTTGTATCCGAAGTTACATTGGTCAAATGATCAGATAACCACAAGGCTGACAATCGTGATGAATATTTTGTAATTTTGAGCAGCAAAATTTAAACACCTCCCCTGAATAATCAATTTTTGTCTCATATACTCTTATCTTTCTCCATAGCTCAGTGGTCAAAGTCACTGCCTATCATTGTTTCTAAACCAGACAACAGAGCGAATCCTGCTGGGGAAGAAGCACTTACCAATTATATTTCCAACTGGGTGTAAGTTATTTCCGAGGTATAGTGAATTGGAAATTGAACGATATTTTTGACTGCATATTTGGAGATATACTACACACACACACACACACACACACACACACACACATATATATATATATATATATATATATATATATATATATATATATATATATATATATATATTATATATATGTGTGTGTGTGTGTGCGTACAGCCGGGGACAGCTCATTCTGAAGTGCAAAAATGACGAAATGCGTAAGTGACTTCTGGGTGAAAAATTTTATCGTTTAAGATTTAGTTTTTTCGAACGACCTCTGTCCCTTCTCCGTTATCACTTTTTGAAGTTCTCTTTTCCTTCGTAGTACTGGGTACTGTCGTCAGTCTGACTGCTCGATGTTTTTATTGATAGATTAAGTCGGTTTTCTGCTGGTCCACGGCCACACCAAATTGAAATCACCGCTTCTTCTCTGATCACCGCTGGCCGGGTATATATTTGCATATTGATTGAACGCCTGTTTTTAACGGTCACGAATGACAATCGTCTTTTTTGGGGGGCTCCTACGATTTCGGTGTGATCCTCCAACTGCTGGCACAGAGTTTCGTTGGTAAAGATATCTTCTAAGCGAGTTTTAACTCTACAGTTTTGTAAGCGAAGGTCGATGGTGGCCGATGACCAAAAGTTCTCACGAGAGCAGGTGAGCTGGTTTATGACCTGTATATGACCCAGTTCTCCTGCAGGGGCATCGCTATCCTGAGGGTGGGTTGGATTTTCATGACGAGTCAGGATATTCTCTACCTTTGTGTTATGTGGCTAACTGTTTGATTGGCGTCAAAGGGCATATGGGTTATTTCCACCCACACTGCCTTCCTCTTTCCTTTAGTGTAATGGAAAGAAATTGTTAAGGCCAATTGGAAGTTAAACCCTTTGCAGTAAAGGCCACTATTGGGACATGGGCGTATTAACCTAGGGTGGGGTTTAGGTGCTACGTAATGTATCGTACATACTCCTGTGTACATGCTGTGAGGAGAAGCAATTATATCATTAATTCAGAAAAATTACTCACCGTATGAAATAATAAGATATAACAAAGAATTAAAAACTTTTAACAGTAGTAGTATCAGTAATGCTATGTTAATAATAATAATAATAATAATAATAATAATAATAATAATAATAATAATAATAATAATAATAATATTAATAATAATAATAATAATAATAATAATAATAAATTGGTCGTGTTTCTGTAAAAGGTATTAAACCACGTACTAAAAAACTGATAAATAATATATAAAATTTATAAGAGAGAGAGAGAGAGAGAGAGAGAGAGAGAGAGAGAGAGAGAGAGAGAGAGAGAGAGAGAGAGACTGGGGACGTTGGTTGGGAGATCAAATATCCTTTTTCAGTCATAGATAAAAAAAAAAATGAAATTGGAGAAGGAAAAACTGGTATATAATAAGAATTCAGAAAGTGGCCCAGCTGTGAAATTTGTAGCTCTCAAGTACAGTATTCAAATACCGCTCTGATGTAAAAAATGTACACAAATATGCATAAGCTAATACTTGTTTATATGAATGACGCTTAAGTGCTCCCTTTAGTCTTTCCTTTCTCTCTCTCTCTCTCTCTCTCTCTCTCTCTCTCTCTCTCTCTCTCTGCAGTTCTTCTAGTGCTTCATGTAACATTCGCCTGCCTATTTTTCTCTTGCGTCTAACATTATTCTTTTTCCTACCATTCTTCTTCCATTTATTTCCTCCCGCTTCTACCCTCTCTCTCTCTCTCTCTCTCTCTCTCTCTCTCTCGTTTTATCCAAAGAAAAATGAAGTTGCCGATGGAGTGGGAGGGCGGAGATGGTGGTAGGGGGAGGGGGAAGAGGGGGAGAGGAGGAGGAGGAGGAGTGAGGGAGTGGGGAGGGGGGTGGGGGGGAGAATAGAGGTGCAGTTTGCCTTGATTGCTCCTGATATTTTTCCTCGGCATTTTCTTTCCCGGGACCCAATGGGTTTCTAGAGAGCTCTTTTGGAAAGCATATTTTTGTCAAAAAATGCTTTTCCTGAAGGAAATATGTTTTAAAAAGCGAGGGGAAAGTAAGAGATTACTTACGAAGATGCATTATTCAAAAGGAAATGACGTGCATTGAAGTCAACAGTGTCTTAGCATAAGGTGAACTTACTTGGGTCTAATGACTTAGGAAAAATTACGCTCTTGTTGAAATCAATTCGGAATGTAAATTATCTAACCAAGAGTTTGTATTTATAGCTTATGCATTATTGGGAGGAATCTCTCCCTCTCCCTCTCTCTCTCTCTCTCAGATTGCCAAATTTCCCAGTAAAAATCACATTCTTAACCAAATCAACTATTTTCAAGTTTTATTTTTCCACAGACCTTTGTACTCAAGACTAAAGAATGAAAACAAGAGCGAGTTCATGACTACAGGTCATTGAATATTTTCTCTCGTAAACGTTAGCAGAACTTTTGATGGAATCTTTTTAGAAAGAAAATAATTGAATGTTGAAGTTCTCTACTGTTCTCTGTCTATCTGTCAGTCTGTCAGCCTGTCTGTCTATCTTTCTCTCTCTCTCCCTCTCTCTCTCTCTCTTTTGTGTATGTTACTGTATCTACTCATATGAACATGTATATGTAAATATGTATATATATACAGTATATGTATCTCTCTCTCTCTCCTCTCTCTCTCTCTCTCTCTCTCTCTCTCTCTATATATATATATATATATCTATATATATATATATATATATATATATATATATATATATATATATATATTTATACATATACATATATATATATATATATATATATATATATATATATATATATATATATATATATATATACATATACTGTATATATATTTTTTGTAAGTGGGTGATTGTGTGTGGGTATGCATATGTACAGAAAAAAAAAACAGGTACAGAAACACGAAAAGAAGTAAAAAAAAAAAAAAAAAAAAACTCCGAGGTGAGATAATGAAAACGAGAGAGCTTCAGCGAAAAACAATATTGCCTGAAACAAAGTTCCTAAGAACGGAACAGCCTCACGTAGAGACCAACTCGCGGATAAATACAGGAGTCACGGAGCCGGCTTCGGAGGGGAAAAGGTGAGAGAGAGAGAGAGAGAGAGAGAGAGAGAGAGAGAGAGAGAGAGAGAGAGAGAGAGAGAGAGAGAGAGAGCTCTTGAAATACTCAGAACGAATTTGTGCAAATACTCTCGGGAGGAAAAGACGTTATACTGGAAGGAAGGAAGGAATGCAATACCGGGAGAAAGGCTAATGAGGAAATGGGTTTCAGCATATTGGGTAAAAAAAAAAAAAGGGTAAGAGAGAGAGAGAGAGAGAGAGAGAGAGAGAGAGAGAGAGAGAGAGAGAGAGAGAGAATGGTGGCTGAGGAGAACTCCAACTCTTACTGACGTGCTGGGATTCAGGCAGAGACTTTGAATGGAAAATGAGGGGTAGGCCAGACATAGGTCTTATTTATGCAAGAGGGATGGGGGTGACTGTGGAATGGTCTCTCAAAGTAACTATTTTGGAATTTAAAGAGAACTCTTAAGTTGTTGGTGGATGGACAAGTTGATGATAGTATAAGTGAAATGCTGAAGTTTGGTGGTTAAAGTTTAATAGAATAGTTGGCCAGGATATGTATATTATACTTTATATGGGTGAGAAGATATTAGATTCTTCTGGATAAGATAAAATACATTGGAGGTGACTAATATATATATATATATATATATATATATATATATATATATGTATATATATATATATATATACATATACATATATGTTTATATATAAATGTGTGTATATATATATAACAAATACATCTGTTAAAATATGTACATATAATATATATATATATATATAACATATCTATATATATATATATTATATATACATATATATATGCATATACATAAATATACATACATACACACTAACACACACACATATATTATATATATACATATATATATATATATATATATATATATATATATATATATATATATATATATATATATATATATATCACAGACTTCGCATTATCATATTTTCTAATATTAGGTTACGAATAACCCGTTTCACTTTATCTCGGTTATAACTTATGTCTAAGGAGAATGGCTTTCGGAAGTTCTCCTATCCTAACCAGTAATCGAAATTACACCTTTTTCGAGTGAAAAAGGGAATACTAGTTTAATTGCCATCAAATGTTCCATCCTTTTTTACGTGATTCCCTCTGTGGGCAAAGTATTCCCTTGAGAAGCTAAATCGGACATCAGTGGGTTATTTGGGACTTATGATTTGGGATACGCATATATATATATATATATATATATATATATATATATATATATATATATATATATATATATATAGAGGCATGCAGTTCCCTTGGGTATATTCACGTTTCCACTGCCAATTTTTCTTTATATATTTCCGATATCCTTTAGATGTTCTTAGTGTCCATTGTATTAAAGAAAAGACCAAGCTAGGGTCGACCCATAACATATATATATATATATATATATATATATATATATATATATATATATATATATATATATATATATATACATACACACACACACGTATGCATGTACATGTGAGAGTATGCAAGAGAACTCGGGCGCAGCATACCGAAATTCCAGGACCCAAAAATTAAGTTTTACCCTAAACTGATGAATGCGCGAAACAAACTCCCATTCCCCACCATTTGCAATTGTCATCGGGGGAGAGGCGGGGCGAGGGAGTGAAAGAAAAATTATTGCAGAGAAACAAAGGATAAACATTTTACCCAAACTCTGTCGCTTTTTCCGTCTGGCCCACAGGGGGCTGCCACTGATTAATATTACTCCAGCATTAAGAAACTATTGTTGTAGAGCCATTAGCGAGTGAAAAAGGATCTGTTGTGTAAATAGATTTGTAGCTGAATTAATTTCCGAGAAAGCTGTATATATGGAATGGTTTGTTTACTATTGTATGGGCCTGAACGTAATGATTTCTTGAGAAATTAATCAAACAGTTTGTCGTTATTTTGTTATGTGGTTTATAAAAACATGAATACAAAAAGTAATGATTTCTTGAGAAATTAATCAAACAATCTGTGGGTTTTTGGTTACATGATTTACAAAGAGATGAATAAAAATGATGACGGATCAATATATATAAAACAACTGCAATTAAAGAGGCGTATTGCAAAGTCCACACACTATATAATCTCACAGCTCCTTGCATTCACAAGCATAAACACTCCCAACGTTGATAGAAAATCATGAATTTAATTAAATCTAGACTTATTGCCTGCTTAATACATTGCCAAATGTTATTGCATTGCACAGAGTGTAAAATATTGGCTCCAATTTAGTTCCAGGTCCATCAATTACTCTCTTTTTTTTTTTTTATTTCCACTTCCTTGCATTTCCTCCAGTCTCCTCCTGCGTAAGACACCAAAAGATAAAGTGGGCTATACTTGGCAAACAGATTTGGGACTTAAAGGTGAAGTTGCACAAGCAAGTCTTCAGATGTCTTTTGTCAAAACTGAAGTCATGTTTTCATGTCTTTGTGAGATATCACACTGATGAACATACGTGACGTTAGCTTGGCACAATTAAAGGACGAAATAGGTACTCATTGGGCAAATTCTGCTAGGTCCGAGTTCGAGTCTCCGGCCGGCCAATGAAGAATTAGGGGAATTTATTTCTGGTGATAGAAATTCATTTCTCGGTATAATGTGGTTCGAATTCCACAATAAGCTTTAGGTCCCGTTGCTAGGTAACCATTTGGCTCTTAGCCACGTAAAATAAGTCTAATCCTTCTGGCCAGCCCTAGGAGAGCTGTTAATCAGCTCAGTGGTCTGGTTAAACTAAGGTATACTTCCTCTTGCGCAATTTCAGCAATATTATTGACAAAATGGAGGTCTCGTATGTCCGTGCTTGCTTTAATCTTGAAGGAAATTTGTGACTGTCTTTCAACATTACAGGAAAAAAAGGTCACACAAATTTCGAATCAATAGTCGATTTCAGTATCAAAATGGTCATCACTCACGTTCCATCTTTGTGCTAACTTTGGTGACCTCAGTTTGACCCCATCATAGGAAAGTTTGAAAAAAGAGAATTTTGGCTTTCGAACAAATATTGCAGTGTGTACACACACACACATACACACACTCATATAAATGCTTAGTAGTGTACGAAGTCAAATATAAATGCATATGTGCAAGCAACTGTATAGAGAGAGAGAGAGAGAGAGAGAGAGAGAGAGAGAGAGAGAGAGAGAGAGAAGTGAAGTGAAACGATATACATCTCGTTTACATTTGGTATTTGTTCCACCAAGGCAGTCATTCTTTAACCTCACAAGTATAGCCATTCCAAACGAACATAAACTCATTTCCATTTCTCCTGTCGCGTTATTTTCGAGCCTCTTTAACCGTCCTTGATATTGGAGAACAGCCCAACAAACCCTAATTGGATGCTGACAGAGGCTCTGGGGTCGCATAATATTCCGAAGGCCGGACCATTTTAGATTACATGATTACCTGGTACGTTTAGACGTCCTTCTCACAAGGCTGAAGATCTTGGTATATGTTAAAACGTGGATTCTTGAATTTCATTTAGATCGGAGTTATTTTTGATAGATTCATTTATTAGCTACCCTATAGTACGTTGCCAAGATCTTATATAGTTTTTTTTCTTCGATTCTAGCACATCATTATATTTTTATAGAATTGCTTTCTGAACGGTTGATTTAGGAAATACCTTTCTCAGGTTTGTTCAAACTTACATTTTGATTTTCGTTGTTATTGTAAAGCTATGCTCAGAATTGATGCTGCATGACTGCATAGGATTTCGTTCGAAATTCACTAACTGGCAACTACCATACTCCAAATTTTTCTCTTATTTCAGTGCGAAAATACGATTATTGCATACAGTAAGGCCATAATATGTTTCATAAGAGTGAAATCTGTCATATATTGCAAAACCGTAAGAAAATATCATGTGTAGCCAAATTTCGGAAAAACAGTTACGAAACATTATAAAAACTTTCGTTCACTCATCGCCGATGCATTTGACAAAAAAAAATAATCATCAAACGTCCGTTCAAATGTTGAATAAAAAACAAAAAAACAAAAAATGCCATAGCATTAATATTGCTTCCAATGTAACCATAAAATTTGAAATTGTCCTATTTCATTGTTTTTACGCCTCAACGCTGAAAAAAATGTAAATAAGTAAGTACAAAAGTAGAATGCTTCCACTGATATCAACGGGTGAGCAACAACCATTAGGGTGGTGGGGTGACATGAACTACTTGGTGTAACATAGGTCTACAATAAGTAGCGACAATGAAATTATCTTGAAACCATTTTTATTTAATATTTGTTGGAGGAATATTTGGATTTACACGAAAATAAAATGATTTAAGTTATATTTATGAACCACTTCAAACATTATGGCTCACTAGCAAATATTTGCCTATGCAATTATTCTTTTGTTAAAGCCAAGATTTTGTTCCTAGGTCTAGGTGTGTTAGATTTCTTTACTTTACACTTAGCATTCACATCTCTGTATTAACAATTTCTGGCCAGAAAGAATATGAAGTTATCTGCACATTCTTGCACTTCAAGTTACCTTATGAATGAATAAATTATACACCAAAAGCGAGCAAAAGAACTTTTAAGAAAATCATATTTTAAGCCAATAAAAAAACAAGTGTTCCATAGGCCTTGACATTAATACTAATAGATACTGATTTAGATCAATAATAGCCATCTTCTCCATATAATTAAAATCATCATCATCTTTTATTCCTCAAAGAACAGGTAACCTCTAGAAATAAATTCTTTAGTAACAGAGATTACATTTCAGAAGGCTTAAATTATTTTTTTTATGCCTATAAATCATTTTGCAACATACAGGCAGCTTGAACACAGCCTAAAACTTCAACAGTCAAAGAAAACTTGTTGTAATTCAAATTCCTATTGTGAAAATGCTATGACTGCTGAGCTTATTAGGTCTACGGTTATATGCTGCGGAGGCAGTTAAGTTGACCAGCCCTCTAACCTTATCAATGTAAAAAAAAAATAATCGTTCAAATCAACACAGATTACGAATTATACCCAATGCAATAAAAGGGATCATGTTTATATACCCATAGGGAAAATGGTGCTAGATGTGAGATCGCAAACTTATCAACATGTATGACATTAGAAATGAAAAAAAAAAAGAAAAGTTTAACGCCGCTTGGCAACGTTACGTTGAGTCTAAGATTTTGGACGAATACAAAAAGAATCATGTCGCGTCAGATTTGAGCATAGCTGTACATCAAATCTATTTCTAATAGAATAATTTTGCGTGGACTGCATTTACTTTTTGGCGGAAATTTTATTGATTGTGTTTCAATACAATTTTAGATCCCATATTAAGTAGACTTCCTAATCTATGGAAGAATTTAGCTTGCCTTTCACTTTCTAAATTCAAATGCTCTTAGAGTCGTGATGGTGTCGCCAGCAACTCACCTCTGCCATAGTCCCAAGTTTAATTCCCAATCATGGTTTGATAGATTTCCACAATGGAGTTTCTTGGGTCTATCTGCTTCGTCATAAGTAGCCACTGCCTGGCTCCGCTGAGTTCCATGTGGGTGGACTTAATTTTTTCCATATTGACAAGAAACTGGATCTGATTTAATGACTGAAACTTATTATGTTTTTTCATCTCTGCAGATAAATGTGGCATTCATTAACACCCAGCTACAGCGGGAATTATCTGCGAGACCCAAGATCCGCAAATCAAATCAGTTCATCACCCGACCTGCCCCCTGGTCATTTCCCCTTCATATTGTGGCCCTACTTCAGCGACCCCAGACCTTCTTTTGATGCGATTAATTGAATCAATTGGAAGGAGACACTCGGGAGAGTGAGTTCATGAAGAAGGGAATTCGTGATCTCATGATAGAAGGGATTCGTATTCACCAGTACTCAACAGACTCTTGCCTTTACAGGCTTTACCTCTCTCTCTCTCTCTCTCTCTCTCTCTCTCTCTCTCTCTCTCTCTCTCTCTCTCTCTCTCTATCTCTCTCTCTCTCTCTCTCTCTCTCTCTGTAGTTATAATATCAACTGAAGAGAAATTAGCATATTCAGCAATCTTGTCCCTTACCCTTTGTCTGTCTCTCTTTCATTGTAATAATGTGAGAAATTACTTTCAGAAATATTTTCTACATATTCTCTCTCTCTCTCTCTCTCTCTCTCTCTCTCTCTCTCTCTCTCTCTCTCTCTCTCTCTCTCTCTCTCTTTCTCGTCAAAATATGACAAGAAATTACTCATATTTTCCATTTTTCCAGTAGACTATCTCTCTCTCTCTCTCCTCTCTCTCTCTCTCTCTCTCTCTAGTCATAATGCAGAGATAAATATTCCTCAGTCATAAATGCTATCATCACGCACACAAACAACACATATACAAACACATACTCGCTGTGTATGTCTCTCTCTCTCTTTCTCTCTCTCTTTCTCTCTCTCTCTCTCTCTCTCATACTAAGGCTATAAAATAGTTTAGTGACATTTGTATCATCTGTGCTTTAACTTGTGAGAAGAACAATGGGTTTGAAAATATAAAACAAAAATAAGCAGATAGGAGATCAATAGCGCTTTTCTCAGCCAATGTCAATCTGCAACGAACATATGTATGCATAAAATCAATGTCAGTCTATAATGAGCATATTTATGCATAAAATCAATGTCAGTCTACAATCAAATGTATGATGTTAACTGGTCCATTGGTGATGGTTAGCTGGGTCTAATGTCTTATTTGAGAGAGAAAAAGATAGAGAATCCAAATTACATATCAACTTGTCTGCAAATAGGTCTTCATCGCCACGAACAGACTGACAGACAAACAACAGACCTCTTTACAAAACGTAAACAAATTCAAGCTCAATTTAAGTACAATGATAAATTTTACGAGGCGAAACATTATTATTCTTTGCCCAAACCACCGTAAGCTTATAGTTTATCGTATTCGAGCCTCACCCCATTATTCCAAAAGAGAGATGCTGAGTGAATCTTGACTTCTCTTTTGCCTTCCATAAGAGGCGTCCCTTGTTAGCCGCGACCTTGATGAAAAAGGTCCTTACTGAGGCCAAAGAAGGAAAAAGCTGAAGGGAAATATTCGGAGCAATCAAGCCAAAAGGTCCATTCCATGGCCGGGAAACCTCTTTTTTCTGTGGAAACAAACGCCTGCAATTATCTGTAATGAGATGAAATACTGCAAAGGGAAGAAATAGGAAGCACGAGAACTAGAAAGACGAATGATACTGCGGGGGGAGTTGGGGGGGTGGGGGGTGGGGGGGGGGGGGGGAGGGGCGTTGCGGGAAAGTGAAACTTTGTCGAAAATATATTCATTCATAATGATCAATATTGCGCTGTAATAAGTTTATATATATATATATATATATATATATATATATATATATATATATATATATATATATATATGTATATATATATATATATATATATATATATATATATATATATATATATATATAGTATATATATGTAGATATATTCCAACAGTTTCTGCCTTGATATCTTTCGGACTGTGGTCAGAAAATTTGTTTGAACTTGATACTTCTTTTCTCTCTCTCTCTCTCTCTCTCTCTCTCTCTCTCTCTCTCTCTCTCTCTCTCTCTCTCTCTCTCAAGTGCAATAATATGCAGGAACCATAATGTGTTTCCTACATGTTATCGACCACAAACACTACCTGAGGAAGACACCAGGTGAGTGCCAGGGATCATAGAACCGGTCCTATCAGCTCATCTTCCGGTTCAATTTGCCTATTGATCAAGAGGCCTCCAGAGAAGTTCCGCTTCACAAGTAAATATAGGCTTCCTAGACTCTCAAATGAAGAAACTCTTATACACGGAAACGGCTGACTAATTCTGTTCCACTTTGTCATTCCACTTATCCATGAATTCATTTCCCCACCAAATTCGCGAGGAGAGTCTTCATCTCATTCGCATATCAATGTTCCCGCTAATTACTCCTTTGAATTTCCCTCTTCATCTTGTTCGGTTTCTCATACTTCCCGCCAGTTACGCTTCCACTTTCATTTGCATATTTATTTCGGCGTGTAGCAACTCAAGAGAGGGGTAATTTAAATAATAAGATGAAGTTGCAGACAATTAACCGCTTCATCATTCATTATACCTTTCGTTACCTTTGTGGCGTAAGTAAGTGAGTTTTTTTTTTTTTGTTACAAGAAACTTTTTTTTATTGCGATGACGTTCAACGTCTTTAGTTTAGTATGGCAGCTTTGAACTTTCTGCAATGCAGGGATCTTTCAGAATATTAAATGATGATTATTATTATCATTATCA
This sequence comes from Macrobrachium rosenbergii, assembly GCA_039081455.1. Lineage (NCBI taxonomy): Eukaryota > Metazoa > Arthropoda > Malacostraca > Decapoda > Palaemonidae > Macrobrachium > Macrobrachium rosenbergii. The sequence continues at coordinate 83,848,415 of JANJGK010000002.1, read as the reverse complement.
ATTTTTTGTTTTATATATATATATATATGTATGTATATATATATATATATATATATATATATATATATATATATATATATATATATATATATATATGTATATATATATATATATATATATATATATATATATATATATATATATATATATATATATATATATATATATAATATATATATATATATATATATTTCTACACACACATATGCACAGTATATACATATATACATATATATATATATATAAAACAGTAGAATTAATAATGATAATGACATCAATCATTTAATGTTCTAAAAGATCCCTACATTGCAGAACGTCCAAAGCTTCCATATCAAATTGAAGAAACTAAACATCTTCCAACATAAAGCAAATTTTACGATCTGGATTCATGGATTCATGATCTCAGTCAGCAAAATAGGGAAGAACAAATATTTATTCCCATGTGTGTGTGTTTGTACGTGTGTGTATGCGTGTGTGTGTGTGTATGTGTATGTGTGGTAGCACTGGTAAAACATGCCGAAAACGGATGGACGCATTTTAATGAAACCCAGTGAAATATCTTGTTGGATGGCTCCCTACAAATGATCAGTTTTGGGTGCGTAGCGATATAGAAGTGAGAATTTGATTCCATGAAAACTATCAGGCCTATTGTAAAGGGAAGAGACATTTCCAGCATTCAATTTCAGGAACATTTCTAGACTTAGTGGAATGCATATAATAATAGTAATAATAGTTTCGTTGAATGAAACGGCTGCATTTTGTGAACTGATTTTACACTGAGATTTCTGAATTCTTCTAATAATAATTCGCTTTTCCTGCACGTCAACATTAGTCAATAATTGACCAATTTTCATATTTCGATGGAATGAAACAGCGTATAAAATCAATTCGCAAAATGCAGCCATTTTATTTAATAAAACTTGCCGCAAAGAGGGGTCTTCTTCCTTCGAATAATAATAATAATAATAATAATAATAATAATAATAATAATAATAATAATAATAATAATAATAATAAGAATTATTATTATTATTATTATCATTATTATTTTTGTTATTATTATTATTATTATTATTATTATTATTATTATTATTATTATTATTATTATTATTATTATAGTAAATGATAACAGGTACCCATGTAACAAAATTACCGCTTATGGACGCCCAGTTACGGTGAAAATTATCTGTGAGACCCGAGATTCATTAACCAGATCAGTTCATCACCCGATCTGGCTTTGATCATTTCCCCTTCGTAGTGTGGCTCCATGAACAGGTGACCTCGGTTTGTTAAATCCCACTTCAGTGACCCCAGACCTTCTTTTGATGCGACTAATTGAATCAGTTGGCAGGCGACCCCCAGGCGAGAGAGAGAGAGTTGATCGAGAATGGGATTCGTCATCTTATGACAGAAAAGACTTGTAATTTATCAGTTCTGGACAGACTCATTCCCCAACTCGGCCGCACCCATTTCTCTCTCTCTCTCTCTCTCTCTCTCTCTCTCTCTCTCTCTCTCTCTCTCTCCTCTCTCTCTCTCGTCAAAATATGCGGGGGAATTACTCAGATTCATTCAAAATTGTTTTTAATAGATTCTCTCTCTCTCTCTCTCTCTCTCTCTCTCTCTCTCTCTCTCTCTCTTCTCTCTCTCTCTCTCTCTCATCAAAATATGACGAGGACTTACTCAGATTCATTCAAAATTGT
>JANJGK010000002.1:83828100-83846615 GCA_039081455.1 Macrobrachium rosenbergii | reverse complement strand
AGAGAGAGAGAGAGAGAGAGAGAGAGAGATTAACTGATTCCGTATTACGTATTAACTCAACTAACTCTACACAGGCAGAAATGGACTGACAGACAAACAAACAGATCCCTTTATAAAATAAATGCAATTTTTAGTTCAAGTCAAACATAACGGTTAATTTCATGAGATGAAACATTATGATTCTTTGCCTAACCACCGTAGGAATACATATGACAGTATTTGAATCTTACCTGTTACCCCTGAGGGAAACGATTAGGTAAATCTCGAGTTTACTTTTGCCTTCCACAACAGACGTTCTTGTCAGCCGAAGATCTTTCTGTAAGAGCCAAACGTTCATTCCATGGTCTGGGAATTTCGTTTTTCCTCGGGATACAAAGCCTGGAAATATAAGAAATGAGATAAAGCACCGAGAAGGGAAGAAATAGGAGGCGTGAGAATGGGAGAGGAAAGAATGAGGGAGAAAGGTATTAGAGAAATTTCTGGTAAATATTTTTCATAACATTATATATATTACAAACACTCACAAACACACACACACGAGCACACACACACGAGCACACACACATACACATATATATGTGTTTATATATACAATATATATATCTATATATATATATATATATATATATATATATATATATATATATATGTATATATATTTATATATATATATATATTTATATATATATATATATATATGTATATATACTGCATATACACACACATATATAAAGTGACACAAATAATAACGACATTAATAATTTAATGCTCTGGAGAACGTTATGAGCAGCCATACTGAACTGGAAGCATCGACCCTCATCACACATACAGAAAATTTCTTGCAATAAAAAAAAAATTCACTTATTTACGTAACAGAGGTAATGAAAGGTATAATGAACGATGAAGCGGTTAATTGTCTGCAACTTCATCTTATTATTTAAATTACCATCTCTAGGACGAGTTGCCACTCGACGAAATAAATATGCAAATGAAAGTGAAAGCGTAACTGGCGGGAAGTATGAGAAACTGAACAACATGAAGACGGAAATTCAAATGGAGTAATTAGCGGGAACATTGATATGCGAATGAGATGAAGACTCTCCTCGCGAATTTGGTGGGGAAATGAATTCATGGATAAGTGGAATGACAAAGTGGAACAGAATTAGTCAGCCGTTTCCGTAAGTAAGAGTTTCTTCATACGAGGAGTCTAGGAAGCCTATGTTTACTTGTGGGGCGGCGGTTTCTCTGGAAGCCTCCTGATCAATAGGCAAATTGAACCGGAAGATGAGCTGATAGAACCGGTTCTATGATCCCTGGCACTCACCTGGTGTCTTCTTCAGGTAGTGTTTGTGTTCGATAACATGTAGGAAACACATTATGGTTCCTGCATATTATTGTGCCTGAGAGAGAGAGAGAGAGAGAGAAAGAGAGAGAGAGAGAGAGAGAGAAGAGAAATATCAAGTCCGGGAGGTACGGAAACATGTCATTGGGATATAGTAAATAAAAAAAAAAATAGCTAAATGGTATTGTGGGATTAAATAAATGTAAAAGAAAAAAATGGACTTCAAATCCATTTTCTGAGAAAGTTTTGGAAAATAGGGAACCTTTTTCGTGCAATTCGAAAGCTCCACAATTTGATATATGGTTCATATCTGGCGGATTTTTCAAGTAGCGCTTTTATTTGTGAATTTATGGAACATTTTAAGAGCAGTTATCGATCAGAAAAAAGGTTTAATAAATTGAAGAGGTGGAGAAAAAAATATATAAAAAAATTTTTTTCTAAAAAATAATTCTGGGTTAACAAGTATATCAGAGGAAATTTTGTTCGTTAAAGCCAAAAATACGAGAATGAATGTTGAAGATATCGACAGCGGCAACTTCTCTGTGAATTTCCCTTCTCAGTTCCACTTCATTACCAGAATTACACCTGAACAAAGGTCCAGGTACGCAACGGGAAGCCACGCTGACGGAGGAAGTAATAACGAAGTTAAACCTGTCTACAAAGACTAATTATTCCCCGAAAAGTTATGTGTTAATGCAGAATGTCTTTGTCTTCTTAGTCGCTTTGACCATTATCGTAGATTGGAATCAAAAGACAACTAAAATGAAGTTAAGAGAAGCTGAAAAAGTAAAGGAAACGACGGATCATTGCGCGAACTATATTTCTGAAGACACTGAGATGATCAGAATTTAAAATCCAAACGTTAAATTATGAACAAGAACATTCGAGCAAAAAACCATGACACGTCCTACACACCAAAGGTACGATTTTTTGAAATAATTTTTTTTTTAGATTTTAAAACATCTAAAAAAGAGTCTCGCATATGCTGGGATATAAAGTTAGTATAAGAGATATATGGAAATTAGTCTTTTGACAGTATGATTTAGTCTTGGTACCAAAACACACTCAGTCACAAAGGTGTGCTCTATACAAGGTTTCAAGAACAATGTTCAAACCGCTCGGATGCTGTAGTGCTCAGTGCCAAATTTAGCGCCAGTTGATTTTCGTGCTATCACTGATGTGGGTGGGAGTGTATTCAACTCCAGCTTCTCTTGCAACTGCATTAACTCTAAGAAACGGCAATGATCAGGTGCAAAGATCTCTGTAACATTAATTAATTGCATCTAGTTGAGGCAGCTTGAATGCGTATCTATTACACACTCTGGAGGGGGAGAGGAAAGAGGTTTTGAAAACGATGTTGTAATCGTGCCAACAGAGTTCTGATAATATTGGCTAATGGGGAACTAAAATTGGTGCAAGGCTTTATGCCTTTTCAGGTCGTCTGTAACGAGACTGGATTGTTTTTTTCATCATTAGTTCCCGTGTTTTTATGTTCATATATAGAAGACTATAGTTCCCTTGTTTCCATGTTCATATACAGAAGACTATAGTAACCGTGTTTCTATTTCATATACAGAAGACTATAGTTCCTGTGTTTCCATGTTCATGCACAGAAGACTATAGTTCCCGTGTTTCTATGTTCATATATAGAAGACTATAGTTCCCGTGTTTCTATTTCATATACAGAAGACTATAGTCCCCGTGTTTCTATGTTCATATACGGAAGACTATAGTTCCCGTGTTTCCATGTTCATATGTAGAAGACTATAGTTCCCGTGTTTCTATGTTCATATGTAGAAGACTATAGTTCCCGTGTTTCTATGTTCATATATAGAAGACCATAGTTCCCGTGTTTCTTTGTTCATATACAGAAGACTATAGTTCCCGTGTTTATATGTTCATATACAGAAGACTATAGTTCCCGTGTTTCTATATTCATATATAGAAGACTATAGTTCCCGTGTTTCTATGTTCATATATAGAAGACTATAGTTCCCGTGTTTCTATGTTCATATACAGAAGACTATAATTCCCGTGTTTCTATGTTCATATATAGAAGACTATAGTTCCCGTGTTTCTATGTTCATATATAGAAGACTATAGTTCCCGTGTTTCTATGTTCATATATAGAAGACCATAGCTCCCGTGTTTCTATGTTCATATACAGAAGACTATAGTTCCCGTGTTTCTATGTTCATATATAGAAGACTATAGTTCCCGTGTTTCTATGTTCATATATAGAAGACTATAATTCCAGTGTTTCTATATTCATATATAGAAGACTATAGTTCCCGTGTTTCTATGTTCTATATAGAAGACTAGATCGATGATGTCGACTGGTAGGAAGCAGTCACATCATTAGCAGTGATTTTCAAAGGTTTTTATGAATTTATTGTTCCTGCTAATGTCGTTGTCTCTTTTTCTTTTGTAGGCATTTGTGTCATTTCTCCTTTACAAACGGTGCGTAAGCTTCCTCCTGATGAAGATAACCACCACTATTTTACGTACATTTAGCGGGAACTGTTGAGACAGCAGGGGCAAACTCTTGTGCTTCCAGATATATCTCAGAAAGAGGAAGTGCAGCATATCTGTTTAGCTTACACGTCAAGGGAAGAGAGAGTGTTATCAGGCTTCTCTCAAAGGTAAACTCGAGAACCAAGAACTTATGTGAGGTTCTGTTCAGGGCTTCTGGGTCCCGCTGAAGACGACCTAAAGAGACCTTAGTAGGCAGCGAAGAACATGCAAGAATCCTTGAGTAGGTGGGATTAATTAGTGCTGCAAAGACTTTCTATTCTACATCTGATCACCAACTCCCGCCTAGCGTTTCCGAATCAAACACTGAAGCGTCTTACGTTACCAAATCTCTAACTACATTTAAAACTTCTTCCCCTTTTGAATCTAATCAATATTTTTATCGTATATTCGCTGTCGGAAAAGAACCACAAAGTTTCTGTTAGGATAATGGCTTTTACTAGAAAGGATTCAAATTTGGTCAAATAAGACTGCATCAGTTTTGATGGAGATATGTCAGTTAAACATAATGATCGTAAAGGAACATGGACCATTATTGTATTATGTGGTATGTGGGTTTAGATCCCTAAAGAATTATGTTAAACGAATTCAAGCCAGCGTAGACATAAATGTTAATAACAATCCAGACAAGAAACACGAAGTGCCCCTTAAAAGTGCAACAACAACAAAAAAATATACTTTTATTTTTGAAAAGATATCTTAGCGAAAAATTAAGCTACCTATCCAAAAATAAGTGTTTTTTCTGTTGTCCTGAATTCCTCTCATAAGAACTTGCCATTCCATGACAATTTCTGATAAGTTTTTAACGGAAGAAGTGGGAGAAAAAGAAGGTAGAAGTTTTTGACAACTTTGATGAATGGGATAAGGATGAAAGAAAATATTTCAGGGGATACCAAAGATATTTGTGATTCAAGTTTTTTTTTAATAGACGTTTGAAGTTCATCTCAGATTTGTCAAAATTATCTTTTCCTACAGGACTCCATCAGATTGATGTAATATAATTTTTTTCAAGTCGAATAATAATGGATTTGATAATATAGACAGGAAAATGTAATGTGTACGACTGTTCAGAATTATTTTCGTAACTCTCATTTTTTTATTGGAGATATTACGCAGCCCTATCGAATAGACACTTTCCTGCATATATTACCAAAGCCATTATTATTCCACTTAAAAATAATTTTATATTGAATCAATATGATGGATTCCTACTGGAAAAGAACAGCCATTTTGATTACAGGTTCCCAGATAATTTTGACAAATCTGAGATGAACTTCAAACGACTACTAAAAAAACTAGAATCACAAATATCGTTGGTATCCCCTGAAATGTTTTTTTGCATCCTTATCCCATTAATCAAAGCTGTCAAAAACTTCCTCCTTCTTTTCCTCCCACTTTCTCCGTTAAAAACTTATTAGAACTTGTCATAGAATGAATCCTTTAATCATTAATCACGCTCAAAAGTCCCTAATCTTGGGATAATCAATTTGGCAAAAATGAGATCTCGAGAAATTTGTTAGAATGAGAGAAGGTATATTTTCTCTTATTAATTCACCAGTTTCTATCTAAATGCAGTGGAATGACCTGGAAATAATAACGGTGGTGTGAAATCGTTTATTCAGTGAAATAATGCAATAACTAAGTTGCGAATATATACTTATTAGGTGGATGAAAAAAGAAAGAAAAATTGGGTTCAGAAATGAGTGATTAAGTTCGCACGAGAAATGTCAGGTTCTGTAACTGGAAGAGTTTAGTTTTCTTTTTAATATTCCTTTAATCTTTTGATGGAATGCAGCAAAATAGATCGATGGAATACACTGTATACTTTACTAATAAAAAAAGAACAAAGATAAAACAAAGGGGAAAAGAAGAAATTAAAAATACACAAAAACAAGAGTTGAAATCCAAGAGCTATATATCGTTAGTATAGCATGGCTTCAGATCCCAAAATTAGACACGGATGTTTTGCTGGTGAGGAAAAAAAGATATTTGGTGCATGTTGTGAAATTTATTAAGCCTATTTTTCCCCATTTCAAATACAGAGACAGCCATTCCAACCAAAGAGTTTTAGATCATCTATGAATTTCGACAAAATCCTCTGTGGATTTCAGTATACATGTATGCATTACATTGCATATTATGCAGTATACATTAAACTTAACTGCACATATTTTTAGTCAGGTTCTCCCAATTATGTCCTTGTCTTGTTCTTACTTATATAAATTCTGGGACTTCCTTATATAAATTCTTGGACTTCGTAACTGTCAATTCAAAGGAGAGTCAGGGTAGCCACAGTTTCTACAGAAAGTGGGTTGATGTGGACGGCTGTGTCTTGGTGAAGTCAGATGTTTCCTTACTTGCTTGAGAAGTTTTGTCTTTGCATTTCATTTCTCCCTAAACTTCTCTTAGTCTATATTTCTGTGCTTTTGTGCTTATCTCCTTGTAGAGGAGAAACCCTGTTCATGCATTTTTCTCATGATTGTGCGTCTGTGTTTATGTGTGCATGTTTGTGCGTTCTTGCGCGTGTGTACCAAGTGTCCAATAAAATTATCTTATTTCTTTTTCATTTTCAAACTCTGTGATTTTTTTAGGAAAAACAAGATGTTCATAATTTGCTTCTCAGGTTAATATTGTTATTCATTACAAAGAAAAACAAATGTCCGTAATGTTTTTGAGGAATAGTCATCATTTTGAATCTATCCGCAATAATGAAAGAACAGCTTTTCATCATTATTGCAAAATTAATTACTATCTAAATCAAACTTGCCTTTAGACAAGCTTAGGGGATCCCTTTATCAATAAGAACAGCAAACAAAAGGAGATGAAGAATATTTGTGAATGATACTGCTTGTTCATTAGGACATACTGTATGAAATAAAAAAAAAATAATGATGAGGAAACGATAATAGTAAGTTTTTGAGCAATGGATATAGTTGATTACAAAAATCGTATGTACAATTAAGTTCAATATATTCTGCAGAATATGCAAAGTAATGCATACATGCCTGCTGGATTATAAGGAGAATTTTACCTAAATTCATGAATGCCTGAAATGATTTAGGCTGAAACAGACATCTCTATATTTGAAACAAAAAAATTAATTTAATAGCTCAAGATCTAACACCATGCACTTAATAACTTTTTTTTTCTAAAACGAAACAGCCATATATATCGAGATTTTCCACTAAGCAATAAATAGATTTAGTTACCGATGATATTTAATCTGGAATTCACGAGAAATGTATGTGTAAAGGGTGAATAATTTTCAGCAATTTTCTAAAACTTCACTTGTTTCTCTTACTTACGACCGAACGCGGAAACAACCACATTTATTGCTGTATATGAGACGTAAGTTGCTATGCCTTGGTTTTCATTAAGCTACCTTTCTCCTAGTGTAGACCTTACTTCACGGCGGTCTGCAAGCGCGTAAAGGTGTTCAAAGGTATAAGACACCTTTGTGGACCCGTGGATTTGCACAACCGATCAACAGCGGGAATAATGTTTACAAAGACAGGAAGGATTAACATAGCCAATATGGGACGAGCAATCCCGGCTCAGTGCCGGTCCCAAGCCCAGATAAATAGGGAGGGTTGGTGTCAGGGAGGGCATCCGTGCGTAACGCATCTACCAAAACCAATTATGAAATGTACCAATCAAGATAGAAACAGCTGGAGAAGACAGTTCCTCATTGGACGGGTGGGTACCGTTCTCAGCTAGCACTCTGCTGGCCCAGGGTTCGATTCTCTGACCGGCCAATGAAGAATTAGAGGAATTTATTTCTGGTGATAGAAATTCATTTCTCGCTATAATGTGGTTCGGATTCCACAATAAGCTGTAGGTCCCGTTGCTAGGTAACCAATTGGTACTTAGCCAGGTAAAATAAATCTAATCCTTCGAGCCAGCCCTAGGAGAGCTGTTAATTAGCTGGAGAAGACTCACTGCAAACAACAACACCAACTAAGTTAAGTATACCTTAGTTTAACCAGACCACTGAGCTGATTAACAGCTCACCTAGGGCTGGCCCGAAGGATTAGGTTTATTTTACCTGGCTAAGAACCAATTGGTTACCTAGCAACGGGGCCTACAGCTTATTGTGGAATCCGGACCACATTATAGCGAGAAATGAATTTCTATCACCAGAAATCAATTCCTCTAATTCTTCACTGGCCGGCTGGAGACGCGAACTCGGGCCTAGCAGAGTGCTAGCCGACAACTCTACCGACTCGCCCAACGAGGAACTAACACCAACTAGGGTAGAAGAAGAAGAAGAAGAAGAAGAAGAAGAAGAAGAAGAAGAAGAAGAAGAAGAAGAAGAAGAAGAAGAAAAAGATTAATGTTTCGAAACGGGGAAATGAATATCATCATGACAAGGGGATTCAATATCAGACAAGTCAGAAAAACAAGCAGGGAGGAAGTCGTCTGGAAATCTGGAGGCATCAACGACGGGCTTCAACGAGATTAGTCAATAAGAAAGAATATCAGAAAACACTTCAGCAACAGAAAAGACGATCTTTCAGAGCTGCACAAGAAGGATAAAACATCAAAGAAAAAGAAAGAAACGAGAAGGAGATGAAATGACTGGGGGTGAATTTGAGAAAGAACTCGGTGGAAAAAAGGGTTCATTGTAACGAAGAAGCAGCAGAAGAGTTGGTGAATTTTAGAACAGAAGACTCAAATGGAGGAACGCTGTCTGGAGAGGAGGCGGTCTTCTGCAAATGGAATAACTGTTTTGGAGTCTTGTTCTGTGTAGTGAACAAAAGAGGTGCAGAGGTAAAATCATGCAAAATGCAGAGTTGTTATTGTACGCTTGAAAATCCTTCTGCGTGTAAGATTTGATGATATGAAGAGGGAAATAAAAAAAAAAATTAGAGAATAGAGAGGTTCCCCAGAAGTAAAATTTCAAATAAATGAACTGAGTGTTGAGAGTACGCTTCTTTCTGGATGCAAAGAAGAATGATGAATTAGAATAAAAACAAATCAATATGAGATATTTATTGTGTTTGATATATGGAATAAAGAATTCTTAATGGGCAATAAATGTATGTGCGCCGTAAAGATAGGACAAAAACAATAAATGACTTTTAAAGACTAGAACAGTGGGATTTGAGGAGGTATAGTCATGTGGGAAGAATGGAAGTAAAAAGAGTGTTAGGAAAATATATTTCAGAGGTCTCAAGTTTTTACCTACTGCGTCATATTTCAGAGGTCTCAAGTTTTTACCTACTGCGTCATTCAAACATTCCCTCAGTTCCTGGATATTATAACCTTTCAGGACCTTTTACATTCCATCTATCCAGCACTTTGCAAATCTTCTTCTCCTCATACTAACACAGACTAAAAACGCTATCATCCTCCGTTCTCTCCAAATGGCCGAACCATCTCATGCGCTGTGATTAACGTTACAAAATAACTGACACTCATTCATCGTCTCACTGATGAGACTTTTGCAGTTGCTCATTGGAGACATGGCGTTATAGGTCTATCAGTTTCCCACTTCTGAATTTCCTCTTAAATGAAAAGTGAACTTTTGTCCTTAGTGTCTGCATCATCTTGCTGTCGTGAATTCTCTCTCTCTCTCTCTCTCTCTCTCTCTCTCTCTCTCTCTCTCTCTCTACCCCTTCACTTTTTATACTGAGCTGGAGGTTTGCATAAAAAAGCGGGGCTGTGTCAGTAAAAGATATTTTAGTTTAATTTTCCCTCAGTCCCTATTATTTGACCTTAAAAGAAAGAGGTCATTCGGAGCCTCCATCAAAGGAAGCAGTTGGCTGTCTGTGATTTGCAGCTGCCATTTCTTTCTCTCTCTTTCTCATTCTTTCCTTTCCATTTTTGATTTCCCTGTATCCTCTCCTCTTTTATGCATCGCTTCTTCCCTTTGATAAACCTCCCGGGAAGAAAAAAAATTTTTCTGGATGACTGAAAAAGAGGTTTTTCAAGCTTCGATTGCCAAAAATCGCTTTTGCCGAATGAATAATTTTTCATATTTAGCTTGGCACCCTCTCTCTCTCTCTCTCTCTCTCTCTCTCTCTCTCTCTCTCTTTCTCTCTCTCTCCTCTCTCTCTCTCTCTCTCTCTCTCTCTCTCTCTCTCTCTCTCTCGTAGATGCTTGCTATTTCGATTTCATAAAAATTTATGGAATCTTACGAAACGTCGACATTCTACACTAAGCAATGATAACTATGTATATGTTATATGCGTTGGTGAATACTCGTTCATTCATAAATGCACTCAGCAATACACACACTTATACATGTATATACATATTCATATATATACATATATATATATATATATATATATATATATATATATATATATATATATATATGTATATATATATATATATATATATATATATATATATATATATATATATATATATATATATATATATATATATATATATAAATATTTTACAAAGTTTTTCCTCTCCCCTCTGCATCATTCTTTTCAAGTTCTCTTCCCTCCTGATTCTTCCCTTTTGCGTCTTTCATCTTACTGCTTATATTTCCTGGCGTTGCATCCTGAGAAAAACGAAGTTTGTATGCCATGGAATGGACCGCTTGGCTTGATTGCTCCGTATATTCCCCTTCAACTTTTTCCCTCTTTGGCCTCAGTGGATTTCCTGAGGACCTTTTTCAGAAAGGTCTTTGGCTAACAGGAGCGTTAGTTATGGAAGGCAAACGAGAAGTCAAGATTCCCTTAGACGCTTCCTTCAGTTATAACAGGAAGATGTCCTAACTGTGTCAACGTTAAATCACAATATACGCACCTAAGTTGGTTGAGGCAAAGCATATTATTTCGACTGATGAAATTGATAACTTTACTTGTGTCATTAGCTACATGCATTCCACAGGACCTCCCCGACCGTCCAGTGAAGAATAAGAGGAATTGATTTCTGGTGATAGAAATTCATTTCTCGCTATAATGTGGTTCGGATTCCACAATAAGCTGTAGGTCCCGTTGCTTGGTAACCAATTGGTTCTTAGCCAGGTAAAATAAATCTAATCCTTCGGCCAGCCCTAGGAGAGCTGTTAATCAGCTCAGTGGTCTGGTTAAACTAAGATATACTTAACTTTATTCCACAGGACCCTGCTCGTTTGTATGTCAGTCTGTCTCTGGTAATCAAGACTTAGTGGTTGAGAAGTCAGTATGTAGTGTATAAATAATAATTCAATCAGTCTCTCTCTCTCTCTCTCTCTCTCTCTCTCTCTCTCTCTCTCTCTCTCAGATAAAACCTCGGAATTAGCTAAGCACTCATAAATCTACTAGTTCTCTTGCAATATATATTTTTATGTTCTAATCTAAGGGGAAGTAACCTACCACAAGGCATGATGCTGATCTGACCATTAAATTCCTGACTAGTAGAACATATGAAGGAAAGGAATGAGCTGACTGCCGTACTAGAAAGGGGAAATTTAGATAAACTCTTAGGTAACTCAAATCACATATGTTTACAATAACAAAGTCAGACGATGGGGATAATTAAGACAGGTAAATGGGGCCCTGCCGGAGCACAAAATTATGATGGAAAGGCGATGACTGAAGGTGCCGGGAATTCCATTTCGATGGCACTGAGGATTACATTGCAGTGGGGTGACCATGGCAATAAAGTGCAATAGAAGCAAAGGGTCCACAGCGAGAAAACTTCGTCTGCAATGGAGAATGCATACAATTACTTGGCGGAATTAGCTTAACTACGGGTTCGAGGGTGCACTGATGGCGTCAAGATTCCTTGGCTATAAAACACTGTTGAAATCACTTATGGACACAAGTTAATAACAGTCAGATCCATAGGAGAATTGCGTATGGAATAGGGAAAATGATTAGCACAAGGAAAAGAATTACGTGACTGGTAAACCACAGATTCCTGGCACTCTACCTTATTCCGGAGAGGTGAGTCCTCGTCGATTTACCAACATGGGGAGGGGTCGGTATTTCGGAGAATTGGCACTGGAAAGATACCGGACTGGATAGGCAGCCACGTTGGGGTAACAGGCTCTAAAGGAGCTGAGGCCAAGGGGTAGTGTGTGTCAGATCTGTGTCTGGTGTGTCTTTGTCTAGCGCAAATGGTGTGGCCCCTTTTATGCCTTCTGCTGGATTAATTTTTCCATTTTCCAAGGTGTTGCCCATTTTCTATAGTGAGACATATGGGTTTTGGCATACTACCTTTGACCTCGTGGGTACCTCTGTTGACCACATGGTAAGGGCTTTGACCTCGTGGGTTGCTGATGCTCCATGTGGTCTGTCCGACTTTCACTTCTGCCATCGGACGAGCGGGGATTATCTCCAAGGGCAGCTTAGTAACCTGGAAGAGGGCTTAACGCAGTCACAAGTTCGGGGGGGGGGGGGAAAGGCCGCCAAGGGAATAATAGCTAGAGATTTAGAGAAGAAGCAATTTCCCCACAACTGACTGTTTGTGTCAGCAGTGAGATGAAATGATTTTACTTTAGGTTCTTTGAAAAACAAGGTTCCTGAAAGGCGAGTTGACTTGGGAATGGTATCCCCCAATGCAATATATATATATATATATATATATATATATATATATATATATATATATATATATATATATATATATATCTAATGAAACCGACAAACATAATACAACTATTTCCCTCTGGAAACTAACCCGTATCTTCAAGAGAACGCTTTCGCCAGAGGGGGTTTCCCAACCCGAGGGATTACACGGAATCCGTTTCCCAGGAGAGGATCTTCACATCACAGTCATTCAGCCCTATTAGTTCGCCTCATTCTTCATTCATTTATGCCTGATCACTGCCTGAAGAAGAAGAGTCGCCTGAGGACTAGAATCTCTCGGGAGGAAACGATCTCGAAATCATCTCAAATTCTTCTCAGCGGAGGAGAATTCATCCGGGGAACAAGGTCGTTATTTTCTTCCATGAATAGCATAATGTCCTCTGCCTCGACAACGAGGGAAATAGGACTGATTTTCTAGCAAATGGAAGGAATATTATGATGTCTAATGAATGGTAGTGGGACCTTACCCGCGCTTAATCTTGTAACAAGATGATCTTTAATTAGATTACAACATACAAGTGCCATGCCCAAAATAATGTACAAGTACACTACACACACTGCAAGTTATTACGTTGGTTATCAGATATGATTAAGGTATTAGTTGTTTACTACCCGTGCATATGAAAATATAGATATATGGGACAATATATATATATATATATATATATATATATATATATATATATATATATATATATATATATATATATATATATATATACATAATCACTCTCTCACGCGTGACTTTATATCTCAAACACCGCAGGAAAGATGAAACACAGCTGTAGATCCTGACCGGTCAGGATCTACAATCGTGTTTCATATATATCAACAAACTGCTGCCTGAACACAATTCCAGTTAAAGCATCCTGAATTATTAAATAAAGATGCTGTGGAAAATGTTTCTAGAATGAGAGAGAAAGTCCGCAAATGTCATCGACAAAGTGAACGATAATCATTACGCGATCTGGAACAACGCAATTCCATCACGCTGAGTTGCAACCTTCTTTAGACTTAATCTGTCGTTGATTAATATTCAGGGCAGGAATTTATTTGTCGGTGACATTGAGCACAGTAATTGTCTTTCGTATCTCCGTATTTATTACCACTGTTCAAAGCCCTGATTTGATAGGCTGCTTGTGAAGTCGTTCTTTTTCTCTGCGCCTCCGTTCTCACGTTATGTGTGTATTCATTGCCTCATCTAAGTCTATAATTACTCTATTGTTTCATGTTCTTCCATTGTGAAACCAGGTAGTTATACTTAAACCTTCATTTTTTCTTCTATTTCCTTTTTATCACTAAAGTGTTGTGTTATTGACTGCATGTGGCTATTGGCATATGAACATTATTTAGATATATATTGAACTGCATTACTTAATCGTTGTCTGGGGACTGACGTCTGGTTGGAGATATTGTGACATGTTCCTGTGACCTCCTTTGTTGCTGTTGAAATCTGAGCATCTTTAATTATTCGGAGTTTGCACTATTTAAACTGACCTCTGTGTGTGTGCGTGTGTGTGTGTGTGCTAGCGTATGATTATATTGGGAGGTAATTGTATATGACGTGTCCTCTGTCGTGTTTCTCTTTTTCTCATTGACACTCTAACCTTGCCTGGTTTTGCGACTGTCTCCATTTGCAATGTGTTTGTTGTTTGCCTCGAAGCTTGTGTTCGCCTGAACTGGAATCATGTCGAAAGTGGTTATCGATTTGTTGCGATGTTTACGAGGACATTTCTTTTCCTTGCGTCCAATTATGGAGAGAGAGAGAGAGAGAGAGAGAGAGAGAGAGAGAGAGAGAGAGAGAGAGAGAGAGAGAGAGAGAGAGAGAGAGAGAGAGATGAAACTTTACATGAATGTAAAGCTTAAGGCTTTTAAAAGCATCCCAATATCTTCCTAGCACTAAAAGCTTGTTAAAAACAACCTAACCTGCTAATTGCATTTCAGCACGGTTGGGGTATCAGGTTGTGCCTCCTTGCAGCTTACTTGTTAACGTGACATTTTACCTTGACCTAAAAAGACTGAGAATAACGTGTGTTTGCAATGGTTTCACATTATTGTTTTTAATAACTCTAAACATTTCTTCCCCCATGTTAGGCTCAACTTTTGCTCTTCTTTTCTTTACTTGTCATCTTTGTATCTGGCCTAGATGAGATCATCAGTAATGAAGACTTAGAGCTTATGTTTAATCGTTAAGCTACTTTATTTCTGATCCTGTGCGAGAGTAGACCTTGCAGAATGTTGGGTTCAACTGCCAAAATTTTCCCAGTCGAAAGTCACAGGCTTCGTGTGTACATGGATAATGGCTTGGTGGGAGTTGTGGAAATAATTGTGGGATCACATATTGTTCATCATATATAGATTGCTCTCATAATCATTTGCCACCTCCCTGCCTATTTTTTGAAAGGGGAAGAAATGTTGGTATTGATAAGAACAGAGTTTGGAATTTATTCATCATGATCAAAGCGGAATTAGACTGTGATATTAATCATGAAATATGCAATTAACAAATATGTTAAACAAATGGAAGTTTCAATATATATATATATATATATATATATATATATATATATATATATATATATATATATATATATATTGAATAATTTCTATATTCTAATGCTCATAAAATGTGCATATTGAGTACAGATGAATTATAACTTACAAGCTCCGACTTGGGATCTAACTGAAAGAAAATTTCATCGAATTTATAGCATTTGCATCCTAATTTCCTTTTCACAACTGTTTCCGTGGAATTTTTTTTTGGTATGAATGCACATTTTATCAAAAGCACTTCAAGAGGAACGACAAAATCTCATTATCGAAAATTGTGTGGCTTTTCCAATATAGGATGACTTGGGAATGTCTCAAAAATTTATTAGGTTTTAGATAGATGAGAAAACTGACAGAATTCAACAAGAAAAAGTATACGAAGGGAAACAGAAACAGGGAAGACAGCGTAACGAATAATAATAATAGAAGAATAAAGAGCAATTGGGAGTAAAAGTAACAGATGTTATTTAACAGGCTGTGAGAGGACATGAGTCACAGAATAGGTGAAGCAAGAAAGGTAAGAAGAAGAATAAAAAAAAAAAGTTCTTACAGAGATATGGAACAACTTTTGTGACACCAGACTGTCGAGGTTTGCTTTTTAGTTTTCTGTAAAAGAAAACTATTGAGTTGGCTACTTGTCTGTCCGTCCGCACTTTTTCTGTCCGCCCTTAGATCTTAAAAACTACTGAGGCTAGAGGGCTTCAAATTGCTATGTTGATTATCCACCCTACGGTCATCAATCATACCAAATTGCAGCCCTCTGGCCTCAGTAGTTGTTGTTTTATTTAAGGTTAAAGATGGCCATAATGGTGCGTCTGGCAACGATATAGGACAGGCCACCACCGGGTCGTGGTTAAAGTACCGTGGGCCGCGGCTCATACAGTGCTATAACGAAACCACTGAAAGATAGATCTATTTTCGGTGGCCTTGGTTATACGCTTTAGCGGCAGTACAGAAAAGTCGATTGCGCTGAAGAAACTTCGGCACATTTGTTACTTGTTTTTTTATTGTTCTTTGAAATTCCATTTTAGTAGAGGATGTTATGCTGTTGTGTTTCAAGCCCTGTTAGAACACTTTTTTTATATGACTAGATAGACGTATGAAGATAAACAGAAGGACAGATAGACAGACATACTCAAATACCTATATGCATATACATACATATATATATATATATATATATATATATATATATATATATATATATATATATATATATATATATATTATACACACATACACGCATACACACACACACACACACACACACACACACACACATATATATATATATATATATATATATATATATATATATATATATATATATATATATGTGTGTGTGTGTGTATGAGTGTATAAGAAAATGCTTTCAATATAAAGTATGTCGCACGTATTATAAACGGAGGTAGGATAATAACACATCCTTTGGTTAGTTTACCCACAAAGATATTAAAGAATAAAGATGTGCAAAGTTTAGTCACCTCAACCTTAACTTACTGAAATGATAAAAACATGACGTCAGTTTCCATTCAAACGAAAACTGCCTGTTGGAATTCAAGCAATTAATCATTAATAACATTACGTCAGAGCATTGTGCATCTGTACAAATTGTTGCACTAACGTCTAGCGGCACTGAAATTGCAGTATTTATAATTTTTTTCATATATTTCAAGAGAAGATTGACACGGGGCTAACAACTGCATCCCAATAATTGATTTGGTGAGAACCGGAAGTTTTGTGCCGCCAGCGCGGACTACTTGTCACGTAGTAATCTGAGCGATGGGAAAAGAAACCAATGTATATATTAAATCTAACCTTTCATTCGTAAGAAAGTAACTATTAATACGTATATGAAACTATAATAATCATAATAAAAATAATAACAGTAGCAATGCTTTTATGATATCATTTACATTATTTCATCGTTAAGTAGTGAAGAACAGTAAGATGGAGAGAGAGAGAGAGAGAGAGACAGAGAGAGAGAGAGAGAGAGAGAGAGAGAGAGAGAGAGAGAGAGAGGTGCAGCTCTTCTCAGGATGTTGATGAAAAATGTGCTCAGCCAATCACAAACCCTGCTTCAGGTGGAGACGATGCCGGACTGTTGTCAGTTTGCCGAATAACGGCATAACATTGAATTTATTCAAGGATATTGATTTTTCTGTCTCTCTTAGAGATAAAAATCTTATTGAAGATTTATTATTGTGTTTTTGTCACGCTTTGCATTTTGCCTCATATTCGAGGTTAAAGAGAGTGTTTGTTAGCAAGTGTGCTTTACACCGAGTCGTGTGTGGTTGGTCCTGATGGCCAATTACTTCTCCAGAGATCAGAGATCTTAATCACAGCGAGATTTCTGCATTTATTGTAAGAATTGGGAATAAAAACGAGGTCATGCCTTTCCTTGAACAGCAATTAGTTCAACCAAAGGTTAAGGACGTAGGGGTCCTTTATCTTGAGAGAGAGCCCAGGGCAGAAGTTAAGAGTGGCCGCTGAACTTACTGGAGAACAGTGTCAAACTTAGTACCCGTTTTCAGTTGGAATTCCTCTCCCTGATATCCGTGAACATGACTGTCCATGAGATAGGTAAAAGAGTTGCTTGTTTGTTGGGAGTTATCATGAATGATGCCAGCGCCATTATTCTGATATAACTGCCCTTTTGCAAATAATTTTTTTTTATTTCATATTTTGCTTTTTCATCACTAGCATGGAACAAAATTCTTTTATACCCGGTTATGCGTATAGTTACCACCGGCAAACATTTTATAACGTAAAAGAATGTCGATAGCTTTCAAGACCCTCTCCTTAAAGGTAAAGTTAATGTACGTCGTTTTGAAAAACAAGTGAATTTAATGAACGAAAAGGATAAAATAAATTTATGAAATTTGACACTTATCTCAAAACGGGACATCCAGGATAGAGTTTGTCTGATTCAGAGGTGAATCTGCCTCGGGTCGTAATACCATTCGTTTGGTTTTCAATGAACTTCCATGAAGGGGAGATCAAATTACCACTTCGTTTAAAAATACGAAGTGGTAATTGGATACTAAGGTGAATATAAATCCCGATTTACATTCAGGCTCCTTCCATCATCTTTCATAGAGACAGAAAAGTTATTTTTGTCTGTCAGTTTATAAAAAAATATTGGGATCTTGATGGGAAAATTAGGTACGTGTTTGCTCTGAAAATCTCCCAATATTTCATATATTCCGCGTATCCAGACAGTGATTAATTGGACGTGCTGCTGGGGTAGAGTCTTAACAAAATTTCAAAACTTTTTCATACTTCCTTTTTTTCGCCACTTTTAAAAAAATAAAGATTAAAAAACAGGTCCTCCAATCAATTTCAGAAACAATATATAATCGATAAACGTGAAAAAAACCAAGAGTGTGATAGACTGTAGAATTGAAAACACATACTCCATACGTATGCATTCCCTTCCCACACTTAAACACATTCAGGCCTCAATAAGGTAAGCGACCTTGCTGGCGTAAAGTCGGTTTTATCTAGAGCCTCTAGAACAACTAACCAATAATAAAAATGATCATAGTTGAGCA
>JANJGK010000002.1:83800600-83813100 GCA_039081455.1 Macrobrachium rosenbergii | reverse complement strand
TGTCGATGTTTTCCTCAGACGTTCTTGGTCGTCCACTCCTCCCTTTATCCAGAACTGTCCCTGTCTCTATAAATTTCTTGTGGCATGGAGAACTGACGGAGAACTGGTGGATCTCTTCCATACTTAGTTCTGTAGTTCCGCTGAGTCTGCGTGTCCGATTTTGTTTCAATAAACCATGACACACATTGTGCCTTTTCTTGAGGGGTAGCCATTTTTTTCAGGGATTCATTTAACAGTAACCCTTTCATCAACAGGGTACCTGAAATACACAAACGCAATGTGATTAAAAACTTTGAGTGCTCAGAAGAAAAATGATTAAGATATCTCATCAATGGCTTTTGTAATATATTTTTTAAGTTGGAAAGACACTTTGTGGACACCCTGTATTATTTATCAGACATGATTTTATTATGTAACGATATATAGAGTGCCTACAATATATATGCCTCATTCTTGCCTGTCCACTATATTCCATACTACAGTAATTTAATTTTTGAACCAATCGTCTGGATGTATTAATTGTTCGAACATTATCTAAAGGTAGTTATTTTTTTGTTGGTGAAACCTTCCTACCTCATCCGCCATATTTTTCGTTTCACTGACCCCACGAAAATTTTTTCAGGTTTTGTTGTTTTAAGACTTAGGCGATATCTGAAATTTTCAAACATTAGTAGGAAATGGTGGAAGTTGACTACATTTACGCAAACAAAAGATGGCCGCTCAGTTTAGAACATTTGTTTGGGTATTGCTTTACAAAAAATGCTATATGCCTTCAGAAAGGCTCTGCCTGAGACGTAAGATCGATATTCCAAAACGGAACCGATTTTTCTACTCTTCCGAAATTCGCCTTCCGGGGGGCCGGGGTCACTGACCCGCAGTGCCCTGAAAACATAAAAAAAAAAAAACGCTTACTCATGGTTCTTGCATGACGACGGAAATCAAATTTGCAAAGCAATTTACATTCGTAGGATTTTTTACAAACTGTAACTTTGGGATTCATTTTGGTTCTCATAACGAAAGGTCCAAAACCAGAAGAAAATTCTGTTTCTTTCTCTACTGCGAATGTAATTCTGGGTACCTAGGAATTTATTAAATCCAAAATAATATTGACCTGCATTATCCTGGAATGGTACGTTGTTTCGAAAAATTCCAAAAACATTTAACTGCAAGCGACTTGGACGAAATGATTAAACCGTTTCATAATTGATAATGTAATCAGTTTTGATCTGGTTACTTACTGATTCGCATTTCGCATTTTATTCAGTTGCGACGCAAGTTGAATGAGCCACTGAATAAAATTAATTTCCCGCTGTGAACACGCCTTGGGCCGGAAAGCGGATTTTACTTAAATAAGCAGCTATCACGGGGAATGTAAACTGTTTCCATTCGTAAATATTTGTATATACACTAGAATGAAAGTCTAATTGGTTCCGTTCGTATTTTTTTTATACACATAACGTACTCTGTTGCATATATAGATATATATATATATATATATATATATATATATATATATATATATATAAACATATACACACATATATATACATATACTGTATATGTATATACATATATATATATATATATATATATATATATATATATATATATATATATATATATACACGCACGTACTCCTCCTCTTAGGATACCAACAGGGATTCAACTATCACCATTATTTAGTAATTTGTGTTTATTTATGTGAATGTATATATATATATATATATATATGTGTATATATATATGTGTGTGTGTGTGTGTGTATATATGTATATACTGCATATACTTTCTTCTTTTTCTTTTAACGTGCTTTTATTCCCATTTTTGTATGGGGGTAAGCACGATGCCTTCTTTTGAAGGACTTTTTGATTTGGCTTTGGGGTAGACCTGTGGTCTCGATCGGCTGCCCTGCCTGACATCGCTTAGACCCCGGTACGTATGTTTCATGTATCATACCAGACCCAACGCCCTTTCTTCCCAGCAGCGAGAAGTTATTGCGCGGGTATGGCGAGCGTTCGAGACGTGTGAGATGTTTGTTATGTTTTTAGAAGGTGTTGTAGTGGCTTTGTTTTGTGTGTGTATTTAGTCTGTAACATCCATTTGCTTTTTAAGCAAACCTATCCGTTGATTACATATATAATCCCGGGATGTCTACACGGATAGCAAAGTGTCTGCCTCTCTGATCAGCCGGCTTGCGGGATTGAACCCGCGCCACAGACCTCTACGAAGTACGAAGCTGCTGCTGTAACCGACTGAGCCATCGAGGCTCTGTATATACTGCATATACATACTGTATATATGTATATGTACTGCATATATATATATATATATATATATATATATATATATATATATATATATATATATATATATATATATATATATATATATATATATATGGTACAGCGGATATTATTGTGTGTTTATAAGAAATTCCGACAGCAGCAAATCAAACTTGCATTCAAGCGCATCCACAAATATATTTACAAACAGTGGCCATTTCTATTTCTCTTGACAGATTCTTATTGAGGTAATCCGCTTTTCGGCCCAGTGGGTGCTCTCAATGGGAAATAAATTCTAATCAGTGCCTGATTCAACTTGTGTCCTAACTAAATGAAACGTGAAAAGCGAATGAATATGTAACTAAACCAAAACTGGTTTAATAATTATTTATGAACTAATGCAATCGTTTAATTTAAATTCATTTCAATGAGAAGTAAGCTACGGTGATTTTATACAATTGCTTTTATACCCGAGAACATTCAGCATGCGAATATTTATTGTGTTTGGAAACCTATTACACTAAATGGAATGTATGTAGTGAACTGACGTACGTGGTCTAAATCATTAAGAGTCCATTTAATAACTGGAAATTTAATATTTCATTAGAAGAGGAATCGTACAAAATTGTATTGCAAAAATATTGAGATTTTGTCCAAGGTTATTGACATGTTCGTACCAGCTCCTGATGGACAGGTTGGCGAATTTGTCTTTTTTTATTTATTTTGTTCATGAATTTCACGATCTAAAGATAGGTCCTTGCTCTTTCGATTCTGAGAATCAAATGCATTTTTTGAGTAAGTCTGTTATGGTTTTTCTTTTAATAATCTTTGGGTGTCTGTGGGGATGCCACGGACTTTTAGTGAGTCATTAGGTCCTCAATTTTCTAAGATTCTCGTAAGAGATTTCTCCTAGAACCCTTTGGAAATGTGAATAGGAAGTAAAACAAGGAATTTATACCTCGCCTTTTTCATCTACGAATCTGTCCCAGCGGGAAACATTCATCCAGAGTGTTGAGAACTGACAGATCTTTTCCATTGTTTATTATTATCTCCGTAGTCTAGAAAATGAAGTATCGAATGGTGAATGTAATATGTAATAAAACTGTAACCTCGTTCACTACAGCAAAATCCACTCATCCATAGACGAGACAGACAGACAGACAGACATAGGTGATAAGCAATTACCGCAAAAAGCCCCTCTCGTTTCAATGCCATCAAGCTCATCATCCATTATTATGTAATGCTAATCGAATATCGATGCCCCAATGATGAACGTTTGTCAAAAGAAAATTCGATAATGCTGGAGGTACGATAAGTTCTGATCTCTATCGGAAATTACCCATACCGAGGCAATTTCCTTTTTTGGATAATTAGATTCTGTTCTCTATGGTAATACTACTTATTGGATGTCTTGAAATATTTGTAGTAAGTCATTGGCTTTGCAAGACTTTTATGCTAGTTTAATCGACTCTGCGTTTTCTATTTATGAAATCTAAAATGACACCATTGTTATGTGATTATGCAACAGGGTCGGTGCTAGCAACTGCTGGGCCCAGTTAGAAAATGATAAAAATTAAGACCATTTTTCTATGTCTAACATAAAAATGGTTTTCCAACTGAAAATTTTCTGTGAATATAGTATGCATAATAATGTGAGGAATATTACTTCCTCATTCTTCATTCCATGTTTTCGGTAGCGGTTTATTCCTCTTAGAATACAGAAAAGACTTCAAACGGTTCCTATGGCGCACGGCCCCCTTCAGGCGCCGGGACCAATTTGATGAAATTGGTCAAACAGACTTAAAACCGCCCCTGTTATGTAATAAAGATGTCTTCTTTAAAATAAATGTTGAATGACGACGAAAGCTGGAAGTCCGTCCGTTCCAGACTCAAGCGAATATTTTATCTGATTGGACGAATAAAATGATGTTCTTGAAAGTGGCTCTCCCACCTCTCGCTAGCCCCAGGTTGATTTGTTCACAAAGAATATGTGCCTCGATTTCAGTGGCTTATCAAAGAGCCTATCACGTCTAAAAGTAAGTTTATGCAGGACTGTCATTACGGTGTTAGGAGAGTCCTAAGTTAACTCGGAACCCCAGGGAGACAAATATAATGAACTTAGTGATTGATGTTCAGCTTTGTTGAATATCTTGCTTCCCATTGGTCTTAATTGTAAGATGGTTTCCTGGGTTTCCTCCGAGCAACGTCAAAAACCTTATAAAATTATTCATGATATGAAAGCTTTGGGATATGCTCTTAATCTACATTTAAATCGGTATTTCAGCCAGCTTAATTTCACTGAGAGTGTTTGGATTTTGTATCTTATTTCCTGCTAATTTTGGTTAATGTTTCTTGTTGACATTTAAATAAGATTTTTAAGTCCATAATTTAGACATCATCATTTTACTGACTCTTGATTGCTTTTATCATAGTGGGTAATGAATTTTTCCCACGTAAGAAACTGATAATTTTACATAAAACATTTGTTTATAACGTTCATTATATTATTCATTATATTATTGGGATAAATAATTATTTGATGCGCAGGTTACAGAAAATCTTATATTTCTTGAGTATCACCCGTTTATCGATTGAAATTCATTTTTCTATAAGTCAGTCCTTTTTAAGTGATCTCAAGCGAGGCTTTGAATCATGTGGTGTGAAGTTAAATACCAAAGGAAGAAAATGCTATTACTGAAAAACTCTCTCAGTGTATTGCGGTTTTACCATTTGGCCAAAATCGGAAAATAGGTGTTGCTGTCAGTAACCAGTATAAAAGCGTTATAAAATTGGGTACTTGCAGAAAAATGAAGTTGACTGAGAGAGAGAGAGAGAGAGAGAGAGAGAGAGAGAGAGAGAGAGAGAGAGAGAGAGAGAGAGAGAGAGAGATGTCTAAGTTAAATCTATTCTAGAAAATCATGCGAGTTTGAGACTATTTAAGGTTGTAAACCCGCGCATAATATTAAGGCGTTTCCATTCATGTTTTAGCTACTGAGTCTTGGATGAATATCTTGAATACACGACAGCCGCAACTTTAGCCGTTTCATGCACTTACGCACTAGGGACATCGGTAAACTCTGTTGTTTCCTGGATGTTGTCCTTTTCCATAACATCTTCCATATCATGCTTCCAGACTTTTGAGGTCTTCCTCTCCATCTTCCTACTAATACTTCCGGTATGCAAAGTCTATGCCCTAACCCACACCTTCCAATCTTCCTATTGAGAGAGCAGTCACAAAACTCTCTCCATTCTTTCAGGTGCAGTAACCTTTTTTAAGAGTTTATTCACATATGTTCGGATTTGTCACGCTCGTAGTTATTCTAACACCACTTATACTACTCAAATAATCTATCTCTAGAATGTCCACTTATTCTTCCATTTTTATTCAAGATCTAAACTTAATTTTGCGAGCATTACTTCCGTTCTCTGGCTTCAGTTTACTCTTGTTCACATTTACACACACACACACATATATATATATATATATGTATATATATATATATATATATATATATATATATATATATATATATATATATATATATATATAATGTATATATTTTTACTGTATATATCCACAATATATAAATGTATATATATATATATATACTCGTATATATATATATATATATATATATATATATATATATATATATATATATATATATATATATATATATATATGTATACATATATAGATAGATAGATAGATAGAGAGATAGATAGACCGATATAATCTGTAGTGTGGATAATGGTAAGTTGTGTGACATTTATGTTTATATTCAGATGATTGTTCTCCTTTACTGTTAGATTGATTTACACTTTTTATTGTCGCATCTTTTGCATAAAGTTACGCTGGAATTGATATTGGCAGTTAAAGAAGACCAGGCCTCACTGAATAGGTTCTATTTTAAAGTAGATGTGAGCCGAAACAATCGTCTTACTTAACTGGAACATGAATTAATAACAGAAATCAATTAGAGGTTATATTCTGCTTCATTTTATTAGTTCGTTAAAAAGATTCGTTCCTGCCATTTCGCTTTTTGTTGAGTCTCACTGAATTGAATGACTGTAAATATTTGAGATGCGTTGTTGCAAAATTTCTACTTCTCAACAACTTCTAAGTCCTGTTATACAGTAACAATTAACATGAATAAATTTTATGTACCTTAAAATCTTTAGGTCATAGCTTGCTGTTTTGGATTTGTCAATGTACATATTATATATATATATATATATATATATATTGTATATATATACGTATACATATATAATATATGTATATATACATATACATTCATACATATATATATATATATAATATATGTATATATACACATACATACATATATATATATATATATATATATATATATATATATATATATATACAGTATATATATATATATATATTTATATATATATATATATATATATATATATATATATATATATATATATATATATAAACATATTTCTTGTCTCAATCTGGAATTGTATAATATAACATATATCACACACATTATACGCACAACTAATAAACAAAAGAATTTCGGATATGGGAACATACAGACTTGTAAAACACCTCAAAAATAGTTTGGAATATGTTATGACTGAACGAGTATTGTCTCGTCGTTTACCCATAAAGCTGCAGCCACCTCGAGAAGTGGCGACCATAATGTATTTTTTTAGTCACCTTTCATTTTACAAAGATGAATCGCAAGGGGACAATTTCATCCTTGTTCCACAATCCACGTGCTTTTCCCCAAAGCTGTTAACTGTTCCCCCCCGTGTGATACATCAAGCAATTTGCTTACTGTTGAGGGAACAGAATCAAATACTGTCTTCGGGAACAATATGAGTTTTGTAGACTTAAACGTTCCGTTGGTTGGAACTCGGAGTTATATTCGAATGACTGCAATGACGACGATACTTCTGCTTTACTTTTTAGAATTGTATATTTGTGTCTTCGGGAACAATAAGAGTTTTGTAGACTTAAACATTCCGTTGGTTGGAACTCGAAGTTATATTCGAATGACTGCAATGACGTTGATACTTCTGTCTTACTTTTTAGAATTGTATGTTAGTATCTGCTAGATTGTTTTAATAAAAATTCGAATGTAAGGAAAGAGTATAGCTTGCATTGTCACTCCCATTCATAAATAAATACATGAATAAGTAAAGAAGTAAATGGATATATAAAAATAAATAAACACACGCACACAAAAACGACATTTTAATAAAATAATTCGTGCGAATTTTCAGAAAACGGAAACACTGCCACTGTGTCGCGATTTACACCGTCTCTCCTGTTCACAAAACGACAAAATATATTTTACTGAAACAGCAAATCCAAAACGACGAATGATAAATAAATCCTTATAAAACCTCAGCTGTCAGTTGCCCTACAGACAGCGATGCTTTTACTGCGCGTGTCCGTGGATCAGGCGGACAGCTGTCAGAATTCATTTAGCCCGCTCACTAGTACTACATGTATTGCAGTCTAAACCAAATTTATTCTAAAATGTTTTATCAAATAATCATAGACGTATCACTTGTCTGAAGAACATATACACACACATATATGTGCATATACATATATGTATGTATATATAATATATATATATATATATATATATATATATATATATATATATATATATATATATATATATATATATATATATATTATATGTCTAATAAGAGGAGCCTATAAAAAACGCCAAAAGGTAGATAGTCAATGCTATATATTTCGGAGAACAACTGTCTCCCCCAACAGGCAGATAATGAATGAAATAAGAGTTACAGAAAACGGGTATTTATACCAGGAGTTCGAACCGGGCGTTCGGTGTAGAAACTAGCCTGGTATCTCTCTTGATAAATTAAGAACGCTTCCGGAGGGACAACTTCTCCCTCTGTTTCTTAACATACAACTAGTGAACAATAAAATTCGAAGTCAAAAAGGACGGAAAAATAATAATAAAACTGGAAATACAATAATAGTTAACATTCATGACGATGTAATTACCTAATCCTTTTAGTTCTGCTTAATGTATGTGGTATATTGATTCCTCGCAGAGCAATTTTGTATTAAAGGCATGCAGCTAACAGCATTTGAATAATTTATTAGCCGTAATTACACATGCAGCGTTTTTGGAATTCCTCGCGCTAAAAATGCACTGACCTTTTCGAAAGCAATCACGAATTTTACATTTTTTTCAAAAATAAATATATGACGTTTTGAGTGGATACACAGAATGACGTTTTGAATTATATTGTAGATGTTTTGACACTCATAGCATTAGCAGAGAATGCATCTCCGCGAAATTTTAGAAAAATAATAGAATACTGAGTTATAATGTATTTTTTGAAGTTAGAATATTACTGTAGACGTTGAATACTGACAACAGGAAATATAATACTGCAGGATAAAAGATTAGCACTTGGATAGTTTTTATGTCTATCTATCTATCTATCTATCTATATATAATATATATATATATATATATATATATATATATACTTATATATAAATATATATATATATATATATATATATATATATATATATATATATATATATATATATATATATATATATATATATATATATATATATATATATATATATATATATATATAGTAGTGTGCATCTTCCTGTACAAAAATGTAAGTCACTTAGGAAATTATCTTTCGGTTATTTAGGCCGAAAGGTCACTCACTGGCTTTGTAAATTCTCTGAATTTCTGTCTCTCTCTTTTTCCTGGTTCCATTTCCGACATTGGCGACCTGGAATACACGTCCTTTCCCCGTCTCAACATATCTCAGATCGAGAAACGATTGCAGTGGGTTTCATTCAACTGATGACGATCGCTCATTGAACGGAGGATAAACAACTCTAAGTAAAGGACGGAGCTTCAAAGTTTAGTGACCGGGGCGTATCAAAGTAGACTTTAGAAGTTTCTGATGGACCTTCGTCCATTTAAAGAGTGTATGTCCTGCCTTTGTTGTTAAGGTTTTTAGATAACCAGATTCGTATGATTAGTGGAGTTCTCTGAGAACGTAGTTTTTAGTTTTCTGTAAAAGGAAACTATCGATATGGCTTTGTCTGTCCGTCCGCACTTTTTCTGTCCGCCCCCAGATCTTAAAAAATACTGAGGCTAGAGGGCTGCAAACATACCAAATTGCAGCCCTCTAGCCTCAGTAGTTTTTAATTTATTTTATTTTATTTTATTTTATTTAAGGTTAGCCATGATCGTGTGTCTGGCAACGGTATAGGACAGGCCACCACCAGGCCGTGGCTGAAAGTTTCATGGGCCGCGGTTCATACAGCATTATACGCTGAGCAGAAAACTCGATTGCGCCGAAGGAACTTCGAAGTACTTATTACTTATTTTTTGTGCAATTGCCAAGCCTTATTGGATGGTTAGGTAATTTTGACTCATAAACACCGTATTGGGGTCATTCTTTGAAAGACGGCTTCTTGGTCATTGTTAGTAAAAGTTGCACTGACTTTCTCCTTTGAAGCTAACAGTCTTGTTGAGGATGTAATTAACGATGTCACAAACAATTCCATCAATTACAAGTGCCATTCCATTCTTCAGTCTCTTAATTGCCCCTCTGACGCCACCAGCAGTTCCTTAACAGTAGCAGAACAGAATCGAATAGAATATAGGGTTTAGGACCAAGGCCAAGCCCTGGGACCTATGAGGTCATTCAATGCTGAAAGGGATATTGAGAGTAAAAAGGTTTGAAAGGTGTAACAGGAGGAAAACCTCGCAGTTCCACTATGGAACAATCGTTAGCATAGGGTGGAAAGTAAGATGGAAGAAAAAGAATATGAACGGATGTACAGTAAAGGGAATGAAAGGGGTTGCAACTAGGGGCCGAGGGAACGCTGCAAAGGACCTCAAGTAATGCCTACAGTGCACCGCATGAGGTGCACTGACGGCATTATCCAGGTACGGGGGTTACCAGTAGCGTTCTCCGACATAAAAGTAAGTATACCTTAGTTTAACCAGACCACTGAGCTGATTAACAGCTCTCCTAGGGCAGGCCCGAAGGATTAGACTTATTTTACGAGGCTAAGAACCAATTGGTTACCTAGCAACGGGACCTGCAGCTTATTGTGGAATCCGAACCACATTATAGCGAGAAATGAATTTCAATCACCAGAAATAAATTCCTCTAATTCTTCACTGGCCGGTCGGAGAATCGAACGCGGGCCCAGCACGGTGCTATCCGAGAACGACACCAACCCGTCCAATGAGGAACTGTTCTCAGACATACAATGACCCTTTTCCACTCCTTCGTCATTCTACTCCGCCTCTCTTCTATCGTCCATATTCAGCAACCTAAGACTGCATTCGCTTCAGACAGCATTTCTGCATATTACCTTTTAGTCGGGAATGCATACATTTTGTATAGTAATCTTTCTCTCTGCATTCACTTCGTCACAGAACAACTTCTTGATCTCCCTGAAAATCTCGTTCTTCTTCACCCTTCTATTTTCATTGACTCCCGTCTTTTTATACCTTCTCTTGGATAATTCTATTCATTCTCCTTTATGCCTATGCATTGTCTTCCCTTGCAACGTACATTGGCCCTTCTTACAATCAGTATTTCTCTCCAACAAACTTCTGTTTTCTTCATCCAATCTTGTACACTTCTCATATTCTCATTCTAATTTCGTCTCATTACCCTAACCATCTTTATCGATTGTCTCCTGACATTCTCTCGCCACTTCCTTCTTGTCGAACTCGCTTGTCCGAATTACATGAACAAAGCCATTTTCATCATTTCTTTTCCGCGGTTGAGCTCTTATCCCAGTTTTGACACAACCAAAATACTGATTCCATATATGCGCATATATATTTCTATCTATCTATCTGTCTGCCTATCTATCTTTCTGTCTATCTATTTATATATATATATATATATATATATATATATACATTTATATATAATATATGTATATACAGAATATATATGCATGTATAGATATATATTATATATACACACATATATATGCATATATGCAGTACATATATACACATATATATATATACTGTATATATATATTATATTTTCATATATATATATACATATATATATATGTAATATATATATGTATGTATATACAGTATATATGTATATATATATATATATATATATATATATATATATATATATATATATAAAACCCTCTAGTTCACCAACACATATATAAACCATGAATGATTATTATGATTTAGAATATGTAAGAGTAATCCAAAATCGACTTCACAAGTTTCCACAATTTCTTAATGAGCTTGATATGGGTAACATTTATGAGAGAGAGAGAGAGAGAGAGAGAGAGAGAGAGAGAGAGAGAGAGAGAGACAGACAGACAGAGAGAGAGTAAATATACAAAAAAATGATTCATTCAGCAAAAGCGATTTTTGGCAATCGAGGCTTTAAAAACCTCTTTTTCAGTCATCCAGAAAAATGTTTTTTCCTTCCCCAGGAGGTTTATCAAAGGGAAAAGGCGATGAATAAAAGAGGAGAGGATGCAGGGAAATCAAAAATGGAAAGGAAAGAACGAGAGAGAGAGAGAGAAAGAAATGGCAGCTGCAAATCACAGACAGCCAACTGCTTCCTTTGATGGAGGCACCGAATGACCTCTTTCTTTTAAGGTCAGATAATAGGAACTGAGGGAAAATTAAACGAAAATATCTTTTACTGACACAGCCCCTCTTTTTTATGCAAACCTCCAGCTCAGTATAAAAAGTGAAGGGGAAGAGAGAGAGAGAGAGAGAGAGAGAGAGAGAGAGAGAGAGAGAGAGAGAGAGAGAGAGAGAGAGAGAGAGAGAGAATTTACGAAAGCAAGATGATACAGACACTCGGGGTAAAAGTTAACTTTTTATCCAAGAGGAAAATTCAGAGGTGGGAAATTGATAGACCTATCGAGCCATGTCGTCAATAAGAAACTGCAAAAGTCTCAGCAGCGAGATGATGAATGAGCAATGATTATTTCTTAACAAAAATCACTAACATCAGGCGGTTCGTTCATATGGAAAGAAAGGAGGACAGTTGTTTATAAACACTAGTATTTGATGGCGTTAGAAGGAGGAGCAGAAGCCTTTGAAAATGTCGGGAAAGTAGAGTACAAAAAGTATTGCAGCGGATGAACCTTTGTATCTAACAATTAAAAGCATGTTTGCAAGATAAAGGTACTGT
>JANJGK010000002.1:83790192-83800500 GCA_039081455.1 Macrobrachium rosenbergii | reverse complement strand
ATGGAGATTTGGAGAGAGAGGAAAAGAGAGAGAGAGAGAGAGAACAAAGGGGGTTTTAGGGAGCAGAGAGAGAGAGAGAGAGAGGAGAGAGAGAGAGAGAGAGAGAGAGAGAGAGAGAGAGAGAGAGAGAGTTTATCAGTTGTCATTCAGAGTTTTCCCGGACAGCGCCAGGCTGGTTAGCTAGTGCATATATATATATATAATTTATATATATATATATATATATATACTGTATATACTGTATATATATATATATATATATATATATATTATATATATATATATATACAGCTAGTGCATATATATATATATATATATTATATATATATATATATATATATATATATATATATATAATTTATATATATGATGGAGATTTGGAGAGAGAGGAAAAGAGAGAGAGAGAGAGAGAACAAAGGGGGTTTTAGGGAGCAGAGAGAGAGAGAGAGAGGGAGAGAGAGAGAGAGAGAGGAGAGAGAGAGAGAGAGCGAGAGGAGAGAGAGAGAGAGAGTTTATCAGTTGTCATTCAGAGTTTTCCCGGACAGCGCCAGGCTGGTTAGCTAGTGCATATATATATATATATATATATAATTTATATATATATATATATATATATATATACTGTATATACTGTATATATATATATATATATATATATATATATATATATATATATATATATATATATATATATATATATATATATATATATATAATTTATATATATGATGGAGAGAGAGAGAGAAGAGAGAGAGAGAGAGAGAGAGAGAGAGAGAGAGAGAGAGAGAGAGAGAGAGAGAGAGAGAGTTTATCAGTTGTCATTCAGAGTTTTCCCCGGACAGCACCAGGCTGGCTAGCTAGTGCATATATATATATATATATATATATATATATATATATATATATATATATAATATATATATATATATATATATATATATATATATATATATATATATATATATATATATATATATATATATATATATATATATAATAGTAGGCAGGGGAAGGGTGCAGGAACACATACAGATCAGTACATAAATATATATGTTCCTGCACCCCTCCCCTGCCTACTACAGTGCCCTTCTATGTGTAGATTATATATATACTGTATATATATATATATATATATATATATATATATATATATATATATATATATATATACATATACAAACATGTACGAATATCAGTATTCATACTGTATAATACGTGGGCAACTACGCTGACGATAATTGAGGGTTAATATAAGGATAACAAAGCAATAGTCACTAACACATTCATTCTCTGAACCAGATTTAAAAATCTTGGGCATAAGACTTCTAATTAATTTTCTGCATCGTACATCGACACAGAGGGGTGATCACTATTATGTTGAGCCCCTTACCTTATTATAAATTCATATCTATGTTCAATAAACTCACATTCCTACAGCCTACCACCTCATTTAATCAGCATTTTCTAGGTCTCCCTCCCCTTTCCTCTCGATGTTTCTATACTATGCTTCTTTTTCAGCTAATCTTCCCGCTTGCATTATCCTTACATGACAAGACCACCTCGAATACCACTGCTCTCTCTTGGAAGTATTGCTAACCTTTCTTATCCTGTTGCTGAAAGTCAGCTCAGTGGTCTGGTTACATTCATTATCCTCACATGACAAGACCACCTCAGATACCACTGATCTCTCTTGGAAGTATTGCTAACCTTTCTTATCCTGTTGCTGAAAGTCAGCTCAGTGGTCTGGTTAAACTACTTTAATAATAATAATTGTCTTATCCTGTTTTCACGGGACTCTTACATATTTCACTATTTCAATGCACTCTACTCCACTTATCTAATAGAGACAATTCACCTTATAATATTCTACTTATCTTTTTTATTTTAATTGAATATCGATCTTTACATCCAGAAAGAGGAGCATTTTCAGCACTCACTCCATGTTTTTAAATTTTTGTGTCCCTTGGCACCCTTCTCGCCAAAGTCTTTATCTTCGTGAGTCAACAGTTTCCATGGTGTCACCATCCATTCCAGTTCCTCATTGGATGGGTCGATATCGCACTCGGTTAGCACTCTCCTAGGCCCGCGTTCGATTCTCCGGCCGGCCAATGAAGAATTAGAGGAATTTATTTCTGGTGATAGAAATTAACTTCTCGGTATAATGTGGTTCGGATTCCACAATAAGCTGTAGGTCCCGGTGCTAGGTAACCAATTGGCTCTTAGCCACGTAAAATAAGTCTAATCCTTCGGGCCAGCCTTAGAAGAGCTGTTAATCAGCTCAGTGGTCTGGTTAAACTAAGGTATACTTAACCATCCATTCCGATATTCATTCATCTAGGATTTCATTCATTCTCGTAGTGTGGGTTTTACTTTTATCTTCCTCTTCTTTCAACTCTTTCACCCTCCATTTCCAATTACATCCCCATTACCAGATAACAGTCTATCATCAACAACATAAGCCATTCTGCAGACATCCATTTTTCCTTTATCTCAAACTTGTCCCAACATTCACTGAACATTCCCCAAAACGCTTTTACCCCTCTATCCGTCACAATGGCATCAGTTAAGGGGACAACACACCTCGGTTTGAGACCATCATTTGCCCTAGAATAGTTATTTCCCCTCTCCATATCTGAGATGCAATACTTTCATCGATTTCTTTTTAATTTTAACTTGTTAGTTACCTTTTAGGCACATATGCCCATCTTCCTCTGTATGATATTCTACACCAGTTCTGTCGACAGGTATTTCGAGTTCCCTTTGCACAAAACACTTTTATTTTTCAACTTTTACTTTCAAAATCCTCACATAAATGTTTAATCGCTGCAACCAATTTCCTTTATTCGTTTCTAAATCTATCCTGCTCTTACTTACTTTCCCAGTCAAAAGCCAAATCCCCTTTCATGCATACAATCTGCTATTTCAACATTACCCGTGCACGAAGAGAAAAGTATTCTGCCATAACTTTCTCCGGAGCATTTTTCTCAATAGGACGCAATTTACCGAAAACAGTCAACCATGCAATCACTCCCACCTCCATACTGCAACATCCTCATCAATTCCCGAGCACCTCTCCATTCCCTAACTTTTCCATTTCCCTCGTTATGCAACCAAATCCTACCTTTACAAGTATTTTAAAATACACAGTAATAATTCTGACGTTTTAATGATTCACCTCTGTACATCCTCTATGCTTTACACGCAACAACTCTCCAAAATACCTTTTTCATTAGCACAGGTTTTGATTTGCTCGACGCACAGCGTTTTCGCCATTTGCGCTTTCTGTTCTAAAATTCATTAACCCTTCCACTGTTCTGGCTTTCAGTGACTCTTTTCCTCCCGCGAGTTCTTTCTCAGGTTCACCCCAACCGTTCCGTTCACCCTCCTCTTTTATCCTCTGCCTTTTATTTTTCTTTGTAGTTTCACCTCCAAACGATCCTGTGTTGATGAAATGCACTCTAAACCATCCTCTTTTATCCTTTGCTAATCCTCTTAACTGTTTATCTCTCGACTTTTCCTTTTCCGACGACCTCCTCTTTATCTGCTACTCCTGCTTCTCTCGACATCTGCAATCAAATCCTCTTGTCACGTTTTTATAAATATTTCTTGCCTTATTCAGAAAATTCGCCTCCATAAAGGTTCCCTTTCTCCCTCGGCTGCCTGGGCATATCCACACGTCCCTACAGCCACCTGTACTAAAATTAAAATAAAATGAGCTCTCCGGAGTCCGGTGTGGCTGTTTGGGTCATCTCTGCGTGTGTTTAATCTCCGCCTATCTGCCAAATCTATAACAACAACAGAGGTCTGACACACACGTTGTTTTGTAAAACTGGCAACAGGGCAGATCTTTAAACGCCAAGCCAGAGAGGTCTCTTCGTCGTGGGTCGAGTACAGTACCCTTTATCACATTACACAATGATGGGCTACTACAAGGCAAGGTCCCGTACTGGCATAAGGCCAGCTTAATCTCCACCAACCACCGTCTTACTGATGGATTATTAAGTGCTATAATTGTTGCCATGCCATTTACACATTCGGTTACAAGAACGAAAAACAACTGAAGTTTCTAAAAAAAACCTATTAAAAAGTATTAATCCTTTTGATATATATTAACCGTTAATTCCAGATGATATATCATCCATTGCTAAGATGATAAATGATATTAAAAAAAATACATGTATGGCTTAATGGAAAATCGTGATAAATTTGGTTATTTCGTTTCTCACGATTCTAAAAAAAAAAGTGTTAAGTGCATTCTTACATAATCTTGATATATAAGAATCACTTAGTTTTTTCATTTTAAATATAGAGATAGCTATTTCAACCTAAAACTTTCAAGCATTCCCGAATTCAGCCAAAATTATGTTATTTTTTTTGTATGCGTGAATATATTTGCATTAAACTAGATTCTTTTCCTCCTCTTCCCAATTACGTCCTATGTTTAAAAGGCTATGACTATGTTCCAGTCGGCATTAATTTTCATTGCATCAACCATTATATACTAATGAGGAAGAAGCATCACTTTTTTCCCACTCTCATTAGTAACAGATCTGCAATTTTTTGTTCGATCGGTAAATTTGATTCAAATACTAATTAGTTTTAAGATAGCTGATGAAACGTTGTTTTACCTTATATAGGCTAATCACAATTATGACGAATACTCCCATACTGGTATTTCCAGTGAATCTTGTAATTCATAAACAGTAATAACAAAAATGAAAGATATATGGAAACTGCGCCGTTTTAAGAAGTAAATGAATCTGAATAAAAAAAAAAAAAAGGAAATTGTTCCTTTAAACGTAAGGTAAACTTGTAAATACACACATGTCTACATGAGCAGTCGTGTGCTTTAGATAGCGCAATGGCTTGGTTTTCCCCTTGAGGGCAGATGAAACAAAAGTACCGAAACACGAACACGAATAAGCATTAAGGTCAATTGAAAATTTAAATTCAAAGCATCGCAAGTAAATAGAAGGCAACGACACCAACCGAGTTTCTGTACCAACTGTGATAATCCGTCCGGGGATTTAAATAGGGACTAGCACCTGTGATAATCTGTCTGGGGATTTAAATAGGGACTAGCAACTGTGACAGTCCGTCCGGGGATTTAAATAGGGACTAGCAACTGTGATAATCCGTCCGGGGATTTAAATAGGGACTAGCAACTGTGATAATCTGTCTGGGGATTTAAATAGGGACTAGCAACTGTGATAACCCGTCCGGGGATTTAAATAGGGACTAGCAACTGTGATAATCCGTCCGGGGATTTAAATAGGGACTAGCAACTGTGATAATCTGTCTGGGGATTTAAATAGGGACTAGCAACTGTGACAATCCGTCCGGGGATTTAAATAGGGACTAGCAACTGTGATTATCCGTCCGGCGACTTAAATAGGGACTAGCAACTGTGATAATCCGTCCGGGGATTTAAATAGGGACTAGCAACTGTGATAATCCGTCCGGGGATTTAAATAGGGACTAGCAACTGTGATAATCTGTCTGGGGATTTAAATAGGGACTAGCAACTGTGACAATCCGTCCGGGGATTTAAATAGGGACTAGCAACTGTGATTATCCGTCCGGCGACTTAAATAGGGACTAGCAACTGTGATAATCCGTCCGGGGATTTAAATAGGGACTAGCAACTGTGATAATCCGTCCGGGGATTTAAATAGGGACTAGCAACTGTGATAATCTGTCTGGGGATTTAAATAGGGACTAGCAACTGTGACAATCCGTCCGGGGATTTAAATAGGGACTAGCAACTGTGATTATCCGTCCGGCGACTTAAATAGGGACTAGCAACTGTGATAATCCGTCCGGGGATTTAAATAGGGACTAGCAACTGTGATAATCCGTCCGGGGATTTCAATAGGGACTAGCAACTGTGATAATCCGTCCGAGGATTTAAATAGGGACTAGCAACTGTGATAATCCGTCCGGGGATTTAAATAGGGACTAGCAACTGTGATAATCCATCCGGGATTTAAATGGGGACTAGCAACTGTGATAGTCCGTCCGGGGATTTAAATAGGGACTAGCAACTGTGATAATCCGTCCGGGGATTTAAATAGGGACTAGCAACTGTGATAATCCGTCCGGGGAATTAAATAGGGACGTATAGAAAAGATTGAAAAATACTGTGTATATAAAAAGGTGAGCAGATCTAAATATTGTAATAGAGAGGAAAAGAAGAGTATTGAACCATTTGTCTGGATTAATAAATTTATGGCATTTAATTTGTACTTTGTATTCCTGTTGCGTGTCCCAGTTGAAAAGGTCAGTTCTCTATTAGGTTAGTCATAATTTTGGAAATCGCATAAAAATTAGACTGGTCCT
The DNA here is from genome assembly GCA_039081455.1 of Macrobrachium rosenbergii. Classification (NCBI taxonomy): domain Eukaryota; kingdom Metazoa; phylum Arthropoda; class Malacostraca; order Decapoda; family Palaemonidae; genus Macrobrachium; species Macrobrachium rosenbergii. The sequence continues at coordinate 83,794,161 of JANJGK010000002.1, read as the reverse complement.
ATTCATCGTCGTTTCAGGGCCCTTCTTCGCATAAGGCATGCGTAATCGAATTCAGTTTTTCATTATTCATTTTTTCATATCAGGTATATATAATAAAACTTCGGATTTCGCTATATATTTACGCTAAGCGTAAACTCACACTTCCTCTACACTGCAGTTAAAGCTAGAGATTAATTTCACCGGCTCACATTCATCCTGAATCTGCTCTAATCTCTTCTAATCCCTAATTGCCTTAATCTCCGGTTTTGAAATCACTGAGTTTTGAAACAATGAAAAATTGCTTTACCATATCTCATCTCAGGTACATCATATTCTGTTGGCGTGAACTGTAGATACTAAATGAATAAAAATATCTGCGCTGTTCTCTTCTCTTAATTCATACTTTATACATTGTTTAGTCTCCATGTTTATTATATTTATTATCCGCTATTTAGTGGTTTCCAAATTTTAGGTAATTATATATGTTTATGACTTCTTTTTTTTTTTTTGATCCGTTATCGGCGAAATTAAGAGAAAGAATTTCCACGATTTTTTTCCATACTTCGGTCTTTTGTTCAGTCTCTGTCTCCAGACTTTTTCGTTATTTCTCTCATCTTTTACATTAATAAATATTCAGAAATTATAACGAAATAATCAAAACTCCATAGAAAACATAATTTTTCAGTGTCATCTCATTAATCTTTTATATATGTATTATTAAATGGAGACACAGGGAAAGCTTAAAAAAAGCACGACAGAGTGGTGCCAAGTACTTTCGCGTAATTAACACATCCTCAGGGCAGAAAATATGTGTTGATTACACTAGAGTACTTGGTACCCTGTCGTTTCCTTTCAAGCTTCTCCTGTGGTTTCAGCTGATATGAAATCACGTGCATACTTTTGTAACTTTTTAGTATACGCGTACATATATATGAACACATATATAAATAAATTTCTGACTCACATCAGGATCGAACCCAGGTCTTTCAAATGAAAGACTAGACCGCTGACAACCAGGCCACACAAGTCATATAAGAAGCGGTGTGGCCTGGTTGTCAGAGGTTTGGTCTTTCATCTGAAAGACCTGGGTTCGATCCTGATGTGAGTCAGAAATTTATTTCTGTTCCACACGTGATTGTGTGCTGATTATTTCTATCATAGCACGCATATATATACAACATATGTATATGTATGTATGTATATGTATATGGATTTTGTTATTTCAGATTGCAAGTTTGTCTGAATAACGAAACTTAATAATCACGACCGCCTTTTCTTGGTGAATGTTAATAAAAATTGCTCAGACTTCTCCCTTTAAATTGGTAACCTTGTGAGGGATTTAAAAAGTTCGTAATTCTTTCCAAAATACCCCCCTCTTATACAGTAATTGATGAGATAAACATTTTGAGAGACAATATTAATATGAGATTAATATTATATAATGATTTCTTTAAATTCTTCTTCTTCGTTTAACGTGCTTTTTCCCATTTTTTTTTTACATGGGGTAAGCACGATGCCTTCTTTTTTGAAGGACTTTGATTTGGCGTTGGGGTAGACCGTAGCCTCGATCGGCTGCCCTGCCTGACATCGCTTAGACCCCGGTAGCGCATGTAAACATGTATCGTACCAAATCCCCAGCTCCCTTTCTCCCAGCAGCGAGGAGAATTGATAAAAAAATTAATGAGATGAAATTGAAAAATTATGAGTTTCTTGTCTTACAGGTAAGTTATTATTCTGCAGTTTTAGATTTGATTCATTCATTGGTTAACGAATCCGATCAAATGATAGACTTCATGACGTAAGTTGTAATTCAGTCTTTTACTTATCTTCAAATCTTTTCTACCCAACGCCGCGTATGTCAAACATTCATTTACTCTGAAATATAAAGCAAAACGTCAGTCCTGGTTTCCGGTCCAGACTTTATATTATGCATTGCTTAAATAAAATGTAAGCTCTTCTTTCAAAAATGTCAGCACAATTGACCAGAATCACTTTCCACCATATCAAGGGAGCAGTTACTGATAATAAATTGTTCATATCTCGAAAGCTACATTCCAGTCATACGGAATTGCTCTGTGAGGAATCAAAATAGATAAAAAAGGAATTAGGGGATTATATCGTCCTAAGAGATCAGCTCTTATTGTTCGTCCATTTTCATAATGTATCTTCTTTTTGCATTTTGATTTATACTAATCTCCAGCTATATTTTTCAAAAGAGAAGGGGCAGTTATGAATGCGGAAGTTCAGTTTAGTTTTCAAGTATTTATATATGCATACACACGCACACACGTGTATATATATGAATATCTATCTATCTATCTATCTATCTATCTATCTATCTATCTATATATATATATATATATATATATATATATATATATATATATATATATATATATATATATATATGCATACATATCTTCTCGGACAGAGAAATGTGGCTAATTATTTTATAAAAGGTGTTGACACGAACTATTGAATATATCACAGTAAATGCCGAAATGTCAGTCACTGATATGTTGCCGGGTGTAAAAAAAAAAAAAATTCGGACAGCACCGTCTGATCCCCTGATGCAGAGTAAAGTCGTTGCTGTCTGTGAGGCAACTGACAGCCGAGATTTCAGAATGGTTTATTCAGCTCTCAGTGTTTCGGATGACCTGATAAATTTATTTATTTTTTTTTTATATCGGTTTAACATATTTTGTCTTTTTGTGAATGGGAGTGTATTTATTTTTTATATTTCCTATAAAAATTAGCCTGAAATGTCTTTTTAATTGATTTTATTTATTAATTATTTATTTTTTATTCACCTACCAATTCAGATGATAATACAAGCTAAAAAAGGTAGGAAATTTGGAGTTTCACCTACGTGAATGTTCTGGTAGTTGGACCTCCTACTGTTTCCGAAGTTAATATATATATATATATATATATATATATATATATATATATATATATATATACTGTATATATATATATATATATATATATATATATATATATATATATATATATATATATATATATATATATTATAACATCCAGAACACTGGCCATTGGCAGAATATAAAGCAAAGTCACCAGAAGGAGACGTCTTGCAGCATTTCATCATTTATTTGACAACATTGCGAGTCCAAGCCTCATCATCAGGCTGAAACATACAAACATTAAATAATGTAAAATCGACTCGACCAATCAATTATAAAGGGTAATTTATTTAAAAGGAAACTAAAAAACTAAAAGGGAAATGCGAAGTACCTCTCAAGGAATAGGAGGGAAGACAAGTGACAGTCACAAGATAAGCAGGTTAAAAGTAAGCTCAAGCCAAGACGAGAGGGATCGAGGTCGTTTGACTGTTTAACTCTGGAAATACTTGTTTAATAAAAAGTGATTCATAGGTCGCAAGCTGTTGAGGAGAAGAGGCCCTAGTAAGAAATTTGAATTGCTCATATTGGATGTTAAGTTTACATTTATAGGCATGGTTCCGAATATTAGAGTATTCTGGAGACGCCAGACGAACTCCAGTGCGATAACTCACACCCCTGTGCCAATCAATGCGGACTTTGAGGAGCCTACGAGAGGATCCAACATATTTTCGGGTCTATCTTTAAAAATAAACTTGATCCCCTTTTGGCATCAAATACGGTCTATTTATTTACTTGTCTCCGATGTAATCAGGAAAAATATGCAAAATGTTTGGCAGCTACATGTCAACGCCAGATTAAGTAAAGAAATATTTTGCATAACTTTAAAATCATACGCTATGTTCTCACAGAATAATATTTATAAAGCAAACACTTCAAAACCATAGACTGTGTGCTAAAAGCTCTACAGCTAGAGTAACTTTGTTCCTACCAATTGTCACAGGACAACAAAGTCAAAAGTTTAGACAATTCTGTCGGGAAACAACATTTTTAGACACGACGTCTTGTGTGTTTTCCATAATTCAATTCCGTGAGACCGAACAAAAAGAAAAATATCTAGTTCGAG
>JANJGK010000002.1:83782692-83785192 GCA_039081455.1 Macrobrachium rosenbergii | reverse complement strand
TTTGGAAGTGTTAGGAAGAGGATGTGGAGGATGTAATAGAAAAAGGAAAGCCTCAACATCCTGGAAGCGACAGTGGTTACAGGATGAAGGTGAGTCAGTATGTGTTGGAGGGATCATCGCACAATTAAAGGCATCTCTGTGTAAGTGTATAAAAGCGGTTAATATGGTTGTCTTATTTACAGGGCATTCATCCAAGACTCAGTATTTAGGGTATGAATGGTAACGCTTTAAATTTATGTTTGCATACATATTTGTACATATATACATAGACTCTAATTCTGATGATCTAGAATAATATCAACTCAGACTTACTGGTTAGAAATCCAGCGGCCATCTTCACTCTCTCTCTCTCTCTCTCTCTCTCTCTCTCTCTCTCTCTCTCTCTCTCTCTCTCTCTCTCATCAAGTTTTCGAGTCAATCTCGTTTAGTCTGGCTTTCATATTGTTCACATTACTTTACCTCTCTCTCTCTCTCTCTCTCTCTCTCTCTCTCTCTCTCTCTCTCTCTCTCTCTCTCTCTCTCTCTCTCATCAAGTTTTCGAGTCAATCTCGTTTAGTCTGGCTTTCATATTGTTCACTTTACTTTACCTCTCTCTCTCTCTCTCTCTCTCTCTCTCTCTCTCTCTCTCTCTCTCTCTCTCTCTCTCTCATTAAGTTTTCGAGTCATATTGTTCACATTACTTTACCTCTCTCTCTCTCTCTCTCTCTCTCTCTCTCATCAAGTTTTCGAGTCAATCTCGTTTAGTCTGGCTTTCATATTGTTCACTTTACTTTACCTCTCTCTCTCTCTCTCTCTCTCTCTCTCTCTCTCTCTCTCTCTCTCTCTCTCTCTCATTAAGTTTTCGAGTCATATTGTTCACATTACTTTACCTCTCTCTCTCTCTCTCTCTCTCTCTCTCTCTCTCTCTCTCTCTCTCTCTCTCTCTCTCTCTCTCTTATCTTCTACATCTGTCAAGTTCTTATTTCTGCACATATCCAAGGTCAGAACGTTTTTATACTGGTCGTTAGCTTCTTGAATTCTTTTCCGATTTTGGTCGAGTGGCAAAACCACATGGCACTGAAAAAGTTATTCTGTAAATAACATGTTTTTCTTTTGGTATTTTATTTCACACTACATTCATTCAAAGCCAGGACTCTGACGCACAGAGAAATGAAATACGATAAATAAACCATGAATGATATTTTGTGTAAAACAGGATTTTAAAAATTTATTCATCAAATAACATTTCATCGAAATAATTGGATGAAATAAGAAAACTAAACAATTTATCTAGAACATTAGCAGATAAGGAATTATTAATTCTAAAAGAGATAACAGACAATCCATAACCCACCATACTGAAAATATCAGAATGCAGTCAGTAAAATCAAGCTGTCAAAATTATGAATTTTAAACGATACTTTAAATGATAAGAATAAACTTAAACCAATATTAGCGGAACAAAGAAAACATCAGAACATAGTCAATGAAATAATAATACTTGAAATACTGATTTCCAAATTGTATTAAGAGTATAATGTATATCGCAAAGCCTTTTAAATGATGAATGACTCTATTACTGTATGTTATTAGCAGCGTTCATAGAAAACCCAGGAACCCATTTTACAATTTGACTCAAGTTAGAACATTTCATAATGAAGATAAAACTGAAAGTAAAAATTGAACAAACCAGAAAATCAAGAGTCAAATTCATTATATCTATTTCCAAAAGACTCTCATTTGACTTGGCACTCTAACACCGTAATAAAATTCCCTGCATGAAATCAATTTTAGAGTTGATAGGCACTTTTGACAGGCAATTGAAATCGAAGCACATTTTCTTAAAGGGCCATCCAAAAACAGCAATCAACCCGAGACAGCTGACAGGCGTGACAGCCACTACAAAGAACATCATTAATTCCTCCAAACAGACGACTTATTTATGGAGAAGCTATCTTTATGACATTATCACATGACAATGGAGTCATTTACATTCCATAAATAGATAACGCCATAGCCAATCAAACTGGAGAAAAGTCTTGTAAGCTTTTGCCCAGTATCAAATTTAGGAAATTCGAGAGGCGGCAACACCATAGAAAATGGGATTAGATCTTTTGGTGCGTTCAGGATTGGAGAAATTTCTTTCAGTGAACTTTCAGACTTTGTGGATTTTACGATCATTGTTAAATAAGTGATTCATAATAATAAATGATATCCTTTACGCCAATCAAATGAAAGGGATTTTTTAAGGTAATTACCTTGACCAACAAGTCTGAAAATAGGTTATCCTTTCACTTATGTCTGTCTGTCTCTCAGTCTATGGATGAGTGAATATGTAAGTAAACGGTGTAAAAATTCATTACCCATTTCAGTCATTTCCTAGACGACGGAGATCTGATGGCGAAGGTCTGTAAGTTCACAATAATGGATACAATTTTTTTTCTCACCACCACGAATTTGTAGCTCAAAAAGGCGAAGAAAAATTCTTCGTTTCTTTGCTCAGTTACATTTCCATGGGAGA
>JANJGK010000002.1:83762692-83777692 GCA_039081455.1 Macrobrachium rosenbergii | reverse complement strand
GTAAAAAAATTGGTCGGCCAGCATCTTTTTCTTGGACCCGTTTATTCTCTCTCTTGCATCATCTCAGTAACTTCTTGTCTTTTCAATTTAAACAGTGAGTCTATTACCCCCATGTGTAAATTCCTTGACAGTGTGTAATGTAATTCTCATCCCTTGCTAGCAAGTGAGTAGAGTGAAGGATCTCCCTCCAATTCTTGCGTTTATTCAATTACAGAGGACGTTTAATCTCAGTGTTAGCCTTACCTGGAACCAACTCATTCCAGGAGTGTTATTGATGCAGCTACCAGCCTAGCCATGCTTCTGTGTTCCTGATTGTCTGAAGAGTTCACCCTATCGGGGTTGATAGAAATATTGACTAATTGGCTTAAAGGACAACTGTGACTCATTATCCATTTCACTCAGTCCATTGCGGCTGAGTAACCTCCAAGTTAAATAATCTAGTGAAAGTGTCCAAATCTCCCTTGGTAATTTCTTCCATGCTGTGACTGTAAATAACAAATTGATGTTAAGAAATTCACTTTCACTTGGCGACCTACCATTTATTGCTTGATCTTGCATTTTATCAGTTTAGGGGTTATGAGGGGCTTCCTGTAAGGATAAAATTATTACTTCAAGACCCAGTATGCAGTGTCCCCCCCTCAAAGCCTGTAACAATATATATATATATATATATATATATATATATATATATATATATATATATATATATATATATATATATATATATATATATATATATATATATGTATATGTGTGTGTGTTTGTATATATATATATATATATATATATATATATATATATGTATATATATGTGTGTGTGTTTGTATATATATATATATATATATATATATATATATATATATATATATATATATACATACAAACAGTATATACATATGAAATATATAAGTACTTATCATAAATGTTAGGTAAAGTCCACACAATGAAGTTCCTGTCTGTTACAAAACATAGTGTATTAATATATATATATATATATATATATATATATATATATATATATATATATATATATATACATATATATACATATATATACATATATATATATATATATATATATATATATATATATATATATATATATATATATACATACAAAGCTTATAGCTTTCGTCCACAGCAGTTGGACGAAAGTATAAGCTTTGTACATATATTTATATTTTTCATACACTGTCTAGTAACAGGAATTTTACTGTGGACATTACCTAACACACACACACACACACACACACACACACATATATATATATATATATATATATATATATATATATATATATATATATATATATATATATATATATACTAATCAACCGCCTCCATTCCTTTTCCATTCTTTATATACATTGTTACATCTCTCAGATATCCATTTGTCGTAATCACCTTAATCTTATTCATTTTAATACACCCACACACAGACACACACATATACACACTCGTGGAACTCACCTACATCGTTAGAGACATCCCTAACAAACTTAAGCCAAAGCGGATGAAACGAAATTCCCCGAAACACAGTCCCGAGAAACGCGATGTTGTTGCAATCCGCTCGGCTCTCGTAATTTGTCAGGATTCTCCCTTTAAACTGCTGCGTCCTTCGGCAGGAAGATCTGCCTATTGCGACTCTGATTAGAGCTAATGACATAATTTTATTTGTATACCTTTCCTGATTCAAGGGTTATCTTCCTATATGTTTCATTTGCGGATATTCATTGGTTTTACGTCAGTTTTATACGTTCGGAATCTCGATCGTTACTTTGTTTTAAAGGGTGATTTTTATCTGTTAAAAACGCGTGTATATTTTGTTCATTTATTCTTCTCAGTGATGTTTTCGTCTTATATTTCTCTTTACCATGTAAGCAGCATGGACCAAATCAGTGCACATTTAATGCACTTTCTACAGTGACATTAGTAAAATACGTACACATGAAAACTGTGTACTATAATTTATATATCAGTATCTTTAGTATCCTTACAGAACAGCAAAATTTAACTGAAATATTTTGTGTTTATTCCACCAGCCACCATTTCCTCACAAAACAGCGAGACTGACCGTGATAAATCGAAATATTTTGTAGAATTCGTATATTTTATACATTTAAGATAATTTGGTATAAGTAGTTACATTAACAGTACACACACACACACATGCACACAGACACACATACATATATACATACACACACACACACACACACACACATATATATATATATATATATATATATATATATATATATATATATATATATATATATATATATATATATATATATATATATATAAATTTTTGACTCACATCAGGATCGAAACCAGGTCTTTTAATTGATAGGCAAGGCCGCTGCCAACAAGGCCATACAAGTCATAAAAGAAGTTGGAACCTGAGTACCACTGTACCCAAGGAATTACCTGGGCAGGCTAGCTGCCTTGCATACCAGTGTGTTTTCCCCAACGCTGGTAGGCAAGGCAGTTAGCCTACCAAGGTAATTCCTTGGGTACAGTGGTACTCAGGTTTCGCCTTCTTTTATGACTTGTATAGACCTGCTGGCAGCGGCCTTGCCTTTTAATTGAAAGACCGGGTTTCGATCCTGATGTGAGTCAGAAATTTATTTTTGTTCCACGCGTGATTGTGTGTTGATTATATATATATATATATATATATATATATATATATATATATATATATATATATATACATATACATATATATATATATATATATATATATATATATATATATATATATATATATATATATATATATATATATAAACTTTAGAGTAATCGAAAATATGATGTTTCACCTATTTGCATTCATTCACCTAAAATTGTCTCATTTATAGTTAGGTACATTTTGTTTTTCGTTTTATTTTCATGGGAGTTGTAACATGGATTCAATTCTTTACATAAAATACTTTACATAACGTTGCATAAGAATTAATGGCGGAATGTACAGTACATCCCGTTTGTATATTATTGTTTTATTTAAACAGAGATATAAACCGAAACAATCTAATTTACCTAAAATAAAAAAAAAGTTAATGTTGAAAAATGGATTAAAGCTGCAAAACATTCTCTTTCATTTTAGAATCTTCTCAGCACAGACTCGGCCCAGCCATTTTGTCTTGTGTGCAATCCTACGGAAATGAAAGTTGGAAAAATAGTTTTTATAAGATTTCCAACAACAGGATGGAAGTCTCGCTGAAGTTTGCCAAAGTGGATTTAAGGAAAAATTTGTCAAAACTTTTATGAAAGTGCGGCTCCTCTTGGATTCCTGATTCGGAGATTATGCTAATAAGAGATTACTAAAGATTTTAGTGGCTTCAGGTTGAGTAAAAGGGGATAGAACAGTTTTCCATCTCAACTCTACTGTACCTTAGACAGGACGTTGTGACGTGACAGTTAGTGGGAATATATGATGAATCAGAATTTAACATTATCTACCTAATACAGAAAGACACAGTGGAATGGAATGTAAAATCTAAGCCAAATGCCCAGCGCTGGGACTTAAGAGGTCATTCAGCGCTGTAGGAGGAAAACCTTGCTGTTACACTATGAAACAATTGTTAGAAGAGGGTGGAAGGTACGATGGAAGAGTGACTATGGACGGAGGTACGTTAAAAAAAATGAAAGGGGTTGCACTAGAACCCGATGAGAAGCTGCCGAGAATATAAAAAACAATGCCTACAGTGCACCGCGTGAGGCATTACCCCCTACAGGGCAATAGTACAGAAAGATAAATAATGGATGACAGAATTTGGTTATGCACTCAACGTGGGAGGAAGGTCTATAAAAGGACTCCTGGAAATATCAAGAAAAATGTCGCATATTTACTGAAGGGGTTCATTACTTCGAGGAATAGTCGTAAGATATATTGCAAAATCACTGGACACTGGTAAGTATGATGTACGGAAACTCGACTTTGATAAAATTAGACAAGAAATAGTGTTGCAACGTTAAGCACATTACTGCTTTCATTAAAAGAACAAGTAGTCTTCATGAGTAAATTACATTCATATATATATATTTGAAAGAGTTTCACGGACAATAAAACAAATCTCAAAGCATTTTTCAGGAACTAATTAATGTATTTCGAGAGATGCTTAAAAAACTTACCGGTATCTTTTTCCAATGGTAGTTCTTCACTGTTTCTAGTTTTCTTTAAAAGAAAACTATTGAGATGGTATTTCTCTGTCCGTCCGCACTTTTCTGTCCTCCCTCAGATCTTAAAAATTACTGAGGCTGGAGGGCTGCAAATTGGTATGTTGATCATCCACCCTCCAATCATCAAGCATACCAAATTGCAACCCTCTAGCCTCGGTAGGTTTTATTTTATTTAAGGTTAAAGTTAGCTATGGTCGTGCGTCTGGCACCGCTATAGGTATCAACAACACAGGCCACCACCAAGCCGTGGCTGAAAGTTCCGTGGGCCGCGGCTGAGAGTTTCATGGGCCATGGCTGAGAGTTTCATACAGCATTATACGCTGTACAGAAAGCTCGATTGTGCCGAAGAAACTTGTTTCTTCTTTTTTCTAGAAACCAAGAGCAAATTTAAGGACTGTGGACATAATGACGGATATACAAGGACTTTTAATGACAGTCATTAATGTCTAACTTTGTCAGCCGACAGCAATGGTTAGCCGGGATTCCCATTTCTTCTATGAACGGAGAGAGAGAGAGAGAGAGAGAGAGAGAGAGAGAGAGAGAGAGAGAGAGAGAGAGAGAGAGAGAGAATTTACCGTTATCTTGTTTGTGTTCTTTTTAAATCAGACAATCAAATGCTTTCGGAAGCATAAATATTTTACGCTTCTGTACACAATCATACCAACAGGCACGCTTAGAGACAAATTCCCCTAAGACAGAAATTTCCCCGATCGAATCCTGTTCTCAGAGAAACGCGATTTGATGGACTTTTCCTTGCTTGGAAATTCTTCCGCAGAGAAAAATGTTTCGATAATTCAATCATCCACTAACTCAATTTTATGCTAATCTACAGAAAAATAGTAATGATTTAGTGGTTCAGTTCTTCTGTTCCATTTTTTCTTATGCAAATCTGAACTGAATGAATTTTTCAGCGATTTCGAAATTGTCTCTTTAGAATTTCAACAACAGAATAAAGAAAATTATAAAAATAACGATTTCAATTTCGCGTTAAGGCTATTTTCCCAGCTGAATTAGAAAGCAATCATAGAATGGATTTATAAGCTAATGAAATTGATAAACAAATAAATGATAAAGTAAATATTGTGCGGAGAATGTACATATCTCGGTTTCTAACCATTTAGAATTTCATTGGCACAATTTGCATGATGATCTTTTGGTATTTAAGGTGATAAGTGGAAAGACTGAAACATATTTGCAACATAGTACTTATAATTTATACATATATATATATATATATATATATATATATATATATATATATATATATATATATATATATATATATATATATATCAAATATAAGGGATCCCATAGAAACGCCAAAGTGTGGAAAATAAAGGCTATATTTCAGAGACCGAACTGTCTCTCTCCTCAGGCACAGGAGAGAGACAGTTCGGTCTCTGAAATGTAGCCTTTATTTTCCACATTTAGGCGTTTCAGTGAACCCCCTTATATTTGATGGAATTCTGTTTTAACAGAAAATATTTCACAGTCATATATATATATATATATATATATATATATATATATATATATATATATATATATATATATATATATATATATATATATATATATATCTGGAGCATGTCGAGGCGAGATTTGTGGATCCATCCCAATCTCAACGCTAGCTGCGACCCGACACGGTCGGTTTTTAGCAAAATTAGCTTTAACTGTGTATCCTCGCCCTGGGGTCGGACGCGCCCTCTCTCGCCTATGGGGTATCCGTCCTGACCACAGGTCTACGAGGTCAGAATTACGTCAAGGACTTGAAGGGATTTGAAATTTGTTTAGTCTCGAACCAAAAGAAAAATGTGAGGAGACTTCAAACTGACACGGATGGCTGATAGGAATATACTTACAAGACTACTGACATGCAATTAGAAGTAGGATAAAAAGGTCTGGAGAACTACAAAATTAGTCATTTATATTTTTGGGGAAGAGATGACTCTTGAGAATACTGCCATTGTCCCTCTTGGGGGCGCTTACTAACCAGGTACTGATGAATATGAATACTTTCCCACTCTACTACTACTATTCTCTCTCTCTCTCTCTCTCTCTCTCTCTCTCTCTCTCTCTCTCTCTCTCCTTAAAATTAGAAGCTTTTGACCATGAGAATTTAGATATACAATAAACAACAACTTCAAGAAATCATGTACTTAACCCTCCTCCCACCTCTCTCTCTCTCTCTCTCTCTCTCTCTCTCTCTCTCTCTCTCTCTCTCTCTCTCTCTCTCTCTCTCGCCATTAAACTAGAAGCCAATAAACGAGAAATCCAAGAAGTCGAGTATTTCAATCCTCTCTCTCTCTCTCTCTCTCTCTCTCTGAATTTAGATGCACAATAAACAACAACTCCAAGAAATCAAGTACTTAACCCTCGTACCCCTTCCCCCCCATTTCTCTCTCTCTCTCTCTCTCTCTCTCTCTCTCTCTCTCTCTCTCTCTCTCTCTCTCTCTCTTACCTTGAGTGCGCAAACACCGGGTCCTTCTAAATATCAAGTGTGCATTCGCCCACTTGGCTCCCCTTCCGTCTTGTTTGCACAAGCGCTTGCGGGTTCAAGAATTCCATTTCATTTTGAGCATTTCCGGCGCTGCTGATAGCGAGGGCTCTTGTCATTTCGGGACCTCTACGAGCAAAAATATTTCTAAGCGGGATTCGCTCGATTCGCTCATTTTCGCGAGGATTTCCTTGTACTTTGCTGTACTTTGCTCGCTAGAATTAGCGGCTCTGGTTTTGTGTCAGCATGTTTATGCTCTTCTGATCCATTATAATTTCTTGTTTGTTGTTTACTTCTTTTTCGTTGTCCATATAGTGGCGTTTTATTTTGTCGAGGTTCGTTTCGCTAGTGACGTTTCATGATTAGTTATGCGAGCGTATTCAAGTAAACTGATTCTGAGCAAAAGTAACAGCAAAATCAAGAATGATAATCTACTTCATTGCTAACAGATGTAATTAAATTAAAAAATAAGGTAAAGTCAGTAACAGACTGGATGCTAAATTAGTTTTTTGTCAGTATAGAAGCAGAAGTGAGGAACAAAAGAAATTAGAAAGTACTTGCCAGCACTGTGAATTCATAACTCCATAGTCTTTATAATGTCATGTTTGACAGTAATGAACATGATAATCATGATAATAATATTAATAATAATAATTATTATTATTATCTCGGAAGAAGACCATCTCTCAAACAAACTTCTATTAATAAGACTGGCAGCGTGGATGACGTTGAGTTTGTAGCAAAGTTTCTCAGTCTCTCAAATGAGTTTCTTTGCAGGTAAATTATACAGCAGCTGTCCAAATTTCATTTATTTCTTGACGTTCCTGTAGTTCTGTGTACCCAATTACAGAAAGGCGAATGAAGCTTCACTGGCCTTTTGAAAAATGGTAGAAAGCTCTTTCGAGAGACTGAGAAACATCACTTCAACCTCAACGGCATCTAGACGGCCATTCTGTTCAGTAATAATAATAATAATAATAATAATAATAATAATAATAATAATAATAATAATAATAATAATAATAATAATAATAATAATAATTATCATTATTATTATTATTATTATTATTATTATTATTATTATTATTATTATTATTATTATTATTATTATTATTATTATTATATATGGTACAGTGTAAACAAGCTTCTGTCATCAAGACAAGATTTTGCAATGAATTTTCCTTCCGTATCTAACCTGAGTCCCAATTTGCATAACATGAAAGCCTGAGGTGGGGGAGAGAGGTGAGTTATAAGCTCACCAAAGTGCAAACGAGAAATAAATGTGACAAAAACGTCTCCGTGCGCGAGTGACTTCAGATTCCGGCACGATATTATGCAAACATGCGCGATCTTCTAATGCACGGCCTCTTGGTCAACAAAAACAGTTGCCCTACGAAATGAAATTCTGAATGGAGTTAAGTTTACTCTTTGCAAAATAATTACAGAGAGAGAGAGAGAGAGAGAGAGAGAGAGAGAGAGAGAGAGAGCAAGAAGGTTGGATGATTTCATGTGACCAGGAAAAATCGGAACGAAGTATTGCGAATTATTTCCTGTTCATGAAGTTAACGCGTGCGTTTAAATAATCTGATATTGGTAACTGATCACATAATAAATCTACTTTTCAGTTAACAGAGAGAGAGAGAGAGAGAGAGAGAGAGAGAGAGAGAGAGAGAGAGAGAGAGAGAGAGAGAGAGAGAGAGGATGGCTGTATGGTATGTAACGCGGAAATATTCAGAAAGAAATATTGCGAATTATTTCCCGTTATTAAGGTGAGTTAACATGCTGTTAAAAATCTGATATTAGTCACCGATCACATAGATAATACAATTCGGTTGGTTAAGTGGTAATTTTTACTTTTGAACGAGAGAGAGAGAGAGAGAGAGGAGAGAGAGAGAGAGAGAGAGAGAGAGAGAGAGAGAGAGAGAGAGAGAGAGAGAGAAGGGCTATATAATTTCATGGACACGGATGTATTCAAAAGCGAAATTCTGCCAATTATTTCTCCTTCACTGAGTAACCATGCCATTGAGAAATCTGATATTGGTAATCGATCTTATTATAAAATCAGATGTGTTAAGCGGTATTTTCTACTTTTCAATTAACAGAGAGAGAGAGAGAGAGAGAGAGAGAGAGAGGAGAGAGAGAGAGAGAGAGAGAGAGAGAATGTCTGCATAGGGATGTGGAAGAGTTTAGCTGCAACTGTGTTTGTGATGGAACAGATGAAATATTCGAAGTTGGATACCGAGAACTTCCGCCTGTTCGTATATAATTACTATTCCCTCATTATTGAAATCTGGCTTCGTTCATCGGACTGAACAGGATGTAGCCAGATGTAACATAGGAGAATAGTGGAATAAGTTATTGTAATTTATAATGACAACAATACTATACAATATTATACATTAGTATCAAAATTAGAGACGAAGATGAACGAATTATTAATCTAGATTTATAATTAACTTTGAATGTTATTTGAGACTCCCATTATAATACTTTATATTTTGCTTTGAGAATTGCAAATAGACTTTCTATTCTGAGTTGTAAGACTGGTAACAAAGGAAAACAAACATATAATAGCATGGAGCGCATTTTTTTTGTTTTGCCTATCCACGGAATAATACATCAAGTACTTTGTACATACGTGAATGTACGACAGAGGTAAATCCAAATTCAGTACATTTATATTTAAAAATAAACATATTTGCAACATTTTGCAATAGTTCGTATTTACTGGGAAATCAGTCAGTGACCTTAAATAAGGGTTTCACATGGATCGTATTTGGTAATTATTATTGGAAAAAAAATCTTGTAGATAAGATTTATAAGATTGTATATATATATATATATATATATATATATATATATATATATATATATATATATAAATTATATATATAGATGTACATATAAATGTATGTAGATCACTAGCACCAAAGAGCACGAAATGGCTTCCCTGAAAAGGGCTGGTTCTGCCCATAGACTTAGTAACTAAATAAACCTGACGGGTTTGTTATACTTCATTTCGGTACGGATATGACTTACTATCTGGGAAAGAATACTGTAGGGGTAAGACATCAGTGGCAACAAAGGGGGTAGGGATTGGGAAGGGTGTGACATGTAAAAACAACCGAAAACGACAGATATTAGTGTCTAATCCATAGTTTTTGAGGTCGCTGAGATGACTAGTGAAACTCCCAATGTTCTCTAAATCCAAGTTCAGCCCCAGGAAGGGGGGTGTGTGTGAGAAGGGGTGAAAAATAAAATATAAAAAATGACAGATCTCAGTGTCTAGTCCATAGTTTTTGAGGTTGCTGAGATGAATAGTAAACACTCCTGATGCCCTTTAGGTCAAGTTCAATCCGAAATAGGAATAGCTGGTTAGAAGGGGTGAAATACAAAGTGTCAAAAATGCTGAGTAATGTAATTGAAGCAACTATCCTAACAGAAGAGAGAGAGAGAGAGAGAGAGAGAGAGAGAGAGAGAGAGAGACATATTATATATATATATATATATATATATATATATATATATATATATATATATATATATATATATATATATATATACATGTATATCACTGAACATTTTCCTAAATGTTAGGTTGCCTCAAAGAAAACAATGTGAGATGGATAAGCCTATACTTATGATTGAATTGCAGAATTAGTCATAAACCCATATTGTTAAAAACTTCCCAAAACATCACCCTTGTCATGTGTCACATCCCTCCACGAAAGGGTCACCAGGAGCAGTCCGGGTCCCCTCAGAACACTTCATTACTCCGTTCGATCTTGCAAGCACTCTTTCCCTTTCTGACCGTCTCGGTGTTTCTGCTCCATTGCCCATTCCATTCCAGCCTTCAGCACTTTCTGGATCACTTTCTCTCCCTTCGTTTCAGCGTGCTAGAACGGAACGTGCACTCACGCACAAACGCACACATGCACACCCACACACACACATGTTATATATATATATATATATATATATATATATATATATATATATATATATACATACATATATATATGGTTTTTGTAATTACACACACATGCATGTGTGTGCACACACAAATATATATATATATATATATATATATATATATATATATCTATCTGTATATATATGTGTATAAACAGTACATATACATTTTTATATATATAAACAGTATATATTCATATGTATAAATATATAGATATACACATACACATGTATACATATTGTTTTGCTATTACTTGATTGAAAACAAATACAGTAGCGTAATATTCCCACTGACTAACAAAGGCGGGTTGTGAGAAAATATCAACCCTTTCTAAAGAAATCACTCATTTCTCCCCTCCTTGTTAATCTTTTAATCCTCTTCCTTTGATCTAGTGACTGCTCGAGACCTTTTCTTTCAGGTACTACTGTTTGGAGACTAAATCCTTGCGGATGCACAGACGAGCTGGGGAAGGGGATTAACCCAAAAGATAAAGCAACTGCTACCATAGCACCTGGAGCGCCATGTGCCTACCACATTGCCCAAAGACATAGAAAACGGGATGCCAAGCAAGCAAATAATGTCATCTAGAAAAATGGAGGAAAATAATCTGCCGAGGTTTTAAAATGCGGCGCCCTCAGAACTCGGGTTGGAAGAGAAATGACCAGTCACTGGTTATTTCACTTGCCGTTTACACGCTCCTTTAGAGCCAACTTCCTTCTATTGCTGCTTGGAGCCTCAGTATTTCTACAAGTGCAAAGCCCTGTAACTTGCCCTCCATGCTGGTGCTGAAGACGAGGAATCCTGCCTCCGACGAAAGGTAATGTACCAGAAGTACATTACCTTTCATAACTGATTCAAAACCAGAAGTGAGGTTTTGAATCAGTCACGAATCTTTTATTCTTTTACCGAACTCATTTTCATTTCCCAAGTGTGATTTTCCACAAAGACCTGACCTATTTAGTGCAGTGATATTTTATATATCCAAATTCCCACATGTTTAACAGTATCTTGGCACCTTCCGTGCATCCTCTCGATTCCTTTTGATTGTGCTAACCATTGTTGTGCGTAACTATATGAGTTCTCGATTGCAGACGGAGTTGCTAGCTGTGGAATCAACTGTTCACCTTGCGCTTGTGCCGTGGTCCTAACCACTGCCCCCTCACCCAAATTTCCCTTGAAGAGGAATTTTCTTCAGTTCAATTTACTGTTAACTTTTTTTGTAAAATTAGTTGTTCGCCAGGATTTTGCTTACCTGTCCATTTTTGGAGTTCCCCATTCTTCTGCTAGTATTGTTACCTGTAAATACAAGTGATTTTAAGTGAACCTAAGTGTTTTATCTACAACTTTACCTGTCTAAGTAAGGCTTTCAGCCCAAGATTTTCTGCTTGTGTTTCCCTGAATCAACTCTTTGGTTAGATTGAAAGTTTCCGTGGTAAGTTTACAGTTCCGTCTCAGGTGAAACATAGCAATATATATATGTATATATGTGTATACATAACATATATATATATATATATATATATATTATATATATATATATATATATATATATTATATATATATATATATATATATATATATATATATATATATATATATATATATATATATATATATATATATATATATATATATATATATATATATATATATATATATATATATTTATATATATATATGCCACTTCTCAGATGAGATGCCCAAGAAACAGAAACAATTCCATTAACACATTCATTTTTTTTATCAGATGAAAAGTTCAGTCCTTATGCAGTAAACCATTTTTTTTTAAATCACAGTAGGCGGACGCAAAAGGAGGTAACAGAAATAAGTATTCTATACCTCGAATTTTGTGTGGCTGAGAAGCCATATGTATGATCATTCAAATCACATAAAAAAAACTAAAGTAAATAAGGAAATAGTTACCTGATATATTTTGGTTAAAAAAAAATGTCCGAGTTTTTGGCTATGAACAGAAACGACAAAAAATAGATTTTGGCTCCGTTTCAAAAAGATATGTGGTTCACAATAAAAACAATTGTTTTCGGTATTTCAACCTGTGGCAAAAAGTAAGTGAACTAGCAATGAATTTGATTCAGGGAACAACAGAACTAATTAAGTGACGCAGAGGAAAACGATATATATATATATATATATATATATATATATATATATATATATATATATATATATATATATATATATGTATATATATATATATATACATACATATATATATATATATATATATATATATATATATATATATATATATATATATATATATATATATATATATATATATATATATATAGATACATACATACTTACATACATACATACATTTAAAATGCTTATATATTGATATAATCGCTATTCATGTAAGTTCTGCAAGACGGAAGAAGTATTAACCCAAACAGAGAGAGAGAGAGAGAGAGAGAGTAATCATCGAAAGGTTAACCCTTTTGGATAAAGATTACCTCATCAACCGTTTCCAAATTATGATGTACTATGATATATTTTTTCTATGGATTTCTGAGTACTACGCTTATTTAGTTTTCCGCATTCTTTTCTCCCTCTCTCTCTCTCTCTCTCTCTTACTGCTCAGTCAAATAGACGGACCCAAGTCTTCCGACCTCACTCGGGATCGGGCCGTGAGCTTCTTCCTAAAGCAGAGAGAGAGAAAGAGAGAGACGAGAGAGAGAGAGAGAGAGAGAGAGGAGAGAGAGAGAGAGAGAGAAATGTGCAAAAAATTAAGTTAAAGAATACATCATAAACTCTTCAATAAAGTCACAACATCATCTAGCCCTTCCGTAGCTTGCCCCATTACACAGTGCAAAGAAGAGGAATTAATTAAAAAATATATTAATGCGTTTGCATATATGAATTACCCGCTCAATCTGTCGAGGCAAACATTGCACCTGAATGCAATGAGAAGAACGGAAAATACTCTTCGCTCCCTTGTTGCTGTAGACGAAAGAGAATTTTTAAAGAATAAAGGTAGTCTGAATGAGGGCTGGGGATACAGAGAGAGAGAGAGAGAGAGAGAGAGAGAGAGAGAGAGAGAGAGAGAGAGGAGAGAGAGAGAGAGTGAGAGAGAATATAAATTCCATTACTTATATACCAGTGACCCAGAAAGTTTGATGTCAGGCTGATATACACAGTAATGGAAAAGACTTTATGTCTTCATTGTTTTGTCTCTTAATCTCTTCCACGAAGGCATTAAGGCTGTTATAAACATCTATGCATGTTGTATATTAAAGTCAGTACAACATGCTCACAACTGAGTGTATTTGTTCTTCCATGCTCTATTATTTTTTTTTTATTGTAAATTGGTCTGCAAGAATCCATATATAAACACCATGCAGTATATATCATGGTAAGGTTAATTAATTTAAGGACATTGCCAGTATATTTATCGCAGTGACTAATTACCGCAAAACAATTATTTACGCTCACTTGGTAATGGACAATGGAAATTTGTTTTATTTCCAAATTCCATTAATATTTTTGGTCCTGTCTAAACGAGGTTTCAGGTCTGTTATTTCAGATATTACTCAGTTTACCATTTAGGTTGTAAGTCACTATTGTAAATATGTGATAAATGTGCTTCAGCATATTTATCGTCATACCACTTCAAACTGGTGATGTTTGCAAGTTCTACTACAGGTCGAAGAGAAACTGATAATTTGAGAGAGAGAGAGAGAGGAGAGAGAGAGAGAGAGAGAGAGAGAGAGAGAGAGAGGAGAGAGAGAGAGAGAGAGAGAGAATATCCGATGATAGTTAAAGAAAGTGTCAGAATTTTTTGGGAATGGAGCTAACCACCCCGAAACCATATCCAAGTTATGATGTAATATGGCGTATGCTGAAGCAACGTCTAGTGCAACACTTATTCTTTTTTTGCTCCAATTCGGGCAACAACCCACAACCGTCGACTGACCACTAGGGGTCTATTCTACTGCTTAGGTCAACAGACGTAATTAGTCTTTCAGGATCGATCGATCGATCAGCCCTCGCCCGGAATCGATCCAGGAGTTTGTTCACTGACGTAATAATAATAATAATAATAATAATAATAATAATAATAATAATAATAATAATAATAATAATAATAATAATAAAAACATTATCAGTCGCGGCATTTTACGGGTTATAAATTGCCCATTACAAGAAATAGACAATATTTTATTTAGATAGAGAACGGCAATAAGGATCTCAGTTGCATATGCAATAGGATTCAGAACGAAGCTAACGTGAAATTCTTCTGAAGAGTTAAAGTAAAAACAAAAATCCGACAGGGAATTAAAACGAAAGCACAACAGAAGTGGCAGGATGCTAATGAAAGTAA
>JANJGK010000002.1:83742580-83762592 GCA_039081455.1 Macrobrachium rosenbergii | reverse complement strand
TCTGAAGAGTTAAAGTAAAAACAAAAATCCGACAGGGAATTAAAACGAAAGCACAACAGAAGTGGCAGGGATGCTAATGAAAGTAAGTGAAATTAAAGTGTGGATATACACACAATAGCACAATTATATGTTCGAGTGCTTTCCATTTCATTCCTTGGGAATTTTTACATAAGCCTAGGGGACAGAGAGAGAGAGAGAGAGAGAGAGAGAGAGAGGAGAGAGAGAGCGAGAGAGAGAGAGAGAGAGAGAGAGAGAGAGAGAGAGAGTATACCTCTAGTTTAATTAGACCACTGAGTTGATTAACAGCTCTCCTAGGGCTGGCCCGAAGGATTAGATTTATTTTACGTGGCTAAGAACCAATTGGTTACCTAGCCACGGGACCTACAGCTTATTGTGGAATCCGAACCACATTACAACGAGAAATGAATTTTTCTCACCAGAAATAAATTTCTCTAATTTTTCATTGGCTGGTCGGAGAATCGAACTCGGGCCCAGCAGAGTGCTAGCCGAGAACGGTACCCACCCGTCCAATGAGGAACGAGAGAGAGAGAGAGAGAGAGAGAGAGAGAGAGAGAGAGAGAGAGAGAGAGAGAGAGAAGGATGTCTAAGTAATTTACTCCTTAGGGTACGAACTTATTTATATAATTTTGAGCTGAGCGTACAAACTCTTCACCAGACTGTCATGGCGTTAATGGTGTGATTTAATGGTTCTATTATGGTTTCCATGCCGACAATAGAGCATAAATAATAATAAACTCAACATCTAAAAAATATGTTGGTTGACGTTAGTGATTATACAACTGCCTTTTCTCTTTTTTGATTAGGCTCGTGGAGAATTCAGGTCATAATTAGTTGAAACCTTAACGTGAAAAAGCAACTGCCTCTGTTTTCGAAAGTGTATAACGCAAACTACAACATAAACCAGTGTATTATTGCACATGGAATATCAAAATGCTTTCTTCACTCAAGTTTTACTAATGCATCCATCGTACGTGTCAGCTAGTGTCCAGGGTTGAATATGTTCTGCTGTATTTCCGCTAAATCAGATAAATTTGAAAATGACTGCAACAATGCTACCTTTTCGAGAGCTGCCATCGCCTGTGAGAATCGTGACTAGGCTGAACATTAGGAAGTGTAATGATGCTTTTCATTTTAGTTTGCAATTGTGTTTAAATCTTTTGATACGAACGAAAATATAAAAGCAATGCTGAATAGTGAATAAGAAGCTCAGTGCTTGACTTTAGCTCCACTTTAGTTGGATAGTTTAATATGAATTCCATTTAAAAAATAATGTTAAGCAACGTGAGAGTTTATTTGCAATTGTGTTTATATCTTTTGATATGAACGAAAATATAAACGCAGTGCTGAATAGTGAATAAGAAGCCCAGTGCTTGATTTTAGCTCCACTTTAGTTGGACAGTTTAAAATGAATTCCATTTAAAAAATAATGTTAGGAAACGTGCGAGTTTATTAAAACTACATTTACTTACAATTTTAAGCTCGATTTGTTTAAGGTCAGTTGAATAATTTATCATAAAATCCACATAAATAAGTGAGAGCTCAGTCACGCTTCTTAAACATCTCTAATGTGGCAGAAAGCTTTGATCCTATTCTGTGCCGCACAAATAAACAGAAACCTCGCAAAAACCATTGGGACAGAAATAGTCATTACGTGCGTAAGCAGTTTCCTACCGGTGTGAGCAATTTTATTATTTGCTGGTAGAGCTGGTGATTAAAGATATAAAAATAGCAATATCAACAGGCAGGAAAAAATGAGAAACTTTCAGTCGCTTCCTTATGACTGACTGAATGCTGACATCGCTTCCCTGTTTCTGACCCAGTCACTTGTTTAATGAAAGAGAGGAAGATATCCTCTCTATAAGAGTTTCATTCACCTAAAGCGTTTTATAGGAGACTACTGACAGGCATGGAAGTATTTTGACTTGTCTGCAACTCTCGATGACTGGCTGTGACCCCAGTTGTTCGAAAGTTATTTTTGACTGCTGTTTGACGATCCACTCTGAATTGCTTAATGGCCTCAGAATTTTACTGCTCAACTGTGATCATTTTTGTTTTTGGTTGGTTGGTCTAGAGACCCTAGATTAAACCACCTTTACGCCAGCAAGGGCCCTTAACCTACGGTGGCCTGAATGTGTTCAAGTGTTTGAGAGGATAAGAGGCTCAAGGCGCACCTGTGGACTATATTTCTCAGTTCTACACCACGCCACACTCTTGATTTCTTTTCATCTTTTATTTTTTACATAAATATTGTTTCTAAAATTGACTTTAAAACTTATTCTTCATTTTTATTCCTTGTGAGGGGTGAAAAAAGTTAATATAAAAAAGATTTAAATCTTATAAGACTATATCCCAGCAACTCGTCCAGTTAATCATTGTCTAAAAGTTAAGTATACCTTAGTTTTACCAGACCACTGAGCTGATTAACAGCTCTCCTAGGGTTGGCCCGAAGGATTAGACTTATTTTACGTGGCTAAGAATAGATACACAGGATACATTACGTACTGAGGAATTTTCAAAGCAAACATATAACTAAATTTTCCCATCAAGATCCCAGTAGTTTTTGAGAAACTGATAAAAAAAAATGATCTGCCTCTTACTATGAAAGACGACGAAAGGAGCCTGAATCTAAATCGGGATTTATGTTCATCATAGCATCAAATTACCACTTCGTTTGTTCAAACGAAGAGGTAATTCGATACTGCGATGAATATGAATAGGATGCCGTGATCTCCCTTCCATAAGATTTAATTGAAATCAAACAAATGGTATTAAAGACGGAGGGAGATTCGCCTCAGAATCAAACATACGCTTCCTCGGCTTCAACTTTTTGAGGTAAATATCAAATTTCATTCCAACTTGCCCCGTCTGTGTGGTTAATAAATCTGTTCCTTCTGCTTCCTTCATTAGAATTTGTTGATTTACAGAGCGATTTGATATTAACTTTACCTCTTTGTAAGGGATGTTGTAACATCTCAGTATTCATCTTCATAACATTAAATAAAGGAAAAACAACATAAATAAAATAAAAATGACTTCAAAAGTGAATCACTATCAGAAAACTTTCAGATATTATCCATAACAACTCCCAAGAGAAAAGGAAAGCAACGCCGTTTTTTTTCATTTTACATGTTTTACAGACTGTCAGGTTAACAGACGTCAGGGAGGGAAAGGAATTCTAACCGGAAAGGGGTACCGAATTTGACACTGTCCTACTGACAGACCAGCTTTCCCCCGGCACTGGGCTTTCTCTGAGGGTAAATGAAAGGTTAGACTTCCAGTAGTAAATACATAGTTTTGCTTTTCCACCGGGGCATTACACAAGCTCTACGTGACACGGAGTTCAGGCTGGTGCCATCAGAGGGTGATTCTCTTCCGGTTCTCGGCAAGAGAATTATTGGCATGCAATTGTAAGCCCCGTGTTCATCTCCTCTTGAAATACACGAAAACTGATAGATATCGAAGTTTCAGTACCAATAAGTGTTAGTGTAACATTTTCTACAGATGTACATACTCAGACGCAACGTTAAAAATGAATAATAACTTACATTCCACTGGGTAGTTTTTCTTTTGAATATGATGTTATGTGTTTATCACAACTGTTAATGAAACAGTTAAGGTTGATTAGACTGAACTCAGCCCATTTTTAATGAGTCTGTAGATGAAATTACCACCTGCTGTGTCGTACATTCATTTATATTCATGCACCTTACTTTATCTTGACGAAATTTTCTATTACACACACACACGCCCACACTCTCTCTCTCTCTCTCTCTCCCTCTCTCTCTCTCTCTCTCTCTCTCTCTCTCTCTCTCTCTCTCTCTCTCTCTCACACACATATATATATACAGTATATATATATATATATATATATATATATATATATATATATATATATATATATATATATATATATATATATATATATATATATATGTATGTATGTGCGTGTGTGTGTGTGCATGCGTGTGTTTGCACGATTATTTTTGTACGAGTATACGAATGTCTATACGTCTGTGTTCTGTCTGCGTACGCGTATCTAGGTGCACAGAAAAGCAGACATAACAGCATATCACCTTCTACTAAAACTTAAATGGAATTCCAAAGATAAAAATATAAAAAGCAAAAAGGCGAACCATTCAGAACACACCACATGCCAGGGAAGCGAGAGAGAGAGAGCGCTCGAAGACTTTCTTCCCCACTCCGGGATGAAAGAGAAAAAACTTGGACAACTTTTCTCAAAACCTCGACAGTCTGATGTCACAAAAGTTGTTCCATATTTCTGTAAGAGTTTTTTTTTTATTTTTTTTTGTTACCTTTCTTGCTTCACCTATTCTGTGACTCGTGTCCTGTCACGTGCTATAAAATAACGTCTGTTACTTTTACTCCCAATCACCTGCCCGAAATTGTTCAAATTGTTATTGTTATTTGTTGCTGCGGCTTCCTTGCTTTTATTTCCCCCTCACTAACTCTCTCTTGTTAAATTCTCATTCAATTTTCTCCTCTTACAAAAGTTTTCATCTCATCATCTCTCCAAATAAATCCCAATACATCCTTGAGACATGTCTCAAGTTATACCCTCCTGGAAAAGCCACGCAATTTTTCGACAATAAGTTAAGGTTATTTGTCTTGTAGTGTTTTTAATAAAATGTGTAACAATGTCAAATATGTTTCGCGAAAACAGCCGTAACAATAAAATTAGACTTCAAAGGCTATAAATTCGATGATTTTTTTTTAGGGAATCATATCCGAAGTTGGAACTTGGTAGTTATGATTCATATGTATTCATATGCACATTTTATTAGCATTAGAACATAGAAATTGTTGATATGTATTGAAACAAGTTTGACACTTGCATTCATAAATATCTCATGGAACAAGTTCTAAAGTCTATTATTATCATAAACACCTCTTTCCATTAAAAAAAAAAAAAAAAAAATAGACAGTGACATGACAAATGGTTACAAGAGTAATCTTTGATATGATGTACTATATGTGACCGTACAGATATTTTCACAATCCTACCCAAGCCATTTTCCAAATACACACGAAGCTCTCGACTTTCGACAGGAAAAATGTTGACGGTTGAGCCTAACTTTTTGGAAAACCTGCACCACCCAGAATCGGAAATAAAGCAGCATTATTGCTAAAAATCTATAATGATAAAACCCGAGTGGATTTTTTCTTGTTTGCCCTCTACCGGGTGACAGCATGGGAGACATGACACAGCTACCCACCCCCTGCAAAGCGGTTTGTCCGCCCCGGGTGGGGGCGGAGTAGATAGGTGAATGGGAGGGTAGGGGAGACATCCACCCTCCTCCTGAACACCTGTCTGTCCGCCCCGGGTTGGGGAGGGGTAGGAAGGGGAATGGGAGGGTAGGGGAGACATCCACCCTCCTCTTGAAAACCTGTCTGTCCACCCCGGGTTGGGGAGGGGTAGGAAGGGGAATGGGAGGGTAGGGGAGACATCCACCCTCCTCCTGAAAACCTGTCTGTTCGGCGGGGTAGGTAGGGGATCGGAAGGGTAGGGGAGACAACAGCTTGTGAGATAATAATCTTCATTATTGATGATCACATTTAGGCGAGACCCGAGGAAGACGAGTCAAGAAAAGATCGAAAAAAAGGGTTAGGCTCAGCAAGGAGGGAAGAAATTTTAAGAATTATTACAAACGAAATCTGTGAGGAATTGCCAAACGTGGGTATGAAGGGAGATGAGGGTCTGTAAACACACTTAATTCACTGGTTTTCAGGTTAACGTTCAAAGCTGAACGACTTGATACCCCCGCCATGTTGAAGCTCGATTAGCAGGGAGAACTTGAACTGTTTTTAACAAGCTTTTAGTCGTAGATACGTGGACCCTTTTGGCCTTAAACGTTAGACTTATGTTAAATTTACTATCTCTCTCTCTCTCTCTCTCTCTCTCTCTCTCTCTCTCTCTCTCTCTCTCTCTCTCCATAATTGGACGCAAGGAAAAGAAACGTCGCCGTAAACATGTCTTCAAATCGATAGCCGCTTTCGACACGTTTCCCCTTCAGGCGAATACCAGCAGAGAGGCAAACAACGAACACCTTGAAAATGGTGACACAGTCGCGAAGCCAGACAAGGTCAGAATGTCAAAGGGAGAAAGAGAAACACGACATAGGGCACGTAACATACAACTTCCTCCAAATATCCTTAGACGCTAACACATATACGGAGGTCAGTTTATGTAGTGCAAACTCCGAATAATTGAAGATGCTCAGACTTCAACACTCGAGGAGGAGGTCGCGGCGAAGTGTCACAGTAACCTCACCCAGACATCAGTACCTAGACACAGATTATGGAATGTAGCGTAACATTCAAACATACCCCATACGCTAGTTACTTCGTCCAATCAATCACACGACGCACACACGTATGGCAGTCAAACATCCTAGCAAA
This sequence comes from Macrobrachium rosenbergii, assembly GCA_039081455.1. Classification (NCBI taxonomy): domain Eukaryota; kingdom Metazoa; phylum Arthropoda; class Malacostraca; order Decapoda; family Palaemonidae; genus Macrobrachium; species Macrobrachium rosenbergii. The sequence goes on along the minus strand of JANJGK010000002.1, from coordinate 83,756,154 downwards.
AAAGAAGAAATGAAAGAATTATTATTATTATTATTAAAATAGTTTAACCAGACCACTGAGCTGACTGTCAGCTCTCATAGGGCTGGCCCGAAGGATTAGAACGAACTGAATTGAATTGAATATAGAATTTAGGCCAAAGGCCAAGCACTGGGACCTATGAGGTCAATCAGCGCTGAAACGGAAATTGACAGTAAAAGGTTTGAACGGTGTATCAGGAGGAAAACCTCGCAGTTGCACTTTGATTCAATTGTTAGGATGGAAGAAAGAGACTATGAAAGGAGGCACAGTAAAAGGAACGAAATCGGTGCAACTAGGGACCGAAGGCACGCTGCAAAGAACCTTCAGTAATACCTACAGTTCACCACATGAGGTGCACTGAGGGCACTCCACCCCGCAACGGGGGAAATGAAAGAAAAAGAATACAAAGTCTGAAAATGACGAAATCAGTATAATTGACTGATCTCACAAAGGGGGAATATGATGCAATAGGGTGATTACATAACCAACAGAGGCAATGAATTCATAAGTAACGTGAGAACGTAGGTGAAGAGATAAAGAACTGTTTCGCAAACAGCCAATCAAATCAGTGCCTTGGACAATGGTAATAGATACGGAGTTGAGAAAGACAATTATTATACTCGGTATCACCTGAGTGTTCAGCAACTCTGAGCAATTAATAAGCGACGAATGAAACGACAAGCGACAGATTAAGACAAAGCGAGGTTGCAACAAAGTGTGATGCAATCCGGGTCGTTTCGAGATCGCGCAATAATTATATTTCATCGTCAGATGACATTTGTGGATTTTTTCTTTCGTTTTGGTTGCATAATTCACATCACTTTAACTTGGCAATGGAAATACTGTAGCTGGAATTATGTACGAACAACGATATACATATATATACTCGTACATATATATATATATACACATATTTATATATATACATATATATATAAATATATATAATGTATATATATATATATATATATATATATATATATATATATATATATATATATATATATATATATATATATATATATATATATATATATATATATATAAATAATCAACACACAGTCACGTGTGGCACAAAAATACGTTTCTGACTCACATCAGGATCGAACCCAGGTCTTTCAATCGAAAAGCAAGGCCGCTGCCAGCTAAGCCATACAAGTCATAAAAGAAGTTGGAACCTAAGTACAACTGTGCCTGAGGCTTTAACCTAGGCTAGCTAGCTGCCTAGCATACCAGCGTGTTTTCCCCAACTTCCCGACTCAGCAGTGACCCAGTAGTCAGCATTCCATTCGCATTATCCTTTCTGAGTGAATATTATAGGAATATTTGAAGGTTTCCTGTATTTTTCTAAGACTTTCACGATGTCTAAATAGTGAGGTTTGATCTCAAGACTGCAGAGGGTGATGGAATGATTAAAAAATCACGAATGTCAACATTGCAAATGGAACAAGAGGGAGACAGAGGATTAAAGAAGGCAGTTTCAGAACTTTTTCAGTGTTAATCTCGTTTGCAGGAAAGTCCAGAAAATCAATATAGTTTCAGCCGGAGAAGCAATTCAGGAAAGGGAAAACGAGATTCAGCGCAAGCACTCAATAACAGATCACCTGCCAGGGACGTTTGACAGACTAAAGCAACCATGAGAAATGTATAAATAAATATTAATCAGATATTAAGTTCTGAGTAATTTGTAGTCATGTTATTGCGTAAGGGCTAACTTTGGATGAAAAAAACACTCGCCACTTGGTGGAACACGCAGTTTTTGCCCGCAGTGAAACTTATTTCTCTATAATGTTCAAAAACGACATTCATATGCAATGTTGCTCATTCAGAACATTCATCTAATAATGCATGTCATTCTAAACCGATATGGATGAATGCTGACAAATCTACGAGCATGTTGTCATATTGGATAGAAAATAAACAAGCGTCATAATTAAAAAAAAAATGAAAAAAAATTAAGGACGATCTGCACTTTTTGGCATTCGAAAATATTGTTCCATTCTTGCATTATTACCAAACTTCGTAATACTCCGAAAACGATACCGGTATCATGTTTGTTGAATGATTCAAAAGAAAGGAATGAAAAAAAATTGTGACAAGCAATATTGTTGACAACCAGCGATTCCGTGTTATGTGACATGTCGGCAAAGAATGAAGCTTTATCACATAGTTCTGTTCCGTTCATATTTCATCAAGGTCTCCATAAAAAACACATGACAGTGCGGCCCAGTCGTTTATAATAATTGGTCCGCAATTTTGTGAACGTTTTCCTGAAAAAAATGACTGACGTCGTAATTGATATTTGGTGTTTCTCTGAAAGGCAAACTACAGTGAAAATATTGTTTTGATAGTATTCACTTTACCCTTAGTAAAAAATGATGATGGGACGCCGACCGTACTCCGTACTCCTTTTTCTAGACCAGACCCGAAGGAAAGAAGACAAGTTAACCTCTTAAGAGTCAAGGAGAGCAGAAGCAGGAAGAGAATCCAAAGCTTGTCAGAAGAGGGAAAGAAGCGCTCGCCGAACCGTCAAGTCCTAATAGGATTACCAATTTCCACACAGTAGATATGGGAAGAAGCTGATTGACGGGAGGGAAGATGCCTAATAGAAGTGAGGACATTGACTGAAGTAACACCTGTAGAAAAAGGCAAAGATTCGAACTTGAGACGAAAAGTAACTTTAGAGCATTTTTTCGAGTTTTCTCGATATTAATTATTTAGTGAAAACAGGAATGACACTTTGATGTCAACTAGAATAAAAGTAATTTTGATCCTATTTTCTGGAAGGAATTCTGATATGAGAACCACTGCCACTTTCAAATATTTAATACTGATAGAAAATAGGATTTACTTAGTGCTGTAAGATAATATAAAAGTTTTTTGGAAATTAATTTCTTGAGAATTTAGATGACAAACAATTTTTTATTTTTTATTTTTCATAGAGAATAAGGGTTAGACTTGGCCTCTGATATTAACTCAGGTAAAGATCGTTCTGAAATTCGTTTCACGGTAATTGTGACCGAGGACTGACAACAATTATTAATATCTTGGTGGGAATGTTAAAGAAACACCACCCTTGGTGCCTGTCAGATTAAAGATCGTTTTGAAATCTTTTCATTAACTAGATCTTTTCAGAGCTAATTATTTACGGAACATATGAGACCTTACTCGTGGTGATATAGGCTAAAAGGGAAATGATCACGAAATGAAATTCTCGAAGAACATTCTCAGAATAGTCATAACTGAAAAAGAAATATCTTTTGATGATGATAAGTAATTACAAAATTCAAATCACAGAAAAGATTAGCTACGACCTTGGAAGCTGCAATGCTCAGTCATTTGAAAGTCTGAAAGCCTTTTCAAGAGGAAGAACTTGAAAAAGAATTTAACAAAAGAAAGTTAATTAAGGCAAACAGAAGTAAGGAACCCAGACTAACAAAGAAAAGTAACATATATGGGCAGGTATTTGGGAATAAACTTAACGAACGTTAATAGGCTGTCAGGAGAGGGAAGTTATAAAACAAGTGAAGCAAGAAAGGTAAAAAGAAGCATAAAGAAAAAGAAAATCTTACCGAGATATGGAACAACTTTTGTGACATCAGGCTGTCGAGGTTTTTAAGAAAAGTTGAACCAAAATTTTTCCTCTTTCGTCCCCGAGCAGGAAAGAAAGACTTCGAGCGATCTCTCACTTCCTGGTATGTGGCGTGTTCTGAATGGTTCGCTTTTTTTTTTTTTTTTTTCTAACCTTTGATGAAATTCCATTCAAGTTTTAGTAGAGGATGTTATGCTGCTATGTATTTACTGATACGTCTGCTCTTTTGTATACCTATAGTTACAAGTACGCAGATGGACGGATGGACAGACTGACTGATACACGTGCACTCACACAAGCGCATACGCAAAAACATACATACATATATGTCTATATACATACATATACATATATATAATGTATGTATATATATTATATATATGTATAGTATATATAAATATGTGTATATACATATACATACATATAATGTATATATATACATATATATATAATTATATATATATATATATATATATATATATATATATATATATATATATATATATATATATATATATATATATATATATATATATACATACAGAGAGAGAGAGAGAGAGAAAGAGATAGAGAGAGCCACATTTATGTCACTGCAACCTGTTGTCATCAGTCTGTCAGTCTGTCCGCTGCAACAAGGGCATTCCCCTGGCAAAGAAGGTCGACAATGCTTTGTTTGCGTAACTTCTAAGTAAACGCAGACCTAAAAATTTTAGCAGAATTTCCACTGAGCATTTTTCTGGCGCCTAAATGCCACATCACGAGATAGCCCCAGGGACAAAGAGAAGATCTGGAAAAAGTTACGCAGACTCACAAACAAGGATATTGAAATATATTGCTATATATTGCGTTTGATTATCCACGTGCAATGCTAATTCTCACAAGAAGGCAAGGAACTTATCTTCCTTATTCTGCACTTTCATCTAACAATGTAACACAACTGATATGAATAGATGCCGTTATATCTATGTTGTCGTTATTGATTAGAACATATACAACCGCTTTGCTAATAAAAATGAATAAAAATTAAGGAACATCTGCAATTTTATTGTGTTCGAAAATATAATTTTCCCGTTGTATCATTACCAAACTTCATGATAGTTTTCGAACGACACATGTACCATGATTGCTGACAAAGGCAGCCACTGAATAATTAAAAAGAAAGGAATAAAATAAAAAAAGTGTCACAAGCAATATTGTTCACGGAGAGCGATTCCGTGTTATGTGACATGTCGGCAAAGAACGAAGCTTTATCACATAGTTCTGTTCCGTTCATATTTCATAAAGTTCTCCATAAAACACACGTGCCAGGGAGACCCAGTCGTTTATAGTAATTGGTCAGCAATTTTGTGAACGTTTTCCTGAAAAAATGACTGACGCCGTAATTGATATTTGGTGTTTCTCTGAAAGGCAAACTACAGGGACAATATTGTTTTGATGCAGGGTTCATTTTACTCTTTATAAAAATGCTGATTGGACGCCAGCCCTACTCCTTTTCTAGCCCAGAGCCGAGGAAAACAAGACAAGTCTGGCCAAACTTCCCAAAAATTAACAATCTAACCTCTTAAGAGTTTAGGAAAAGAGGAATAGGAAGAGAATTCCAAAGCTTGTCAGGTGAGGGAAACAAACAGTCGCTGAACCGTGTAATCTTTACAGGATTGACTAGAGTTTGACTAAATAGGATTAAGATGCACAGTCAGGGGAACACTGACTGAAGTAATATCTACAGACAAGAGACAGAGATACGTCTTGAGACTGACAGGAAATAACTTTGGAGTTTTGTTGAAGGTTATTCTTAATATTAATTATTTAGTGGAAACATGAAAGGGACTCTATCTTTGATGCCAACTAGAGTCAAAATTAATAATTTTGATTCTATTTTCTTGGAGGAATTCTGATAAGAAAACCGTTGTCACGTCACATATTTATTATTGGTAGGAAATAGGATTTACTCCATGTGCTATCAGATAATAAAAAATAAAACAGTTAAAAATTTCTTTCTTAAGAATTCAGAAGAAAAACAGTTTTTACTTTAGATGCTTGGATACAATTTGGATAAGATTTTACTTCTGATGTCAACTCGGGGGAATATCGTTCCGAAATTCATTTCTCAGGTGTCGTCACTAAAGAAAAGTTAAAGTTAAAGTCTTCCTGGGCCTCTGTAAGCTCATAGGGCAGGAGCTGATCCCCTGTTTCTTAGGCCGACAGCCAGTGGGGGACAGGCCCCAGTGCCTATGACACGTGGCCAGTGTATCGATAGGCCAACTGTTTAAACGTCACATAAATATTTTGGTGGTGATATTAAAGAAACTTTACCCTTGGTGACTGTTAGGTTAAACATCGTTTGGACCTTAATTCCTCAAATCTGCTTAAATCAGTCTTTTTACATCTAATTATTTATGGGACATGCGAAGAAAACTTTACTGATTTCAACTATAAGGGAAATGATCCTGAAACTAATTTCCAGAAGGACCCTCCCGAAAAAGATATTGCTTTTGAAGGAACAACAGAAATATTTTACAGGCTGCCCGCTCAGTGACGGTTTCCACCCCCCTATTGTCAGACTCTGGAATTCTTTTATTGCTTACTTTTCTCAGTACTCTTACTCCCGCTCATCCTTTAAAAGCTGATATATCGCTTCTTCAGGGGTTAAGCTCCAACCTTCACCTTTTGATTTTTTTTTATTTGCTTTATTCTGCCTTTGGGACAGATAAGAGACACACATACTTCATGGCAACACACACATACACACACACACACACACACACACACACACACACACACACACACATATATATATATATATATATAGATATATATATATATATATATATATATATATATATATATATATATATATATATATATATATATATTATATATGAGAAGACAGCATCTATGATGTTTGATGTTTGGACACGAGACAAATAAAATAACCAATAAATAAAGTATATTAAGCGACGATAAATACACAAATAAGTGAAAGAGCGTTCCGAACAGAAGACCTTTATTCAATGGTTAGGATCTGTATCCCTTTAATAACAAATACTGGTTTTGTAGTACACAGAAACATTATTAATTCAGGGAGGAATGTCTGGGTGGCACGTTCGCTCAGGCCAAATGATTAAGTCATGTTGTAAACCTAAATGAAAATAGCTTCAAGCAAATGACCTTTGGAATGACGCGAGGTTTGTGATGTATCATAGTTTATACTACGGTTGATGACAATGTTATGATTTAATAATGTTATAATTCAAAATGACGGAATTTGGAAGTGTAAGTTTCTCTCGGAAGGCCCTTTCGGTGATATTCATCTAAGATTAATCACGCTGCTTTTTTTTATACAGTTTATACGCCAACATCTTTAAGTGTTTCCATTTCTTTTCCCGTGAACATTAGTGACTGCAAACCCGATGTTGCTTGGGTAGTTAGAAACAAAACGAACGTCTACCCGAGAATTTCATTCATGTTTTTAATGTCACACAGTTACGATTCTTAGATTCTATTGATTTCTGTTTCTTTGGATCCCCATCTTGGGGCAAAAAAAAAAAAAAAAAGACCAAATCCATTTTTTAAACAAAATTTTTTTCAAGCGCCGCATTTTTATACCCAGGATAACAAACCCTTAGACCATGGGAAAATAAATTGCTTTCCCGTCCAACCTTTCATGAAATATTATGGTAGCTGAAGAATAGGAAGGCGTGTAAGGAGAAAATGAGTTTTCTATATAGTGTGAACGTGTAAGCCGTGATACCCCGAATGTCTAGTAAATACTGACAAGGAAGTTGGCCCGCTTCCTTTTACCATTCTAATTTAAATACGATGCTCGTTTGAAATTAATATACTTTGGTAAAAGGTGTATTGACATCTCAAAACGAATTCCGAAGTACTCCATCAAATCCATGGCTTCAGGATTAATGATGTTTATTATTGCACTTCAAATTACTGTCTGTACCGAGATTCTTGTTTTATATCCTGCTGAATTGTGAAATGTGAAGTCTCCAATTTTTCAAAACTGACATTTGTTGAACGTAAATAAAACTCGTTAGTACGATATTTTTTTTTTTACACGGAAACGCCCACAAAGGATATTACTATGGTTTGGTCAGTTAGTTATTAGTACAGATATATGTTACGGGTTTTATCGCTGATAAAAAAAATGGCAATTTGAAGCTTATGATTTTGGGTGACAAACACAGCCGTGTTAAAATGTATCAATTTTCATCCAGGACGCTTACTTTTACGGGATAAAAATGGACTATGCTAAGGATTTATAACATCGTGTGTTAACTTACTTGAAATCTAATTCTTAATATTCTATGACGCTCTTGATGGCGCGCCCTATGCTGCGCTGGAACCCGGTGCTGCCCGTCATGTCACCCCTACCCTCCCGACCCCATACCTACCCCGCCCCTACTCGGGTCGGACAGACAGGTTTGCAGGAGGAGGGTGGATGTGTCATGTCTCCCCTACCCTCCTGATCCTACACCTACCCCGCCCCCACCCAGGACGGAGAAAGAAGTTTGCAGGAGGAGGGTGGATGTGTCATATTTCCTCTACACTCCCGATCCCCTACCTACCCCGCCCCACCCAGGGCGGACAAACAGGTTTGCAGGAGGAGGGTGGATGTGTCATGTCTCACCTACCCTCCTGATCCTACACATACCCCGCCCTCAAACAGGGCGGAGAAAGAAGTTTGCAGGAGGAGGGTGGATGTGTAATATCTCCTCTACCCTCTCTATCCCCTACCTACCCCGCCCCACCCAGGGCGGACAAACAGGTTCGCAGGAGGAGGGTGGATGTGTCATGTCTCCCCTACCCACCCGATCCCCTACCTACCCCGCTCCCGCCGGGGCGGACAAACAAGGAAGATCCTCTCGGATTTTATTATAGATAATTTTTTTCTTGATGACACTGATTGCATACAGCCATTTTCATTTTCCCGTCAAACTCCACGCACATCGGTTTTGTAATAGAGCGAGTGATCAGAATATCGTCGACTCTGAATAAGCTTCCACTGCTCTTCTGCGACCAAACCTTCTCTTACCTGTCCGACGTTTTCATTCATGCACCAATCCTGTCTATTACTTTATACAAAACACAACCATAACTCTTAAAATCGTACTAAGGAACAATTATACTGTCACGTAACCCTTTAAAACCATTTTCACTTTCAGACATATCTGACACAGTCTCAACAGAAACTCTAGTGCGCTTTCACCAACAGGCAGTTTATCCTGAACTTTATCATTTCCTAAATTTCTGGAATGCTTTTCTTACCTACTCAGTAATATATATATATATATATATATATATATATATATATATATATATATATATGTATATATATACATACATATATATATATTTGTATATATATATATATATATTATATATATATATATATATATATATATATATATATATACATATATATATATATATATATATATATATATATATATATATATATATATATATATATATATATATATATATATATATATATATATATATATATATATATATTACCCTTGAAGAACGGCGTATTCAGAATGTAAAAACAGCTTAATCTGTAATCCTGTCTATAAGAGGATTATCATTTCTTTACACTTCATACTCTGCGAGGAAAACACTTTGACTCTCCAAAAGTATTAAAAGCTCTGAGTAAACTTTTGAGAGAGAGAGAGAGAGAATGGCAAAACTTCAGTCAGCAAGATTAAATGGAAAACAGCTCAGTAATTAACTTCCTTCTCTGAGAACTGACGCCTGGACGGAAGTAAATTTATAGAAGGCTGAATCATTTTCACCTTACTTTTACCACATCTTCCCGTCAAAGGTAATTTATTGATAACAAATTTATTTCTTAGTGACACACACACACACACATAACCACACACTCTTACACGAACACATACTCACACATATATATATTTATATATATACACATATACATATATATATATATATATATATATATATATATATATATATATATATATATATATATATATATATATATATATATATATATATATATATATACCGAAATTGAAGGCGGTTGCTATAAAACCCAATAGACAGCGGCAAGCAATGGCGGGGAATGACAACTCTTCATTCTTTTCCCATTTTCAAACCTATAAAATAAAAGAACAAAATTAAAAAGAGACTCGGGGTAAAAACAAAAAAGTTGTAACATGAAATTACAAAAAACTGAACAACGATAGGAAGGAACAAAGTTTACCAGAGTGCTGGAACCAAAGACCGAGTGACAACCAGGGTCTGGTTCGGCTTCAACGGAATCTCACGAGAGGTATAAAGGTGTTGACGTGGACTGAGTATTTAGTTGGGGAATAAGCTGCTTAATGAGAAGTGATTCCAGTATTACCAGTCGGTGGTCATTCGGAGCCGTCAGCACCTTTATACCTCTCGTGAGTTTCCGTCGAAGCCGAACCGGATCCTGATAGTCACTTGGTCTTTGGCTCCGGCACTCTTTGGTGAACTTTGTTCCTTCCCATCGTGCTTCAGTTTTTGTAGTTTTATGTTAAAACTTTTCGGTTATTAACCTGAGTCTGTTTTTAATGTTTGTTCTTTTATTTTATAGCCCTGAAAATGGGACTGATAAGTCTTGAAACGTCAGCTGAACAAAGTACTTTGAAAGAAATGAGAAATTGTCCTTCCCGCCATGGTTGCCGCTCTATACTTGTATGTATATACAGTATATATATATATATATATATATATATATATATATATATATATATATATATATATATATATATATATATATATATTACTAAAAGGACCTGATTCAAACTGGATGGTATCTAATGGAGTTTTTATTCAAAAAGTTACAAGCTTTCTTGGACAAACAGTCCACATTATCAAGTACGGATACTTGATAATGTGGACTGTTTGTCCAAGAAAGCTTGTAACTTTTTGAATAAAAACTCCATTAGATACCATCCAGTTTGAATGAGGTCCTTTTAGTAATTCTACTAATGCACAGAACAATTGTGTATGTGATAAAGTTAATATATATATATATATATATATATATATTATATATATATATTATATATATAAATATTATATATACTGTATATAATATTTATATGCGTGTATGTATATATATATATATATATATATATATATATATATATATATATATATATATATATATACATATACATATATTTTTGCAAGAAAAAATTTTATAACTGTAATGTAAAAATTAATCAGTCATATATACAGATATATATATAAAAATATATATATATATATATATATATATATATATATATATATATATACATATATATACATATATATATATATACACTGTATAAATATATATTTTTATCTGTATATATGACTGATTAATTTTAATAGACAGTTATAAAATCTTCCCCTGCAAAGCCATTTATATATATTTATATATATATATATATATATATATATATATATATATATATATATATATATATATATATATATATATATATATATACAACCCTGAATTCGTAATCGTAAATCCAAGAAGCATTTCTCGGTAAAATACGACGAACTCCGGTCTCCGTCGACTTTGGCCACTTCAGGATCCGACTGCAATTGCCTCAATCACCCGAAAGAAGGTTTGTGGGTGATTTAAGTGGCCCTCAATGCATCAAGGGCCATCAGCTTATGGAAAGTGATTATAAAGGGGAAATGTTCAGAGGCTTGCTGAGGGCTTTTGGGAGTCCTCGTGCAAGGGGGAGAGGAATGATTCAAGACCACATTACGTCGAGATTTTTCTGAAGTGGTGGTTAATAGGATTAAGTTTATTATAATGAGTTAATTCAATTAGTTATTCGTATGAAAATGATCGGCTTAGTTTTCGTTTTAACACCAGTTAAATGAACATCAAGAAACTTCTAGTTTTACATTCATCATGTTGGATGCAATTTGCTAGTAATTTGTCAGCCAGAATAAATTTCTGACTCTTCACCTTATTTATGTTAGTAGATGTGGTTCCAGTCACTTATTTTGATAATTACCTTTCGATAATAACAGAAGATCTGAAAGTTTTGACTGCCTAATTCATGGGAAATTACTACTCATCATGAATATTGTTATTTATACTCTTCAAATTATTCACAAAAGTCTAAAGGATGTTTTCTATTAAATTTAATAGCTAACCAATAGCTCATGAAAGGTTATTAAGATACTATTTCCACTTTCATATGGTACAAGAAGTGTTGTGAGTTAATAGTAACTTGAAATTAGATATGGTAAAGAAACAGAATAAAAAATAAAACAGAATTTCAAAAGGCATTCTGATCTATCCTACCTGCACCCTCTATTTCATTTAAGGATAAAAAGTGTAAAAGGTAAGACTCAAGTCACATTGTTAATTAACAATGATCGTGGCGAAGTGTTGATGAAACCCTGTAGGTCTAGCCATGGTGGATGACTCCCCGTCTATTATCATTATAAACTTTTTTTTTCTTTTTGTGAACCTTTGCCTTGGAGGAATTAACTTGAAATGAGTTCCCGTGATTGTCTTCTGTTTTGTGTACTTTCTGTCTAGCTCACGTCAGGGATTCATCTAAACATCTAAAGGTCTTGAAAACCTCAGTTTTTGAGATAATATCCCTCAAGCCTCTGGACATCAGATCTCTGCCAGTTCCTCATTCGAAATAATGATCTTCCCACTGTACTCCGGCCAAGAGCCTTAATACTCTACGGCTACTCTTTTTCGATACTTCTCTTTTATTTACAACTAAAAGTGACTGTGTGTGAGTTCTGTTTATTCATTTAATTTTGGCTTCTTTATAGGCTAATTAAGGTACGAAATCGGGATGACAAGGCAGAGCGTTGTGCATAGGCCTAACGACTTTGCCTTGTACAGAAAAGTAGGCGTTAGTGTAAACTTCCACCAAACAATTGCGACCTGGCGCAACTGGCAGCAGGTTCCGATGAAGCAATAGAAATTGAAGGAACTGAAAAAGTATATATACAAGGAATCTTATCGAGAAACAGAGACAGTGATAAAAAGAGATGACGCGAGAATTTATACATATTTTAAAAATTCATATATTTGCTAATTTATATTTCCATTTATTTATGATTTTACTTATTTATTTCCTCGTTTTAAACACCTGGCCGTCGATGAGGCATCAGGGATTCCAATCAAAGTTTTTATTTTTTCATTATTTAAAGCGAACGTCTCCATCAGGTGACCATCTTCCCAACAGTCCAACTGCATGGCAATGGGGCCTAAATGAGCCCGAATGTCAACAAATTGAATTCGTTATTATATTTCTAATTGCGCTTTGTTTTCAATGTTTTCATATTTTTCGTCTAACATTTACGGTATTGCCCAATTAAAACCTGTGCCATTATAACTCAGCAGGGTTATCAGCCTTCCATTTGCATGGAAATGGTCCTAACGAGGCTGAGAACCATCCGGGTACGTTCCTTACCGCATCTTCTAGTGAACGAGAAAACGTTATCATCAGCTTATTGAGACAATTTTGTCTAGACGTTTACACTTTTCCCATTCAGATCCTTAGAAAGAACGTCTCCACATTTTTATATAATCCACCCACTGCCGTTATACATTTTCCCCAAGATCCACGACGCTGCTCCCGCGTTGACTAATGTTCCCTAACATTACGGCAAGTGTCGTTTGTTAGGTCTGAACGAGGCGGGAAACCAACCGAGTACGTTCATTACCGCATTTCCAGTGAATGAGAAAACTCTATCTGTCTTTTGAAATCATTTTTTCGAAACGTTTACATTTCTCCCGTCCAGAGTCATAGAAATTATGAAAAGGTTTATATTCCTCCCATTGGCATTATGCATTTGCCCCCAAGATCCTTGACGCTGTCCCCACGTAGACTAATGTCCCCTAAGATTAAGGTAGGTATTGCTTGTTGGTAGGTAATGCAGAATCCATAAACTGGCCGCGGTCTGATCTTCTAGG
>JANJGK010000002.1:83727580-83737580 GCA_039081455.1 Macrobrachium rosenbergii | reverse complement strand
AATGGCAAATATTAAAGAGAAGTGTCATTCCAGTTAATGAAAGATATCGTTTTAAAAATGGCAGGCTGGTTTGCTCCGTGAATGAGTACATGCACACTGCGCTTTTATATGTATGCATGCATACATCCTTGAGCGTTGTGTATGCAACGAATATACAAACAAAAGAAAGAATGTGTCATTGGAAATATAGTTGCCATTCAACGATGAGACTGTGTCAAAGAATTTCTTTTACAGGGCAAATCTTGGTACTACAATGCATTCAAGAGTATCGCAAGCATATCCTGACAATGACAGATATACCATAGAAACATAAAAGTACATCGAATGTGCACCATAGTTTTTTCTTTATAGCAACGTGAACAATGAACATATGACGTTAATAAAAGCAGTAACTTGCTTACAAATAGATCACAAAAATAAACAGTTGGGGTAATTGCAATTTTCCTTTGAGAATAACTATTCGTAGAAACATATCAAAAGAAATAGATAACCTGTTCCTGACTGAGAAAGCATATTATATACATTTTACATAACCCAAATCAAAGACAAGTTTCAGTCCAGACATGGAGGGCAGGATCTTTAACAGACAACCGTGAGGATTATGAGATATATTTGATCGTTGAGAAATAGTGGGTTTCTTACGTTTATCACTCCCCAGTGATGTACTAGGCGCTAGATTTTACTTCATAAAGATATCGGGGAATATGATGCTTCTCCTAAGCTTGCTACAGTTACTTGTAGCAATTACTTGTACAATTACTTGTACAATTACTTGTAGCAATTACTTGAACAATTACTTGTACTATTACTTGTAGCAATTACCTGAACAATTGCTTGTACAGTTACTTGAACAATTACTTGTACAATTACTTGTAGCAATTACTTGTAGCAATTACTTGTACAATTGTAGCAATTACTTGAACAATTACTTGTACAAATACTTGTAGCAATTACTTGTACAATTGTAGCAATTACTTGAACAAGTATTTGTACAAATACTTGTAGCAATTACTTGTACAATTGTAGCAATTACTTGAACAATTACTTGTACAAATACTTGTAGCAATTACTTGAACAATTACTTGTACAATTACTTGAACAATTCCTTGTACAATTACTTGAACAATTCCTTGTAGCAATTACTTGTACAATTACTTGTAGCAATTACTTGTACAGTTACTTGTAGCAATTACTTGTACAATTACTTGTAGCAAGTACTTGTACAATTACTTGTAGCAAGTACTTGTACAATTACTTGTAGCAATTACTTAAACAATTACTTGTACAGTTAATTGTAGCAATTACTTGTAGCAATTACTTGAATACCAGGAATGGCTCTTCACACCGTTATTTCGTCTCTGTTGATTGGAGAGAGACCAGACCTCCTCAGTATCACTCTAAATCCCTTGAACACCTTATCATACATACTAGCCGCCTAAAGGCAAGGGCCCTTGCTGGCATAAGGCTGGCTTAATCAAAGCCAAACATCAAATTAGGACCTCAATATTTTACTCATTTGCGTATATTTTTATCTACTTATTAATTTATTAATTTATGTTTTGTTTTTAACAAAGGGTCTTTTCTTTCTGCATTTCCTATTATCTTTTATAACAACTTTCAAATGAAAACCATGTTCTTTGGAAGGTTGCATATGTGTGTGTGTGTGTCTGTGTGTGTGTTGTCAAATCAGGTCAGTTACACATGGTATTCCTTCTGACGTCAGGGGCAACCTCCAAAAATAACGGAAAATAGAAAGAAAAAACTTGGTGGTTCTGTTCTCTCAGAGGCAAGGTCTGCAGAGTGACATAAAAGAATAACGAGCAAAGGAGATCCCTGAATAAAAAAAAAGGTGAAAAGTTTGTATATATGGTTATATCGAAATAGTCTGGAGGCCAATAGGTAGTCTTTACTCTTTAGTGCTCCAGTTCTTATTCTGGCTCGCTGTTTCCACCTAAAGTGAACTTTTAGAACATTTCCAAGATTCTCAAACTTCCTTCTCCATTTGTTTCTGTAAGGCTTCCTTTTGTAAGATATGGCCATAAATGCTATCCAGAGTTTTGGAAAAAGAAACCAAGAATGATCGTGAAAAAGTAAAACAGTTTCCGACTGCCGTCGTCTCTTTTTAACGATCCATAGATGCGAGTTGTAGACAAGGATTGGATTTGTCTTCCAGGGCTCGCTGAAGCAAGGCAGAGAATCTTGTATATCTTCGAAAGTTTCATCTGTCTCTAATGATGTACCCAAGCAATGTTATCATGGCTTACTCTCAAATGCTGCCGGCGTTGCTTAACGCAACAGCAAGTTGGAATCATTTTCCAGAAATAGTTCTTCCTTCGTTAGTGTTGGAAAATCTCTTGAGCATCCACTGGATTTTAAAAATTTCTCCACTTCAAGAAGATGATAAGAGAGAGAGAGAGAGAGAGAGAGAGAGAGAGAGAGAGAGAGAGAGAGAGAGAGGTGCGGGGGGAGTGGGCAGGGTTCTGAGAAATAACTTGGCGATATTTAGTACTGAAAGCGGGTACACTTCTGACGGAATAAAACGGACAGGTACATTGGTGACTTAAGTTTCCCTGATTCGTGGAAACGATGATAAATATAGAGACAGAGCGATGGTTTCAACTCTCCATTAATAAACAAAGAATGACATATTTGCTCATGTTACTCTGCTCCATGGAAAGGATCAATTAAATAGATAGATAGATAGATAGATAGATAAAAAGATAGATGTACAGATGAAAAGAAGGGGGACTTCTGGAGAGTATTTCGACATCAGTCAGATTGAACACTGTTAAAGCCATCTCGAGTTGAATATGACTAACGTTCATGCAAAGGAATTAAATAAAAAGATAGATAAATGGGGACTTCCGTGGAGTAACTCTCTCTAAACATAAAAATCTTAAAGTTTGTTCCCATCATTATTGTAAGTATCCTTATCCTAAGAGGATAAGGAATGAATTCCTTGCAAGGGGGCACAACGTCTAGTTTTCAAATATTCAAGGAAATCCTTCCCTAAATGGGCAGGATTCTGAATGACACCTGAATATGAAATGACACTGGTAACCAGGATGGAAAATTGTTAAACTTTTATCGCCTGATTCTGTTTGAAATAAAAGGTGAATTATTTCTTTTATTTCTAATACACAAAAGACTAATGCATTTAATGCATTAGTCTTTTGTGTATTAGAAATAAAATAAATAAATCACCTTTTATTTCAAACAGAATCAAGTGATAAAAGTTTAACAATTTTCCATCCTGGTTACCAGTGTCATTTCATATTCAGGTTTCATTCAGAATCCTGTTTTTTTAGGGAAGGATTTCCTTGAATATTTGAAAACTAGAAGTTGTGCTCCCTTGCAAGGAATTACGCTTTTAAATTTGGGAGAAATTTTGATTTATAAAAGGTAATGTTAAGATGAAAGTGACACAAAGTACTGTAAAATCTTCTGCATCAGATTGTAAGTAACTTGAAGCTCCAGTTGCATAATGTAAATACACACACACACACACTAACACATAGACACAGTGAATGTATGAATGTAAACAAAAGGGAAAGAAGAAACTGCAGCCAGAGATCTTTGCCAAACAAGCAAACAATCGACAACCAAAAATTTTGAATAGTTGAATGATCACCTCCACAATCCAATTATCCTGTTTGCATAAACCCTTGCTCAAATTGAAAGTACAGCATGACTTTCGATTCATAATACTGGATTCAATTATATATCTTTTTAACAATATCTTCACACTACAATACCTCTCTAGAATTTTCCCAATCAAGAGAATGATTACAAATACTGACGTGTAGAAAAAGGGTTCTGGGCATATTTCCCAAGCGGACACAACATATATGTTGTTTTAATCTGACTGCCAGCTTTTTAGCACTTCTTTTTTACTAGAATTCCAATTGATGATCTGTTTTATTTTTTAACCCATGTGTTATATAAGGAGGAATTTTCTATCTCACCTAACACTGTTTTAGAAATAAACTCTTCCTGTTCCTCATCTATTTCTCAGTTTAATACTTGGTCTAGGTCGCTGTTTTTGCTGGGCCTTTTCCAAGTGGAACTAACGCTCATTGAAAGGTTCATCTTATAATTTGTTTTGGTAGATGGTATCTGGACGGATGCCCTTCCTGGCACAATCCCTCTTTATTCATTAGGGCTTGGAAAAGGTACAAAGCATTGCTAAATTTTATAAATAAGCAATTTCCCATTTTCAGTTCACCCTAAGTAATAAACCTGGAAATTCCTAGTATCCTCATATACGTGGGAATGGTGCCCATAGCTAAATTGTGCCTATTGATTTATGTGGCGGAATTCACAGAGAACTCGTACTCTTAGGATAACGCGTTTCCTGTATGTGCAAGACCTAGCTGCCTTAGGCCAATGACCCCTAGTTATGCTTATGCTTTTATGGAGTTGAAACCGATGAGACAAAGTACTCAGTGCCTTAATCCTGTCCATTGGTGGATGTAGTCCGTACCTAAAGAGATGTCCACCTACCAGGTGGCAGGTGCTTGTGGACTAAGTTTTGGGCCATAATCCAGGTAGTACCACCAGTAGGTTGCAGTTAAGAGATGCCATGTAAAGGCTGTAGTCAGACTGCATTTTTCAGTGTTATAAAGTGTCTATAAAAAGTGGAGAAATAGCTACCTTTTAAACTGTTTTGTTTAAAGAGCAACCTTTCATAGAAGTGGATTTAAGGCTGTGGATTGATATTAGGCCACTTTTCCTTTCATTCATTTTTATTTGTTTACTAATTCACTTTTATTTTTTGAACTCTCCCAGTTGCCTTACATTTGTACTGGCAATGACGAGTTGGAGTTTAAAGCATTCTCTGTAACTCGCAGTATCTTGAAGCGAGTTCCAACCACTTGAGGGCGTAAACTCAATCTCTTACTTATTTTCCAGCTATATTAGCGATCCGAAGTATCCTGTCTCATTATGTATGCGCTAGCGAACTTCAAATGAGCCTTATGTATAGCTGAAAAAGAACGCACGTATACGAAAGCATTTTCTGTTTGTCTAAATATATTTATATGTTTATCAATTTCAGATATTGTGGGTAATCATGACCAAAGCACCACCGTCGGTTGAATATCTCTGGAATGGAACAAAATGAGGTCCTCTCTCGCTGTATGTCTTCAATTATCCTCGTCTAATCTTACAACATCAGCTCAGGAAAGTTGGGAGGTTTCCATCTTAATGCACTACTGGGATCTTACCGAAGATGGTGAAGCTTTACTTGCGGCGAAACTATTGCACGATAGAAGTTTGATTGATTGAGTCAGAGGTAACCGAAGAGGGAAAGCAGTCTCCGATCATGTTTCAAGATTCCCATTTTTAATTTACTTTAAGATAACTTATTCTTAACACTGAATGGTTATTAGAACGTTATTCCTCTCCAAGTAGTTGTTCATGTGATTCAAAACTTCAAGGTTACTATGCCTAAACCTTTTAATATTACATCAATGGCGAATGGTCTTTATACTAAGCATCGTTGGTTACGTGACAGTCCAGTGATGGAATTTACAGAGTGAATTCTGACAGAGCTCTTGAATAGTCAAAATTGACACTTTTGATTAAAAAGGCGACTAATCCAGGAGTGACGTACGAGCAATGCTGAATATATTTTCCCTCTCTCACTTTTGCATTTGTAATAAAACTTACGATGTTTGACCTTCTTTCAAGGTGGTACATAAAATTAAGGAATGGAAAACGTCTGTCACCGCTTTTTCCATTTCTAAGAAGGTTGATTACGTATGATTACTTAAAGACGACCGAGCGATTTGTTTTAATGAAATTTATCTCCAAAATTTATGAATGGCCATGAGGACCGTGAAGTACTTATTCTCTCGAATACAATATATGTTACAAAGCATCAAGAGATCCAGTTGAACACCCAGAACTTTAAAAACAATAGCAGAGGTTAAAGGCCGAAATTTTGGATATTGTCAAAGAAAGACTGAAGTCTTGTGGTTCGTAAGCAATAATTAAGATCTCTCGAAGGCTACGAAACCCTGCAAAGACTGAGTAATCCAACTCCAATCATCCCCACATCTGGGCCTCTTCCAAAATTTAATCGTTTGTTAGAGGTCACAATGCTCACCTTTGGTGAACATTTTCGCAAAGATTTCTTTTCCTTCTGTAAATCTTCACCTGAAAATCCTTATAAACGTCAACTGACTGCAAGGCCGAGAAGCCTCCAAAGGTAAATCGGCCTGCAAACGGTGACAAATTAAAGGAAGAGGTGATAAATGTATAATAAATAGGAGGGAACAGAAACTAAAACTGATATACCTGAATTCAGGAGACGCCAACAGAGAGCAGGATATGATTTCAATCCTCATTTAAACATCTGGAGACCAGAAGACTCCACAACTGCACTAGGAAAAGTGCTCCGTATTTTAGTTTCAGCTAAAATAAAACCCTTATCAAAATTAATTGTATTAAACCTGATACTAAGCAACGGCACACTGCTTGCAGCAGCAACCCGCCTAGCGTTGCGAGCAAAAATAGCTAGTTCAGTACAGAAGGGTCCAGCTGATGTTGATCATTATAGTACATTTGATGCAGATATCACAATTACCTTACTTTACATCTATGCCACGCGTCAGCATTAAGAGTTAGCAAGATTATATATATATATATATATATATATATATATATATATATATATATATATATATATATATATATATATATATATATATATATATATATATATATATATATATATATATATATATATATATATATATATATATATGTATATTTTTTTTTTTTTGCATAATCTTGCTAACATGCAAACCTAAAGAAAAATATAAAACATTCAATTAATAAGGCACGCAGACAAACAGTATACTGAGCCACAGCGTACCCTCATCTAAATTTGTTGGTAAAGGCATTTAACAATCTAGCAAGGTATGCAAATACCGAACATTTTTTTCAACCCTGCTACGGAAATAATATTCAAAACTGAGTGGGAAGTAATATTCATTACTGAGTGGGAAATAACATTCAAAACTGAGTGGGAAATAATATTCAATAGTGAGTGGGAAATAATATTCAAAACTGATGGGAAATAATATTCAAAACTGAGTGGGAAATAACATTCAAAACTGGGTAGGAAATAATATTCAAAACTGAGCAGGAAATAATATTCAAAATTGAGCAGGAAATAATATTCAAAACTGAGTAGGAAATAATATTCAAAAGTGAATAGGAAATAATATTAAAAAATGAGTGAGAAATAGTATTCAAAAGTGAGCAGGAAATAATATTAAAAAATGAGTGGGAAATGATATTCAAAACGAGTGGGAAATAATATTCAAAACTGAGTAGGAAATAATATTCAAAACTGAGTGGGAAATAATATTCAAAAGTGAACGGGAAATAATATTCAAAACTAAGTGGGAAATAAATAATATTCAAAACTGAGCAGGAAATAATATTCAAAACTGAGCGGGAAATAATATTCAAAACTGAGCAGGAAATGATATTCAAAACTGAGTAGAGAGAGAGAGAGAGAGAGAGAGAGAGAGAGAGAGAGAGAGAGAGAGAGAGAGAGAGAGAGAGAGAGAGAGCACACATGAAGTGAAAAATAAAATAATCTAATAAGTTTTTGTCAAAGGCACCAAAAACTTCCTAATCCTTTTAACAACCGGAAAAAATGATTAAAACTTTTTCATCCAAAATATTACGGTCCCTGGAGCTTTGCTTTTCGTATCACCTTGGAAAAAAAGTAAAAGAGAGAGCTTAGAGAAAAGCCGGTAAGGAACAACAGAGAATACAAACAGAAGAACGGGTGACAGAAAACAGAAGTGAAAGGTTCTAGTTAAAAACAGAGGAGAGGAAGGTCTTGTCTGGGACGAGTCAGCAGAATTGGGATACTCTTTGTTTATTTATTTTTCTGTTATTTTCTATTACTAAGTTTCTTTATTTCTGTAAAGAAAACGCGGTCATTATTTCAGTTCTTATATTTATCATTAATAAAAATTGACATTCATTTTCAATGTCTCTTCTTCGTGACTTTCAGGTTGAAAACTGAGTAAGAATAAGTTTATCACTGCACTGTAAATCTTTCACTAAACTCCTAATTATGTATATGTTTATAATACTAATAAAAATGCTGAAGACTTTATCGTTCAGTAAGTGTTCAACAGAGAAAGAGTGAATCTTACACTCAATCGTAGTCAGTAACAATGTAATATTGAAAGTGCATTCTTACCATTTATAAATACAAAAATGCACATGGAATGCATGCCTGCGCTTACTACCAGACGACGTCTTCGTGCTTTCAGTGTACCTGGAGCGTGGAAAGGCACCAGGCACCAATAAGCATAGAAGGTCTTTCCCGCCTAAATAGCCATGGAATTAGTTTGCAATTTAGGCTGTGTCAGAAACGTAAAGGGAAGAAGATCACCTTTGTTTACTTGGGAGGGAGTAACGGGAGAGAGGGAGTCAGGAGGTAGACAGGGACTAAGAAGAATGAATTTCTGAACTTAGCGAGTCCAGTTCTGGACGTAAGCCTTCTCTGGGATTGGTTCCTTGAGGAGGACATTTTCATTACTCCCGAGCGAGCAACATTTCGGCTCTATGGAGGCAGACAAAACGCTGACTCTCACTTACAGCAACACAAATATGTGTCGCGATAATAATAATAAAACACCTATTAGTAAAAGCTTTAGATTAAAAGAAAACTACGAATCAGTATAGAATGTGCAATCAATATATAGAATAAAAATTTGCGGCTCATGTTATCTCCTGTAAAATATTTAATCAGTTCTAAGCTGGAACACTATATGCCTTGCACCTTAGATAATTATCTCCTATAGAGTTCTTTGAGCCATCAATATAGCTAATAAACCTAATTATCTTAGATAGTTATGGAGGACAAAAGGCAATTTTTATAAAAAGTGTAAACAGGGAAGCGTTAATTAAGGGTTGTTTATACTGAAGACGGAGTGTTAGTATTTTGACAAAATTTTTTCTTGATTTCCATTGTTCTAATTACTTTATCCAAAGAATCGAGAGAAGATGAACATAATAAAACTTATCTTTTCACATTCCGAAGATCATTAGAAAGTATTATTTAATGGAACGTTTTAATGAAATGCCCTTAAAAACCTCAGTAAAAGTTGTGAAATAAAAAAAATAAAACCAACTGGAAAAACCTTTATAATAATGGTATGCAAAGACTAGAATTGCAAGGAAATTCCAAGAAAACTTGAAAGGATACATTAATAACAAATCTGTAAGAAATTTTCGACAAACTTTGACAGACGGATTCGGTCGCAAGCGAAGATGAATGAATGAAATGATCTGTACCTTGGAATTAAGTCATATTGTAGCTCTCCTACTAAAGGGAATGAATAGAATGTCTCTCTCTCTCTCTCTCTCTCTCTCTCTCTCTCTCTCTCTCTCTCTCTCTATATATATATATATATATATATATATATATATATATATATATATATATATACTGTATATATATACATTATATATAAATATATATATATATATATATATATACAGTATATATATATATATATATATATATATATATATATATATATATATATATATATATATATATATATATATATATATATATATATATATATATATATATATATATATATATATATATATATATATATATATGTGTGTGTGTGTGTGTGTGTGTGTGTTTTCTCAGAGAGAGAGAGAGAGAGAGAGAAGAGAGAGAGAGAGCATATGAAGTGAAAATAAAAAAAACCCAGTAAACTTTCGTCAAAAAGCGCCAAAAACTTCCTAATGCTTCTAACTGTCAAAAAAATGTTAAAACTTGTTCATTAAAAAAAATACGATCCCGGGAGCTTTGCTTTTCATATCACCCTGAAAAAAAGTAAAAGAGAGAGTTTAGAGAAAAGCCGGTAAGGAACAAAGAGGAATACAAACAGAAGAACGGATTACAGAAAACGGAAGTGAAAGGTTCTTGTTAAAAATCGAGGCGTGG
>JANJGK010000002.1:83680080-83720080 GCA_039081455.1 Macrobrachium rosenbergii | reverse complement strand
AATTAACGCTTCCTAGTTTCCATTTTCATAAAAATAGCATTTCATCCTCTACATCCATTTAAAATAATTAATTTTATTAATTATAATGATGGCTTGAAGGACTCTATAGGAGATAATGATCTAAAGTGAGATTTGTAGTGACCCAAACTTAGACTTGATTAAATATTTTTGAGGAGATAACACGCTCAGCAATTTTATTCCAGTTATTCGCAGAACAATTTATTTAACTTCAAAGTTTCCTTTTAATCTAAGCGTTTCCTATCAGGACTTTTATTATTATTATCGCGACAGATACTGGCGTTGCTGTAAGTCAAAGTCAGCGTTTCGTCTACCTCCATAGAGCCGAAATGTTGCTATATAGCTCGGGAGTAATAAATATGTCCTCGTCAAGGAACCAGTCGCAGGGAAGACTCACTTCCAGAACAGGACTCGCTACGTTCAGAAAGTCCTTATTCTTCGTTCCTGTCTCAATCCTTAATCCCTCTCACCCGTCACTCTCCTTGGAGCAAACATAGATCTTCTTCCGTTTGTTTCTGACTCAACCTCAAGTGCAAGCTAATTTCACTACTGTTTAAACAGAAAAGACCCTCTTAGGAATTCTATTAGGGGATGATGCCTTGGTGCTGCTAGAAGCATCACTACTTCTCAGCCTTCTCTGCTAACTTTTAGGAAAACAGCACAGAGAGACAGGGAGACACACACACCTCAAGACGCTCCCTGCTAATTAAAATTTGACAATTAAACTCGTCAGGGTCAGTACTCTCACTCGCTAAGCCTCTCCAAAGCGCCTTCCTTAATCTGTTTTTATGACTTTGCTGGTCGAAAATATCCTCTTCCCAGACAGAGTCCTTCTTTCCCGGGTCCTTCTCACGCTCCAGGGACACTGAAAGCAATAAGATGTTGCTTGACAGTTCCATTTTCATTTTGGTCTTTAAAAGTATTATAACTGCTATTTTCAGTATTACGTTATTACAGACTAAGGCGCAATTCAAGATTTACTCCTGCTCTAATTTTTCACTTACGAAATAATAAACACTTCAGTATTCTACTCAGTATTATGAAGAAATACATAAATATGAGTTCAGAGAAAGACTTACATTTCAGTTACAAAATATTCTTGCTCAGTTTTTTAACTTTAAAATCATGAAGAAGGTAGATTTTGAAAGTCATTCATTTTTTTATTATCGATGATTATAAGAACTGAAAGGACGACTGCTTTATAGTAAGAGAGAGGCAGAATCTTATTTATAAAAACAATGAAAAGAGAAATAAGAAGAGAATCCCTTTTTCCTCGACACTTCTCCCTCCACCAGGCAGCTTGTTGCCGACTCGGCCGAGACAAGACCGTTCCCAGGCCTCTATTTTTAACAAGAACCTTTCACTTCTGTTTTCTGTCACCCGTTCTTCTGTTTGTATTCTCTGTTGTTCCTTACCGGCTTTTCTCTAAGCTCTCTCTTTTACTTTTTTTTTTTTAGGGTGATACGAAAAGCAAAGCTCCAGGGACCGTAATATTTTGAATGAAAAAGTTTGAATCATTTTTTTCCGGTTGTTAAAAGGATTAGGAAGTTTTTGGTGCCTTTGACAAAAACTTATTAGATTATTTAATTTTTCACTTTGTGTTTCCCCCCCTCTCTCTCTCTCTCTCTCTCTCTCTCTCTCTCTCTCTCTCTCTCTCTCCCTTTCAGTCTCTGTGTATATAAACATATGCATTCTCTCTCTCTCTCTCTCTCTCTCTCTCTCTGTCTTTCTGTGTATATAAACACACGCATTCTCTCTCTCTCTCTCTCTCTCTCTCTCTCTCTCTCTCTCTCTCTCTCTCTATATATATATATATATATATATATATATATATATATATATATATATATATATATATATATAGCACACACACACAAATATATATATATATATATATATATATATATATATATATATATATATATATATATATATATATATGTGTGTGTGTGTGTGTGTGTGTGTGTGTGTGTGTGTGTATATACATATATAAGTTTCCTTATAGTCCTTTCATCATCATCAGTCGGCAACTGATATTTAAGATGTGAACATACCAGTGACGCTCACGTAACCTATGTAGGGAATATATGAAAGAGCAAACAATATTGGGCTTATAATACATTACCTAAGTAATGTTATTGTTGCCTATATCGCTTTAATTAGAAATTTATGATAGTGGAAACTAACAGTTTTCTCAAAGAAGTTTCGTATCATTCTGGATCTTTGTAAATCTTTACCATTTTAATATTTTTAACTGAGTGTTCTTGTTCGTAGTGAGAGGTTTCAATAATGGGACATGGTACTTTGTTAAGTTGTAAAAGCCCAATAGATTTCTAAAGCCCATACGAGAAGCTCATACTATTTGTAAGGGAATTTTATGGATATCTTTTTAATTACAATTTTTTTTCTTCTCTACATCCCTTAATGATAAAATGCTAAGTCATTAAAGCTGCTCTTTTTAAGGCTAAATTCCCCTGGGGTTCATAAATAGGTCTGTGAGTTGAATGAGACTAGTTGTATCAGAAACAAAACGAACAATTCTCAAGTTATATAATTTGGAGGATATCTGAATGCTTATCGAGCTGTATCAACCTATTCAGCCCTTCCTATTTTTGTCTTTCACTCCTGACGGAAAGGATTGACATTCAACCTTGACTTTGAAAGATAGAGTCAAAACGCATTCGACATTCACTTACAGGAAACAGGAATATTCTTTTAAATTCTCTCTTTTATCAAGTTCATATTTTTTGGATGTGTCACCCGGCGGGTAAAATTCAAACGTTTGTGACTTTTTTATTTTTTTTTTTATTTTCGGGGAATCCAAAGGACATCTGTATAGAAGTCAATATATCAATATTCATTTTTTTCTGGTTGGCGGCTCGACATTGATCTAGTCCTCGCTTGTTTCTGTATTCTATATATCTTTTACGTCAGAAGAGAGAGAGAGAGAGAGAGAGAGAGAGAGAGAGAGAGAGAGAGAGAGAGAGAGAGAGAGAGAGAGAGAGAGAGAGAACTAGGATTATTATTCATCCCAGGTATTTTGATAGAGAAAATTCGAATGATGGATTTCCCCAAGAAATTTCGACTTCACATCTGTCTTATAAAACTTGACAGGGGAATATTTGTAAATCAAATATAATCACTCAACCTCAACCTGTGTGAGGCCGAAATTTATTTGAGAGAAATTTATTTGATAGAAATTTATTTGAGAGAAATTTATTTGAGAATCATTCATTTGAATTTTTTGTAACATTCAAATAGCTGGAATGAATGAAAATACATGTTCTCTCTCTCTCTCTCTCTCTCTCTCTCTCTCTCTCTCTCTCTCTCTCTCTCTCTCTCTCTCTCTCTCTCTCTCTGTCATAAAAAATATATAGAATACAGGAACTACTGAAGACTAGATGTAGGTCGAGCCACCAACCCCCCCCCCCCAAAAAAAAAATTAATATTGGTATGTTGACTTCTATACAGATATCTTTTGGATTTCACGAACAAAAAATTATATATTTTGAATTTTACCAGCTACGTGACAATCAAAAACAGTGAACCTGATAAAAGGAGGTTTTTAAAAGAATATTCTTGTTTCCTATAAGTGAATATCGAATACCACGTAGGTGTATATGTACGTAAACTACAAGATGCAGATACCAGTTTCTTGTCTTACCATGAAACTGTTTCTCCTCGACAGAGGTCTCTTGGTAAGTAAGGGTAAATGGAGAACCAAGCTTCTTGTTCGAAATCAATGTTTAGTCCACAATCTCGCTGCATTAATATTTTTCCTTCCTTAGAGCTTCAACTGGATTGTGGCTTATTTCTCCCTCAGACGCAGGTCCATTGCGTAATTGAGGAAAGGAGATATTCTTCATTTCATTTCTTATTCGGATGATCAAAGAGTTCTACGGGGGATAAACCCCCCGTCCCCCCCTCAAAAAAGAGTAACAGGAAATCGTGACTTCAAGTGATATACTGAATATGGGAGATGTATTTCCGCAGATCTGGAAATGACGCCCAGAGGATTTCGAATACAAAGTCAAAATACTTTTTGTAAATAAAATTCAACATATCTGAAAGCATCACTGAAGGGGTTTTCTTGTTTCTATATCCAAGTGAAAGGCTCGAGTTTCGGTCTCGCAGAATATGATTACCTCGCGTTCGAAGTTTGGGCTCAGCAAAAGAATATATTCTTCGTTTTTCCCTCTTGTCAGGTTCGGTTTTTTAATTCTCAGTGTCCCCAATCCGTTAAAATTCAAGGGTTTTGGGTTTCTTTGTAATTCAGTTGGCATTTTTGGGAAGTGAATAATTCGATTTTTTATATTTTTCATCCCAGTTTTGAAGGAATAGCATCTGGTTGAAATAGGCTGCTATAATCCACATCTCTTCATTTCATGTAAGGATTCTTTTTTCCGTGCCAGGTGTGCATAATTACTCGAGGTTGACTGACAAGGAAATAATTCACACATTTCAGAGCGCCTTTATAATATATGACTAGATATACCTTAGAAGAGAAACTAATGACAAAGAGTTTTTTCGCGCCATGTTTGTTCAAAGGGACAAGTGCTGAAAAGAAATTAATTTGAATACACGACTTCCTTTGATTTCAGAGAGAGAGAGAGAGAGAGAGAGAGAGAGAGAGAGAGAGAGAGAGAGAGAGAGAGAGAGAGAGAGAGAGAGAGAGAGTCTTTGAATTTTTATCCAGCCCAGATATACTACTATATTCTAGATAAACTGAAATAGTATGGGAAGGTAAAAGACTTCCCTTAGATTCTCCTAATGAAGTTCGACGTCGCACTTGTCTAGTAAAGAATGGCTTCAAAAAATCGTAAAACAGATAAAATTGATCTACCTTGAACATGTTTTCGGTACAACCAGGCAACAGTAACTTGAATGAGAAAGCCTTTTTCCGTAAGATGAAATACCTTCACTCCTCGTTAACACAAATACGAAACTACATTATTTTCCTGCCAGAGTTAAGTAATGGGCTAGATTTGAGTAACTAAGATTAAAAGAAATTAAAACTGAATTCATGTCGCTGGGAAAGAAAACCAATTTAAGAAGCCAGGTGATATTTGGCTAAAGATATATGTAATCGAGTTATGATCACTGACAAAAGTCCGTGACTTAGGTGAAGTGCTGGGCTGTAATTTGTATCTAAGTACTCAAATCAATAATACTGTAAAAGCCACTAGTCATAAACCTAAAAATATTACTATTAACTTACAGATTATCTCAGGAGTGTTCTACAAGAAAACCTGTTACTAATTGTATCATCAACAGAGTGGATTATTGCATCTCTATCATAATCTTCTAAAGATACAACTTATGAAGATTCGAAGTACATTTAATCGAGCAGCGAGGTTAATAAAAGGTGCTTCCCCTAGGAATAGGACTGCCCCTGTACTGGAGCAACGCTGGGTCTTATCAGAGCTAGAATAATGTTTAAAATATGTGTAATGAATCATCAGACCATCAAGACTGGGGCCCCAAAATTCTTAAAAGACTTTTCGTACATTGTACAGCCAACGGGCGGAGTCACAATAGGATAAGCAACGAATGGTTTAAAGTTTTTCTTCGAATGTTGGTTCTGAAGCCTTCGAATATGCGCCCCATTACTGTAAAATACTCGTTATATCAGGAGAACTCAAATGATCAAGTCATTCAAGACAAAATTGATTTTTAGAGTAATGACAGTGTGGATTTGACAATTAATATGAAATACAAATAATTCTCTGAATATCACTGCAAGGCTGTGTATATGATTGTGTAAGTGTAACTGTGACAGTAACAGTGTTGTCATATGATTTGCATTTAACCTAACAACGCGTATTAAATCTATATAAAATAAGTATTTCATCATTACCTCAATGGGTTTTCTTTTGTCCACAGTAACGCCGGCTGTGTAGATATCTGTTGATATCACAAATTAAAATCTGTCCATCTTCGTGCCTTTTTTATACAGTATTGTGAAATCTTTGTTAATGCTGCTTGCCTAAATGTTTTACAGTGGGATACAATATCCTTCTCGCGAGGGTTGTTTTGAGATTTAGTTACTACCCTTTAATTTATAAAGCATATTCTGCTAATTCACAGGTAAGTATGGTAATCTGCATAAACTGTGTGGAGAGCATTGGCTTCAATCGAAAGCAGTTATAGGAATATGCTCCTTTATGCCCTAATCTAGGAACAAGAAGAGAATAATGAGAGACCTTGGATCATGCAAATTTAATGATTATATAGAGTTAGGCCTAAAGTTAGGAAAAATTAACCAGAAAAATGAAAAGTACTTGAGAGACATACAAAATATGGAAAAAACAGAAGTGAAAGGAGAAGTCAATGCAGAGTCAACTCAGAATATCTATATGAGAGTCGAGGAAAGCATGAAAGAATAAACTTGTTATAATAGCACAGAAAAAATAGCGCTTATTGGAGCTAGACTGAGCGCGCTAGAACTAAAAGATCGGAAAAGATCAAAGGGGGAAGAAAATAAGTTAATACGTTGTGAGTGGGTAAACAGAAATTTGGACCATATTTTGCTTTAGTGCTAGCACACAATATTAGGAGCTGACTTAGCTTAATGCAGCGCCAATAGCAGAGAGATAAAGAGAAACTAATAGCTATTATGTTAGCCTACTTTTAACAGAAGGAGGACGTTGAACATTTAAGAGAAATTCGCCAAAAGCAAATGGTACCACAAACCAATTAAATTTCGACATGCACAATCGAAGTCAAAGAACGAGCTATGAAACCGTTACAAAGGCAAACCACTTCCACTACTACTGCTAGTTTTGAAACAATCCACTTTTCATGAACAATACAAAGCTCGACGATCTAAAGGCTTTGATTCTATTTCACATTCATTAATAGTATAGACCATTCACTAGTACACAGTGAGTTGTTATATAATCAAAATTCTGAAGGATCTTTGCAAGATGTTTTAGGATAGACTAGTTTGCTTAATTCGTGAAATAAATGTTTTTCTTTTTTTAATTATTGAATTATTAGACAAATAAATGAACTGTGGAGAGAACATGCCAGAATCGAAAACCGGTGTGAGGAAGTATAGCTTTTACACGTACACGATTTCAATTACTGACAATATTAATTTTAGCAAAGGAATCCATTTCATGAAATTCTGGTTCCACTGTCTTCCCTGTTAACACATCTGGATTGTGGACAGAATATCTGAGCTGTTTTAAAGTTATTAGGCCTACGAGAAATTTGTACACAAGAGCTGTACTTTACCTTTTCAGTCCTTCCAGTTGAATTTCTTTAGTATAGAAGTATAGAAGTACTGTACATACAATAGTTTCAAGTGATTTTGCTCTTAACCTCTTCATCAAACAAGGGTTCCATTTCCTGAAAAAATAAAAACAGTGAAAAAGAGTCAGTTAAGAAAAAAAACAGTAGAAAAACAAATTTCAAAATTGGTACATAATCTAAGGGAGTAAGAGAATCCCAGAGTTGTGTAAAGATGAAACAAACTTTTATTACTTGTATCAGTCAAGACAATTATCGATAACAGGGACAATGGAAGATATGGAAAAGGAGGATGTGAATATTCATCGAGCGAAAAGAACCCAGTAGGATATATCTGTGGATAACTGACAAGCGTTGCGAGGAAATGAGGAAACCATCAGTGTTTGCTTCGTTAGCATTTTACTGGATGTGTCCTTCCTCCTTGGAAGCTCTTGAACAATGGCCGAGGTGAGCCAGCCATTAGCAGATCAAGATGTCAAAGGGGTTGGAATGATTCTAAGATAGGGAGAGAGAGAGAGAGAGAGAGAGAGAGAGAGAGAGAGAGAGAGAGAGAGAGAGAGAGAGAGAGAGTTACTCATCTTACCATGCCTCTGTATCTCCTTGGCTTACGTAACTTGATAAAGAGCCGGAATGGACAATTACTGTGCTGTTTATGCGAAATAATGATTAATTCCACGAGCTCCCTTGCAATGACATTTTTTTCTCTTTTGAGAAACTTTCATTTCGGTGTAATATTGTGCTTAGCGTTGGACACGTCTCTCCGTCCGACCATGGCTTGAAGCTTCGCAGAGGACACAAGGAATTCAATTTAATTTCTTACTGGAATTTTCATTTTATCCAGAATCAGTTATTAAAGAAACCAAGTTGTTACGAACCCCGTAGTGAAGTAGTGCCGTCAGTGTACCTCACACTGTGCACTGTAGGCATTACTTAAGGTTTTTTAAAAAGCCCCTTTCATTCCTATTACTATACCTCCATTCATAGTCTCTTTCTTCCATCTTGACTTTTCAATATCTCTTAATAATTGTTTCATAGTGCAACTGAGAGGTTTTCCTCCTGTTACACCTTCAATAACTTTTTACTCTCAATTTCCTCTTCAACGCTGAAAGATCTCGTGGGCCCCAGTACTCGGCCTTTGGTATAAATTTTATATTCCATTTCAAGTTCTTGCGAAGCCAGCGTAGCACCTTATATAATTTCACAGGATTTGTAAATGTTATCTTTTTCGTGTATAAAAATAAAATATTTCCATGTATGTAAAAGACGTCTGAGCGAAGCATCAGAGAAGCGAGTTTTCCATTCGTCTTTTCGTTTCGATTTCCGACGGAAAAGGGGGTCGGGTTCAGGGAGCCTTGACGATGCAGGATTTGATCTCAAGGTATTCGAAATTCGCTCACAGGGAACAAATTTGTTCTTTTTTTTTATATTTCATTCTGAGGGATTTTTTTTTATCTTCAACGCTGTCCAGCCTACGGTTTAAATTCAACGGTGTACTGTTTTCATTTTACCGTAAATTCAGGTGATTTTTATTCCGCGGTAAATATTTGATCTTATTTATCAAAATTTTCTTCTTATATTTTGTAACTCGACTTAGTTCTAGTTCGAATTAGAGAGAGAGAGAGAGAGAGAGAGAGAGAGAGAGAGAGAGAGAGAATACAATAATTTGAAGAAACAGCTGGAAGGGTGAAACACTCCCACCAGATTTTGTGATTAATGTTCTCATCTGTATCTTCAGTACAATTTGAATCTTTTACGCGAGAGGGGTAAAATTCCCCCCAGCCCCCACCAAAAAAAGAAAGACTACCCAAATCGAGTTGTTGCACAGAAAAAAAAACCCCTGCACATGAAACGATATGTCTTAGTGGATTTTGATTTTAATGTTTTTCTTTTTTTTGTGACTGGGGGTGGGCGGGCTTTAGAGTTCAAGAATATTTGGAAGTTTTGGTTAAAGAAACTAAGTTTTTGCCATAAATTCTATGCCCCCCCCCTTTTTTTTTTTTTTTTTATCCCGAACTGTTTTCGCAGAAATAGCAAAAAATTATTGGAATTTTTTTTTGTCGAGTTTAGTATGAATTTTTATCACTGAGTAATTCAAATGCTGTATTAAGCTAGAAGTTTTTGTCTAATATGACAATCTGGTCGACTTTGTTGATTTTTTTTTATTAAGAGGTTTACTTTTCGTCCACAGAATATTTCTTTTTAAAACCAACTCCCACATTTAGCAAAATACCTTTTGAAGGAATCTTCTCACTTGGCAAATGTTCATCAGCAATGAGACGTCAAAAATCCCGATGTTAAATTTATTCAAGTTTTATGTCCAGCATTTAAAGCAATTGTTGGCTCTATGTTTATAAAAGGAAATGTTGGCCAACGGTTGGCAGTGTTCTAAAAAAAAAAGCACTCTGGCTATCTAAATGACTTATTACACTGATTTATCAAATTATTTAATTATTTTTCGAGTCTGCTGGAGTGAATCCTACTGTTTTAAGAAGCACTATCGGGACGAAATGAAACCAGATACCTGTCCGCGTCGTCACATGAGCGGAGGAGGCGAATGTCGTCTTGTGTCATTTCTAAAAATAGGAAAATGTCATCCTTGATGTGTATTCAATCCTTCCTCGAGGAAGAACATGTGAGACAGAGAAAAATTCCCACCATTGTGCCGTCCATCTTCCGAATCGACATTTTACTTGGTACCTGTTCCTGCTCATATTCTTCAAACAGAACTCATTTTCGAGACGGCGGAGGCAGTTCGCTTCCTCTTCTAAATTTCGGGGATAGGCTGCCAACAATTATTATTAGAAATTGTAAAAATAGGTACTACAGTGAGCATGAAATTTATTGTAAATAAAACAAAGGCAGAACTAAAGAGCGTTACATCTGTAGGAAATTCATTTTTATTTAGATAAGAAGAGGCGAGAGACACCTGTAGTTTGAAATGGCAAAACTGATTCGCTGGTTGGTTTACATAAAGCTTTGAATCAGCACAGGCCCTTAATCTCAGGTGGCGCCTGAGTAGGGTAGCCTACTGAAGGGGATAAGAGTGGTTGACATGGATCTCAAGACTCTGGTAAAAAAGTAAGTATAGCTTAGTTTTACCAGACCACTGAGCTGATTAACAGCTCTCCTAGGGCTGGCCCGAAGGATTAGACTTATTTTACTTCTGGTAACCAGCTAAGAACCAACACAGAGCGTCGAAAGTCTAAATCCTAAACAAGAAACAGGACAGAGATAAGATCATTTGCTACATGGATTTCTCTAGGCAGAACGGATGTCTGGTATAACATCACAAAATTATTTTGTAATACCGAGCTGAAATCTTGCCCAAAATTTAGTTTTCGTCAATATTATAGATAAGATGAAAGCCATTTCTCTTTATGAGTCATAGCCAAGATAGTTTTTTTTTTTCATAAATAAAATATACAAAATTCCACTTTGGAACCAAACCTCCAGCCAGTCCTGAACAGTATTGATAAGACGACTAGGATCTAGAATTATCATAAGGATTATGTTAAGGAAACTACCATGGCGCATGCTTGACAGCGCTCTAGTATAATTGGCAGTTGCTACGGGAAATCTTCGCCAGTTATTAACGGTAACAATATCGCTAATAATGTCAAGAAGTCTTACACAGCACTTGGAACCAAATACCCAGCCCCACTTGAACTCTATTGATGGGACGATATGTTAAGAAAACTCGAAGAATAATCTACAAACTACCATGACGACTTAGCATAGAACATATCTAACAGTGCTCTAGTATAATTAACAGCAGGTACAGGAATTCTACGCCACTTATCTACAACAATATATCATTAATAATGCCCAGAGGTCTTACACAATAGCTAACATAGCTCCAGAATAGAAAAATCGATGCCGATATGAAAGGATTTTCGTCTGAGATTTCCACGACTCACCTACACTTCCAATCATAGTTCATAGATTTACGATAAGTGGGAGGCTGCATTTAATGGTGTATTTACCAAGAAAACGCCAGCTTGAGGAATGAGACACGATCACAAGTGCTTGGACGAGAGGATCCCAATACAAATTGATCTCTGTGCTCTTTTTTTTTTATACATTCAGTTAAGGGAAGAAGTTGCTTAGCTGGCCAATAATAGAGAGGACGACAATCCGTAACCATTTGTGGGATGTAAAAATGTTTTTTGCCTTCTGATCTCTCTCTCTGTCCATTTTCCTGTATCACACATGAACGTTTATGTGAATATTTTCCTTCTATTCATAAAATAGTTACCTATTTGCATATGAGCTTGGTGGGAATATGAAGACAAGAAAAGGTCAACATGAACACAACTACTGAGAGAAAATTTCCACAATCCCTTAATTCTGGCCAAACAATTTTCGACATGAGTATTGAGAAGTTCTTCATTGGTTGGGTCGATATCGTACTCGCCTAGCACTCTCCGAGGCCTGCGTTCGATTCCTCGGCCGGCCAATGAAGAATTAGAGGAATTTATTTCTGGTGTTAGAAATTCATTTCTCGCTATGATGTGGTTCGGATTCCACAATAAGCTGTAGGCCTCTTTGCTAGGTAACCAGTTGGTTCTTAGCCACGTAAAATAAGTTTAATCCTTCGGGCCAGCCCTAGGAGAGCTGTTAATCAGCTCAGTGGTCAGGTTAAAATGAGGTATACTTATGAGTACTGAGCAGCAGAAAAGCAATGCGCAGTCAGTGAAAGCTGGAGGAATTAATGAGAAAGTCATAGGAGCAGTCTCCTTGGCTTTGAGGATACTGGAGAAAGTGATGAAATGGGTAACGATTCACAAGACTATGTACAAATCGGAAAAAGATTGATTGATTGATTTTGAGGAAAATTAAGGCTGTCAAAGCAAGCACTGGGACATTTCCGGTCATTCAGCACTTGAGACAGTGAAAGGAGGGAGTTGGAGTGGTTGGACAGCAAAATAAAGATATCCAAATCATGAGGAAGATAAAGTACAAGGATCTAAGGGGTAAACTGTGAGATAACCCAACAGCTGAAATAAGAATTATTAGTTAGAGAGGCTAGACAACAAAACTGAAGAAAGGATAAAAAGAGAATTCAGCAAGGAAACGAAGGGACGATGCACACACCTGTTGGTAACGCCTACAGTACACCACGTGAGGTGCAGTGATGACACTAATACGGGAATCGAAGTCAGAATATAGGGTCACAGTGATAGGCAGTTGTTAAACAACACAAGATTAAACAGTATTGAAAAGCGCGTTTGGAGAGTTTCTGAAATTCTTAAAATGAGTGAATCAGTTCATGAAAATCGTTCTAAATGCTCACGACAGTTTGTCCCACTTGAAATCTTTTTATTTACATTATTAATGGGGAAATAGAAAATGACATTCACGCGATGGCGTCGTGATAATTTACGAACACTTTTAATGGCACCCGTTTTCATGCTCATTGGGTTATAACGGGATACTATTTTTGGTCGGTGAACAATACAAATTGGTACGTTTTTTAAATAAAAAAAATAACTTTTCTTCTTTTACGCTGTGAACATTAATTATTTAACATGCAAACATTCTATTAACTTTCTGATGATGTATTTCTCACTCGAGGTGATTAATTACAGACAGAATTTATCGCTACAGATAATATGCTTCGAGTTTGTCTATAAAAACCTTTTAATGTTGGATTAATAATTTCACCTGGTCCTGTTTTTGCCAGGAGGGAATGTTTACTCTTACGAGTCACATCAATAAGTTTTGGTGAGTATAGCAATTAGCGTAGTTGACACATTCGCTGAATTGTTAGTTTTTTCCGGACCAAAATTTATTACTGGTAAATAGTATATATATATATATATATATATATATATATATATATATATATATATATATATATATATATATATATTTATACATTTATAAACAGTATATATATAAGTGTGTATATAATTATATATATATACACACACACACACATATATATATATATATATATATATATATATATATATATATATATATATATATATATATATATATATACATATACATATATATATATATATAATATCCAGGATTGTGCAAACTACAGAGAAATAAAGCCAAAATTCACACCATGAAAATCTGGGAAAGAATAATGGATCAAAGAATAAGGAAAGAAACATCTGTAGGCAAAGAACAATTTGGTTTCTTGCCAAGAGGAGCGACAGATGCAGCGTTTGCCCTCCGACAGATGATGGAAAAAACCGGGAAAATCAGAAAGGACTGGACTTAATATTCATAGATCTGGAAAAGGCATATGATACAGTCCCACGCCAAGAGGTTTGGAGGTGTTTGCGAGCAAAGGGAACACCGGAGAAGTATGTGAGGTTGGTCCAAGATATGTATGAAGGAGCAAAAACGCAGGTTAGAAGCAGTATTGGGTTAACTGAATGGATACCAGTAAGAGTTGGTTTACATCAGGGTTCTGGTTCAAGTCCATATCTTTTTGACCTGATAAGGGATGTGCTATCTCAAGGAATAAGAGATCAATCCCCCCTGGTGCATGCTGTTTGCTGATGGCATCGTGTTAGGCAGCACCAACAGAGGGGTAGTAAGTCAAAACTAGAGCAATGGAGGATGGCACTGGAAGACAAAGGATTAAACATCAGTCGAAAGAAGACTGAATACCTAAGGTTTAATGAAGATCAAGACTCCGACTTTAGTATGGAAGGGACAAGCTTGAACCGAGTAGAGAAATTTAGGTAACTTTGTTAAACCGTAGCTGGTGATGGAAATTTGGATGTAGAAATAACACAAAATGCAGGCTGGATGGAAAAATTGGAGAAAGATGTCAGGTGCCTTGGGTGATCGCAGAATCAACGTAAAGGTTACAATAAGTGTGTATAGACAATAGTGAGACCAACTTTGACAATGGACAGGAGCAAGAACAGAAGAATAAGAGGAACTACTAAAGTCGTAGAACTATCAAAGAAGGCCCAGGAAAGAAGACTGCAGTGGTATGGCCATGTGATGAGAAGGGGTGAGACATATGTGGGGAGGAGAGTGACGCAGATGGAGGTGCCTGGTGGGAGAGTAAGAGGAAGACCGAAGCGGAGGTGGGTGGATGTTGTTATTAAAGAAGATTTGAGAGACAAACAATTGTCAGACGACGATGTTTTTGACCGAGCCAGGTGGAGGAAAACTGTTAGAAAACATCGAGCCCACATAGAAGTAGGAAAAGACACAGAGAAAGAAGATATATATATATATATATATATATATATATATATATATATATATATATATATATATATATATATATATATATATATATATATATATATATATATATATACAAATATATATCCTAATTACGACCCGTTTGTAAATTTATGTTTTTTTTCTGCATACGGTAATCATATCAGTATTATGTTTCGAATTAATTCTCCCATTCCTCTTTTAAAGCAACGGTATTGTAACTTTCATTTCCACTTTTCTGTATTGAAAGATATTTAGCAATACGAATAATGTGTAAGAGAGAGAGAGAGAGAGAGAGAGAGAGAGAGAGAGAGAGAGAGAGAGAGAGAGAGAGAGAGACCTGTGTCAAAGGACAAGTAGTGTACAGAAAATATTTCATCGCTTCTGGGCAGCCATAAAATTCTCTGTATCTTGTCAGGATCAAGACGCTTATCATCTTGGATCTTCGAGAAACAAGAACATATAACTGGTACAATTTCTCTTACAGTTCAACCATCAAGAAGTCCCCTGAAGATAATACTACAAATCCAGAAGTATGAAAGAAAATGTCTCTGTGACAGAGGAAAGATGAACACAGATTAGACAGGTGCAGCGAGGGCATTAAGTTATTACGTACAATGTCGCACAGCTAATCACTCGCAATGTTGCTTTCATCTTCTACTTTTACTTTCTTTACTTCCTTTCCTCCATGCATCCTGTGTTATATTAAAACTTCATCGCTTTGATTGCTGAAGAGGTTATGGTTATCTACAAAAAAGGGTTACTTTTTACTTTAAATCTATCCTCAATAATTATCAAATAATTATTAGAATTCAATTAGCTCAAGTTCCCATGTCTTCATGCATTAATTGGACGTTCATTTTAGTAACATTAATACAGTGAACGTTTGCAATGCTAGATCCTTCTTTTTTCTTTTGTTTGTTTTCTGTCTTGGTGACAATAATCAGGTCTGGCAGAAATTAATTAGTTATTTTTATTGTGGAACGTGGGTGTCTTGATTTTAACTTTTGTTATCAGCTACCTGTTATGGCAAGTGGAGATCCTGATTCAGAAATGGTTTATGAAAATGAAGCACATTAGAAATATTTTTATCAGATACAGAATAGATTTCTAAAGGTCATAAGAGAAACAATGTACAATTAGCTCCTATTATTTTCGAGGGATTAGAATGGATAACATTTTGTTAGCAATGATATTCTCCTCTGCTTCCCTCAGGGAAAATATGATAAGCCATTAATGCATCTCTTTCCGAAAGTCAAATCCCCTTGGAATTCACAGAAAAGTCTTTGTGCTGAATGAACTCAGTTGTAGCAGAAATGAAAACGAACAATGCTCAAGATTCTGAACAAAGCTTTTGATAAGCAGTTTTGTAAAGATAAGCTGATTGTTTCGGGATGTGGTGTCGGATATTGGGAGAATGCAAAAACATCCACAAAACATCCCCTCGAGGGACGAAGCGAATTGGGCTATTGGTCAAGGTCAATTTCTGATGCAAAGGGAGGAATGCTATAAGGATTAAAGAGGCATTAGTTTATCACAGTCCCTCACACGTTCCGTGGCTTTTGTTTTTAAAGTTGTTTGCATAAAAACCTGATGGGGTGTTTGGTCGTTGTAATATCAGCTATATTGTGGAAGCAGATTAAGCGCGGAAGTGGCACTAGCTTCCGAACGCAAGAATTAACACTCGAGGGGGGCGTCGGTCAAGTTGCAACTCGGAGGACAAAGAGTTCAAACTTACTCAGAGCTGAAGTTCAGTTCTGCCCTTTAATATATATGTATATATATATATATATATATATATATATATATATATATATATATATATATATATGTTTATATATATATATATGTTTATATATATATATATATATATATATATATATATATATATATATATATATATATATATATATATATATATATATATATACACACCACACACTGACGGACAGATAACAGGAACGCTTCAATATAGCAACACTGGTTACAGATTATAAGCCTTTACGTTTTAATTCAGCTATGAAAATTTTTTCCCTCTATAAAAGATAGTATAAAGATACATGTTTTTTTTTTTATAAATATATAATATTAACAATCATCCGCCGGAAGCATACTCTGATAAAACTTGCGTTCAAGCAAATGCTTTCAGAAGCAAGAACAAATAAAAGGTTCGAAGTTTGTGGATTAGTATCCCTAAAAATCTTTTTAAAAACAACAGCAGATTATGGGATTTTAATGGCGTATGCTTTCAATCGGTTGGTCTTGCTCGAGAGGCGTAAACGCATTGCACTCACTGAATTCTGGCCGCTTCAATCCCAAGTACCTCGAAAAGAGCATAGCTGTCACACTTCGTTCTGGTTACAGAGGCAAATCGACTTTTAGAGGCATGAAAACTGGTACAGTTAACAATTAAATTTCTAACAGTTCCTTAACTGTCTTTGTGCAATGGCCAAGTTTAACCGTATAGCTGAATTCATACTTCAATCAGTGGATAATCCTAAGACGAGAGAGAGAGAGAGAGAGAGAGAGAGAGAGAGAGAGAGAGAGAGAGAGAGAGAGAGAAAGCAGGTTATCTTGCTACAAAGGTGTTTCTCTTTAATAAAGGTGTCTTAGTACACAGACACAGTTGGGAGTCAACACTGATATGAAGCTTTTTATCATGAATATCTTTTTCTTTGAACACTCCCAGTGGTTAGAGTTGAACATATTTTTCCTCCCAAGTCTGTTGCAAAACCTGACGAGGAAAGGAAAAATACTTCATTCATTTCCTCTTCGTATTAAGAAATCTAGAAGCTAGGAGTTTTACAGGGCAACTATATTCCCTAGACCCGGTGAACAGCAGATTACATAAATTAAATAAAAATAACCTATAAATATAAAAAAACAAGTATCTGAATGGTTATCAGATGGTATCGATCTATACAACCCTTCCTGTTTTTTTTATTTTTGTTTTGTTTTGACTCTTGATAGAAAGGATTGACTTCCTGTCTTGACAATGAAAAATACAGTCACAACGTATTCGACATTCACTAACAGGAAACAAGAATATTATTTTAAAATCCCCTTTTTTTTTGACAGGTACACATTTTTTGGCTATGTCATCCCGCGGGCAAAATTCAAACGTTTGTGATTTTTTATTATTTTCGTAAAATCCAAAGGACATCTGCAGAGAATTCAATATGTCAATATTCATCTTTTTTTTTCTGGATTTTGGCTCGACCTAGATCTAGTCCGCGCTAGTTCTTGTATTCAATATATCTTTTATAGCAGAGAGAGAGAGAGAGAGAGAGAGAGAGAGAGAGAGAGAGAGAGAGAGAGAGAGAGAGAGAGAGAGAGATTAGGATCATTATTCATCCAAGCAATCTCAATAGTATAGAAAATTCGAATAATGGTTTCTCCAAATAAATTTGGGGCTCGCATATGTCTACAAGAAGTTGTCAGAGTAATTTTTGTAGATAGCCTAAACCTGTTTCAGACCAAACTTTTTTTGGGGAATTCGTTATTCGAATTTGCTATAATATTAAAATAGCTAAAATGAATAATAATACTTGTTCTCTCTCTCTCTCTCTCTCTCTCTCTCTCTCTTTCCAAAGAAAACTGCCCTCGTCAAATTCCTTGTAATTATCATTTTTATGACTTTGAGCAGCAGGTATGAAATTAACATCTGTTTAGATTTAAGTTAGTTTTTATAATTATTAATGTCAGTAATACATCCTATCTGGCCACAGACTGATCCCGGAAGCATTTCGTTTAAGCTTCAAATATCAGGTAAAATACCAAACGCTTTATAAAGATCATTCGCTCAATACCAAACAGGATTTTTCAGACATCCATTGGAAGACTTCAGAGAGTTCTGGTTAATCAAAAACCCGTGTGTGTGAGATTGATAAACAAGCGAAAAATCCTCCTTTTCTCTTTTATCATTCAGATAGACACAAAGACGATATCAACTGCGTCTTCAGGTGCTCTGAGTTTATTTCTCAGAACTCAGAACGAGGGTTCTTAGGAACGTTTCAAAAAGGGATCCCAAAGGTGTGATCATTATCAGTGGGTCCTTGTATGTGAAAGTTTGCAATTTGAGATGAAGTAGTGTTTTATTTTTTTTTCTTTCAGACAGAATCTGTTGAGTCTATCTCTCCATATATATATATATATATATATATATATATATATATATACTGTATATATATATATATATATATATATATATATATATATATATATATATATATATATATATATATATATATATATATATATATATATATACATAAACTTTATCACTTGCACAATTGTTTTGTGCATTAACACAATTACTAACAGGACGACATTGAAACTGGATGATATCTAGCAGATACCATCCAGTTTCAGTGAGGTCCTGTTAGTAAATATATATATATATATATATATATATATATATATATATATATATATATATATGTACTACATACACACACATACATATATATATATATATATATATATATACATATATATATATATATATATATATATATATATATATATATATATATATATATATATATATCAGTACAGTAGCGTCGATGACAACTCATATCTCTCGATATTCAGGTGGTCAAAGTTAGTGTCCATATTTTTTCTAAACCAAGCCATGGTTCCAATCTTGGCCGGTGAATGACCAGTTATGTATTATAACTTAAAGCTTTTAACCTACACCCCTTGATAGTGATTTAGTGCCAGGAACAATTTAAAACAAGAACAACTGGACGCTGAAGCCCTACCCCAAGCTTAAGTACATACACCAGTAGATATGAAAATTATGAATTCGATAATGCGGCTCTTTCATACATGAAGCCGGAACTAATATGACCGCTATGAATATCACACATGATATAAACG
Organism: Macrobrachium rosenbergii; assembly: GCA_039081455.1. NCBI lineage: Eukaryota > Metazoa > Arthropoda > Malacostraca > Decapoda > Palaemonidae > Macrobrachium > Macrobrachium rosenbergii. The sequence continues at coordinate 83,700,724 of JANJGK010000002.1, read as the reverse complement.
AACAATAGGTAAAAAAAAAATATATACAGTAAGTAACTATACCCACGAAATGCATCGCAAAGAGGCAGATTTCGCGGATGTAGTATTCAGTTACCCCTGCATTTTGTAGCCAATCATTATAAAATATAATTATAATTCAGCTCATACCTTCATCACAGAGCAGCGTCCCTTGAATTACCTCTTTCCATTGAACAGAGTTTTTATCCTTGATGGCCAGTGTTGGAAACGACTGATTGTTGTCAGAGACAACAGAAAAGGCTTTATAAAACGGAGAAAGAAGCATTTCTGCAACAATACGCATTCGAAACAATGTGCCCTTTGATGATTATGAACCTGTGACAATATTGCAACTGCATTGCTACAAAAAGGATTGCTTAATATAACATGCATGGTTCATGTCCAGATACTGTTCTTCTGTACATTAGCTTTATGCAAAACAGTTTTATATGTATAAGCTTTTTTACGTAGATTGATATTGCTATTCCTGATCCCTTTTATTACCTGGAATTCCGTTCGTGCTTTTCTTTCTTATCAAATACACACACACACATATATATATATATATATATATATATATATATATATATATATATATATATATATATATATATATATATATATATATATATATATATATATATATATATGTGTGTGTGTGTGTGTGTGTGTGTATGTGTGTGTGAATATATAGGTATAGATATAAATATATGTGAATATATATATATACAGTATATATATATATATATATATATATATATATATATATATATATATATATATATATTGCACAAATATACTGTATATGCTATTTGGTCATATTTTCTCTGTCTGTCTGTCTCTCTCTCTCTCTCTCTCTCTCTCTCTCTATCTATATATATATATATATATATATATATATTATATATATATATATATATATATATATATATATATATATATATATATATATATATATATATATATATATATATATATATATATATATATATATATATATTGCACAAATATACTGTATATGCTATTTGGTCATATTTTCTCTCTTATGCAATTCATATCGAAGTCAATGGCATTATTCGCAAAAACTATCTTTTTATCTCGATTTTGAGTCGGTCTATGCTTATTCGTTTTCTCCTCAGGCAAGTTTCTCTGGAGTAAGGAAAAATTATTCACCTTTCTACGGTTTTTATCAATACGCGCGGGCATCGAGGGTACGCCTGAAATTTTAGACATGACTTCATTGGGGTGCTGAATTTCTATTGGTCGACGGGTCTCATTGTCTGGCTGGCGGTCTGTGCGGGATCAAGAGCACTCCTGGTGCTCCGCAGGGCACGCCCTATGCCACGGCTTGCAGCAAAGGGTGTAGGCAAGGGGGGTGATTCCCTGCTCTGGCCGATAGTCTTGATTTGCTTCGTTGTCGGGAGTCGTGGCCAGGGGTGTTGTGTCATTCATGTTTATCCTCTGGGTTCTCACAGGCGTCCTGTGGTTACCTTGAAGAAAGAAGGACGAATCCCGTGTTCCTCTGCATGCCTATTACAGGCCGTTGTTGATTTATACTCGTAGCTTCTGCTATTTGCATTCTGTGGAACCGGGCTTCTCTATGCACAATCTCTGCCCTCCAGTCTAAGTGGTCGTCCGGATAGTGTTGGAATATCGCCCCATGGTTGCGGTGGACCTGCAATCGCCTAATTAGAGTGGTAGTGGTGCGACCTATGTAGCAATTGCTGAGGCCTTGACATGTCCCTTCGGTAGATTTAAATTTGTATACTACGCTGGTTTACTCCTACATCACTAAGGGGCGGGGACCGTGCTGATTCGAGCGGCAGTAGATAAATAAGGAAACACTCTCGTTAGGATTCGTAGGTGTTGCACCACTGGCAATTATCCTTTACATATATAATTTGTATGTGGTATCTCAAATCTAAAAGACCATCTGAGGTACTCAGCATGTTGACCTGTTAGCTAACAATCCGCTGGATTCCACATACTTGTATAGTGGCTTACAAATAAGTTTTCCTGAAACTTTGAGAACACAGGGAGAACAGAAGTTGGCCTGTGATTACTGCAGTCTGTAGATAAGCCAGTTTGAAACAGGCGTTGTATTACTAAGCTTACGTTCATCAGCAAAGGAACTACGTTGACATGAAAATCTATAGAATATACAAATCTTGGGAGACAACACACCAGAACTTCGTCAGAAAAACAAAGGGAGGAAACCACCAGTATCAGCATCTCTACCCCAGCTATCAAGATTATCAAGAATTTTCTCAACATCCCTACAGTGAAATGCAAATTTTGTTAGAATAGGTTCAAGGTGACAAGTATCAGTGCCAGTTCATGCCTTAGGATTAATGGGGTTTATTATCCGGCTTCGATGCAGGCCATGTCTGCGTTCTCAAGAGCAGGGATGAGTGGACTGCCGAAGCTACAACCAGTTTTGGTTTATAAAAGCCACCATTCCATGGAAAACATCATTAGAAACTCGTAGCTCTAATGTTTTTGAGGCGATTTCTAGATCAAGCAGGAAATTTTCACAGCACGGAGACAATTTGTTGGTTAAATATGCAAAAACATCTTTGACAGATGTATTGAAAAACATAGAATCCACCTCTCTATTTAATCATTTTACATTGTAAAAGGAACACTCGACTTGTTGAACTATAGACAAAAGTCTTCAGAATGTTTTAAGCGAGAAGGGAAAAAACGCCCCCTCCACCCACAAAAAAAAAAAAAAACAGAAAAGAGGCTTACTAGGAATTTAGAAACATTATACAGAAAAAGATCCTACACTTGGAATGGAAGGTCTTAGCGGATTTTGATTTTAATGCTTTAATCTAATTTTTTTTTTTGCTCGGGGTGGGCGAGGCTTAGAGGTCACTCATAAATGGAAGTTTGGTAAATGGAACAAATTTTTTCCATAAACTTTATGCCCTTTCTTGTCCGAAGCTATATTAGTAACATTTCAAGAAAAATCAGCGAGAGAGTTTTGAGACGAGTTTCGTCAGATTTTAAATGATTAAAACCAGGTAATGCATTGGACAAACGACCTTTCAAGGAAAAGTAACCTGGTGTTGCAGATAATATTGCAGAGTGTCATAAGACAGCAGACATTTCACAGGACACAGAAAAGGTCAAAGCCAGATGAGGGGGTCATGGTCATATACATGAGCCAGGTCAAAAGGAATTTGAAAATACACCTAAGCGATTATTCGGAGAGTGCTCCTTAACGCCGGAAAACAATAAATTAGTTAATGAAGAGTGTCCTAATTGCCACGCCGTGTTATGCCTGACGTGAATTACAGTAAATGTGAAGACATTACTGCTCACGACAAATTGTCCCATGTGTAATCTTTTTATTTAAATTATTAATGAGGAAAGAGAACCATGATATTCACTCGATGGCGTCGTGATAATTTACAAATAACTTTAATAGCATTTTAATTGCTCATTTTTTCCATGCTCATTGGGTTAATGGGGTACTATTTTACGCTTCATCTGCGTCGGTGAGAACTATAAATTGGTGTGTTATTTTAAATAAAGAAAACATTAATCTGTTGCACTGTGTGAATATTAACGGTTCAAGTTTGTATATATTTCATTAATTTTCTGGTGACGCATTTACGACTCGGGACGAGTAATTACACCAAGTATTTGTCACTGTTGGTAATATGTTTCATGTTTGTCTATTAAGAGCTTTCGATGTCGGATTAATAGCTTCATTTGATCCATTTTTGCCAAGAGGGAAAATCAGTTGATAGAGAAACCAAGTTGCTACGAAGCCACTGTTGCGCCCATATGCCCACAGGCAATAGCGGATTCAAAGCCGGGGGGGTGGGCACCTGGGCACGTGGCCCCCATGAAAAATAACGACAGAATAATAATATTGAAGATTTAGATAATAATAATGTAAATGAGGAATATAAAAATGGCAAAAAATAAAAAATCTATTATAGAAATATACGAGCATATATATATATATATATATATATATATATATATATATATATATATATATATATATATATATATATATATATATACAGTATACTGTATATATATAATATACAGTATATATATATATATATATATATATATATATATATATATATATATATATATATATATATATATATATATGTGTGTGTGTGTGTGTGTGTGTGTAATATGAAAATTGGTGTCCTCCTCCCATGAAATTTTTCTGGATCCGCTAGTGTCCACTGGATTTGTAAATGTAATCCTTTTTGTGCATAAAGGTAAAGTATTTCCATGTGCATGAAAGACGTCTGAGTGAAGCATCAGACGGAGAGTTTTGATATTCGAAATTCGCTCACAGGGAACAAGTTTATTCTTTTTTATATTTCCCCTTTTGAAGTATTGGATTTTTCAACGCTGTCCAACTAGCGTTGGTTCAAATTCAACGGTGTACCATAAATTCGACTGACTTTTATTCAGCACCGAATATTTCGTCTTACTTTTTCATATTTAGTTCCCATACTTTGAAACTAGACCTAGTTCGAGTTCGACTTAGCTATTACAGTTAGGGTTGAGAGAGAGAGAGAGAGAGAGAGAGAGAGAGAGAGAGAGAGAGAGAGAGAGAGAGAGAGAGAGAGAGAGAACCAAAGTCAGCTTAGTTATTACTATATCTTTGATAATTCGAAATAATCTGGAAAGGCCAAAACTATCACTAGATTTTGCAACTGAAGTTCTAACCTGCATTTACCTTCAGTATAAGTTGGCCTCCATACATCTGTAAACAGAAATAATCAGATGTGGTCACTCGAAAAGTTTAGTCCAACGAGGCCTTTAAATCAAATGAATTTAATGCAGAATGGAGGAAGAGGACGTGTTTGCGAAAAGAGTGTTTTTCAGAAACCCTCGGAGCTGTAATGAGAAGAAACCTCAGCAGTGTTGGATATTATTATTATTATATTATTAAAGTAGTTTAACCAGACCACCGAGCTGACTTTCAGCTCTCATAGGGATGGCCCGAAGGATTAGGACCCAGTAGATCATTCAGTAAAATGATGAACGAATTAAAATGAAATAAAGAACTGCCCATAGGCACAAGCTCTCATACTGGAACACATACATACAATAAATACATTTATTCATACTTCCTTACATACACACTAAAAAGGTATATTAAAATTCAGAATGTTAGTTCAGTAATATTTCAAAGTCTTGCTTAGCTGGGGGAGGAGGTGGGGGGGGGGGCGCTGGTTGGAAAGGTGACGGTGTGAGAACGTAGTGCCCTGTCAGCCAGTCGTGTATGTAGAACAGAGATACGAAAATGAAGGCATCCTTTGTTTCACTATTACAGAAGTGTTGAAGTTTAACATTCTTACTTGTTACGAGAACTTACGAAATAGCAATGTGCTGTACAGTTATCTAGGGACGATGATTGCTGTCTTGCATTGAGAGCCAAACTTCCGTTTATTTTTAACAGGAGACAAAAATGATCTCGAGTTTCACGCGCCAACAATATCAATTCTGAAATGAGTACCTTACTCTTTTACGGATTTAAGGTTAATTTTTCCCCGGCGAATCAGCTATGATAGATATAAATATCTGCAGAGAGAAAAGATCAACGTATACATATAAAAATTATTTGTATTCTCCTCTCCCAGACAAATATAAGTTCTTTCAGCAAAGTCGCAGCCAATTCAAGTCATCACGATACATCGAGATGTATCTAGCAAGAAGCTTTTCTCTAGAAAAAGATTCAGTGCAAAAGCTCCTTCACTGCTTTTAGCGATTTCGCCAGAAAATATCACATAATATTTTGCAAACGATTTTACGCTTTTATTGGATAAAAAACTAAACAAACTGTTAAGGTTTAAATCTGATTTCGTGAGATTGAAAATTTGCGATTTTAAAAAGTCCCACGAATTGAAATATAAATGTTTACTTTTCATCATGAAATGTTATAATAGGTTACTTCTCTTAGCAAAGCCATGATTGTACCCCCGCCCCGCCCCCCCTCTCTCTCTCTCTCTCTCTCTCTCTCTCTCCCAGAGGTAAACAAAGTCATCCCGTATTTTCGTGCTCATGAATATAGCCGCTGTTTACCTAAACTTTTCTGAATGTATGTCAAAGAAAATTTGCATCTGAGCTGTTATTAGATGTTCAGGCATTCGTATGCTGAGGGCTCCAGTATAATACTTACGCTTTTATTTGTGATGAGGCAACAGGGAATGGATATATATATATATATATATATATATATATATATATATATATATATATATATATACATACATATATATATGTATATATATATATATATATATATATATATATATATATATATATATATATATATATATATATATATATATATATATATATATATATTATGTATGTATAACTGAGTCACGAAAATATGGAACGTGATGAATATATAAATAAAGACAAAATCCACGAAGGAAAGAGAAACAATGGAGTGCTGCAAGGCCTTTCGACTTATCGTCCTTCACTTAGCAGACTGAAGAGATATAAAGATAAATTTACAAAGAAAACTCGTATGAATGACAGATGGGAAATACAAAGAAAGAAATACATACCTGGAATCCAACACAATTGAAGAATTTGTAGAACTGCCAAAACGGGATTAAATATTTAAGAGGTTTTACAATGGATTAGGCTCAACCGTTCAGAAGCAGGAACAGAACAATTCAAAGATTAAACAAGGAAGGTGACTTATCACCAAATATTTGTGTTGGATTCCAGGTATTTGTTTTTTCCTTTGTAATCCCCATCTGCCATTTATGCGAGTTTTTTTTGTAGATTTATTTTTATATCTCTTCAGTCTGCTAAGTAAAGGACGATAAGTCGAAAGGCCTTAGAACACTCTGTTGTTTCTCTTTCCTTCGTGGATTTTGTCTTTATATATATATATATATATATATATATATATATATATATATATATATATATATATATATATATGTATATATATACACGCTTGTGTGTGTGTGTGCGTGCGTGTGAGTTGACCTTAAAAAGCCTAAAAAAATTCTGTATGTGTGTTTAAACTCTGAAAAGACTCCATAGAATTTCCTTGAATTCAGAATTTAGTATTTTTATTCTTATGAGTGGGTCTTTAACACCTTTCTTTTTTCTTAAATAATATCAATGATTAGTGATTTCAGTTAGAACATATTTTTATTGTTCATGTATTGGAGGATATGAAAGGTAGGTGTATAAATGTACAAAAGAAATTACAGATAATAACAGCTTTCTCTCTCTCTCTCTCTCTCTCTCTCTCTCTCTCTCTCTCTCTGAAGTTATGCTACCATCCATAGTTCGCTGAAACGAATACTTTTAATAAGAAAACTAACTTTCCGAGATATCACATTTTCTCTTTACTTTGAACCGCATCCTGCCAACTCTCTCTCTCTCTCTCTCTCTCTCTCTCTCTCTCTCTCTCTCTCTCTCTCTCTCTCTCTCTCTCTCTCTCTTTATCTGTCTATTTATCTCGTTAGCCACAGGTAAACACGAAACCTTTCTGAATATGCAGAGCGCATTCATCCGCTGAACGCTTATGCATTTCCGCAATATTCATCCGCAGAAAGAGCAGCAGACGAATTTCGTTCTTCGCTCATTCTATAATGCTCCGAGCAAGCCGGAGGCACTCGAGCATTGTGGGAGCATTAGAACGTTTTCTTGCGAGCAATTTATTTTTTTCATTCTCATTATCCGGAGGTTTCGCTGCTCAAGATGTTTGCAAGTATAAGATTCTCGCATGTTCTCTTATTAAGGGAGAATTCGCGTCTCCGAGAACAACTATTTCGATTTCGATATTCGGTCCATTTGCTCTCGTCGTTATGCAAGGAAATGTATATTGTTCTGATATATTTCATGAAGTTTCTTCTTCAGGATATACGAAATCCCTTCTCCAGTCACTCATATCCTCTGCCCACCTTCTTCAGCTGTAGTTCTCATACGATTTTATTACCGCCATCGAATGTGGTCGTATTTTTGCCGCGTGTTTATGCATATGTTTCGACAACGTCTCCCTTTAACGGATCTACGTACCTGGAGTAACTCAGTTCAAATGCTTTCAAGGCATTTGCGATTTCCACTCACTTATTGCTCGAGTTTTCATCCGCCTGAGTATTATAATTCTTCAGCTGTTAACCGTATATTTTGCCGCGCCCAGAGTGAGAGAGTATATTTTTCATATGTTTGTGTGTTGGGAAAACATCTCTGGAATGTTTTCGAAGTGTGTGACAATATATATACTGTATACACACACACACACACACATATATATATATATATACATTATATATATATATATATATATATATATATATATATATATACATATATATATATATATATATATATATATATATATATATATATATATATATATATATATATATATATATATAAATCACAACGCGTTAAATTAGCTATTATTCACTGACTAGCCACGTTCCTAAAGCCGCAAACCAACGAGACAGCCAAAGCGCACGATTATTAAAACTTTCTCAAAGGGAAAAGCTGAATTCGTTCCTCCCGGAAATCAGCCTTGCGCAAATTGCGCTTTTGTGGCGTTACAATGAAATCTCCATTGCCACAAATGCGGTCACTTATTCCAGTTATTGTTCGCGTGAAAAAGACTCGCCTGGAAAATTTCTTCTCCGCGTATGAATACTCCAGTGTCTTCACGCGGAGAATTTGCGGAAGCCCGAGAAACGAAGATTACGCTACAGTTTTATCGACTTTTTGCTCCCTGCTACGGAGGACCTTTTGCAGCTAGCCCAGACCCGAAGAAACTGGAGTGGATGGGGGGGAGAGATTACGATTTTGAGGTCTCGGTGAAAATTAAAACAGGCTGGGTACGAGGTGCGATAATTCACTGGTCCTTTCTTCATGCTCTGAAGATCGCTTCCCACTTCTCTTTCCCGTCATTATGACAGTAACGTTTTGTCAGTTAAAATGCTGAATGTTTCCTGCTTCCTCTGCAGAGGAACACTATTGTCCTCTCTAGCCATATCTGAAAAAGGCATTGGCCTTTGCATATATATATATATATATATATATATATATATATATATATATATATATATATATATATATATATATATATATATATATATATATGTATATATATGTATATATATATATATATATATATATATATATATATATATATATATATATGTATATATGTATATATGTTTATGTATGTATGTATGTATGTAAGTACTGTATGTATGTATGTATAGAGATAATTAACACACAATCACGTGTGGAAGGGAAATAAATATCTGACTCACATCAGGATCGAACCCAGGTCTTTCAACTGAAAGGCAAGGGCGCCGCCCACTAGACCATACAAGTTTTACGACTCGTATGACCTAGTGGGCAGCGCCCTTGACTTTCAATTGAAAGACCTGTGTTCGATCCTGATGTGAGTCAGAAATTTATGTAAGTATGTGTGTATACATACAAATGTATATATGAAACCTAACAGCTCCAAAATTTTCTGTTAATAGCACGATCCACTTTACTTCTCATTATGAAAAAGGGTCTATTACTTCCGCCGTACCTCTACCACAATGCTTTTGTTCATTTTCCCTTCATTATTTTTTACCTTCCGGCACTGGCTTCACAAAAGGAATTTTGATCAACTGCTCCGGCGACTTCAAAACGAAAAAGTAAATTAGAAAAACCTCGTCCTCACGTTTTGTACAAAAGGGAGTGAGGGATGTTTGTGTTGCTCGTTGTATATCTTGATTTTACAAAAACCTAGAGATAGAAGACAGACAAAAGACAGAGAGAGAGAGAGAGAGAGAGAGAGAGAGAGAGAGAGAGAGAGAGAGAGAGAGAGAGAGAGAGAGAGATTGAAGTAAGTGTACCTTAATTTTACCAGACCACTGAGCTGATTAACAGCTCTCCTAGGGCTGGCCCGAAGGATTAGACTCATTTTACGTGGCTAGGAACCAACGAAGAGATGGGAGAGAGAGAGAGAGAGAGAGAGAGAGAGAGAGAGAGAGAGAGAGAGAGAGAGAGAGAGAGTAATTTAGGCCACATGTTTATTTACGGAAAGGTACAGCAGATGTTAACAGAGCTGTTCAACGTACTTCTGCTCTGTGGTGACCAGAGCAAGAGCTGTTTCGTTCCTCGTACTACGAAACTCTGGGACCGCCCACTTGGAAATGTTCTCGATGTCGATACTCAGAAGGCATTCGGTACTACAGTCTTCATTCAAATCGCGTTATGCTATTGCCTTAATATTGCTAATTCATATCCCTGTTCGTATATGCAAATATTATTCTGCTTGGTTATTATATCTTTAATTTCCTTTTCATCCTTTATGTTCGATAAGATGGCGTATCCTTCATTTAAATCGCACCGTACCATTGCCTTAGCACTGCTAATTTATATCTTTATTTGTATATGCAAATATTTTTCTGTCTGATAGTAAATCTTCCTTTACTTCCACAAGTAGGCACTCGATCCCTCGAACGTTTGTTATGCAAGCGAGTGGAGTTTGTCGCCTTGTTCCATATGAATTGGACTCCAGCGTCAACACCACTCAACCAGTTAATGACATTCTACCGATTGTGCTTCCTCGTGTTGAGTCAAGAGCCTGATTTACACTGATTGCATTCATGTTTCAAACGTCAGTTTCGAGTAATGGTGAGTTGTGGTTTAGACTTTACCAGGCTGCTTTAAAAAGTGAAATTCATTTCCATTTATCAGTCACGGAAACGCCATTGTGTCCAGGGTACCATTCATGGCAAATGAGAGCTAGGTCCCAAGATTTTAGGATAAAATTTCTTTCCATGGGTAGTTTTATCAACACTGTAGAGCGTTCGCGTAACTTAAAAGTTTGAAATTTCTATCGAACATTTTTTTCTCTATTTTTTTTTCTACAAACGGTGCATAGTTGAAGTGGCAGCGTTTGGTGAGTTGCAACCGACAAATTTCCTGTGTGATATTAAAGTAACTTACCTATATCTTCCTCTATTAATTAATGTGATATCAAAAAACAAATCTTCCTTTCTTTTTGGACTAACAAAATATCCAAATTTGTAGTGAATTAATAAAAAAAAAATATTTCAAGGTAATCCAATAGCAAAAATCTAGCTCTCAATATCCAGTTCTTGCAAGATTTATCTTTACTTGAATAACTCACGAGGCTTCAGAGCCAACGCTTCTCCAAGGTTTAATAGGCAATGAAGTGATGACAGCTAAATGTCACTTGAATGTGCATCTTACTGCAAGCAATATTTAATCAAATACTTTCATGCCACTATCCCTGTCAATTAATTTTTTTTTGTGAAGAGTAATGCGTAATTTGGTCGATCATTTAAATATTCGTTTCCAGAATGTATAATTTTTTTGCACGTAGTATTTCCATGGATCATTTCACCTTGTCTTTGAAAGACTTGATTTAGATAATTTGAATAACTCCATAAACTCTTTCTTCTATAAGACCAGTCTTCTTTGGGCAAACATGTCCATTTCGTCCACTTAACCACAATATAAACGGGTCAATAAATTGCAGAAAAACGAAGGAACTCTTCACAGCTGAGAATATTTCGCACCCGCCGCCTCTGTAAAACGAAGCAATGAAAACGAGAGTTAAACGTTTTAACCGCAATACTTCGTCGCTAAAAGCAACGCATTGGCTGAAAAAGAGCCGTGTTTTTCCTGGAAATTGCTAAGCGAAGACCCAGTGAATGAGGCCAGCGTGTTTTGACGGTCGAGAATTGAAAGGGTTCGAGTTTTTATTCCTTCCATTATGCAGTGACAACCGCCGAGGGGGGGGGGGGGAGGGGAAGGGAGTGAGGTTTTGTTCTCAGAAATCAACTCTTTCTTATGCAGATTTCTCCTTATTTCCTCGCGTGGGTGATTTTGATAATCAAGTGTTTCTTTACAAACACCCACTGTATCTAGCAACGTTGGCTTCTCATTTCTTAATAATCGTGATTAAGTGTGTTATCAGAGTCAGTTTCTGTTTTTTTTATAATATATATATATATATATATATATATATATATATATATATATATATATATATACTGTATATATGTATATATATATTTATATATATACATAAATTGTTTACTTTTGTATGTGTACATATACTTCTGCATTATGATGATGCTTCTACACACACACACATATATACATGTATACATACACACACACACACATATATATATATACATATATATATATATATATATATATATATATATACATATGTACTGTATACCTATATATACATAAATTGTTTGCCTTTGTATGTATATATATTATACTTCTGTATGAAAATGATGCTTATCATTGCCTTACAACATCTTGGGATTCTACACATTCATTTATACATGTATTAAGTAGTATTTTCTTTCTTTCATTTTTTAGCAAATATTTCTAATTTTTCAGCATCTGCACTTGATTAGCTTATTACTGGCGTTTGTGGTATGTTTATAATAATAATAATAATAATAATAATAATAATAATAATAATAATAATAATAATAATAATGATAATAATAATACATCATTATAGTATTATATAGCATTCCTCAACTATTATCTCTTAAAGTGTTTGATCAATTTCTTTCATTTACAGACCAATGTGAGGAAGGGATTGGTTAATAATACCCCACATGTGAGTGGGAGTTGGTTTCCAGCATATTCACTCTGAAGGGGAAATTCGAATTAAATACAAACACTTGAGTTCACCAGTGGGTCTGGAATTTTGGCAAACCTCACTGGTACGCCAGGTATGCAACCCGCCCAGGTCACCTCGTAGGTACTGCATAGGTACTTAGGGTCAAAGTTCTTTTATGGCATTTATTTCTTATTTGGTAATGCTTTTGGCTTTCAATAGGGTTCTAAGTTTGACCATAATGAGAACTAGAAATTTATTATTATTATTATTATTATTATTATTATTATTATTATTATTATTATTATTATTATTATTATTATTATTATTATTATTATTGTAAGATACTCATAGTAGTATGATTCCTAAAACTGAGAAACAAATCCACAGTTATGTATATGTACATATATAAGTATATATACATAAATATATGTACATATACATAACAGTGGATTTGTTTCTCCATTATTATTATTATTATTACTACTATTATTATTATTATTATTATTATTATTATTATTATTATTATTATTATTATTATTATTATTATTATTATTATTATTATTATTATTATTTAAACGATAAACTTCGCATATTTAAATAACTTCAAGTGAGATTAGGAAATATAAGGATATCTTAGGACACATTAGAAAATATTAAATGATGCATAATTGCTTTTGTGAATTTGATCTAACATCCTGGAAACACTTGAATGTCCAGTGATTAACTCATTCGTCCAGGCATTATCTACAGATTTAAAGCAAAAGAATCTGTATTATAGCTTATTATACCATAAAACTTGGCTCCGAATGGTAAAATAACTATGAAATCTCTACTGGTGATATTGGTAGATGGGACATTGTCTGGTTGTCTGAAAAGTAACCGAGTATCGGTTCATTGAGAACGTACAATTATGATTCTGCTCAATGTAGATCTCCTAATTGATACATAATTGCAATCATTAGACTTCTACATCGGTAAATGAGGATATTCGTGATTTTTGTTCAAGTTAACATGCCACTAAGTGTAATTATTGGGTTAGGTTAAAAAGTAATTCCCTTTAGATGCAGAAAATTAAAGATTAGACAACTAAAGTGAACCTTTCTTGTTTGTTTTTATTCAACATATCATTTAACCTAAGTAAGGGTGCGCTGTGAACTATCAGATATGTCTGTGGTAATTTAGAAGTCATAATCTAAACACAGTATGGGTATTACACAAAAAAAGGTGGAAAATTGGATCCTCCTTTAATTTTCTAAAATATGCCTTAACTGTGACATAGCCCAGGCCACTTGGCAATTATAAATATGATTATATGTAACTGGACATCTATAATGGATGCGTAGTTGTGAGTACTACGATTCCAATATTTTATGGGAAAACAACACTATATTTAGTCTAAATATTAACCAAATGTGGACTTTAAAAAATGATCACGAGCAATTTATCCAGAGTTTTGTTTCAAATCAAGACCTGCCCTCCCACAATCTCGTTCAAAGAGAAAATCCCTATTAACGGGGTCTTCCCTCTTTAAAGGGGAACCTTACTCCTAGCGTTGATTAAAAGCAAAGTTAAAAAGTAGTTCACTCGAGAATTGCAACTATTGCCTGCAAGTTTTGCGCCGTCCGCCTCCACTTGACTTGCTTGTACGAGTATTATTGAATGGAATGTTTTCCTCTTTGTGTTAGGGAAGGATATGGGAGTTTTTTTTTTATAAAAAAAAATAAACAGCTGATTCAAACACGTCTTATGCTTTCTGGTGACCGCTATGCTAATTTATTTATTGCTGGAAATTACAGTGCTTCCTGAAAGCATACAAAAATAAGAAAAGGCAAACATAAACTATTCGTCAGGAGCCTGTAAAATTTGGAAACCTTTTTAGCAGCCATATTGAAGCCGAAGCTCCCAACTTTAGGAAAGGTTGGACTTCCACTGAAAAGTAAACATTCATCGTTTTTTCTAACCTGTATTGCGATTCGGTAAACTTGTAATCATTTGTTATTTAGCAGTCCTTTGTTTTTTATGACTATGTTATGTACTTATCCCACAATGACGGTAAATTTTAAATACTTTTGCAGATGCATCGTACTTACTATAATCAAGTACATTCTACTACTCTGCATTTTGTTTAAGAGTTAATTATAGTTATACATAGAGCTCATCACCCCTATACTTTATGTAACTCTACGAAAAATTGGATCTATGGGTACACTGCGTTTATTCAGGCCCATTTATTTTATTCTCTCTACTTTCTCCTTGCCAGCATATTGGAATCTATTCTGTAAAGGACTTCTTTAACCTTTTTCGTATCGGTAAAATATCAGTTATCATTAATATATTTATAGATAAATAAATAGCATATATTTTTCGTTTAGTCAACAGTTTGTTTATTCTTTAGTTTACTTTGAGCTTTTGTTAATAATAATAATAATAATAATAATAATAATAATAATAATAATAATAATAATAATAATAATAATAATAATAATAATAATAATAATAATAGACTTTAGGATTTTCTATCCTCATCATTTAAATTGAGTTTAAGTGTATCTCAAGAATATTAAGAACTTATTGAACCAACATTTTCAAATAATGAGGCCCAATCTAAGATGAAACCCTAATAATAATAATAATAATAATAATAATAATAATAATAATAATAATAATAATAATAATAATAATAATAATAATAATAATAATAATAATAATAATAATAATAAAAAAACCTTTTCATCCCTCGCATGTCACATCTTACAGTTTAAAGTAATTTCATTAAACCATGAATTCTAAACACCAACAGCGCACTTGAGATCAGGACCGACTGAATGAAGATAATTATAATAATAAAAACTCCTCGTTCCTAAGAAATCCTGCCTCCCTCGAGTCTATAATATGAGAGACGAAAATAACTTCACGGAGCCATCAATCCTAAATACTAAAGACCCGCCCGAGATCAAACCCCGACTGACTCGCAATCATCATCTAGCGATATTCCATTACCCGTGAACTCGGCTGCATTAAGAGTAATTGAAGTCTTCCAAAAACCCCATTTGATCTGAGTGATTGAAGGGACCGCTGCTCCTTCCCCGCCAGGGGTCATATATATCTCATTCCCTTGTAGCATTTTCTGCCTTTGATTAATAGTTTTTTTTTTCTTTTGTCTTTGTTCTTGGTGATCTTTGCGGAATTTAATGTAATGAGTATTGAAGTATAGAATGTGGGAGATGCGTATGATGGAGTTATACGTAATATAGCGTGTGATTATCTTTGTTTGTGTGTACTTATATATATATATATATATATATATATATATATATATATATATATATAAATATATATATGTATATATATATATATATATATATATATATATATATTTATATATATATATATATATATATATATATATATATATATATATATATATAATCACAAAGTTACCTGTTCTCCTAGAGGGAGTGGCAGCAAGTCTTTTACGAAATATTACTATACCGTTGCCTGTCTTCAGATAGCAGCAACCTGCGGGGGCTGACTAATTTCCAGGTACCTAGGAATTTAGCTGAGCGTTCCTGGATCACTCCTATTCACTCTGCATTCGGCTCTTTCCCCTTTAGTTATTAAAGGCAGAATTTTAAAACGGGAAATCCTCATTAGAGTCTGAATCCGAATTGACCTTTGGGATCTTGTAGTTCGGAATTTCAACCTTTCCATCGACTCATTTCTAATCAAATTTCCATTCACGCGAGAGGTTAGGTAGCTAATTATAACCCAAGCATTATCCATATGATGATAATTGTTCGCTCGTTACGATACGTCAATGATAAAACCACAAATAAAAGTAAAAGACATCTGACTCTACATTTCAATTACAAAGGATATCGGAGTATTTTTTTTCTCGGCCACAGAATGAAGTTTTTGCTGAAGGGACGTTGTAATTTCAGTTTAGCACCGGTTCTTCTATATCAGTGTTCTGAATTAGGTCAGTTGTTGTTATCATGCCTAATTTGCATTTACCTGTGACATTGAGAACTGAATGCAGTGATCAATATTCTTTTACCACAAAAATAGAGAAAAGCGTAAATGTAATTACAGATCATTCGCGAAGCAAAGTACACGCTACTTGAAAAATACTTCTGAATTGTTGTTTTGCATTTTCAAAAGGATAAAATTTCCATTTTACAAAAGAGGATAAAATCTAGTGAAGTTTTCTACCCACAGGCAAATATTGCCTGGAATTTTCTGTCTGTTATTTTTTTTGCGTCAAAGGTTAACGAAAGGCAATAATTCAACGACTAGTCGCATGCATTAACAACTCTTTGTCCAGTACGAACTGTAACCCACCAGTTAATGGACACTTCCCGATTTTAAATAGGGTTTGAAATATTTTGCATTATGTAAAATTCGGTGATAAAGTTTCCCCTCAGGCTGTTCATCCTCGAATAGAGAGTTTTTCAGGAACAAAAGTGTGATAATGGTAAGCTTGCTTATCTTAGTAACTAACTCTAGGAAAAAGCTGTGAAAAAAAATGCCACTTATGGTTCAAGTACATCGGCCAACTCCTTGAGGAACCGAGGATGGAAGGAATTTGGTTAAAGGACCGCCCCTGTCTTCAGATACTTGATGTTTTATCGTAACAGTACTTCATAATGCCTTCCACATAGTATGCTTGTCAGTCATGGGATTCAATACGACATTTTGACAGGGATTCTACACTATAAAATGTATCCATGGTTTCAGTAATTACCATTAACATCCACTCGTTATGTTCTAATATGAACAAAGAACGTCACTTTATTAGGTGAAACTAGTCCAATAATTATTCTTTCCATTTAAGTTTAGGTTTCATTAGCAGCGTTACGCCTATGCTATGAAGAATGCGCCTGAAAAGTAAAGCAACGTTTTCCTTCATGCTAATTCCCTTTCTCTGTGTTCATTTTGTTTAATATTCACTTAGACCACATCTTTTTACGAGTCTACAAATATTCATGATACCTAGACCTATTGTATCTTATGACACATTTCTATTCTACATACACCATACCTCTGTTTTGCTTATTCACACATACTCAGTATAATAGTGATACAATAGCATATTCCATGTGCAATTAACAGTAAATATCCAACTTTAATGTTCAGCAAAACAAGCATTAGAATTTAAAAAGCAAGGTTATGCAATCAGTAAATCAGACTATGTTAGAACCCCGGTGAGTTTATCAGGATAAGAGAGTGTTTTATGTCTATATGTAAGAGGAGAGAAGAAAAGAGCGTAAGTTACCGAAGCAATTCTTTCTCCTCATTGGATAAATTTATAGTCCCACAATTACAAACGCTGCCTTTTATATGAAAAGATTTAAAACATATATATTTCACCTATGAAGCCAGAGGTAATTTTATTCTATGATATAGTCCACGTAGAAATTTACAAATAAGTACCAGTATATATATATATATATATATATATATATATATATATATATATATATATATATATATATATATATATAATATACTGTATATAAATATATATATATATATATATATATATATATATATATATATATATATATATATATATATATATATATAAATTTCACTTGCTGTGAGCTTTCCATTCCATAACCTTGATCATTTTAAAAAGAATTTATTGACTAGCAGACCTTGAGCTGAAGGGAACCAGAGAACGAGTGGGAAATAAGATAAAATTTTCACTCATCCTAATTGGACAGAGATTAATTTCCTTTTCCCCTTTCACTTAGTTCAAGAATTTAGGCTATCATACAGCAGATGGAATATTTGGGGGTCGCATAGGCATTGTCACCCTGAATCATTAAATAAATGAATAATGATCTGAGCCAAACAGAGATTATAGGTTTAGTTAATAAAAATGACATCAAAATAAGTGAGTTGAGAGGAAAGTTATAATCTCTTTATATCAATGTTTTGATAATCAAAGGTGTCAGTGCTTTCGATGAATGTTAGTCATTAATTTATAATATTATTTTCTTCGTCAATCTAAATGCGATGATCAAAATATGCCTTTAGATATTGCTTCTGTCACTAACGGCCATTTTTTTTTATCATTAGTTTAGTCACTGATTTTCACTTGAGGTTTCGTATCTTTCCTAAGAATATTCTTGCAAAAAAAAAAAATAAATAAGAAAAAAATAGCCACTCATTAGTGGAAAAAAAAATTCTGTGAGACTAGACTGAAATGTAATATCAATAAATGATATGAGGAATCATCCAACTTTCCATTACACAATGTTTACTTGCTGACGTGGTTGACAGCACTTCAGTTTATAAAAAAAAAAAAAAATAAATAAATAAAAAATGTTTTCAAACGTGGATGCTAACTAATTAGCTTACCAATTAATTCAGTGTTCAGTGTATATATCTGTCTACATTTCTGTCTATTTACTTAACTATCAGCTTTAAGGATAAAAACTATAAAGTTTAGAAATAAAAACGTGAAAGTTTGTAAGTTTTTAGATTTATTGTCATGAATAACAAGAAGCTTTAGTAAAAATTACTCTCTAAATTCACGAAGAAAAATGAACCATATGGACAGAAAAAAAATCTAAGAACATTTTTGTGGATCATTGCATTTAGAATGAAGAAGAAAACAATAAGATTAAATGTGCCCATCATTTATCGAAAGCACTGGCAACTTCGATTATCAAAACATTAATATAAAGGAATCATAACTTCCCTGTTAATTCAGTTATTTTGATGTCATTTCCATCCAATAAACCTAAAACCTCTGTTAGGCTCAGATGATCGTTCCCTTAATGATTCAAGCTGACAGTGCCTATGCACCCCTGAATATTCCACCTCCGGGAAAATCGTCTAATTTCTTCCACCATATTATGGGTAAATGGAAATTAGGATCTGTCCAATTAGGACAAACGAAGATTTAATCTTATTTCCCACTCGTTATGGTTCTCTTAAGCTCCAGTTCTGTAACTGAGAATAAATTAATTTCAAAATTATTTATGGGACGAAAAACTCACAACAAGTGGAATGTGGATGAAATTTATTCTCGAAGATTATATATATATATATATATATATATATATATATATATATATATATATATATGTATATATATATATATATATATATATATATATATATATATATATATATATATATATATATATATATATACATACATATACATATATATATATATATATATATATATATATATATAAATATATATATTTGCAATGGAATCCATCACAAACTAACAAATATCAATGGTCACAAGGGTGAAATATACGGATTAACTGATTACGTATAAAACGCAGAGCCTGAAACTGTGGAACTATAAATTCCCCCACCGAGGAGAAAGAATTGCTGCGGTAAATTACATTCTTTTCTTATTTAAAGACATAAAACATTCTCTTGTCCTGAAAAATTCCCCCTTGCTCCAGCATAGCCTGATTTACTGATTGCATAACCTTCCATTTTAAATGCTAGTGCCTGTTTTGCTGCATGTAGAAGAAGGTGGGTGCTTACTGTTGATTATGCAAGGAATATGCCATTTTGGTTTTCAACCTGTGGGCCATGCCCCACTGGTGGGCATGGGCAGTTCTGAGGGGGGGCCGTGCCACGGACATCTTCAAAATAGTATTTAAAAAATGTAAAATTATTTACAGTAAATTCAAGCCAGTGCTTTCTTTCATAAACGAAAATGTTGAACTAATAAAGTGTTCTGAAAAAAATAATCCCATAAATAAACATGTAAAACTAATAAATTGACCTGAAAATGTTTCATAATAAGTCTATTACTATCATCATTACACAGTTCTGTAGTCCAGTGGGCCATTAGTAATTAGGGATGCCAAAAAATGGGCCATGGGCACAAAAAGCTTGAAAATAATCAATATGCTATCGCATCACTACTTTGCTGAATATATGTGAATAGGTGGAAGAGAAGTATGGTACGTGTGTACTAGAAATTTAACACAAAATTAAACAGGTATCACAAAGAAAATATTT
>JANJGK010000002.1:83610080-83675080 GCA_039081455.1 Macrobrachium rosenbergii | reverse complement strand
ATAATAATAATAATTTTCTTTTTCTCATTGGGGTCAACCACAGGACTCTAGTGAAAGCCAAGAGCGCTTCGAAAATGAACCACAAATGCTATAAAGGAATTTTGACCTTAAACACTTACATACTACCTACAGAATTACTTAGGCAGGCAGCATACCCTGCTTGCCAGCGGGTTTTGCCTAACTTCCAATCCCATTGGCGACTCAAGTGTTTGCATTTAATTCGAATTACTCCTTCAGGGTGAATATTACGGAAACCTGCGCCCACTCATATGTGAGGTAGGAATCTAAGAATCTAATTCCCTCCTCACATTGGTCTCAAAACCAAGATTCAAATTTACCTGCAATTGAAAGGAATTGATCAAAGCCTTGAAGGGATAATCGTTAAAGAAAGGAGAGAAAGAATATCCTAATAAAGGTAGATGCTGAGAGTACTATGATATATTAAAGCAATGATGAATGGGACTTAACATGACAGCTTTTCATGATCATACACATAGATCGATCATTATGATATAATGATGTATATATATATATATATATATATATATATATATATATATATATATATATATATATATATATATATATATATATATATATATATATATACTAACAGGACCTCCTCCAAACTGGATGGTATCTAGTGGAGATATTTATTTTTTGGACAAATATCTCCACTAGATACCATCCAGTTTGAATGAGGTCCCGTTAGTAATTGCACTAAGGCACAGAACTTGTGTATGTGATAAAGTTTACATATCTATGTATATATATGTGTGTATATATATATATATATATATATATATATATATATATATATATACATATATATATATATATATATATATATATATATATATATATATATATATATATATATATATATATATATATATAATATTAAATACTATGACGTCATGGCATCTAAACAGAATATAGCTTCTAATGCTGTAGGAAAAAAATAGCAAACACAAACTGACGATAAAAAAAATAAACAAGAAACCAACGTTGCTAAATACAGTGGGTGTTTGTTACGAAACACTCAGTTGTCAAAAACAGCCACGTGCGGAATTAAGGAGAAATCTGGAAAAGAAAGATGATAATAAGAGTTGATTTCTGAGACCAACACTTTTCTCTCTTTTTTCCCTTTCGGCAGTTGTCACTGCATAATGGAAGGTTTAAAAACTCGAACCCTTTCAATTCTCGACTGTCAAAACGCCTTGGCTTCTTTCACTGGATCTTCTTCACTGAGTAGTTGCTATTTAGATGGCTATTTGTCTGTCCGTCCGCACTTTTTATGTCCGCCCTCAGATCTTAAAAACTGCTGAGGCTAGAGGGCCGCAAATTGGTATGTTGATCATCCACCCTCCAACCATCAAACATATCAAATTGCAGCCTTTTAACCTCAGTAGTTTTTATTTTTTTTTAAGTTTAAAGTTAGCCATGATCGTGCGTCTGGCTCCGTTGCAGGTGCCAACAGCACAGACCACCACCGGGCCGTGGTTGAAAGTTTCATGGGCCGCGGCTGAGAGTTTCATGGGCCGTGGCTGAGAGTTTCATACAGCATTATACGCTGTACAGAAAACTCGATTGCGCCGAAGAAACTTCGTCGCCTCTTTGACTTGTTATTGCTTCATTTTACAGAGACGATGTGTACAAAACTTGTTCTGAGAAGAGGAGTTCCTTAGTAATACTGTATTGTTATTTATTGAAGCCGGAATCGACATGTTTGCCCAAACAAGCTTAGCCACATATGAGAAAGTAGTTCCCGGTTTGATGTGAATTATTCAAAGCAAGTCTTTCATTAAAAAAAAAAGGCAGGTGAAACGATTCAGGAATTGCTGACTCCAAAGAATTACAAATTCTAGAAATAAATGTTTTAAACGATAGAACAAGTTGTAACCTGCTTTTCATACCTCTCGGTAAAAAAAAAAAAAGATGATTGACAGGGACACTGGCAGTAAAGTACCGGGTTAAATTTGCATAAAAGGTATGTATTTAAGAGACGTTTATTCTTCATCACTTCACTGCATATTAAGATAATTCAGAGAAGCGTCTGCTTTGTGCTTTTGCAAGTTTTTCCAGTATTTATAAAGCTCTCCAGACTGGATATGAACAGCTAGAATTTTGTTATGAGTTTACTCTGAAGTAAATCTATGTAATGTTTTGTTTTTCACTCGTACTTATGAGTTAGAATTTTGGACACTCCAAAGTAAAAAGGGAGATTGTTTTTTAAACAGAATCATGTTCCCGTAATTTATAGAGGAAGGTATTATAATAACACTCGGGAAACTTGGGATCACAAGTATCTTCTACAACAAAAGGAAGGCGGTTGATGAAACATCAAACTTCTACGTCATACGAAGGCTCTACAATCTTGACAGAACTAACTATGAAAGACTTGAGGAGAGAAAGTTGATTTTAAAGTCATATGACGTGGTTCTTTTTTCCTGATAATGAACCACTGTATGCAACAGTGTCACCGTAATCAATAAATGACAAAATTTAAACCTCAAATAGTTCTCTTTTTGATAGCTGAATCTCTGGACGTAATGCAGTTCCGTTCCCGTAATCAATAAATGCAAAGCTATAATTTCGAAAACCATCATGGAGAGTCTGATTCACAACGAACCATTACTTGAAATCTACGAAGGAATTATGAATGCAATCAGCGTAAATCAGGCTTTGGACACAATACGAGGAAGCACAACTGGCGGAATAACATTAATTGGTTGAATGGTGTTAACAATGGAGTCTAATTCATATGGAACACGGCGACAAACTCCACTCACTTGCATAACAAGCGTCCACGGAATAGAGAGCCTATGTGTGAAAGTTAAAAAAAAAAAAAATTGTAACGTAACTTGAGAAAAATATTTGCATTTGGAAGTAGTTATACAAACTAGCAAAGCCGTCTTATCGAATCTAAAAGATGAAAAATTAAATTAAAGATAAAATAACCAACCAGAAAGATGTCTTCATATGTAAACAGGGATATAAATTAGCAATGCTAAGACAATGGTACAGCATGTGTTAAGTAATAACTACAGCATCGTATATCTGCTTAGCATAGACATCACAAACACTTCCTGGTGGAAAATTCCAAAGTCTCATAGAACAAGGGATGAAACAGTTCTAGCTCTGGTCATCAGAAAACAGAAATACGTTGAATTGCTCTGTTAACACGTTCTGTTTCTTTTCGTAATAAAAATGAAGTTTCATTGTCTCTGAATTTTAGAAAAACCAAGCCAAGCAACGAACAACTTAAACAACTCTTAATGCCTTTTGTACAAAGTACGATGACAAGTTTTTCTGATTTATTTTTTCATTTTAAAGTCGCCGGAGCAGTTGATCAAAGTTCCCCTTATGAAGCCAGTGCCCGAAGGTAAAAAATGATAAAGGGAAAAATGTGGAAAGAGACTGTTGTAGAGCTACGGCGGAAGTAATAGACCTTCCTTTTGGAATGAAGCATAAAATGAATCGTGAAATTTAACTTTAACATACATACACACACGCACACACACACACACATATATATATATATATATATATATATATATATATATATACATATATATATATATATATATATATATATATATATATATATATATATATATATATATATATATATATATATATATCGCTCCATCATTACAAGACTGTCGTAACTCAAAAATTTGAAGTTTTGAGTTACATAGCTCATAAGATTGCCCATTTAATTCTGCGTCTTTTGGTAATAAAGTCGTAAGTCTAAGTGCATTTTTGGCCGAGAGATGGCGCTGGGAAGATTTTAAGTCTAAATCAAAATCTCGGTGCAGTTATAGGACTTTGAAACTTTAAAACGCTTCTCCTGAAAAATCAAGATTTTGGAGTTACGACAGTCTTGTAATGATGGAGCGATATATATATATATATATATATATATATATATATATATATATATATATATATATATATATATATATATATATATATATATATATATATATATATATATATATATATATATATATATATACATACACAAATACGCGGCAAATATACTGTCTCATTCGATGGCGGTAGCGAAAATATATAAGAATTACTGCTGAATAAGATGGGTAGAGGGGCAGGGGTGGTTGGATAAGTGGGTGGGTGGTACCCCGTTCCCTGAAAAAGAAATCTTTAGGAAGTATTTCAGTACAAAATACATTTCCTTATATATACACCAACGAAAGCAAATATATCATAAATTAAAATCGAAATATTTCGACACAGAAGACGAATTCTTCCTTAATAACAAAACATACGAGAATCTTAGAGTTGCAAACATCTCGAGCAACGAAGCCTCCGAATAAAAAAAAAAAAAAATAAATAAATTGCTCGCAAGAAAACATTCTAATGCTCCCGCAATGCTCGAGTGCCTCTGGTTTGCTCGGAATATATTAAATGGCCGAAGAATGAAATTCATATACTCGCTGCATTTGCCTTGGGTCGGATATTGGGAAAATGCATAAGCGTTCAGTAGAGGAATGCGCTCTGCATATTCAGACAGGCATCGCGTTTACCTGTGGCTAACGGGACAGATAGACAGATAAAAGAGAGAGAGAGAGAGAGAGAGAGAGAGAGAGAGAGAGAGAGAGAGAGAGGGAGAGAGAGAGAGAGAGAGAGAGGAACATGGTGTGGTTGTGGTTGGTTGGGGAGTGGTGATATGAGGTTTCACTTTTAGTTTTTTTAAATTCCTACCTGGCGTTGGTCTCAAACCTAGAACTCTCAAATGAAAGCCAAGGACGCTACCAAATGAACCGCGAATGTCATCAAGGAAGTTGGAACGCAAGTATTTACATCCTAGCTAGAGAGTTAGTTGTCCAGGCTATGTATCGCGAATACGCATGTTTCTCGTAGATGGGTAAAACTCAATGATACAGAAGGTGTATAGGCAGGCCAGGTAACTCTTTAGGTTTTTTCTAAGTAGATAAAAGGTTATGCCGCTACAAGGCCTGACTTGGAAGCCCGTTAGGCGTTTTGATCCTGATGTGATCTAAAAATGTACTCATAAAGCACACGTGATGCTGTGTTAATTTCATATACTACTAATACTGATAATAACAGCAGTAACTCAGTTAAACAGATTCAACTTGAAGGGATCCTCCCCCCCCCAAAAAAAAAAAATAAAAAATGCGCCGAAGTGTCTTCAGCGCAATCGAGTTTTCTGTACAGCCGCTACAGCGTATAATCAAGGCCATCGAAAATGGATCTATCTTTCGGTGGTCTCGGTATAATGCTGTATGAGCCGCGGCCCTTGAAACTTTAACCATATCCCGGTGGTGGCCTATCCTATATCGTTGCCAGAAGCACGATTACGGCTAAATTTAACCTTAAATAAAATAAAAGCTACAGAGTCTAGACGGCTGCAATTTGGTATGTTTTGTGATTGGAGATTGAATGATGAACATGCCAATTTGCAGCCCTCTAGCCTCAGTAGTCTTTAAGATCTGAGGGCGGACAGAAAAAAGTGCGGACGGACAGACAAAGCCGGCACAATAATTTTCTTTTACAGAAAACTAAAAGTGGGGAGATAAATGAAAAAAATAATCACCAAATTAAGGAGTGGTATAATAATAATAATAATAATAATAATAATAATAATAATAATAATAATAATAATAATAATAATAATGATAATAATAACTATTATTATTATTATTAGTATTATTATTATTTTTATTATTATTATTATGAACGTAAAAACGCAAATAAGCTTATCAGGCCCAGATGTAAAAAAAGGGAAATATATGCACATGAATACAGTGATAGCCAAACATGAAATTATGAGAGAAAGAAAATAGCTATGAATACATGCCTAATTAGATGTTGAGAATATTAAGAGGCGTTAAGACAGTGATGAATCACACATTAAAGCAGTATTAAATTGCTAAAATCATACATATTCAACAGCATCATTATAAAACAATGATGTATATTACACACGCACACATACACACACACACACACACACACACACATATATATATATATATATATATATATATATATATATATATATATATATATATATATATATATATATATAAAATTTATAACAAGCAGTGAGTGCTTTATAACAAGCACTCACTGTATCTATAGCAACGCTGGCTTCTTCTTTCGTGGAAATGGTAATTACCAGTTCCAGGAACAAGAAGCCAACGTTGCTAGATACAGTGGGTGTTTGTTATGAAACGCTTAATTACCAGAAGCAGCTACGCTCGGAATTAAGGAGAAATCTGGATAAGAAAGAGAAGAAAGAGTTGATTTCTGAGAACAAAATCTCACTCTCTTTTTCCACCTCGGCGGATGTCACCGCATAATGGAAGGTTTAAAAACTCGAACCCTTTCAATTCTCGACCGTCAAAACACGTTGGCCTCATTCACTGGGTCTTCACTTCGCAATTTCCGGGAAAAAACACGGCTCTTTTTCAGCCAATGTGTTGCTTTTGGTTGCGAAATATTACGGTTAAAATGTGTAACTCTCATATTCATCACTTTATTTGACAGAGGCGATGGGTACGAAATATGCCCAGCTGTGAAAAGATTCTTTGTAATATTGCTTTGTACTGACTCTTCATTTTATGGTTACGAGGCCGGAGTGAAAACGTTTGCCTAAACAAGCTTGGCCACATATGAGAAAGGTCTTTATGAACTTGTGTGAATATTTAAAACAAATCCTTCAAAAATATTGGGTGAAATGATTCGGGTATTACCAAGTCTGGAAATGAATGTTTTAAAGGGTCGACAAAATTGAACATTACTGACACATATCAGTAAATAAAAAAGGATTGTCAAGGATACAGGCAGTAAAATACTTGGTTGAATATTGCTTTCAGTAGGATGCCTATTTAAGGGACTTATAAACTTCATCACTGCGTTGCATATTGAGCTGACCCAAAGGAGAGTTTGCTCCGAACTTTTCTAAATTATTTATGGAATTATAAATCTTGTTAGAACTGGGTATGTATAGCCAGAATTTTGTTACAGGATTATTTTGAAGGAATTCTATTTTTTTTCATTCGTACTTATGAGTAAGAATTTTGGACATTCCACAACAAAAGGAAGGCGGTTGATGAAAACTTCAAACTTCTAAGTCATACGAAGGCTCTACCATCTTTATATAACTAACTATGAAATACTTAAGGAGAGAAAGTTGATTTTAAAGTCATATGACATAGTTCTCTTTTTCTGATAACGAATCTCTGGATGCAATAGTGGCACCGTATTCAATAGATGAAAAAAATTAAATTTCAAATAGTTCTGTTTTTTTATAGCCGAATCTCTGGACGTAATGCAGGTATGTTCCCGTAATCAATAAATAAAAATTATCACCTAAAACCACCATGAAAAGTATGATTCACAGCGAAACATTCATTGAAATCGACGAAGGAAATATGAGCTTCTAAGTTATACGAAGGCTCTACAATCTTGATATAACTAACTATGAAAGATTTAAGGAGAGAAAGTTGATTTGTAAAGTCATAAGACATAGTTCTTTTTTTTCTGATAATGACTCCCTAGATGCAATAGTGTCACCGTAATCAAGAGATGAAAAAAAATAAATTACAAATAGTCCTGTTTTTTTTTTATAGCTGAATCTCTGGACGTAATGCAGGTATGTTCCGGTAATCAATAAATAAAAATTATCACATAAAACCACCAGGAAAAGTATGATTCACAGCGAAACATTCATTGAAATCGACGAAGGAAATATGAATGCAATCAGTTTAAATCAAGCTACGGACACAACGCGAGGAAGCACAGCCGATAGAATATCATTAATTGGTCGAGTGGTGTTGACAACGGAATCTAATTCATATGGAACATGACGGCAAGCTCCACTCACTTGCATAACAAGCATCCAGAGAATGGAGGGTCTATATGTAACAGTTAGGAAAAAGGAATTATAAGGTAAGTAAAGATATGATATCCACAGAGACAAATATTTGCACATGTAAATCAAGATACAAATCTGCAATGCTAAGGCAATGGCACATCGCGATTTGAATGAGGAATGCACTACGTTATCGAATATAAAAGATAACGGAATTTGATATAAAATAACCAAGCATTAAAATATCTGCATATGCAAGCAGGGATATAAATTAGCATTGCTAGGGCAATGACACAGAGCGATTTGAATGAAGATTACACCATGTTATGGAACATAAAAGGTAACAGGAAGTTAAAGATGAAATAACCGAACATTCACATATTTGCATTTGCAAACAGGGATATAAATCATCAATGCAAGGGCAATGATGCAGCGGGATTTGAATGAAGACTGCAGCGCCGTATGCCTTCTGATCATCGAAATCAAAACATTTCCACGTGGACAATCCCAAAGCTTCATAGTACAAGGAACGAAACAGCTCTGGCTGTGGTCACCACAGAGTAGAAATACTTTGAACAGCGCTGTTAATATCTGCTGTTTCTTTTAGTAATAAACACATAGTCTAAAAACCTAAAATATCTTTTACTTTTTTGTTTTTTTTTGCAAAACATGAGGAGGAGAGTTTTCTAATTCACTTTTTCATTCTGAAGTCGCCGAAGCAGTTGATCAAAATTCCTTTTATGAAGCCAGTGCCTGAAGATAAAAATTAATAAATTGGAAAACGAGGAAAAACATTGTGGTTCAGCTACGGCCGGAGTAATAGGCCTTTTTCAAAAAGAAACGGAAAGTGAATCGTGGTTTTTAATAAAAAATTCTCGAGCGTAAAATTTAACTTTACACACACATATACATATATATATACATATATATATGTGTACGTATATGTGTATATATAAATAAATATATATATATATATATATATATATATATATATATATATATATATATATATATATATATATATATATATATATATATATATATATATATACACACACACACACAGAACAAATGCAAAGGCCAACGCCCATTTCTAGACAGAAGAGAGGACAAAGGAATCGTGAAGAAGTAGGATAGGGCGGTAGAATAACCAACGGACCTACAACCTGGTAAATAAGTCAAGGTTATATTACCCAGCACAAAGAGAATTGGTAAGAGAGATTCAACGCTTATCTGTATAAGGAAAATGGATCAGTGAACTCCGTATTCCCCTGACTGCGAGGTTTTGCACCTATCTCAGTCTTCATATCCAATCTCTGGAAGTCTTTGGTTTTATTTTCATCGAGACCTCAAAATCTTAATCTTACCCCCCTTCCTTTCCAGTTTCTTCGGGTCTGGGCTAGCTACAGTAAAGAGTTGATAACGCTGTTACGTAATCTACGTTGCGCGGCCTTCCGCAAATTCCCCACGCTAAGGAACTGGAGCATTCATACTTGGAGAAGGAATTTTCCAGGCAAGTGTTTTGCACGCGAGCAATAACTGGCATAAGAAACGGCAGCATTTGTGACAATGGGGATTTCATTGTGGCGCAACAAAAGCGCAATTTGTGCAAGACTGATTTCCAGGCGGAACGAATTCAGCTTTTTCCGTTGGGAGGTTTTTAATAATTCCGTTCTTTGGGTGTCTCGCTGGTTAGCTGGTTTGGAAAACGTGGCTAACCAGTGAAAAATGGCTAAAGTTCAATGTGATATGCCTTATACACACACACACACATTGAGAAAGACTCGCTGTTGAAAGAGAGAGAGAGGAAACAGGGTTGACCCCCACCCCCCACCGCCTCTGAAGATAGACCAATCGGTTCGCTACGTAATGCTCTTACCCAGAACATTCTTATCTGTTCCCGAACAGTTGTAACATATATATATATATATATATATATATATATATATATATATATATATATATATATATATATATATATATATATATATATATATATATATATATACATACATATACATACACATATAAAACTATATCATATGAATGGAAATAAACAAAATGTATTTTTCATGCAAAATCAATACATTGTCAAACTTGACAGCCGTAACTGAAGGAGAATGCACCTCATAATCAACAAGATCTTGACTAAAAAACTTCCTGAACAGAAACGTTGACAACTGCAAGTTTCTTATCATGTCGCTTCTTTCCACTTCTCTTTCTGGTTTCAAAAAGGCCTGAATTACTTAAGGGAATTTTGCTCTCTCTAAAGAACGCAGTAAATACCTTGCTCCGGGAAAGGTCAGACAACAGTGATTTATATTTCTTTTATCTGTGAATGCATGGCACTCTTATTATTATTATTATTATTATTATTATTATTATTATTATTATTATTATTATTATTATTATTATTATTAATTGAAGGTAATAGACCCTCTTTCAAGTAAGTTTTGTTAAAGAGAATGGCAGAATCAGTAGAATTGATTTATATATGGTCTTCTCAATTCTCCTTATTATTCTCTTCCCGATGCCATTCTCTTTAACAAAACTTATTATTATTATTATGATTATTATTATTATTATTATTATTATTATTATTATTATTATTATTATTATTATTATTATTATTATTAGAAAGGATCGCAGCGTTATGCCCTAAAACTTAGGACCGGAAGACGGAAAGTGTAAATATAGACTGTAAGTGTTAAGATTGGAAAAAAATAAATATATGGAAACATAAGTCTTCTATTGCACAGAGTTTCTTTTATTCAAATTTATGTCAATTCTACGGTATCAAATCACTACCAGGTTTCAGTTCCGAAATCTTATGTTAGCCAAACAGATATTCGCTAGGATGTGAGAGCATTCCATCGTCACTAATCCTCACCAATATTTGATTAGCGCCCTTAGGAGGGGAGTGCCGTCAGGGCCCCTCACACGGCGCACTGTAATCACTACTTACGGTTCTTTGCAGTGTCCCATTGGCAACAAGTTGCAACCCCTTTCATTCCAATTACTGCACTTCCGTTCATATTCTTTTTCTTCCATCTTACTTTCAACCCTCTCCCAGAAATTATTCCAGCATTATTTTCAGAGGTGAATGACCTCATAGTTCCCAGCGCTTGGCATTTGGCTTAAATTTTATGTTCCATTCCAACATTTGATCAACTGGAGGCTGCACCCAAGCAATGATTTCACCCTAGGATTGGTCCAAATCCGCTCTGTCGTTCACGAGATACATTTGTTTTTTCATCTGCCACACACTTCAAAACACTCTTGAGGTGTTTTGTTAACACACACAAAAATAAAAAAAAAAAGCATACCCTCTCACTCGGAGCTCTGAAAAATATAGGTTTAGCTGCTGAAGTTTTATACTACTTAGGTAGATGAAAACCAGAGCAGTAACTGAATGCGTGTCCTAAATGCCTGGAAGATATTTTAGTTGAGTTCCTTCAGATAAGTTAATCCATTAAGGGTGAATTTTATCGAAACATATACAAACACGCGGCAAAAATACTGCCTCAGTCGATGGCGGTAACGACAATATATAGGCATTACTGCTGAATAAGGTGGGTAGGCGGCCAGGGGTGGTTGGATAGGTGGGTGGGTGGTACCCCGTACCCTGTAAAAGAAATCGTTAGGAAGTATTTCAGTACAAAATACATTTCCTTATATATACACCAACGAAAGCAAATGTACCGTATATTAAAATCGAAATATTTGGACGCAGAAGACGAATTCTTCCTTGATAACAAAACATACGAGAATCTTAGAGTTGCAAACATCTTGAGCAACGAAACCCCCGAATAACAACAACAACAAAAAAAAAAAACAAATAAATTGCTCGCAAGAAAACATTCTAATGCTCCCACATTGCTCGAGTGCCTCTGGTTTGCTCGGAGTTTATTAAATGAGAGAAGAACGAAATTCGTCTGCTCGCTGCATTTGCCTTGGGTCGGATATTGGGAAAATGCATAAGCGTTCAGCGGATGAATATCCAGAAAGGCATCGCGTTTACCTATGGCTAACGAGATAGATAGACAGACAGACAGATAAATAGATAGATAGCACACTTTCACACACGTACATATATATATATATATATGTATATATATATATATATATATATATATATATATATATATAAATGTATATATATATTTATATATATATATATATATATATATATATATATACATATATATATATATATATATATATATATATATATATATATATATATATATATATATATATATACGAGTATATATATATATATATATATATATATATATATATATATATATATATGTATATATATATATATATATATATATATATATATATATATATATATATATATATATATATATATATATATATATATAATACATATACACAGTGTATTACCATTCCCGGTCTCCTCATCACAAATAGAAGCGCACATATTATTATGCCCGAACCCTCGGCATACGCATCCTTGAACATTTAATAACGGCTCATTTGCAAATTTTCTTTGACATATATTCAGAAAAGTTTACGTAAACAGCGGCAGTATTCATGAGTATGAAAATACGGGATGGCTGCGTTTACCTCGGGCATAGTACAAGAGAGAGAGAGAGAGAGAGAGAGAGAGAGAGAGAGAGAGGAATTGACAGGGTACAATCATGCCTTTGTTAAAGGAGGTAGCGTATTATATAATGTCATGATGCAAAATAAACATTCTATTCTAATTCGTAGGACCTTATCACATGGTATTGTTTAGTTTTAGAACTGAGAAAAGAGCAAAATCGTTTGCAAAATATTGTGTGGTATCTTTTGGTATTTGGATTCATATGTCGCTAAAGGGGTGAAAGAATTTTTTTCAGAGAAAAAAAAATCTAACTAAATGTATATCGGTATATCCTGATGACTGGAATTGGCTGAATTTGTTGAAATAAATTGTATTTATGTGGGAGCAGAAATATAAAAAAACAAACAACCTACACAATAAACGTTTTCTTTCTTTCTACAGATATTTATATTTCACACTTTGACTTGCGGGTCAAAAATTTTAATCTTCAATCCCTTAGAGGAAAATATTAATTTCAGAAGTTGATATTGTTATTTAGTGTAGCTCGAAATAATTTTTGTCTCCAGTTTAAAATGAATGGAAGTTTGCCCCTCGGTGCCAGACAGCAATAATATATATATATATATATATATATATATATATATATATATATATATATATATATATATATATATATATATATATATATATATATATATATTAATCTTGCAAGTTCTCTTAGCTAGTCAGATAGTTGTCCATCTTATTTTAGTGTTGGCACCCTAACCAATGTAACCATTAGCGCGGCACCCATTCTTCACCATCCCACCGTATCGCGTGAATTAACTTCTTATTTAATGAATAAAATTACTATCCATACTCAAAACAAAATCGGCACACCATTCATGCAGAAATATACTGTACAAACAAGGAGCAAATCAGAAGAATTAGATAAACATAACTAGAGCAGACACACTGATAATAATTATATGAAGACTTGTGCAAACATTTTTTATTTTACAAATGTTCACTGAGATGATCTGGCCAAGACAAAAAATTCATGGCAATCTTGCGGCACCTTTAGGCACTGTCTGTGACACTCAGTTGGAGAATCACTTCTAAGACCTCTGCCACAGTGAAACAAACGTTCTCTTGATTTCATATTTCTTGTCTGGAATTCTCTGGATTTCATATCTCTATTCTGCACTGAATTCTGGTTACAGTTCTTTCGCTCTCACACCTTTACTCTTCTCCCCCCTCCCTACGCCCACCCTTCCCACGCCCGCCGCCCACTATCTAACACTGTTTAGGTTTCTGCCTCCGAAGATTTCTGAAATCCGCTATCATTTCTCCAATATATCCTCTTTTTCAATTCTGTGTTGAATTCATCTGATTTAAAGGATAGGAATTCAATCCGTTTCCAGATGTTCAGAGGTCAAGTTGTGTTGAAGATAAATGAACGTTAGAACTTTGTTTGAGAAATCTAATGGAAGTTTTCACCTTTCTAGAATTATTAGAATTATCTAAGATAATTAACTAAGCTAACTGTGGTTTTCTCTCTCTCTCTCTCTCTCTCTCTCTCTCTCTCTCTCTCTCTCTCTCTCTCTCTCTGGTATGAAAGGATAATCATATTAGCTGGCTCAAACTAGATATGGGTCGAGTCACAAGGTATGGAAACACAATATAAAACGAGTAAAAAATGCTACGAAATTTCTTTGGCGCAATCGAGTTTTCTGTACAGCCGCTACAGCGTATAATCAAGGCCACCGAAAATAGATCTGTCTTTTGGTAGTCTCGGTCTAATGCGACCCAAGAAACTTTAACCACGGCCCGGTGGTGGCTTATCCTATATCGTTGCCAGAAGCACGATTATGGCTAACTTTAACCTTAAACAGAATAAAAACTACAGAGGCTAGAGGGTTGCAATTCGGTATATTTGATGATTGGAGGGTGGATGATCAACATACCAATTTGCAGCCTTCTAGTCTCAGTAGCTTTTAAGAAATGAGAGCGAACAGAAAAAAATGAGGGCAGAAAAAAGCGTGGACGAACAGACAAAGCTGGCACAATAGTTTTCTTTTACAGAAAACTAAAAGTAAAATAAAATATTTACTTCTGAATAAACGTCTGTCGATTTTCCGGTACACCGTTGAATTGAAACCGCGGGTTGGACAGCGTTGAAAAAGCCAGTCCTGCAAAAGAGGAAATATGAAAAAGAATAAACTTGTTTCCTGCGAGCGAATTTCAAATGCCGTGAGATGAAATCTTGCGTCGTCAAGTTGAACCCAACTCCTTTCCGTCGGAAATTGAAATAAAAAGACAAAAGGAAAACCCGCTCCTCTGATGCTTCGCTCAGACGTCTTTTGCATATACGGAAATATTTTACATCTGTCCACAAAATACGTAACATTTAAAAGTCTTAACGAAATATAGGAGCTATACTGGCAGCTTAACAATTTGTTTTTTTAATGATTTATTTTGGATATATATGAAAATTTGACCAAGAAATAGAATGAAGATTTCCTTGTTTCTCTCCTGACTTTGAAGCTTGGTCGGGTGAAAGAATTTGTGTTCCTTTGTGCACAACGTTATATTAATATGAAAGTTTCTCAAAAGAAATAATATTAATGCAAGGGAGCTCGTGGAATTAATAATGATTTCTCATACAAAGCGTAATATTGTCCATTTCTGTCAGTTTACCAAGTTAATACTTGCACATTTCTGTCAGTTCACCAAGTTAATAATTGCCCATTTCTGTCAGTTTACCAAGTTAATAATTGCCCATTTCTGTCAGTTTACCAAGTTTACCAAGTTAAAAATTGCCCATTTCTGTCAGTTTACCAAGTTAATAATTGCCCATTTCTGTTAGTTTTCCAAGTTAATAATTGCCCATTTCTGTCAGTTTACCAAGTTAATGATTGCCCATTTCTGTCAGTTTACCAAGTTAATAATTGCCCATTTCTGTCAGTTTACCAAGTTAATAATTGCCCATTTCTGTCAGTTTACCAAGTTAATAATTGGCCATTTTTGTCAGTTTACCAAGTTAATAATTGCCCATTTCTGTCAGTTTACCAAATTAATAATTGCCCATTTCTGCCAGTTTACCAAGTTAATGATTGCCCATTTCTGTCAGTTTACCAAGTTAATAATTGGCCATTTTTGTCAGTTTCCCAAGTTAATAATTGCCCATTTCTGTCAGTTTACCAAGTTAATAATTGCCCATTTCTGCCAGTTTACCAAGTTAATAATTGACCATTTTTGTCTGTTAACCAAGTTGATAACTGCCCATTTCTGTCAGTTTACCAAGTTAATAATTGCCCATTTCTGTCAGTTTACCAAGTTAATGATTGCCCATTTCTGTCAGTTTACCAAGTTAATAATTGGCCATTTTTGTCAGTTTACCAAGTTAATAATTGCCCATTTCTGTCAGTTTACCAAGTTAATAATTGCCCATTTCAGCCAGTTTACCAAGTTAATAATTGACCATTTTTGTCTGTTAACCAAGTTGATAACTGCGCATTTCTGTCAGTTTACCAAGTTAATAATTGCCCATTTCTGTCAGTTTACCAAGTTAATAACTGCCCATTTCTGTCAGTTTACCAAGTTAATAATTGCCCATTTCTGTCAGTTTACCAAGTTAATAATTGCCCATTCCTGTCAGTCTAACAAGTTAATAATTGCACATTTCTGTCAGTTTACCAAGTTAATAATTGTCCATTTCTGTCAGTTTACCAAGTTAATAATTGCCCATTTCTGTCAGTTTACAAGTTAATAATTGCCCATTTCTGTCAGTTTACCAAGTTAATAATTGCCCATTTCTGTCAGTTTACCAAGTTAATAATTGCCCATTTCTGTTAGTTTACCAAGTTAATAATTGCCCATTCCTGTTAGTTTACCAATTTAATAATTACCCATTTCTGTCTCTTTACCAAGTTAATAATTGCCCATTTCTGTCTCTTTACCAAGTTAATAATTGCCCATTTCTGTCAGTTTACCAAGTTAATAATTGCCCATTTCTGTCTCTTTACCAGGTTAATAACTGCCCATTTCTGTCAGTTTACTAAGTTAATAATTGCCCATTTCTGTCAGTTTACCAAGTTAATAATTGCCCATTTCTGTCTCTTTACCAAGTTAATAATTGCTCATTTCTGTCAGTTTACCAAGTTAATATTTGCCCATTTCTGTCTCTTTACCAAGTTAATAACTGTCCATTTCTGTCAGTTTACCAAGTTAATAACTGCCCATTTCTGTCAGTTTACCAAGTTAATAATTGCCCATTTCTGTCAGTTTACCAAGTTAATAATTGCCCATTTTTGCCAGTTTACCAAGTTAATAACTGCCCATTTCTGTCAGTTTACCAAGTTAATAATTGTCCATTTCTGTCAGTTTACCAAGTTAATAACTGGCCATTTCTGTCAGTTTACCAAGTTAATAATTGCCCATTTCTGTCAGTTTACCAATTTAATAATTGCCCATTTCTGTCAGTTTCCCAAGTTAATAATTGCCCATTTCTGTAAGTTTACCAAGTTAATAATTGCCCATTTCTGTAAGTTTACCAAGTTAATAATTGCCCATTTCTGTAAGTTTACCAAGTTAATAATTGCCCATTTCTGTAAGTTTACCAAGTTAATAATTGCCCATTTCTGTAAGTTTACCAAGTTAATAATTGCCCATTTCTGTCAGCTTACCAGTTAATAATTGCCCATTTCTGTCAGTTTACCAAATTAATAACTGCCAATTTCTGTTAGTTTCCCAAGTTAATAATTGCCCACTTCTGTCAGTTTACCAAGTTACTTTAGTCAAGGAGATACAGTGGCATTGTAAGATGAATTGCTTTCTCTCTTTCTGCCACTCTATCTATCTATATATATCTATCTATCTATCTTTGAATAATTTACACTGTTTTGATATTTGAGTCCCTCATGGCTGGTTCACTTTAACCTTTACCCAAGAGCTTCCAAGGATGTAGGATGCATTTTATGATAAACACTCATGGTTTCCTTATCCTTTCCAAGCTTTTCAGTTATCCACAAACTTATCCTCCTGAATATTTACAACGTGATGGATAACTGACATCCTCCTTTCCTTTATTTTTCCATGGGATGATTGTATCAATATGGAGTATGCCATACAAATCTCAGAACGTTACTGAATATTGTACGATATGGCGGGTCTAGCAGAACGCCTTCGGTAGACCGGGACCAGAAAAAATAAGCTAACCGTAGCTGTAACAGACGTGTTGTATCATTTGTATACATCTTAATAACTGCATTATTTCATCATGACCTCATATGCTTTCCTCTATCCACAGAATCAAAAACTTGGATTTACCATAAATTCTGCCAAACCATAGGCCTACAATATTCCAGTGACGTTCTGAGATTTTATATGACGCACTCCATATTGATTGTCAAATCCACACTTAGAATAAGAAAGCGTTCAGTTTTTTTTTTTTTTTTAGCTACTTGATATTTTCAGTCCTATGTCAAGTGACAAGTTATCGTACATTCTTTGCCCTGCATATCTGAAGGATCCAAAACCAACACTCAAAGTGCATCTTTACTCAAATAACTTGAAACTATCCGTAGCTTGTTTTGACTCCGTCTTTTGGTTGTATCATATGCAACAAGTCTTTCAAGTGTTTGAGACATCCAGTCATGATAGTTTAGTGAATCATTACACATATTTTAAACATTATTCCAGCTTTAATATCGACCCAATACATCTCAAAGAATACGGACGTAAACCTGTCTCGAGGTGCAACGAGCTTAATTATTCTTGCCGCTCTATTCTATAAATTATGCAGCTTTCTAAGTTGTGTCTTAGGCATTATGATAGACAAGAGTTGCAAGGATCTACTCTATTGATGGCACAATTAATCACAGGCTTTCTAACAGAGCAATGATCATGATGTTATTTATATAAATACAATATCTATAAGATGATGTCCAGTTACCCTCCCTGAGAAACAAATTATACAGTCCAGCAGCGCACCCAAGTCAAGGACTTTGTCATAAACCAGAACTGGACTCCTATTTATATTTAGAGAATATCATCTAGGCTTCCAAAGGCGTTTTCATTCCCCACTAACCTAATTTCAGCTAAATTTTACATTCATGGAATTTTAGTTGCATGAATACCATCCATTCCTTAACAATGGTAAGAACATAATTTGGTTTCTCACTTTGTCAGTCGTGACAACTACGGAAATTTCATCCTACAGAGTAAGGCTTGTAGCATCCAAGTTGCTGTTGCCTGGTCTTGTACGTAGAACGACCTGTTCAAGATAAATCAGTTTTATCCGTTTTACGACTTTCTCTGCTCTTTGTTTACTAGGCAGATGCAACGTCGAACTTCATTAGGAGACTCTAATGGAAGTCTTTTACCTCCCCCGGATTTTAATTTTATCTAGAACATAGTCGCAGCTGGGTTGGATAACCAGTCTTCGATTCTCTCTCTCTCTCTCTCTCTCTCTCTCTCTCTCTCTCTCTCTCTCTCTCTCTGTCTCTTCTCCTTTTTCAATTTCAATATTAGAAAATGTTTTAAACAAAAGTAAATTGTATATTGAAAATTAATTTCTGTTCCTCAATTGTCCCTTTGACCAAACATGGCTCAGAAAAACTCATTATAATCAGATTCTCGTTACCTAATATATCTAGCCATACATTAAAAAACGCATTAGAATATGTACATTATTTGCTTGTCAGTCATGTTTACATGAAATAAAGAAATATGGATTATAGCAGCCCATATATATCAGAGTTTTTTGCTTTCAAAACTAGGAGGAAAAATATAAAAAAAAAATCAAGCCATTCACTTAAGATAAAATGTCAGTTTTAAAATGTGAATTTCAAAGAAGAAGTAATATCGCAAAACCGTTTAATTTCAAATCAACTGGTGACTATGAGAAAAACAATAAAAAAGAAAATGAAAAGCAATAATAGAGAAGAATACAATAAAGAAGAACATATTTGTTTGCTGAACGAAAATATTGAATACCTGGTAATCATATTTCTAAGAATCGGAATTCAGTCCTTTCTGTTATATATATATATATATATATATATATATATATATATATATATATATATATATATATACACACATATATATATATATATATATATATATATATATATATATATATATATATATATATAATATATAAAGGCATTTAGTGATACATGTTGATACGTTTGATATCAAGAGGAATGTTTTCCTTTGATGTACGAAATAGAGTGGGAGTAATATCCAGATGGGAGGAACTAAAACTGCTATACATACAAGTTGATGTCGCTTTTCGATTTTTTTTGGGGGGGGAGGGGGGCGGGGGTTATCACCCGTAAAATCCTTTGGTCTTCCGAGCAAGAAATGAGATGATAAACAGCTACTTCCTTCCGTTAGGCATCTAACCAGGGGCGGAAGGCGAGTTGAGAGAGAGAGAGAGAGAGAGAGAGAGAGAGAGAGAGAGAGAGAGAGAGAGAGAGAGAGAGAGAGAGAGAGAGAATATTAATGCATTGAGATTTTGCACTAAGCAACGATTTCGAATAATGAGAATGTGTCTCCATTTACTCATTTACTCTTGCTTACCAAGAGACTTGTCTCCAGGAGAAACAGTTGCATACTCGTAGTCAAAAGAGGAACTTGGGATATGGTGCCTGAATCCACGGTGACACTGCATTAATCGACATTCACTTACTGGAAACAAGAATATTCTTTTAAAATCCATCTTTCACCAGGCACACTTTTTTGACTTTGTGTCACCCCGGGGGTAAAATTGAAACTTTTTTATTTTCTATTTTCGTGACATCAAAAGGACATCTCTATAGAAGTCAATATGTCAATATTAAATTTTTCTAGTTGTTCGCTCGACTTAAATCTGATTCTATATATCTTTTATGGCACACACACACACACACACACACACACACACACAGAGAGAGAGAGAGAGAGAGAGAGAGAGAGAGAGAGAGAGATTATTATTCCTTCCAGCTATTTTAATATTGCAGAAAATCCGGATAATGGATTCTTCAAATGAATTTCAGCCTACAAGAGGTTGAGGTTAATTTATTATATTTGATTCAAGTTTTATTTACTTGGAGAATCCATTATTCGAATTTCCTATAATAATAAAATAACTGGGATAAATAATAATCCGTGCTCTCTCTCTCTCTCTCATAAAAGTTTTATAGCATATGGGAACTAGTGCGGACTAGGTCTAGGTTGAGCCACGACCCCCCAAAAAAGATGAATATTGATATACTGAATTCTCTGCAGACGTCTTTTGGATTTCACGAGAAAAAATCAAATACTTTTGAATTTTAACCGTAGGGTGACAAAGCTAAAAAAAAAAAAAAGCGAACCTTTAAAAACTGGGAGTTTTAAAG
Source organism: Macrobrachium rosenbergii (assembly GCA_039081455.1). Taxonomy (NCBI): domain Eukaryota; kingdom Metazoa; phylum Arthropoda; class Malacostraca; order Decapoda; family Palaemonidae; genus Macrobrachium; species Macrobrachium rosenbergii. The sequence goes on along the minus strand of JANJGK010000002.1, from coordinate 83,654,274 downwards.
AATATTTTTGTTTCCTTTGAGTGAATGTCGATTGCGGTGTGAATTTGTCTTTCATTGTCAAGGTTGAAAGTCAGACCTTTCTGTCAGGAACAAAAAAAAAAAAGAAAAAAAATACACACACACAGGAATGGTTGTATAGATCGATACCACCTGATAAGTATTCACATTTCCTTTATATTTATAAGTTACTGTTTTTTTATATAAAGCATGTAATCTAATGTCCACCGGGTCTAGGAATATAATGGCTATGGAAAACTCTCTAATGAATTTGATGGAATTTTTAAAGAATATAGATACGAAATGAAATGAAATGAACGAAATATATTTCCTCTCCTCGTCAGGTTTCGAACTCGGAATATGTTCAATTCTAAACACTTCGTTTGAATTCACTTGAAATGTTCAAAGGGAAAAAGATTCATAATAAAAAGCTTACACATCAGTGGTAGTTCACAATGTTGCTTCTGCACTAAGTGGCCTTTGAAGAGAAGTGCATATGTGGCAAGAAGATAACTCTCTCTCTCTCTCTCTCTCTCTCTCTCTCTCTCTCTCTCTCTCTCTCTCTCTCTCTCTCTCTCTCTCTCAGAATTACCTATCGTTTGAAATATAAAGTCTTCTTAAGGGTTAAACCTAAGCATTGCATAAGGACAGTTAAAGACTTAGAAATTTCTTTGCAAACTCTACCGCATTAGATGGCTTGATAAGTCGATTTGCCTTAGTATGCCAGACTGAGAATGGTAGCAATTCTCTTCTCGCAGTGCTTTGGAGCGAAGCTTTATCAAAATCCAACATCCGTGCAGTCAGCATTCAGTAAGAGAATTACAATTACGCCTTGCATGCAAGACGAATCTCGGATGAAATGTTGCACTGTAAGCATGTGATATTAAAATCCCATGAGCCTCTATTGTTTTCAAAAAGATTTTTAAGGATTCTAACCCTCAAACTTCCAGCCTTTCATTTATTCTTGTAATTTTTAATGAATTTGCTCAGATGCAAGTTTTACAACAGCATGTTTATGACGGATAGTTTTATTCGTTATTATTATTATTAACCATAATTATGATAGGTATATTTTCATACCACCTTTTTCTGTAGAGGTAAATCATTTTCACAGCTGAACTAAAATATAAATGCTTATAATCTGTAGCGCTTTTGCTATATTGAAGTGTTCCTGTTATCTGTCTCTCTCCCTCTCTCTATCTCTCAATATATATATATATATATATATATATATATATATATATATATATATATATACTGTATATATATATATATATATATATATATACTGTATATATATATATATATATATATATATATATATATATATATATATATATATATATATATATATATATATATATATATATATATAATAAATGAAAGAACTGAACTTCAGCTCTCAGGCAAGATTTGAACTCACGTCTTCCGAGACGCAAACACAAAACTTTACGAACGTGACGTTCATAAAGAGAGTTATTTCTTGCGGTCGGAAGTTATTGCCACTTACGTGCCTACCTGCTGTTTTGCCTCAAGTTTACTTCCATGATATCACTAATTTTAAGACAACTAAACGAATCGTAATGCTTTTTATGCAATGAACTTCTAAAAAAAACAGCCACAGAACTTATGAAGTATTGTGATAAACCAGTGCTCCTAATATCCGCGTGACACTACTCTCTCTCCACTTCAGAAATTTACCTTGACCGATGGCCCAATTCGCTTCGTCCCTCGAAGGGATGTTTTTGGATTCTCCAAACAGTTTACACCACACCCCGAGACAATCAATTGAGCGTTGCTCTTTTTATTTTTGTTAAAACTAATCTCATTCAACGCACACTTTTTTATGAATTGTAAGAGGATTTGACTTTCAAAAAACAGTTGCATTAATAGCTGAACATTTTACCACTGAGGGACGAAGAGAAGAAATGATCGTTGGAAAAATTATACCCATTCTATTCCCTCAAAAATAATACAAGCTTATTGTGCAATGCTTCTCGTATGACCTTTAGAAATCCATTCAGTATCGAATGAAAATATTTACTGTATCCTTTGTTTTTTAAAATAATTTATGAAACGGGATTTCATAAATAACTGATCGCGAGAAATAGAAGGAAGACACCCACGTTCCACTTAATAGGAATAACTAGTTAATTTCCGTCAGACTCAATTATTATCACCAGGACGCAAAAAAAACCAAAGAAAACATAAGGATTCAATGCTGCAAACAATTACTGTATTAATGTTACCACTGTGACGTTTGTTTCAGGTAGGATATATGATCAATGTATAAATTCTTTGAGTAATGTAATACACGCAACGTTAAATGCAATACAGAACAATTGTGCTCATTGAACTCTAATAACTATTATGGATAGAAGTACAGAGAAAAATAATGACTTTTCTTATAGATACCTGTAACCTCTTCAGCAATCAAAGAGACGAAGTCTTAACATAATACTGGGTGAAAGTAATACTGTAGGTGATTAGCTGTGCGACAGTGTAATTGATATCTTAATACCCTCAATACACCAGTTGAATCTGAGTTCATCCTACCTTTATCACAGAAACATTTCCTTTCATGTTCAGGGATTTGTCATAATATCTCTAGGGAATTTCTTGATGGCTGTACCTTAAGGAAATGGTACCAGTTAAATCTTCTTGCTTCTCGAAGATTCAAGATGATAAGCGATTTTATTTTGACGAGAGACAGAGAATTTTATGGCTGTTTAGAAGCGATGAATTATTGCTGTACCCTATTTATCCTCTTACAGAAGTTCTCTCTCTCTCTCTCTCTCTCTCTCTCTCTCTCTCTCTCTCTCTCTCTCTCTCTCTCTCTCTCCCTTAGACATAATTCGTATCACTAAATGTCTTTTAACAAACAAGAGTGGGAATGAAAGTTACAATACCTTTGCTTTAAAAGAGAAATAGGAGAATTAATATGAAACATGATTATATGATAACCATATACAGAAAGAGGAATTATTTTGTCAACTGGTCGTTATCAGAATATATATAAATATATATATATATATATATATATATATATATATATAAATATAAATACACACATATATATATATATATATATAAATATATATATATATTTGTATATATACATATATACACACATATACATGCATCATACACACACACACACACACACACACACACACATATATATATATATATATATATATATATATATATATATATATATATATATATATATACATACATAAATTATTCACCAGTGATAATTTGGGGTTCGGAAAAACTACCAACCCAGCAAGTGAGTCAACTACATCGTTTGCTGTACCGAGTAAAACGAATTTATGTGACTCGAATGGGTAGACCATTCTACTTGGAAAAAAACAGGATCAGCTGAAATTATTAATCCAACATTAAAAGGTCTTGATGGAGCAGCAGGAGGCATATCAACAGTGACAAATACTTAGTGTAATTGCTTGCCTCGAGTATGAAATATATTATCGCAAAATTATAGAAATGTATAAACTTGAATCATTAATGTTAACACCGTGCAAGAAGAAAAATGATTTCGTTATTTAGTACATCATACTAAAGAAAAATGATTTCGTTGTTTAAAACAGCATACTAAAGAAAAATGATTTCGTTGTTTAAAACAGCATACTAAAGAAAAATGATTTCGCTATTTAAAACAACATACTAAAGAAAAATGATTTCGTTATTTAAAACAACACACTAAAGATATATGATTTCGTTATTTAAAACAACACACTAAAGATATATGATTTCGTTATTTAAAACAGCATACTAAAGAAAAATGATTTCGTTATTTAAAACAGCATACTAAAGAAAAATGATTTCGTTATTTAAAAGAGCATACCAAAGAAAAATGATTTCGTTATTTAAAACAACATGAGACTAAAAATAGTTTCCCATTAACTCAGTGAGCATAGAAAACGGGTGCCATCAAAACTGTTTGTAAATTATTACGATGCCATCGCGTGAATGTCATGTTTCTATTTCCTCACTGATAATGAAAATAAAAAGATTACGCGTGAGCAATAATGTTTTCACATTTACTGACATTCCCGCCGGGCGCAACACATGATGACAATTAGAACACTCTTCGTCAATTGTTTAATTTATTATTTTCAGGCGGTAAGGAACACTCTCCCAACTATCCTTTTAAAGTCTTTTTGACCCACCAAATGAATATCTCTATGGTCCCCTCAGCTGGCTTTGATTTATACAGCGTCCTGTGAATTGTGGGCTATCTTATTACACCCTGCAATATTATACTCGACACCAGGTTCCTGCACCTATTTCTGCTTCGTTAAGTTATCCAGATTTCATTGAATGTATATCTTTTATTTTCCTTGAAGTGCTCATGTCATCATTTGTATCGCCAGAATTGAAGGATTGTGGAATGTTTGTCTTTATAGGAGCGTTAGCGATCCACTACCTCTTTTTCCTTTCTTTTTACTCCTAAGAAACTCACACTCAAAAAGAGGTATATAACTATTTTGTGGATAGAATGAAAATATTCATACAAAGACCCGCGAATGCAGCGAAAGAGACAGAGAAAGGGATTTGAAAGGATTGTAAATTTTTCGTTCCCACGATGGTCGTGCTTCAGAACTTTCTATCCGTACCCAAAAAACCAAACTGTTCACTGAATATATGAAAAAACATTGCAGAGATAAATTTATATTGGCATCAGCATCATCTTGTCCAAACACTTCAGCTCCGATGCGTTTTCATCCTCGTGCTTGATTCCTCTTGCTGGCGTTTTCTGGGTAAATAAACCAGTGAACGCAACCTTCCACTTATCATGAAACTATGAACTGTGATTGGAAAACTTAGACATAGTTCTTTCATACTGACGATGATTGGTCTACTCTGGAGCTATGTGGCTGCAAAGAAATCCTTCCTTAATTCCCGTAAATAACTGGGGAAGGTTTATTCCAGCTTCTACCATTTATAACACACAACTGTTAAGTATGCTCTGTGGTAATTTCTAGATTGTTATTCAAGTTTTCTTAACATTATCCTTACGATCATTCAGGATCTGTCTTCTTATCAAGTCTCTTTAGATGGTGATGGATATTTAGTTTCGTTGCAGCTTTATGCGTTGTTAACTTTATAGGAAAAGTGTATTGCAAGAACCGATTCCTGATTAGATTTTTGCTCAAAACTGCAGTTAACAACTTGGTACTGATAACCAGACATCTGGTCTATGGTCATTAAGGCATATTTCTGCATTGCTTCTTGTTTATTCTTTGGTCTTTTGACATTCTGTGTTGGTCTCTGCTGGTATCAGAGTCCAGAGATCCACGTCAACCCCTCTTATCACCCTCAGCACTTTAATCAGGAGCCACCTTAGGTTAAGAGACCGTGTTGATATACAGATTCAGTTTTTACTTTTTTTTTATTAATCTGTTCCTAACATACCTTTTGGGGGTTTATCAAATTCCTTTTTATGGTATAATGAAATCTTTTTGTACAAATATAATGCTCTTCTGCTCTCCTTTTGTTTCATCTGTATGCCCATTTTTATGTTCATTGTATTTATTTTACATTTTTGATAATAAATTTTTGCAGCACGACATTGAATTCAGTGTTCTTCCAGTATTCTTCTTATAACACACGGAAGTAAAGCTCGCCTTCAACAGTTTGGAAAAGGAAGCAAACTGCCTCAACCATCTAAAAAAAAAAAAAAAAAAAAAAAAAAAAAAAAACCAGTTCCTTTTGAAGGATGTGGGCAGGAACAGGTACCATATAAAATGTGGGTTCGGAAGATAGACGCCACAATGGTGAGTCTTTTCCTCTGCCCAACGTGTTATTCCTCGAGAAAGGACCAAATATTCGTCGAGAAGCAAAAACGACAGAAGGCATATGGTGACACAGACAGGTGTCTGAGTTAGTTTTGCCTCGGCACTGCTGTGAGTCCTTCCACTAGATTCAAAGAATATTCAATTAAAATCTGTTTTTGAGAACTCAGCTAACCAGTGGCCAACAAATTGCTGTTAATCTGTTAATCTTTGGGCTAACAATTGGTCTGATGCCGAACCATAAACACAAATTAGATTAACATGGGACTTCTGACATGCTCACTGATGATAGAAATTATTCAAGAGAAAAGATTCGCTTGAAGGGTAATTTGTTAAAAGCACTAACTGGCTTTCATCATTTAAATTCTGTTAGCAAAAATTAAGTCTCAATTACAAATCGAATGAAGACGGCCAGATTTTCCAAATGGACAAAGAATACAGACACATACCATCTCTGACAAAACTCGTTTCAAAACGTTCTCGCTGATTTTTCTAGAAATGTTACGAAAATATAGCTTCTAACAAAACTGGCATAAACTTTACCACAAAAAATTGGTTCCATTTCCCAAAACTTCCATATACTCAGGATCTCTAACACCGCCCACTCCGACGAGGGAGAAAAAAGTTTTAAAATCAAAATTCGCTAATAACCTACCATTTCAGGTGAAGGGTTTTTTTGTTTAATGTTCCTAAATGCCTAGTAAGCCGCTTTTCTCTGTTTTTTTGGGGCGTTTTTACACTGCTTACGTAAAACATTCTGAAGATTTTCGTCTGAAATTCAACAAGGCTAATGTTCATTTCACAATGCAAAATTACTAAATATAGATGTGGATTCACTATTTTTCGATATAATTAAAAGATGTTTTTGCATATTTGTCTAACAAACTGGCCCCGTTTGCTGAATATTTCTTCTTGATCTAGAAATCGCTTCAAAATTATAAGAGCTACGCGTTTCCAGTGGTGTCTTTCATGTAATGGTGGTTTTTCTAATAAACCAAAACTGGTTGTAGCTTGGGAAGTCCACTCATCCCTGTTCTTGCGAATACAGATATGGCATCGAAGCCGTGACAATAAACCCAGATAGGCCTACGGAATAAACTGGAAGTGGTAAGTAGATAACAAATTAGCTTTTTGGAATCTTATCTAGGGATAACCTTGCAGTCTCATACATCAAAATTAAAGCAGAATGGAAAAGGGTACAAATTTCACATCTGGATGCAGTAATAGCTGAAGATATCACAGATTACCAGTTCACAGTCAGGAAACTCACTTTTTCAAAATCTTCCATCCATTGAGCCTTTGTGATATTTCAGTAAAGTATGAACTGGCAAGCACCTTATTCTTAGGTGCCCAAACAATTTATTCTTATGAATGCTTATCTGAATGGTCGTTTTAGCCTTTATTATACTTGAATATTCATGTCAGAAGAAACCTACATAAATGCCCAGTTATAACAGGCCAAAAGTATAATGCTGCTATGAGTCTCTTATCCAGCTGGAAATCAATTGTATGCAATCGTTTTTTTTAAATTGTTATAATTTTTAATATTTTTACTCTTATTCTCTATATTATTACTGTCATTACCATCATTAAGAATACTATTTTACTACCACTTCAGCAACTGTGTGGATATTGCCAATTGCCATTTTTATCATTTTATCTCGTGTATCTAGATTGTGTATATTGTATTGTCTCTACTTTGTATATTCCATGCATGTGGCCCTGAGATGAAAAAAAAAATGTTATTATCATTATTGTTGTTAGTATAATAACATACAGGGGAACACAGACTCCATCCTCCCTTCTTCAAGAAAACCACGGGACACCTTTGAGAACCAAAGGGAAACCACGAGCGACAGAACACCCCAGTAAGTAACTACCGACAACCAAGCAAAGCAAGACGATCGGCAACAGACGGGAATCACGCCCTTGCCTACGCCCTTTGCTGCAAGCCGCGGCACAGGGCGCGCCCCACAGAGCGCAAGGAATGCCCTTGCTTCTGCACAGACCGACAGCGAGACAATGAAACTGCCCGCCAAAAGAAATTCAAGCATCCCAATGAAGCCATGACTAAAATTTTTGACGTAGCTGCAAAGTCCACATGTAGTGATAAAAACCTTGTATGTCAATTTGTTATTTAGTCCTGAAGATGTCGCCGATGAAGTAGGAAATTGTCCTTCGACTATAATAAGTAAATGGAAAGAAACGTGAATAAATTTTCCTTATTCCTGTGAAGCTTGCCTGAAGAGTAAAAGAGTAAGTATAAACTGACTCAAAGTCTAGATAAAAAGAGTGTCTGCTAGTAATACCATTGGCTTCAATAGGAATTGCGTAAGAGAGAAAATATGCCAAAATACCACACACACACACACACACACACACACACACATATATATATATATATATATATATATATATATATATATATTATATAAATATATATATATATATATATATATATATATATATATATATATATATATATATATATATATATATATATATATATATATATATATATATATATATTTGATAACAAAGAGAAGCACGAACTGAATTCCAGGTATAATAGCAGTGATCAGGAATAGCAATATCTATTTACCCCCACGAAAAAATTTTGCATGAAAAACTGTTTGGCATAAAGGCTGATTTACAGAGGAACAATGTATGAATATGAACCCATAAGTGTTATAATAATCCATCCTGTTTGCAGCAATGCAATTGCGATATTGTCACAGGTTCATAATCATAAAGGGAATATTGTTTCGAATGCGCATTGTTGCAGGCATGCCTTTTTTTCTCTGAGATCTAAAAGATGGGTTTCATAAAGCCTTTCCTGTTGTCGCTGACATTAATCAGCCGTTTCAGACACTGACCATCAAGGATAAACATTTCTATTAATAAAAAAAAAAAAATAAAGTAACGCTGCTCTATGATGAAGGTATGGGCCGAACTATTATTATATATTTCATAATAACTGGCTACAAAATACAGTGGTAACTGAATACCATATTCACCGAATCTGACTCTTTGTGATGCGTTTCATGGGTTTAGTAATATATAAATATATATATTTTTTACCTACTGTTCATTTATATCATATCTTGTTATTCATGACGGGCATATTAGTTCTGGTTTCATTTATGAAAGAGGCATATTATTGAATTCATAATTTTTATATCTACTGGAGTACGTACCTAAGTCTGTATTTGGGTGTTAAGCGGCCAATTGTTGTTCCAAATTGTTCCTGGTGTTAAATTACACCCAAGGGGTGTAAGTTACAAGTTAAAGTTATTATAAGGTGATAAGTGCTCAAGTGCAGGCTAGGACTGGAACCATGGCCTGGTTTAGAAACAAATGGAGATTGCTTTTGACAAAATGGATATCAAGACAGATGCAAGTTGAAGTCGAATGCACCCGGACTGGTGTATGTATGTCTGTATGTATGTATATATATATATATATATATATATATATATATATATATATATATATATATATGATTATTATCACTTTTGTACGTCAATGGCTTGGAAATAAAGTCGAAACCGGTCAGGACCTACACCCCGTTTCTTATTTTTCACCTGTGGTAATGTGTGATATATATATATATATATATATATATTATATATATATATATATATATATATATATACATATATATATATATATATATATATATATATATATATATACATATATATATATATATAGATATGTGCACTGGTGTAAGTAGGAATTTGTGTACACGCTCGCGACAAACGACCTCTTGCGATGTTTAGCAAATTTCGCAGGTGGAAGATATGTAACTAGGGTGTTTGATAATTAAGCACCTGTCACAGCATTGCTTGGTTCATTCTCTGCGATTTAGCCATGACCACCGGAATTTGATCTGAAGTGACTCGGACACGGTGACATGTGGAGCGGAGGTTAGCGTCAGCATAGATTGTTTGCGAATCCCTTATCCGGTTAGAAATCAGGATTTTGGGTGCGCCACAGCGGTAGAAGTATGTTCGTGTATACATTGTGAAAATCGCTACGTGCGAAGGGCCTTTTGTGGAATGTATTCATTGCTGTGAAAGGAATGGTGGAAGACAGACAGTGGAAATTCCAAGCTGTGATTCCTTGCTGGAAGGATGAGTGTTATCAATACTTTAATTAACATTGTAGTGGACCACCATTTCGTTTTAGTGATTTATCTTTTATGTCATTTTTATTGTCAGTGTTTTGACATGTGTTCGTGGTGTTGTGATAGTATCTCAGACCTTTTTGCTTTTGTTGTTAACGAGGAGTATTTTTTCCTTGGCATACGTTTCAAATGGAGCCATGATTAGTCATGCATATGCACAGACATGCCTGTAAAGTAGCCATTATTGGGATTGGTCATTTTAAATGAACTATGACTGAGGACATAATTGCAATGGCGACTTATCTGGGTTAGGGAGTGAAATGGGGAAGGATCCCATTTATAATTTGGTGTTTGCTAAGGTATTTTTTGGGGGAAGGTATTCATTTATCATTTACTTTCTTTTTGGTTCTTTTAGAATTATTCTAATTTTTTCCACGTTTTTCAACTTGTTATATGTTCATCTCACAGGATAAATTGGACTGAAAGTTCAGTGACTGCCAGATCAAAAGGTTTCTCTTCACGAAATATCTTAGAATCTGCTATTATACAGCTTACTTCCAGTTGTAATTTTAACCTTAGCCCTGGCATGTATTATTTGGACCCCTGGTAAAAGTAAAATGCTCAAGAATGACCCTAAAGGTAAAATCACTGTCTTAATTACTAATTAGTTACCTTATAATATTTTCTATGTATTCGAATGTTTAATATATTTTTTGTGAAAATGTTCACTTTGCAAAAAATTTTATTGTTTACCATAAGGAGAATTATTGAGTTGTACTTTTATAACATATGTAATCAGCTTATTCTTTCCATGGTAATTTTTTGGTGGTCAGTCTCTTTCCCTGCATAATCTTTTAATTGACTTTTTCCTGCTTCCAAGCCATTGGGCCTGATCTTTTGTATAACCTCTTAAACATTTACTCTTGTTTGGTAGGTCTACTAATTCTTCAACTTTGCTGGATGCCAGGTACATATTTTCCTATATAATCTCCATCTGTCATTTATACGAGCTTTCTTTCTAAACTTATTTTTATATCTCTATCAGTCTGCTAAGTAAAGGACAGTAAGTCGAAAGGCCTAGCACTACTCCATTGTTTCACTTTCCCTCGTGGCATTGCCTTTATATATACATATATATATATATATATATATATATATATATATATATATATATATATATATATATATATATATATATATATAGTATATATATATATATATATATATATATCTATATATATATATATATATATATATACATATATATAGTATAGTATATATATATATATATAATATATATATATATATATATATATATATATATATATAGACAGATAGATATACAGATTAGATAGCGTCTGTACACTAGAACATATTGCACGGACACGAAAAAATACAGCTCACTACTTCATCTCAAATTGCAAACTTTCATGTACAAGAGCCCACTGATAATGATCAACCCCTTTGGGGTCTCTTTTTGAAACATTTGTATGGACTCTAGTTCTGAGATAAAACTTACAGCACCTGAAGATGCAGCTGATATCTTCTTTGTGCCCAACTGAATGATAGAAGAGGAGAGGACTTTTCTCTCGTTTGTTAATCTCACACAGGTTTTTGATAAGCTAGAAAACTCTGAAGTTTCCGGATGGATGTCTGAAATATCAAGTTTGGGTATTGGGCGAGTGATCTTTATAAAGTATTTGGTATTTTACCTGATATTTGGAGTTTAAGTAAATTACTTTCGTTATCAGTCTGTGGCTAGACAGAATGTATTGCTAACAATATTTTAAGAATAACAAAGGAACCAGCATATGTCAAAAAGCGTGCCAAATTTATGCCTGCCAGTAAGTGATATGGAAATTAAAATGATAAAGAATATGTCGGGGACAGTTTTCTTTATAGGCAGAGAGACGAGAGAGAGAAATTACTTTCGTGATCAGTATGTGGATAGACAGAATGGACTGCTAACAATATTAAGAATAACAAAGGAACCAGCATGCCAAATTTATATCTGCCAGTAAGTGATAAGGAAATGAAAATGATAAAGAATATGTAGTGGACAGTTTTCTTTACAGGCGGAGAGAGATAGAGAGAGAGAGAGACGAGAGAGAGAGATAGAGACGAGAGAGAGACGAGAGAGAGAGAGAGAGACGAGAGAGACGAGAGAGAGAAAAAATTCTTGTTATTGAAGCAAACCTCATTCGAGTTGCATATAACTTTACAAACATGAACGAGGAACGCACGCTAATAAAGATAAGCTGCGTAACCAATGACAGATATTAAGTTTGCGCCTTATTAGGTGCCCCGTTGATTAGACTCTTGGAAACAGGGATTCATATCTACATTATTTCTGGCCGTCATCTCTCTGTCATTTGCATAGCATTTGGGGGAGGAAGGACGCATCTGGTGGGCCCATTATGTGTTGGCGTTTCTAGATTATCATCTAAATTACATTGCATTTGGATAGTATTTTTGACGCTAGAGAGAGAGAGAGAGAGAGAGAGAGAGACGAGAGAGAGAGAGAGAGAGAGAGAGAGAGAGAGAGGGGGGATAGGAATATTTCTTGACATCACCTTTGGCAAACGTTAGAAAGAACAGTGAAAGAGATACATACATACATACATAAATACATACATACATACACACACGTATGTATTGTATATATATATATATATATATATATATATATATATATATATATATATATATATATATACAGAGAAGGAGAGAGAGAGAGAGAGAGAGAGAGAGAGAGAGAGAGAGAGAGAGATGGTTAAACCTAGGAGTTGACGTTTGAAACAGTAAATTTTCTAGTAATCATCATTGACAGACGTTAATATGAACAGTAACACACACACACACAGAGCGATGTGATTAAATCTAGGTGCTGACGTATAAGACAGGAAATTTCCTAATAATCTTCTCTGACAGACGTTAATATGAACAGTAGTAGTAGTAGCAGTAGTAGTAGTAGTAATAGTAGTAGTAGTAGTAGTAGTAGAGAGAGAGAGAGAGAGAGAGAGAGAGAGAGAGAGAGAGAGAGAGAGAGAGAGAGAGAGAGAGAGGTTAAAATGCTTGCGTTTGATGCAAAATTTCCCAAGTTTGTAATCTGCATGTCGTAAGAATTTCACTAAAACAGAGAAGAGAAGAGAAGAGAGAGAGAGAGAGAGAGAGAGAGAGAGAGAGAGAGAGAGAGAGAGAGAGAGAGAGAGAGAGAGAGAGAGACGTGTTTATAAGAAAACTGATCAGTTTGCTGTTAGGCTGACACACGCATGAGTAGGAAGAAGCTATAAACGTTGAGAAAAATTCCTGATGCTTCTGCTCTCTCCCCAAGCAGATCAAGGAAGCAACGCCTCACTTGCATTTCTAATATTGAACGAGCAAATAATGAAAGTACTGATCTACTGATAAGTATCTTTGTGTGTTCAGTGAGATGTCTTGAGAAATGTAATGCTTTGGCGTTGAAATGTTCGTTAGACTTTATAGTACCATTTATACTGTGGAGCTTGATTTGGAAACAAGAAAGGTGATGTACTGTTCTAGTGTCTCAGGGTTTATTATATCGTAGTTTAATCCTTCTACGGTTACAGATATAATTACTATTCTTAATAAGTCAAAAGCACCATTGGCTTTTAGATGAACCATTTCCGTCAAACTGTAATGATTCATAATAACGAGAAACAGCACTGCTCTTCCAAGAGGGAGGGTACAGCCAAAAGCATAACAATAAACCTGACAAGTCCTCTACATAAATGTGATCCTCTTAAACCAAGCTATGGCGGTCCCACTACCCAGCGCCGGGTTGGTCAGCTAGTAATTTATAAAAATGAATTAATTATTTTATTGAATATTAAAGTTTTTTTATTGGTAAAATACCTAGCAGTCAGTGTTGGTCATATTTCTGCAAGATTTCCTTACTTTTTACTTGATGTCCACATGGAGTTATGAAGTTTAACAAAATGCATGAGTTTTGTCTATTATTTTAAAATTTAGAATCCTGCGTCCTCTGTTCTCTTACATTTATAGAAGTAGATTAAATATGGATCCATTTTCATTACAACGAATGATCAAGAAGAGATTATGCTACCTAAATCACAGAATGTGAGAGAAACAAATGAGCCATCCTTCAAAATAGAACAAAAATGATGCTAGAAGGACTGGAGCAAAGTATCTTTTGTATGTGCCCACATTGTCCACATTGAACCGGGAGTTAATTGGGTACTTAAAGCAGAAGTATTAATTCCACTCGATATTATACTACCAGAGAGAGAGAGAGAGAGAGAGAGAGAGAGAGAGAGAGGGAGAGAGAGAGAGAGAGAGAGAGAGAGAGAGAGAGATAACCTTTCAAGCCAATCTGAACCTGTGATTTAGGTAGCATAATATTTTCTTGGTCATTAGTTGTAATGAAAAGGAACACATATTTAATCTACTTGTATGAATATAAGAGAACAGAGGACATAGGACTCTAAACTTTAAAATAATAGACAAAACTCATGCATTTTGTTATACTTCAAAACTCCCTGTGGACATCAGCTAAAAGTAAGGAAATCTTGCAGAAATATGACGAACACTGACTGCTAGTATTTCACCATAAAAAAAAATTTAATCTTCAGTAAAAATAATTAATTAATTTTTATAAATTACTAGCTGACCAACCCGGCGCTGCCCGGAAGAACTTAGGAAAATTTTTCTACATCCCCTTTGGATTGTTTTGTCGTGTAAAAGTATGGGTACTATCATTGAAAATACTTTTTTTTTTCTATGATTAATAATTCTGTCTTGAATTCATTGCTTTAAATAAACATGCTATAGTCGTATATCCAGGCACTTATCTGATTAAAATGGTGAAAGAGAGAGAGAGAGAGAGAGAGAGAGAGAGAGAGAGAGAGAGAGAGAGAGAGAGAGAGAGAGAGAGAGAATGATTGACTTGCAGTGGCAAATATTCTCGGGTTTTTTTCTAGTATCACTTGATGTTTAACCACATTCATAAAGGGAATTTATAAATGACAGAGAAAGAGGGATACAGAGTTGAAAGATCCAGAGAGAGAGAGAGAGAGAGAGAGAGAGAGAGAGAGAGAGAGAGAGAGAGAGAGAGAGAGAGAGTTTGGTGAAGGTGGTTGTGCAATGTTGAAGTTGGTGTGTGTGGTGGTGGTGTTGCCAAACTACCCATAATTAATTTCAGGCCTCATTTAATCCGACTTTATAACGAAATGCGTCACCATAACTTCACGAAACAGTTTGCTGTAGCGAATTCCGAGGGTAAAAACGAAGAAGAAACGAACAATTTAATAAGAAAATTCGCATGTGAACGAAAAAAAAGGAAATGCCGTACATTTTGCACGTCGGGCTTAGCACGGATGGGAAGATGTTCTCGGCTGCGGAAAGCGAATCTCTACTTGTAGAAATTATTGATATAGGTTTGCAATGTTTATTTTATCGAGGTAATTAACAATTATATTAATTATCGTAAATTATGATTGAAATTCACATAAACTCTAATAAACAATTGATGTGATGCAGGATTTATTGTTGCTGGTTAATCATACGTCTGAGAATGCCTTGTAGAAAACTTGGAGCGACCAGGCGAAAAATTACCATTAACCCATAAAGCATGTGAAGGAAAACCTGATGGAATTGGTAAAAACAAAAATTTCATTCAATTTGTCTGTGTTTGATGTCTGTCACGGGGTATAGGTTTGATTTTAAGGCATAACCTTCCTGGGGTTACATAGGGGCCACGTGCCAAATTTTGTCTGCATCTGTCAAGCAGTTCGGATTTCTACAGCATCCAAACATACAAACATTCACTTTTATATATATAGATGCAGTTGACATACACAAAAACACATGCATGCTCACACACACATACACACACACACACACACACACATATGTATATCTAAATCATCGCCTTCGACGCTGTAGACGGATGGGCACCTCTGTGAAATTCTGCCACTCAGGTATATCCTGCGTGTAACTTCCACAAATCTCCACTCATCTCCTGCCCACTTCTCATGGTTCTCGTATAAGTAGGTCCCTATCTTCCAACCATTCTGGTCCCTTCAGGAGTCCAGCTGACACTATCACGTTCTATTCTCATTGGGTTTGTGAGACAGACATGTCCAAATCTTCTCCATCTCCTTGCCCTCATCATCTCACCTACATTTGAAGATTCCATAAGTGTCCTTAATGAATCATCTCTAACTCTAACCTGCCATTTGACTCCTAACATGCGGCTTAAATCTTTATTCACAAATAGACAAAGTCTTCTAGGTAAATTTTATTGTTCGGATTTTATTGTTCGAATTATGATTCTTTTCTTTATAGCAATATAGATCGTAATGGACTTAAATGTAATTTTACCTTTGCATGCAATTTCAGAGTATTTGATTTCCCATTGTCTGATATACATTTTTAATCTTTCGCTAAACACCAGCTCGAGAAAATTATTGTTCCTAAATATTTAAAAGAGATTCGGTCTCATTAATCGTTTCTGCACCTAATGTGATTAACTTCTTTATGAATACTCTGTCCTCATTACTTCTGGTTATATGATAAATTCGATTAGACAAAACTCTTCAAATCTCGTGGTGTTTTACTGGTTAAAATGGCGTCATTTGCATGTTCCAGGTTATTGAAGTTTCTATCGTTACTCCAGTCTAAACATTCTTTTTTGTCTATGACCACATTATACTGCTCACTGCTCTCAGTCAGTCAGTTTTTTTTTTATTTGGTATTACGATCATGCTTACTCCTTCTTTACCTATTCCATCTACTTTTCCTGATTAAATATACATATAACCCCCCTTCCAAACTCTCTCTTACCATTCTTTTGTACCACGATTCTCAAACAGCTACAATCTCCAGTCCGTTTCTCTTGACGTTTCTCTTGAATTCAGTTTCTCCCTGTTCTGTTTTTCCGGTATGATTCAGGGTTCTAACGTTTAAAGTTCCAATATCTAATTTATCCTGAGTATTTATAAATCGTGATACTCACGGCAGCCTCATACACCAGGGGCTGGCTGCCACTTCTAAAGTATGCCTATTCATTTACCACGCAAAATTGTTAGAAGATTCATTAGCTAAATGCAATAAGGGATAACCAGTTCATCGTAGCCTGTACATCCTACTCGACTAAGGATGAGGTCCCCTGTTATTGCCTATTACATTTTAACTAAGGTCATCCGCAAAGCGTCCAGACCGGAAGCTAAGGAGGCAAAGCACCCTGTTCAATGACCCTAAAACCATCATCCCACTGCCAACAACTCGTACTCCTCCTCAGGTAGGGCAATTGAAGAGGAGTAAACTCCCAAGGCAGCAATTACTCGTGCCCTGAGCTCAGGACCCTACTCCAGGTATTATCAGCGGGGCGGATAGACCTGGTGCTGAATAATGAACATGGTATTAATGTTTCTCCAAACCGGGAAGAAACAAAGACCATGCAGTACATACGGTATATACAACACAATTGATTTTTAATTTTTAGGAGTAAATATTAACGAAAGAATTGCCAGCTGTCCATAAAATGGTATTTCCATTTATTCTTTCTTCTCCTTCTTCGTCAGCCTGTCAGATTTTTAGTTTGATTTTAAGCGAACACCTTCCGCCATTAAAAAAAAAAAATCAGAGCGTTTTTTCTTACTTTACGCAGGAAGGGATAATAGATTACATTCCTGACGCCTTATCTTGCTAATCTCCTGAGTAAAGATTGAACTTAGATGAAAAACTGGGATAAAAATCAGTTTCTATACCAGGTCCATTCACCTTGAATGCTCACTTCCTTTGTTCATAAAAAGAACCCATTAATTTTTAATCATTCAGTTTGAGGGAATCGATGAATGAACACCTTTGCTTAGAATGTTTGTTTTTAATTCGTCGTGAAATTTTACCTTTTTGAGGCGAAATTTAGCTACAGGAGGTTGATTGTTCTCGTTTAGTCATTCGACAATGGTTTCCATCTCTCTCTCTCTCTCTCTCTCTCTCTCTGTAAAACATTGTTGTTCAAATTTGTGTTAGTTTTGTGTAACTCCCAGAGTCCCACAGTAGCTAACGAATACAGATGAGTACACAATTAAAGCTGCAGCGACCATGGCGTACACCTAGTTTTTACAATTGTGTGTGGCCTTTGTCGAGTCTATTTTGTTATGCTTAGCACTGGTGGCCTCAGTACAAGAGCCGCCGTAATACCAGTTGATTTATACATAACTCTTGGTTCTGAATTTATCTACAGTAAATTCTTTGGCGAATCGTTATTGTTCATGCTGCACACATTTGTCTGTATCTATTCTAGGTCATGAAAAACTTTCCCATCCATTGCTTGAAATGCAATTAAATGCCAAGGTATTAATAACGACTCCATTTTGCAGAGTGCCGTTTTATTCTGGCAGTAAATCAGCCGTGTTGATATGACTCCATCCCCAAAGTGGGAGCTCTAATTTCAAGCAACACTAATAAACAAAGTGCAACGCTGAAAGTGGAACTGATTACATTACACGGCATTTACGAAACTAGGTCTACTTAGTAGGCGAATGAAAATCTGGTCTTGGGCCGTAAATGAGACACTATCAATCTCTAAGGTGTGTCTCCAACTTAGACTCGAAAGTTAGTTGATCTTTTAGGTAATGAAGTTTGTCAAAATAACTACCTCCGGCTTTTAAATTTAGCTACTTCTTCTTTCCTTAGGTTTCGTCCTAAGTCTTTCGACCGTCAGTTCCTATTAAATATCTCTGTGGATAATTAGCTATGATGAAATTTAAACGAAGTGTAATGTTTACACTGCGGACGCTGAGCAGTTGGAACTGTGCAATCTTCAAACTTGGAAAGGAGATGGATTAAAGTAATTAAGGTCTATTAAGTTCTCTTTAGCCATCTTAAAAGGTTATATTGCAATCAGCAACTTACATTATTATATTAATCTATGTACAAAATGACTTAACCAGCCGTGATAAGAAGCTAAAGCGTCCTGTTTTGTTGATTATTTTGTATTTTCTTGTTTACCATGTTGGGTTTAACCATTGCTGCCATTAGGTACATTTTAAATAGTTTCGTATAATTTTCAGTTGCTTTAAATTTCATTTTGTCCAAGAAATGGGACATTTTACGAATTTAAGACTAGCTTCAGACATGTCAGCAGAATTACATCGATATTCATAGGTCAGTTGTTATGGCACAGTTTTGATTGATTGTAGCAATAAAATACTATCCCGGATTTAAAATTTAAAAAGTTGTTTAATTTATATCTTTGCTTATTTCCCTTGTCTCTTTCTATCTCAATATATACCTTACTAAGCTACTGATCCTATTTATTGAAGGGGAACATAGTAATCCATAGAAAAATGATGCACAGACTACTAAGTATACCTTAGTTTTACCAGACCACTGAGCTGATTAACAGCTCTCCTAGGGCTGGCCCGAAGGATTAGACTTATTTTACGTGGCTAAGAACCAAATGGTTACTTAGCAACGGGACCTACAGCTTATTGTGGAATCCGAAGCACATTATAGCGAGAAATGAATTTCTATCACCAGAAATAAATTCCTCTAACTCTTCATCAGCCGGCAGCGGGAATTGAACTCCGGCCCATCGAATGACAGTCTGAAGCTCAACCGACTCGGCCAACAAAGGGCTCAATTTAGGAAGGAAAGGTAAATACAAACAAAAGACTAGTAGCGAGTCTTCTAAAGCGTACAGCAACAGAAAGGAAGGCTGGTAATTAGATATTCTTCGACGTTCCACCAATACCGAATTCTACCTTTTCAATGTTAGGGATGGTTCTGTGTCTAATTGGAATAATATATTGTATACAAAAGCATTTGGGCAATTTGGTATATTTTCTCTTAATTGTGTTTATGAAATAATGCAGAATTTCTTCCCCTCCCCTTCTCTCTCTCTCTCTCTCTCTCTCTCTCTCTCTCTCTCTCTCTCTCTCTCTCTCTCTCTCGTTATATTAATTCGATTCATTTTAGACGTTTTAACAATGATATTCCTTTCAGGTTCTTCTTCATTCCTCCTTCACTTTGGCAGAAAACAGAGTCACGGAGAAATTAATTGCTTATCTCTCTCTCTCTCTCTCTCTCTCTCTCTCTCTCTCTCTCTCTCGTTATATTAATTCGATTCATTTTAGATGTTTTAACAATAACGTTCCTTTGAGTTCCTCTTTCACTCTTCCTTCACTTTGGCAGATAACAGAGTCACGGAGAAATTAATTGCTTATCTCTCTCTCTCTCTCTCTCTCTCTCTCTCTCTCTCTCTCTCTCTCTCTCTCTCTCTCTCGTTATATTAATTCGATTCACTTTAGACGTTTTAACAATAACGTTCCTATGAAGTTCTCTTTCATTCCCCCTTCACTTCGGCAGAAAACAGAGTCACGGAGAAATGAATTGCTTATCTCTCTCTCTCTCTCTCTCTCTCTCTCTCTCTCTCTCTCTCTCTCTCTCTCTCTCTCTCTCTCTCTCGTTATATTAATTCGATTCACTTTAGACGTTTTAACAATAGCGTTCCTTTGAGAACCTCTTTCATTCCTCTTTCATTCCGGCAGAAAACAGAATCACGGAGAAATTAATTGCTTATCTCTTTATCAGTTCTCCAACGTACCTGCAATGCCACATGCATATGCGAGTGTGCGCTAATGCAGCTGCATTAAGAGTCAGACGTTATTTATGCTTTTCTTTGGCATTCTTGGGTACGCTCATTTCATCTAGAGCTGACCCACTTTTACGTTAGCCGATCAAAGTACATTTGACGTTTGGTTCCATTCCTCACAACCTGATTTATTAAACCTTTCGGGTGCGTCCACACTGCAGGAAAGCATGTCATAAATACACGTCGGCAACTTATCGCAGACATGTCACAAACAGGTTGTATACAAGTCAACGACTTATCGATTATCCTAACCCAGTGCATCACGATTATCTAGCATGAGCGAAGGATTTTTTTTCCACTTGCGTTCATTGACTTGTTTTCCACCTGTTCGTGATATGTATGCGACAAGTTACCGACGTGTGTTTATGACATAATGTACCGTAGTTTGGACGTACCCTGACAAGTTCAGTCGATTCCCTGGAAATCAAAAATGAATGAACATAAGGCGTTTAAATTTTGCAAGATTGATTTTTATAAGGGAAATCTTAAATTGCATGCAAATGAATTTTAATGACAGCAAGGGCTATAACTACGGATAAAAAGTATACTGAGATTATAGACTGTGTTCCATGATTCCACAATAAGCTGTAGGTCCCGTTGCTAGGTAACCAGTTGGTTCTTAGCCACGTAAAATAAATCTAATCCTTCGGGCCAACCCTAGGAGAGCTGTTAATCAGCTCAGTGGTCTGGTTAAACTAAGATTTACTAACTAACTATGGAAGGTATATACTAAGCTAAAAGTCGAGTTAAACAGGTTTCCATCAGTGGGATTTTGAAGAAAAGTTTTGTCTTTCTTTGAGAGATGCAAAATGATATGTTGTATGTATTCAAAGAGAAATATTATGTTGCAAATGTAGCGCTTTTAATGGTTGAATGACAACACCAAAACTCTGCCTTGCTCTAATTTTAGAAGCTTGCTTAACAACAAAGTTTTGAAGTCACTCCTATTAGAGTCCAGAAATTTCACATCAAGATTCTGATTGACCAACAGTAATACTGCAATTGCACCTAAACTGTCAAAACCAACAGCAATATAACAGAGGATTAAAATAACTATTTCTGATCTTAGATATTACGTACCACTCTGCAGACTGCAGTTGTTACAGCAAAAATATGGATAAACATAGCTTTTTACAGCAGGATGCAAGAGGGAACGCTTGGAGTACAAAAAATGAACTTTACCTAGTTTCAATTTTCATCACCAACTGCAGAGTAAATTCTACTGATTAGATTTACTGGAGCTGAAAAATTTGACTCCTATTGCCGGCTGTTACTTTGTAATACCTGACAAGTCTCTCCACGCCTACCTTTTCAACTTCTCTTATAGAATTTTCACCTCACGTTATAAAACAGTCCCTCCTTTTTCAGAACACCAAGATAAAATGTCTCTGAATCAAAAAGAAACTAATGAAGTGTGTGTGTGTGTGTGTGTGTGTGTGTGTGTGTGGGTGTGTGTGTGTAGCAGCCAGTACTCGTCTCTCACGTACAAACGTTTAGAATTAATTTTGCTTCTTACTTCTCCCACCGTTCGTTCAAAGTATTTTCCCCTGATTATGAATTCATCCCACGTCTTGTGCAGGAGGGAATGAAAAGTAGTTTTTGAGCCCCGGTGTAATATATTCAAGTCCGAGGCTTCACTTCAGAAATTCCGGAATCATCTTTGAAGTTGATATTTCATTTTCCTTGTTCTGTTTGAAGGTCGGAGAAAGATGCGCTATTTGGATGTTATCGTGATTTAATTACTCTCTCTCTCTCTCTCTCTCTCTCTCTCTCTCTCTCTCTCTCTCTCTCTGTCTTCAGGTAGTCGAAAGGAATGTTCATCGAGATTCACTTATTCATTTTTCTGTCTTGCTATTCCTCATCCTCTGTGGCTTGTATTCATTCTTTGTAGATTATTGTAAAATGTACAACTTTCATCATAATTTAATCGATTATCTGTCAATCTCCCTATCTCTTTCTCTCTCTGTCTCTAATTCGTGTTCAGCTACTGGTATAGATAAAATGTGCAAACATCGTTTTCACTTGTGTAAAACAAATGAAGAACCAAATAAACACTAAAATAAAATGCGAAGAAAAGCTTTCGGAGACTCCATTAAGGCTGCCTACTGGCTTAGACCTGCGCCATTTCCTTCTGTCAAGTTCACCGTAAGTGGAATGTGATAGATTTAGATTTCTCCTAAATCCTGATGACAGTTTTCCAACCCAAAAATATAGAATAGAAAGAATTAACAGGGAATTTTCTTTTACCTTATGGTCATTCGTCATTGTGGGAGCTGATTTGAGATTCGCATTTCATGCAATGACTTATGCAGTAAAAGGTTTCGTCGACTACCTGAGCCTTAATCCTTGAAACTTTAAGGATTAGTTCAGATCATCATATAGTTATTCATTAATCGTTATCATTTTATTCTCATCTGATTTGTGCTTATTCCGTTTGGTAAGCCTGTTAGAATTTTTTGATATTGTTTAGCCAGTAGTTTTTAGAACTGAAATGTGCACCAAGATTTGCCTTGTTCTCTGTACATTTTCGTCTGTTCCCTTACATCTTATATCTATATGTACTCCTCGCTCTTAGCATATTTTGTTTTCTGTACTTTGTTGTATCTTAAGAGTTACTTTTATCGCCTGACTACTCGGAATCTCTAGGAGGTTACGATATCCATATAAGGAAGGAAGCAGAATTTGAATTTTAAAATATAAAGCAAGAAAGGGGGTCTCAGAGACAAAAATTAAACCATAAAAAAAGATGGCTTTCAGAGAAAAATAGAGCCACAATTTTATAGGTGCAATGGCCAAATGTCCAATAAAAACAATGGATTTCACCTTGCAATATACTTTGTGAAATTTATATCATACTCTCAGTTACTGGTCGAGAATTCAGTAATCAATATGGGCAGGAAAATCTTAGCAAAGGCAGCAACGAAAGACCTAAATAAAGCACAAAGTTTCATTATGTAATAAGAGGCGTAAAGACGTAGAATAACACCATAAATCTAGATTTTATTTATGATAACGAAAAAAAACTTACGCCAGTGAAGGACGTAACCAAAGCACGAATTCTCATTGGCGAATCAATTCTGCCATTTCTAGACAGAGAATATTTAGAGAATTGTGTACTAGCATAGCTATATCAACAAATCAAATTTCTCAAGGGCTTTCGGCAGTCATCTTTTCGCCGTCATCGTCAGAATTGATTCTAATATTTTCGCGTTGTCTTCGGGGTGTTGTCCTGTGGAGCGTTTCCAACGTTGGCAAAATTCATTATTTTCACTCTCTGCTGTTCTTGCATTCTCAATTTGTGTCTCACTGACGTTATTGCAGGGGACTGAGAATGAAGTTTTCATTACAGTTGATTCCCATTTTTGTCTGTTACTCTATTGCCATTACTTCTAAAGTTCAGAAGGCAGATGACCTGTGTTATTGGATAAAGTTGGAGTGCAACATGTCCATGAGTGGTACTGGTTATTGATTTATTCTTGTTAACGTGAAAATTATAAATATTACAAACACGTACGTCTTTTATACAACTAAGTGTTCATTGCACCAAGGGCCAACGCTCCCACATTATACTTTAATGAAATATTTCTTTTGCATTTGTTTAACAACTCAAGAGCTAAATGAATGTAGTTTATCGTCTCTAGCACGTAAATGCATCACTAAAACATACCTTAATTCTATAACCTTCAACGCTCTGCTTTTTTCTAAACGCTCCTGTACTCGCTGTTATTTTCATCTCCGGTCAACATACTATCATTCAAAGTTGCAGTATAAATTAATCCAAATAATGAAAAATAGATGTTCAATCACCTATGTCCTTCAACTACTCATTAAAATTAACAGTCGCTAAAATCAACACGTACTAATGATGGCCGTGTGGTTTAATGCGCGTCACTGTAGTCCTGAGTTCTTGTCTTCCGTGGTTCGAGCCCACGAGACGACGAACTTATTGTCAAACTGACAATAAAAAAATTCCCCCCTCGGATAACATATATGAAAATGACACTTAGATGTTCAATTAACTATGTCCTTCATCTTGCTCGTTAAAATTAACGGTTGCCAATATTAGTACGTACTAATGATGGCCGTGTGGTTTAATGTGCGTCACTGTAGTCCTGAGTTCTTGTCTTTCGTGGTTCGAGCCCACGAGACGACGAACTTATTATCAAATAAAAAAAATTCCCCATCGGGTAACATATATGAAAATATATTATTTCCGAGGTAGAGCGAATTGGATATTAAAGAACGTTTGTAGCTTATTGCTTGTATATGAATCACGGCGATGTGATAAAATTCATATATATATATATATATATATATATATATATATATATATATATATATATATATATATATATATACATATATACGAGGAAGATTGGGTACATTTTATCTATTTCATCAGAACTTTTCTTTGTTGATGTTACTCCCTCGTCATTTCTAACAGAAATCGGGTTTTACTTTATTTTCAGAAGACGCAAAAATCTGGAAAGAGATTAATACATATCTGGAAATGAGTTATTACAGACATTTCATTGTATTGAAGAATTCGCTAGAAATATATGATGTCTCTGCACTACGATACATTAAATTTCCGACTGTATCGAAGTATTTCAACTGTAGTTCTCATATAGCTAAAGAATTTTTTAAATGGGTTTTACGTTAAAAACTCATTACGTTCGCAGAAATCAGGCTTTCAGCATTAGAAGGGCTTCTCGCCTCAACTTTTGACAATGGCGTTTTTTGCCTGATCAGCTTTAAAATAATCCCCATTTTTTTCCCCAAAAAGGGGGAGGGGTTGAACTATAATTTTTTTTATGCATACTTTTCTACTCGTGTTCGCAAATACTTCATCTCGTTCAAATTCAACTTTGTATCTTGAAAAGTAAAGAAATTAGAGTAGGTTGAATTTCCAAAACTTTGATGGCTTATAACTCAATTTTTTTTTTTTTTTTTTGTGGCGAGGGGCCCTCCTGATGCTGAACGCCTCAAATGACAAAGGAGGTTATCTAAATAGAATTCGGATTAGGCATCTATGTTAGTTATCTCAGATACGCTCAGATTCACACTGTGCAGTTTATATATTTGTCCAAAATCTCAAGTCAGGTGTAGCAATTACTACCTCATTCTCCAACGAAAGAAATTAATCCCCTTCATCAAACTATGGACAGGAATTTCCTCGGATAAATGGTGCAACAGGGCCATCCCAGGAATTCGTCATTTTCACTCACTGGTATTAGCAATGCTATGGAAACTTTTCAAAGTTATTATCCTAAAATTTCCTTTGCAAAAAAAATTAAAATTTTATTCTATGAGTTGCATGAAGCTAGCGTAAATTCTATAATTATAAAATCCGAGTGGGTCATGTTTTCCTCCCCCCGGTCCCAGTAGGGGAGACATGACAAAGCCACCCTCCCCCTGCAAACCTGTTTGTCCCTGGGTGGGGGCGGGGTAGGTAAGGGACCGGGAGGGTAGTGGAGACAGCAGCGCCGGGTTCCAGCGCGCGTAGCGAGCACCAACAAGCTCGTACTGAATATTGCTAGATTCCTAATCACTTGAGAATTAAGGGAAAAGGAGCCGGCGATAAAAAAACTAATATGACCAGATCTATGATCCTATTAACGATTATCCAACATCTCTATAGTACTTTGAAAAGTAGCTGATTTTGTGGAATAATAAATCTGACAATAACGAGTTACAACAAAGCAAATCAAAGACTGGATTGCACCGTCGGACCCTTTCAACGAAAAGAGCGTCACATGGAAGCAATTATATCTTGCTTTTCGAATTGGCCACGCGCGATTGACTCATAGATATTTGATGAATAGCTCTCATGACCCAGTCCCTCTCTGGAGAGAATGCAGGTCACCGTCAACAATTGAACACGTTCCTTTGGGAATATCCTAACTTCATCCTACACGAATGTCAGGTTTTGGATGGTGAACCGATTTTCTTTTTATTTTAGTTTCAGTTCATCCAGTTATTAAAGCTTCAGTTACACTATCAAAGGCATGAACTGAAAGTCGAATATTTTGGTTCCGTGGTCTATTAATCTGTCTGATAGGAATAAGAATAATAATGAAATCGTGTTTAGATGAGGAACTGCAACACAAAAATAAAATTGATCTCAACACTGACTTCTTCCTTTATTCATGCTCTACTTTTATAACATTTCGGACATTCTCTCCATTCTCAGGTTTTGTTAAAAGATAAATACATTTTAATACACAATACAAAAATCATAAAAGGTAATAAGATGAGTTTCATAAAAAATGAAACTGATAATTATAACTTGAACCGTTACATATATTCAAACTAGGTTTAAATTTGTTTACAAAAAAACATCCTCATAACCTTGATTCTAATGGGAATGTTACAAGAGCCATGACACTGCTTCTTATTGAGGACTGAGATGATCTCCTTTGAGGCAAGAAGGTTCCAGAACTAGTGCCTCTGTACTTAACAATTCTGGTGGGCATCAGTTTTTTTTACTGTTACCCACATATTCCTAGGTACACTTCGGGAACATAAACTTATATACAATCTTGAAACAGAGTTCTCTCGTCAAGAATTTCCTAAACTTTATCGAATTACCATTTCTTTAATGCAAAGAGAAATACATTCGAATCTTTAGATGTTTGAATTATGTTATGTTCATCTGTTTTATATTCCTTCCTATTAAATTTTAGTTATGTTTTTGATACATGAGGATATTAAATTTATTTTACATGGTCCTTTGCTTTATGTTTCTGATTATTATTATTATTCATGATATTATTAAGAAAGTACTTTACTTAGTTGAGCTCTTTTTTTTTGTTTTTTGTAATGCAGTTCATCACCCAACTAGTTTCTTCTATTTAACCATGCAGAACTAATAATAATAATAATAATAATAATAATAATAATAATAATAATAATAATAATAATAATAATAATAATAATAATCTGAGGGCGCACAGAACCAGTACAAAAACAGGCATGATTCAGTAGCAAAAGCCCTCCACTAGAGCCTGTGCAAGAAACACCAGCTAGCTTGCAGTAACAAGTGGTACGAACACCAACCTGAGGGAGTGACAGAAAACGATCAGGCAAAGATCCCCTGGGACTATGGTATCAGAACAGATAGGATAATACGTGCCAATAGACCAGACTTGACGCTAATTGACAAAATCAAGAAGAAAGTATCACTCACTGATGTCGCAATACCATGGGACACCAGAGTAGTAGAGAAAGAAGGAGAAAAAATGGATAAGTATCAAGACCTGAAAATAGAGATAACGATATGGGATATGCCAGTGGAAATTGTACCAATAATCATAGGAAAAAAAGTATACCTTAGTTTAACCAGACCACTGAGCTGATTAACAGCTCTCCTAGGGCTGGCTTGAAAGAGAACACTAGGCACGATCCCAAGATCCCTGGAAAGGAATCTGGAAAAACTAGATGCCGAAGTAGCTCCAGGATTCTTGCCGAATAGCGTGCTATTAGAAACAGAGCACGTAATGAGAAAAGTGATGGACTCCCAAGGAGGCAGGATGCAAACCGGAACCCCACACTATAAGTACCATCCAGTCGAATAGGGTGACTGAGATAAAAAAATAATATAATAATAATAAAGACGAGTCATACAGCTGGAGACTACAACAAGCGTTACTCTTCATTAGAATCCATAAAATTCATGAATCAAGGCACGCAAAATATTTATTTTGCGAATATCTCGCTTAGAATTCACTATATAATGCAAAATAAAAAAAAAAACCACCATCATTTAAAGGCTTAAACTGATGTAGGGATTCATACATTTTCTCTTCTTGCTTTATTATTATGCTGGTTCAGTGCGTGTAGGTCAGCCTTCTTGCTTGGAAAATCCAACTACTTACAATAAGTGTCGCTATCTCCATTCCTGATTATCCTCCAGTTGATGAAATTTTCTGCCATGACTGAAAAACTGCTCTTCTTACTGGATAGGAACAGTGCCCCTTGATCTGCAGTTTTTTTTAGACAACTGATTTTGACCAAGACTATCGAAGGGATAAATTATGTTTGCCATCTTCCATAATTTCTATTTCACCTGGGACCTGTCGTCAAAGACCTTGTTGCCGGCAGCCCAAGAACTTCTGGATGCTGCTCGTTCTGTGTCACCTGGGAACTGTCGTCAAAAACCTTATTGCTGGCAGCCCAAGAACTTCTGCATGCAGCTCGCTTTGCAGATAACCGACATACACTTTCAGCTGAGGTACCACGACGTCAAACTATTCAGGACAAGGAGGTTTTCCTATTCTGTTGTGTATCAGTGGGATGCTTTTCTTGGGATCATTACAGATGCAATCCTAATGCTCTGAGGGGAATTTACATTACTACCTGCAAGCACACTACACCGCTGACTCCTTCTTCACATTCCTGACTACTGTTTTGTGTTATTCGTTATATAGAATTTAGGCCAATGGCCAAGCGCTGGAATCGTAGAGGCCATTCGGTGCTGAAACGGAAATTGGCAGAAAAAAAGTTTGAGAGGTGTAACAGGAGGAAAACCTCGTAGTGGAGCAGATAAGCCATACATTCATTCATTAATTTTGAAGATACAAGCATGAAATTTGGCAGAAATACTCACTGGGGGGTAGGCTTTAAGAAAAAAAGTGCTAGCCACCTGAAGTTCCCTTAGGTGGCCATTTTCGTGAAAAAATGCCAATATATTTTTGTATAATTAGCCAAAGTTCAATCATTATTGGGATACATTAGGGGGTTCTTTGCCATAAAATTGCAGACTTTACTTGGGAGAACAGTCCTTGCCATTCAGGAACCCAATTTGTCAGCCATTTTCCAAGATGGCCTCCAAGTAAGCCTAAAATGCTAAATAATCAAACTTCCTTAGTATTTCTACATATCTGTCCATATAACTTGATTTCTATGAGTACTTATAGCCATTTGTTTATAGATATAATTAAAATATATATATAAGTGACAAATATACTAACTCATTATGAACTGTGTCCAAACTTGAGAATTATGATTATGAGTATGTTAGTGTCTATTCTCCTTCTATCATTGTTGAACATCAGCGTTTTAGACTCTTGAAGATGCATGACAAGGGCAGCTACAGATGTGCTCTCTCTGAGTTGTATAATCTGCCATGCATTGTGGGTGATACTTCAGCTCTTGAGTAACAACATCACCAGCACTTAACTTTGTGAGGAGCTTTCCATGATTTAGGGTCTTGGCACAGTGAGTGAGCCTTTCATTCAGCTGCATTGTCATTGCTCGTCTTAA
Source organism: Macrobrachium rosenbergii (assembly GCA_039081455.1). NCBI lineage: Eukaryota > Metazoa > Arthropoda > Malacostraca > Decapoda > Palaemonidae > Macrobrachium > Macrobrachium rosenbergii. The sequence goes on along the minus strand of JANJGK010000002.1, from coordinate 83,624,423 downwards.
ATTTGATGTTTCATCCCCTTCTTCAAATAAGAAGCACTGTACCTTTGGAGAGTCTGAGGTTCTTGATCTCTTTCCATGGTTTTCTTCTGCGCCTAATGTACTGGGAGTCACTGTTCTCTTCTGTGCTCTTTTCAATTTGGTATTATTAAACAAAAGTCTGCAGCTGCTATGATATTTTGCTTTATTTCGTATTAATGTAGTTTTTATGCCTCTATCATCTAACCATGCTGTAACAAATGACATTGACATAGCAATAGGAGCATGAAACAATTATACATTTTTTGCAAGATTAACATATCCAGCAGAGTCATGTTTCCTCTGAAATAAGCTAAGAGGTGAAATTAGCGTTTCGTCCCTTTTGTCCTCTTGACAAAGACAACATTTACTCCAGTCAGTTTGCATTTTTGGTTGGGCATCCATGATAAGATACTTTGAACTTAAGTAGAGCTGGCCCGGGGTTTATCCTTTTACCACCTTTGCTCACTTTCGTGTGTGGGATACAGTTAGGTTCGAGCTGTTGTCATACACATAACCCAATAGTTCATCCAATATCATTTAAATCCCATGCGATCTGCACACCATCCGGATAACGTTTAAGCTCCCATCATCCTTGGCTTGGCTCTCCCACGCTGGCGCATCCTGCCAGTTCATTTGCGGCTATCTAATTTCTTTTGGGCTGATTAGATAGCATTTGGGATACTAAACTTGCAGTTTAGCTGATACTGAACCCCATGCTGAGTTTCACAGCAGTGTCCGTCACCAGTGTACCCTGGTAGTGAGAGACAGACACTCTCTTGGCTCTACTTCCATAATTTAATTTTAGAATTTTCCTTCTCATTTATGAATAGTCTTTACTCTGATATTGAGCTTCATCTGCCCAAAGCAACTGGTTTTTTGGTGCCAAACCTTCCGTTTGCCCCACTGCTGTCTGCAGAATCCTCCCTCCTCAGGAACAATGGTGTTGACTTGACTGCAAGGTTGGCTCTGTAGTTTGCAACCCTTTGGGACATTATATAGAAAGAAAGAGCTTACCCTCTTTGCCTATCCTTCATTAGTAGCCTTTTTAGTATCAAAAGTTGGAAATAAATGGACGGAGATTGGCGTCTTTATGGTTTATGGCTGTTTTTGGTGTGCTGGCGGCCATCTTGAAAAAAATGGTGGCCATATTGAAATTTTTGATGGCTAGCACTTTCTTTTCTCAAAAAGTGACGTACAGAGTATATTCATACCTAATTTCATACATGCATCATCAAATAAACGATTCTGCTCAAAAATCACATTAAGCTGCTCTACTATCACAGTTACACTATGAATCAGTTGTCAGTAGATGGTGGAGAGTAAAATGGAAGAAAGAGAATTTGAACGGAGGCACAGTGAAGGGAATAATCATAAAAGGGGTTGCAGCTAGGGGCCTTGGAAGGGACGCTGCAAAGAACTTACGTAACGCCTACAGTGCACCGCATGAGGTGTACTGACGGCACTACCCCATTGCCGGATACTGTTTTGTGAGTATGTTTTCGCATAATACTTGAGAGAATAGTGAGGGATAGTGTCAGTGAGGTTAGGCTTCTGTGGGCTCCAAAAGAGTTGGGAAATCCAGACTTATTCCGAAGAGATGAGTGGATATCTGTGGAAGATAAAGCACCGTGAAGATATGCTGGCGGTTTTAGGTGATGATGATTGCAATATATATATATATATATATATATATATATATATATATATATATATATATATATATAGCTTAATGATAAATAATATTGCCAAGACCAGGAAGAACATTCTTTATTACAAGCTTTCGAGGTATAAAACCTCATCATCAGGCTGAAAAAACCGACAAGGATGAGAATCAATAAAATTACAATAAAATGAATTGTCATAATAAATCTTCAGCAAAAATACTAACGAAATATAAAATGAACAAGTAAATACAAACTAATAGGGTGAGACGTAAAATAACGAAAAATTAAAAACACAAACATAAAAATATGAAAATAAAACTATAGTGAAATGTAAACAAACTACCACTCACAAAGTAAAATATTTAACGACCTAACTGAGTACCTACTATGAAATTACACGATAGCTAGTTGAACACCAGACGAGTTGTTGTTCAATTCCGGCTTCATCTTTTTAATAGTCAGCGACTCTGAAATTAAAAGGTCCAGTCTATTTGAACAAAAAGACAGTACCCGAAAATCCAGGTCAGTGAAAGGATGGTCCTGTGTTAAACTGTGTTCTCTAATGGCAGAAAAGGGTGGTTTGGAAAGGGGAAACCTAGTTCTAATAGAAAGACCTCTGTGTTCCAAAATTCTGTGTCTGAGCCAGCGGGAACTAGATCCCACGTATCGCAGACCACACTGCGAACAAGTGAACAAGTAAACGACACAGGAATTAAGGTCCACAGGCAGAGTAGGCTTCTCTCTCAAAAGTGATCTTATTGTAAAAGGATTACAGAAAACAAACCGGAAACTGATTTGAGGGAAACAATGCTTAACAATTTCTTGTAACTTTTTTCGGACCATATAGCTACTATGACCAAGGTAAGGCAATTTAATGTACTTTACATCTTTACTAGCAGTACTGTACACCGGTCTGGGACAAAACTTTTCATTTAAAAAATTTTTCAGAACTTTGTAAAATACAAAAATGGGATATGAGTTTTCAGAAAAGTAATTCTGGAGGAAAACCATATCTTGATGAAATAAATTAAAATCACAACAAACATTGTAGGCTCTATTAATCAAAGTGCGTGTTGAGTTCATCTTATACAACTTTGGCGAAAAACTGAGGTAATTCAATCCCAAGCCAGTAAAAGTACTGGCTCAGACACAGAATTTTGGAACACAGAGGTCTTTCTATTAGAACTAGGTTTCCCCTTTCCAAACCACCCCTTTCTGCCATTAGAGAACACAGTTTAGCACAGGACCATCCTTTCACTGACCTGGATTTTCGGGTACTGTCTTTTTGTTCAAATAGACTGGACCTTTTAATTTCAGAGTCGCTGACTATTAAAAAGATGAAGCCGGAATTGAACAACAACTCGTCTGGTATTCAACTAGCTATCGTGTAATTTCATAGTAGGTACTCAGTTAGGTCGTTAAATATTTTACTTTGTGAGTGGTAGTTTGTTTACATTTCACTATAGTTTTATTTTCATATTTTTATGTTTGTGTTTTTAATTTTTCGTTATTTTACGTCTCACCCTTTTAGTTTGTATTTACTTGTTCATTTTATATTTCGTTAGTATTTTTGCTGAAGATTTATTATGACAATTCATTTTATTGTAATTTTATTGATTCTCATCCTTGTCGGTTTTTTCAGCCTGATGATGAGGTTTTATACCTCGAAAGCTTGTAATAAAGAATGTTCTTCCTGGTCTTGGCAATATTATTTATCATTAAGCTAAGATTTCCAAGTAGCCGCCCAATTACCGAGACTATATATATATATATATATATATATATATATATATATATATATATATATATATATATATATGTTATGTTGTTCATCTTTCGTTATCTCTCTTTATTTTTTATTATTCCCTCACAAATATTTGCCCATTCTGCAAAACTAAAAGCATAACCATTCGTATTCATTGCTTTGGAATAAGTTAAATATTGCGTAGTATTTTTTTTTTTTACGTTTCACTCTTTTATTTAGTCAGGTCAACGCACATGGAACAAACATACGTGTTTAAATTACAATATCTTGTTAGAAGCCAGTTTAACCAAAACCATATTCATAACAGTTTACTTGATTTTTTCCACTTATATGAAAAAATTTGTATTTTTGACTGTACTTCACGTATTGCACTTAAGGTGTCCATACTGACGGTTTTATAGAAAAACTGAATCACATTTGCGAATGCAACATGTCAAAGGAACGTTTTCGTACCAAGAGATTTCACGAAGGTTTTGACCTTAAGTTTCAGCGAGGAATCTTATATAAAGAAACGGTCGAATTAACAGAAGGAAAACCAAAAACTGGATGCTATAAAAAAAACAAGTAAAAAATGCGCCGAAGAAACTTCGGAGCAATCGAGTTTCCTGTACGCCGTATAATCAAGGCCACCGAAAAGAGATCTATCTTTCGGTGGACTCGGTATAATGCTGTGTGAGCCGCGGCCCATGAAACTTTCAGCCACTGCCCGTTGGTGGCCTGTCTTGTACTGTTGCCGGACGCACGATCTTGGCTAAATTAAACCTTAAATAAAATAAAAACTGCTGAGGCTAGAGGGCTGCAATTTGGTATGTTTGATGATTGGAGGGTGGGTGATCAACATGCTAATTTGCAGCCCTCTAGCCTCAGTAGTTATTAAGATCTGAGAGCGGATGGAAAAAGTGCAGACGGACAGACAAAGCCGGCACAATAGTTTTCTTTTACAGAAAACTAAAAATATAGTAAATTCGGGCAAAGTATCTTTGAAAGGAAATTCTTCAGTAGAATTTAAACCATACACTCGACTATTTAAGCATCATTTACAATTTAATTGTTTTGTAAATTAACGATCGTGGAACAGAGGAACAAAGGCACAACAGCACAAACTTTTGTATATAATTAGCTGGCTCTTTGCAAAAAAAAAAAATTATGAATATCTTACCATTTACATTAATAAAACTCATAAAAACAATATTGCAATATCAGCTTATGAAATCATTTAGATTTTTTCCGAAATGAGCAACCAAAGACTAGTATTTCATTTAAATCCTAGAATGAAAAATTTTAAAATCTCCAGAGAGTTGAAACTTTTCTCCGCAAGACCGAACATTTTTAAAATAAATTCTTCCTGAACATTTGGATTTTTTTCTGTTAAATTGAATTCTCTGGCAAACGAAGCTGAAGTGTAAACATTTCACCCCCTGTGTTTAGAAAGGCAGAGCAGAGAGAGAGAGAGAGAGAGAGAGAGAGAGAGAGAGAGAGAGAGAAAGGAAGGAAGGAAGAGAGAGAGAGAGAGAGAGAGAGAGAGAGAGAAAGGAAGGAAGGAAGAGAGAGAAAGAGAGAGAGAGAGAGAGAGAGAGAGAGAGAGAGGGAGAGAGAAAGAAAGGAAGGAAGGAAGAGAGAAGAGAGAAAGGAAGAAAGGACGAGAGAGAGAGAGAGAGAGAGAGAGAGAGAGAGAGAGAGAGAGAGAGAGAGAGATAAGATACGACAAAATGTAGCATACAATTTTCATCTCCCCACTGCTTAATGGCCACCACCACATTTTTTGGAAGGAAAAAATAATTGCATTTCCGAAGTTCACAATTACATAGAAGCAATACGCCTTGATCGAAGGGTACAAAGGAACACAAAGATAGTATTACAAAGCAATAAAGAAAATTATTATCGTTAAAACTCAAAACAGCGGCTTAGAATAGATGATAAACACTCATCAACTAAAACACCAGACTAATTCGAATCTCAGAGCCAAAAGCGAAAACAAAATTCCCCTCCATGTGCAAAGTGAAACCAGCAGAGGAGACTCCGGAGGGAATTAATAAAAGTGAACAGTAAGCTAAGTAAATGTTTTCGCATGCAGTTGGTTATTATGCTCATCAGTACTCTGGGCATTATTAAAATTTCAAAATGCGCCATGAGGAAATGAATTTCTTGCACTTGCATTTGCTTATGTCAACAGGAAGGTCAGGGACCAGCTTTGATGAATGCACTTTACACATCTAAAAAAAGGCTCTGTTTACCTTTCTCAAGGTAATGAGAGAGAGAGAGAGAGAGAGAGAGAGAGAGAGAGAGAGAGAGAGAGAGAGAGAGAGAGAGAAGAGAGAGAGAGAGAGATTCGCTGGGATGCCTGGAAGCATGTTTTTGCAAAATGCTTAAATAAAAATTTTTGCGTCTTTATTTCCTCGAATGAGGAAAAAGAAAGAACTCAAACTAGGAAAAAAGCTAAATATTGATGAACACTAAATAAAATTATAGTCAAATATGTTATCCAAGGGACACATCTAAAAAAAGGCTCTGTTTATCTTTCTCAAGGTAATGAGAGAGAGAGAGAGAGAGAGAGAGAGAGAGAGAGATTCGCTGGGCTGCCTGGAAGCATGTTTTTGCAAAATGCTTCAATAAAAATTTTTGCGTCTTTATTTTCCTCAAATGAGGAAAAAGAAAGACCTCAAAGTTTAGGAAAAGACGCTAAACATTGATGAACACTAAATAAAATTATAGTAAAATATGTTATCCAAGGGACAGCAATTCTTTCAGAAGTAAAAGGTTCATGAATGGTGATTAATTTTGTAGGGAAAATGCTCATACCGTCTAAAAAAAATAATTTGTTTCCAAAATACAGTACAAGGAAGAACCGTAGCTGTTTTGAAATTGCTTCGTCATCACCACCAAAACCTCTCTTTCTTCTAAGCTGAGAGAAGATATCATGATTTTGCTGCACCTGCTCTGCATCCAATCAAGGTTACCTAGATACTGACTGCGGATATTTAACGTCACCTCCCAGATAATAGACTATAGCTCTATGCACTGATATTTTTGCAGTTATTAGCAACAACTCGTCTCTTTTCGGTATGTCCACATGGATCTCATTTGTTTCCCAGTTCATTTTCCTTCCGCCTCTTGAAAAAAAATAAATGAATATATGAAAACTAATGAAAGACCAACATTATCTTTTGGACAACCAAATTTAACCCGGACAATTGCACGTCCTGATGTAGCATCCATGAAAAGTAGAACCTCATAAATATGTAGATCATTAGTGCTACGTTCCCGAAAAGTAGAATCAAAATATCAGAATCCAAATATCATGAAACAGTAATATCGGATTGAATATGGAATTTAGGCCAAAGGCCAAGCACTGGGACCTATGAGGTCATTCAGCGCTGAAACGGAAACTGACAGTAAGAAGGTTTGTAAGGTGTAACGGGAAGAAAACCTCGCGGTGGCACTATGAATCAACTGTTAGGAGAGGGTGGAAAGGTAAGATGGAAGTAAGAGAATATGAAAGGAGTTACAGTAAAGGGAACGAAATGGGTTGTAGCTAGGGGCCGAAGGCACGCTGCAAATAACCTTAAGTAAGAAAAGTAAGGTGGAAGAAAGAGAATATGAAAGGAGGTACGGTAAAAGGAACGAAATGGGTTGTAATTAGGGGCCGAAGGCACGCTGCAAATAATCTTAAGTAATGCCTTCAGTGCACCATATGAGGTGCACTGGCGGCACTAACGCAACTACGGGGTGCAGTAATATCAGCATTTACAGTGACGAAGTTTTCGAATAATAGCAGATCTACTAACTGAACAGATTTTCGGTCAATCTTCCTCAAGACTGGACTTACTCGTTGAATTATCCTCTCATCTTTTGTTAACGTGTTAGCCAAATTGAGACATTCTCAGAATATGTAGTCACAGTAATTAATCCTTTAACTCCTCGAGACGTTCTCTACTCATAAAACACTAAGCTTATATTTCCTCTCTTAGCACCTTCATAATTTTTAAATTTTTATATTTGAATCTTAATCTTCACCATTCGAGCATTAGTTATCCTTTACAATGACGTAATATCTCAGAAATCGAGAAGGAAAATACAATGAAATTCAAAGTATAGAGAAGCTGTAAAATTGCAGATGCCATTTATCCACTGGATTTACATAGGCGAGGCGATATACTTATCTTATTTACAGTGTTTTGAAAATTAGTCACCTATTTACTTGTCTCATGCCAGTCATTTATCATCTTTATTCATATCCATAGGCTTTTTTTTTGCCTTCTTTTAATTATCAGTCATAAATTTTCTAACTTTTTTCACAGGTATTCTGACATTTGCTCTTCAGTAGATTGCTAATTCCATATCTAGTTGGATAATTAGCCAATATTTGTATTTACTTCCTTAATTTCCATTCGTATAATTAAGACAAAATTATTTGCCTGATTTTCCAGTCATTTACCTCATCACACATAATTAGACATCAGTTAGGCATCAAACGAATTCTCAAGTATTCTCCAGTATCGTCAGATACATATTTTATACTTGCCTTATTTGTATTAAAAGTTAAATTACCTACGTGTGCTGTATCCCGTGATTTAATTTATCAATATATTTGCATGCCCAGCTCAAGTCATTCAGTCATTCAGCTTGTTTCATCCTTGCATTAATTCCAATTACCCTCTTACTCTCCTTCCAGTGATCTAGATATAATGTATCGACGAACCTTATATTCATTTGCAAAACTGTCTATATACTTGAATTATTTAAAACCATTTACTCTTTGTCAGCTATCTCCCCCTCCTTATTTCCAGCCATTAAATCATCCGAGATATAATTTCATGCATTATTCAGTTATTTAATCAATAGACACGAATTTAATTGTTTTAAATTCAGTCATTAATCGATAGACTCCCACTGACTTGTTTGTTTTTAGTTGTTTAAGTATTAGACGACGTTCACTAGCTTCATAAGTAGTTATGTAGTCATGAGTTATCTATTAATAATTTAATATGTTTAAAATTCACTTCTTAGCCACCTCATCGTTTCCAGATATCTACTGAATTACCAGTCAGAAAATAACTTCAAATGAGATTCTCTGCACGTGAGGCTAATCTTGATCACTCTACTGACAGTTTCCTTTCCTTTAAGAAAACTACAGCAAAGAAGGACTTTTCCTAATTATGCTCATTCTGAGAACAAAATATTGGCTGAGCTTGTGAAATTTTTCCAGGTTCTTTCTTCGCATATGTTAGATATCACTGGTTTATAAGAGGAGTTCCCTTAAAAGACTTACAGTAAATTGTTGTTCATAACTTGAGGTCAAAAAATGTGCTCCTACGAATTATGAGAAAGCCTGGACGAGCGATCATACTGCAGTTGTTCGTTCAGGACAGAAACATTTATTTAACTTAACCGTTCACTCTCAAATGTTTAAAAACGTCCGGGTTTGAAACTGATAAGATCTCATGAGAACGTTTTTTTCCTGAACAAACATCTTTATATTTTTGTCAGGGATATATTTCAAATTTTATCGAGTGAACTTTTGCAGCCTCGTGCGCGTCAAGCCATGAAGTTTGGATATCATTTTGCTCACTTTTATGATGTATCTCCTGCCAAAGTATGAAAACAAGTCTTTTATAAATGACATTTATCCCTTTCATGAGAGTCTCTCTCTCTCTCTCTCTCTCTCTCTCTCTCTCTCTCTCTCTCTCTCTCTCTCTCTCTCTGATTTGCTCTTGAACGTACCCTATCCCGAGGAAATTAATTACTGGCGTTTTGCAGTCGCCGAACGAAGGTAGCTTTCCAAATGGACCCAAGCAATTTGTAGCGCAGTTGAGGCCGGTTGTATGTGCCATTATCGGTTCTAAACTGATTAGCGAGCTTAAAATGACCAGACGTCTTGATTCGGCTAATTATGGGTTGAAGGATTTATGTAATTTCAGCTTCCCCAAGTCTTCCGTCTAGTTCTCTCAAACTTTGTGGACAGATGTGATTCAAGTCAAAGACCTGAGGTGAATGGGGATAAAAAAGATTATATGAAAATTAATAGCCATTTAATTATAAAGCAAACATTTGAATCTTGTCAAGGTTACGTGCTGACCTAACCTTCCCAATCAAACCTACGGCTTAGGGTCCTGACCTGACACTGTGACCAAAGAAGCTCTTTTCAACCTAACCTAACCTAACCCACAGGGCCGTATAAAAATGCTTCTTCAGTATTTAGGGGAACAGTTTCCTTGGCGTGCACACTGTCTTGCACTTGCATCAAATTTGATTGCGTTTGACTTAAAAGAAGCCAGTGAGAATATAAACTCTGTATTACACGAAGAAAGGTTATAAAGGTCAAGACTCCTAAGAAATGGTATACTATAGCACATGAAAAGAACGAAAACTATTATGAGTGATTGTAATGACACGAGGGGAATTCAACAGAACCGACAAACCCGCGCAGTTCTGTGAATTTAAAAAGAGCGTAATGGTAGTGACTATTTCAGAATAACCATTCTAAACTGTATGCTCTTACGTGTAAGGTTTCTGAAATATCTCATTTGTGCCGGATGAGAGGTCAGGGTAGTAAGCGAAGATGAGGTGAAATCCTGAATAAATAACGAATCCTTGAACGCTATTCAGAATCTGAAATCAAACAGATGTTGCAACCTACAGTTAGTTAAATCAAGACGTTTGGTCACTTTAACCTCGCTAATGAGTTTAGAGCCGATAATGACAAATGCAACCGGCCTCATTGCGCTACAAATTGCTTGGGTCCACTCGGAGAGATATCTTCATCCGCCCACTGCGAAAACGCCAATAGTTAATTTCTCCGGGATAGGGTACGTTTAAGAGCAAATCAGACGAGAGAGAGAGAGAGAGAGAGAGAGAGAGAGAGAGAGAGAGAGAGAGAGAGAGAGAGACACTCTCATGCCAGGGATAATGACATTTATGAAAGACTTTTTTTCATACTTTGGCAGGAGATAAATCATAAACGTCAGCTAAATGATGTCGAAACTTCATGGCTCGATGCACACAAAGTTGCAAAAGTTCACTCGATAAAACTTCAGATATATCCCTGACTGATATATTAGCTTAGGGATAAAACATTCACATGAGACCTCATCAATTTCAAACCAGGAAGATTTTAAACATTTGAAAGTGAACGGTAAAGTCAAATAAATGTTTCTGTCTTGAATGAACAACTGTGCTCGCTTAGCCGGGCTTTCTCATAATTCATTAGAGCATACTGCTTTGACCTTTAGTGATGAAAGATCATTTAACCTAATTTTTTTTATTAAGGAAGACAGAACTTTTGGAAATTCCACAAGCTCAGTCAATTTTTGTTCTCAGAATGACAGAACCGGAAAAAAGTAAATTTTGCAATAGGCCTAGTTCTCTGAAAGTAAAAGAAATTGTGAGTAGAATTATCAAGATTATTTTCATGTTCTTAGAATCCCATCTGACGTTATTTTCTGATTCCTAATTCATTGGATATCTGGAAACGATTTGGTAGCTAATAAATGAGCTACAAATAAAGTCTATTGTTAATAGATAGCTCATGACTACATAGCTGGTTATTGAGCAGGTGAATGTTCCTAATAATAAAAAAAACTAGAAATAAACTAGTCTACATGCGTCCATCGATTATATAACTGAATGTAAAGCAATTTAAATTTATGTCTGATGGTTAGGTAATAACTGAATAAGTCACGAAATTATATCTTAAATGATATAATAGTTGGAAATCAGGCGAAACAAGCAAGTAGTAAACCACTAAATTCTGTTAAACAAAACGAGTAAAATGTTTTTGTTTTCCAAATGGATATAAGACAAGTCGAATATGACTGTGTTTAATGATTGCATTATTTGAATCAAGGCTTTGGTCAATAAGTCATATCTAGATAACTGGAAGGAAGGTAAGTAAATGGATAAATGAAACTAATGCAAGTATGAAATAAACTAAATGATCAAACAACTAGAGATATACCAACTAATGTATCTATAATGATAAAATGATAGAGAACAGGACAGGCAGGAAATTTTAATTTTTAAGTGCAAATCAGACAAGTAAAATATGTGTGCGAATTTTTTCTGTTGATTAAATGGTTGGGAAATAGGCCAGCTGTTGCCGGACAATTTAATGGAAATGGGAGAAGTATATCTTGATTCTAATTATTTCATGTGTTTTTTTTTTTCTTATGGTCTTTTCACCATAAAAATTTTAGGAAGATAAAGTTATTGAAATTTAATGGAAGTTCTGTGTGGAATTTTGTTTTCCTTAAGTAAATTATAAAATAATGTAATTATTCATAAACATTTTCAGTGTCAATATGCTCATATTCTGACGTCAGGATAACGCTTACCGCTTTTGATTTTCTGTAAAATAAAACTATTGTGCCGGTTTTGTCTGTCCGTCCGCACTTTTTCTGTCCATCCTCTGATCTTAAAAACTATCGAGGCTAGAGGGCAGCAAATTGGTATGTTGATCATCCACCCTCTATTCATCAAACATACCAAATCACAGCCCTTTAGCCTCAGTAGTTTTTATTTTATTTAAGGTTCAAGTTAGCCATAATTGTGCTTCTAGCAATGATATAGGATAGGCCGCCACCGGGCCGTAGTTAAAGTTTCATGGGCCGCGGCTCTTACAGTATTATACCGAGACCACCGAAAGATAGATCTACTTTCGGTGGCCTTGATTAATACACTGTAGCGGCTGTAGAGAAAACCCCGATTGAGCCGAAGAAACTCAGGCGCACATTTTACTTGTTTTATTTTGCCTACAATCTGAAAATGAAATTTCGAAGGACTACCTAAATATTCATAAAGTTGAAATTTAGCAGAAACTGTTTGATTGATTAATATGTAATTGCCATTGTGTAATGTCATAATTTTGGCCATCATAGTCTCCAACCCCGTGTGACGCAAAGAAACTATTGGCTCCAGTCTAGTTAGTATACAAGGTGTCATTTCAGCTAGAATGTAATGTAATGAAGTTTAACTGCAGTGTCTGGCAAAAATATATAGATACATTTTCAGGATTTTTAAGCAATTACAGTTTCTGGGTTCTTCAAAGACATGAATTTATAAATATATATATGTATATATATATATATATATATATATATATATATATATATATATATATATATATATATATATATATATATATATATATATATATATATATATACACTGTATATATATGTGTGTGTGTGTGTTTACTGACAAAAAACTCAGTTATGTATCAAAATGCTATCAAGAATATATTTCTGAAAAAAAACTCACATTTCCATTGCATGCTATCCATTACGAAAAGGCTATAAAAAATCACTTCGATTCTGGGGCCTCCATAGTTTACGTTTTAGTAATATACTGAAAAATAAAACATATTTTAAACAGTAACCATAGCAAAATTGCGCAGAAGATAAACTGTTAGTGAAATTACATGAAACGAAGCTTAATCAGTATTCATGTCCATCAAACACAAAAGATTTAATCCCAGCGGAAAATTTCCCTCTTCTGTTAATCAGTGTTCGTTCATTTAAGCGGATAATGCTGGGATTTCTATTTTGCAGGTTTGGTGCTTAATTATGAGTCCTGTTAAAAATCAGAGCTTCAAATGATTTCAGGTGATGTTTAGCAAATGTGCAATGTATACAAATATATAAAAATTATATATATATATATATATATATATATATATATATATATATATATATATATATACATATATATATATATATTTTAGTTCTCAGTAACAGCTCGCACTAGATGAATTGCAAATCCCATGCCCAGGCTATTTGGGGGATTTCACATCACACAGCGCAGCCTGAATGCAATTATTTTCCCACATTTCGCGAGAGTGAAGACGTGACTGACAATGATCTCTTGTGGCGAGATTCATCTACCATTTCAGGGGCGTTCCCACAGCTCCTTCACATGGCGCTCCTTTGCTCTGCGGTGCAAAGATTGCTCTACAAGGTCTCATTCACGAAATAACAGCCATGGCAGAGAGAGAGAGAGAGAGAGAGAGAGAGAGAGAGAGAGAGAGAGAGAGAGAGAGAGAGAGAGAGAAGATGTATTCTTATATGAATGGAACTGAGGCCGGCACGTGCCCAAGTCTCCCTCGCAAACACGAAGGACATTAGAGGGAAAATGGAGTCCCAAGAATACGTTTCATAATCTGGAGGATTATCCGTAATCCGTTTTCTCGGAAAGGATATTATTCCGATCTCCATCATTCTCCTTCATTAGTCTCCCCTTCCTCATCCTCCATTCATTTATGCATGATCACTAATTGGTGGAGAGAAGACCCCAAATTTCTCGCCAGGGGAAATAATCCCGGATTCTGAAGACGGATTCTGAAGACTCCGTCTCGCCCGGATATGGTTTCGTTTCATCCCTCGGAGTTCCTCATCAATGTTGCTCCAGACTCTTTGTTGTTTTCGCCTCGTTAACAAACGAAAGCTTTCAGTGGAAAGGAATGCTATATACTGCATTTATCATTGTTTATATGCAAGATCCTCATCACTCTTATATATAGAATACGGTCTCCTTTAGAAAGTAAACGTGATACGAATTTCGAAGTGAGAAGAGAAATCATCGTTTACTTTGAATGTCGGATCCTCATGACAGAAATAGAATAAGATATTCTTGAGAAAATAAACATAATGAAAGAGAGAGACTAATGTAACTAACTTATTATTGTTAATTACGTTATTCGTCAGATTATTAATGTTCCCAGTTAAGAGTAAATGACTTGATTTATCTAACGAGGAAAAGTAAGTGAAAATTTCGAAGGCAATGAGAACATCATTCCACCATTATTAGCATTTGTGTAATTCTTCGCAGCTACAGTGCGTTGCTATTAAGAAAGGAAAGTAAGGGGAAACGTTAAGGAAACGTTATAACTTTCTATTTATTGCT
>JANJGK010000002.1:83602580-83605080 GCA_039081455.1 Macrobrachium rosenbergii | reverse complement strand
CCTTCATTAAGTAACGTTATTTGATGTATTCCGAGTTTCTACGTTCGTAACTCTAAAAAAATTATAGGAGTTAATATTTGTATTACATACAGAGAAGCTTATCCATAACAACAGAAAAGGACAAAAAGAGTCACCAAGGGAAGACATTTAAGTAGAAATTTGAGAAGAATTGTGTTTGTTTTCAGTCTTAATGTCATGAGAAACCTTGGGTGATTTACAATAGAGGCATCACTGTCATGTGAGAATGTAGAAACTCGGAATATATCAAACAATGTTACTTAATGAAGGAGGAGGTTTTACACTAAAATTTCTGAAACAAAAATTTAGGGAAAGTAGTTGAAGATAATTATATTTTTTAATCATTAGATATTAAACTTTATTATTTTATTTTCTCACTCTTCCCATTTTTGTGTTGAAAGATTGACTTACGAATCTACAACATTATCAGTGGCGAGTATGAGGAAGAGATTAGCACAAAATACATTCCATAATTTATGAGAGACATCATTGATCAGAGTATCTAAATACTTGAGCGCAAACTCATATAATCTGTTTTCGTATGCACAGTTTTAGCCCATATATATATACAGTATATATATATATATATATATATATATATATATATATATATATATATATATATATATATAGTATATATATACTCAATCATATAATGCTATCATTTAAAACGAATTATTTCCTCTTTCTTTATTAACATATTTAACATTTACGAGGAAGCTTTGCTGGCTAGCTTCGTGTGTCATTGGTAGCTTCGTAAAAAGAATGAAGATTTTCGTAAGAAAGTGAACATAATTGAAATTTGAAATGAAAGGAAACCAATATGATCAAATGATTGTTGTGAATTACATTATCTCAGATATCACCAATGTTGACAATTAGGATAAGACGACTTTAACGAAATTTCCAAAGGAAATGAAGAAATCAAACAAACCCTTTTAATAATTCACCTTTTAACTTGACGCATATGTTATGACACTCTAGATCAGTAATATTATTATAAATAATAATAATAATAATAATAATAATAATAATAATAATAATAATAATAATAATAATAATAATAATAATAATAATAATAAGGAGTAATAAAAATCCACCTGCACGGTGTTCCTCATTAGTGTTAACTTAAAAAAAAAAAACGTTAAAATGCACTGATGAGGAACACCGTTCAGGTGTTCGAAAGTCTTTGGTTCATTTTACATAGTAATATATTTACTATATAATTGTGGATTTTTATTACTCAGATTGTTTTTCACGAAATTGTGAATCTACTGGCAATAATAATAATAATAATAATAATAATAATAATAATAATAATAATAATGATAATAAATAATGATAATAATAATAATAATAATAATAATAATAATAATAATAATAATAATAATAATAATAATAATAATAATAATGTATTCACATCACTTGATGCTTCATTTTGTTGTTTTTTGTAGACGAACTCCTGATAAACATATCTCAAACAGCACTTGAACCAAAAGTGACAACAATTTGAAAGTAATTGCTTTAGTTGACTATTTCTCTTACTTTCCTTTCTTAAGAAAAATATATTCTAGCTCTGAACAATTATGCAGAGGCTAATAATGGCGAAAGAAAGTTCTCATTTCCCTCGACATTTTCACCTAGTTTTCCTCGTCGGGGAGATCGCGTCAATCCTTCCTAATTAGGAACATTAATGATCCCCGACTGTAGTAATTAACAATAATAAGTTAATTGTATTAGTTTTCCCCTTTCACGAGGTTTACGTTCGCAAGAACATCTTATTCTATTTGATTTATGAAGATCTCGGGTGTAATGTAAATAATGGTGTCTGTTTTCATTTGAAATTCGTATCACTTTCAGTTTCTTAAGAGGACCGTATTCTATAGATGAGTGACGAGGATCTGACCTAATAAGATAAATGCAGTACACAGCATTCCTTTCAGTTGAAAGCTTTCGTTTGTTAACGAGGCGAAAACAACAGAGTCTGGAGCAACAGTGATGAGGAACTCCGAGGAATGAAACGAAACCATATCCGGGCGAGACGGAGTCTTCAGAATCCGTCTTCGGAATCCGGAGATCATTTCCCCTGGCGAGAAATTTGGGGTCTTCTCTCCACCAATTAGTGATCATGCATAAATGAATGGAGGATGAGGAAGGGGAGACTAATGAAGGAGAATGATGGCGATCGGAATAACATCCTCTCCGAGGAAACGGATTACGGATAATCCTCCGGATTATGGAACGTGCTCTTGGGATTCCATTTTTCTCCAATATCCAACGGCGTTGTTTGTGAAGGTGACAAATACGTGTGCCGGCTTCAGTATCGTTCCAGAAAAGAACGCAGCGTAATTCTATGTTATTCGCGCTCTCTCTCTCTCTCTCTCTCTAGCTCTCTCTCACTCTCTCTCTTTATTTACTGTATATACATATATATGCGTGTATATATATATATATATATTATATATATATATATATATATATA
>JANJGK010000002.1:83587580-83597580 GCA_039081455.1 Macrobrachium rosenbergii | reverse complement strand
CGGTTATTTTCAAGTCACTCCTTCCCACCCATTCTCACACCCCCTTCCCACCCCTTTTCACCCCCTTCGTATCTGGGCTGAACTTGGACTTAAAAGGGCATAGGGAGTGTCACTATTCATCTCAGCGACCTCGAAATCTATGGATTAGACACTATATCTGTCGTTTTCGTTTACGTCACCCCCTTCCCACTTCCCACCCTTTCTCACACACCCTTCCTATCGGGCCTAAGATTGGACTTAAAGGGCAGTGGAAGTATCACTATATATCTCAGCAGCTTCAAAAACTGTGGATTAGATACTAATATCTGTCGTTTTTGGTCATTTTTACATGTCACCCCCTTCCCACCCCTTCTCACCCTATTTTTTTTATCAGGAAAGGGCTTCAGGAGTGTCACTATTCATCTCAGCGACCTTGAAAACTACGGGATAGACAATAATATCTTTCTTTTTCTGTTATTTTCACATGTCACCCCCTTCCCACCCCTTATCACCCTCCTTCCAATCGGGGCAGAACTTGGACTCAAAGGGCATCGTGAGTATCATCACTATTCATCTCAGTGACCTCGAAATCTATGGATTAGATGCTAATATCTGTCATTCTCGTTTATTTTTAGATGTCACCCCCTTCCTACCCCTTCTCAATCCCCCTTCCTATTGGGCCTGAACTTGGATTTAAAGGGTACTGGGAGTGTCACTATTTATCTCAGTGACCCAAAAAACTATGACTAGACACTAATATCTGCGCTTTTGGTTATTTTTACACGTTACCTCCTTCCCACCCCTTCTCACACCCCGCTCCTGTCGAGGCTAAACTTAGACTTAGATTTCTAGGGCATCGGGAGTGACACTATCCATCTCAGCGACCTGGAAAACTATGGATTAGACACTAATATCTGTCATTTTCGGTTATTTTTACATGTTAACCCTTTCCCACCCCACCCCCTTTGGGACCAGTGATGTCTTATCCCAACAGTATTCTTTCCATGATAGTAAGTCATATGTATACCAAATTTGTTTGAAATTGCTCAACGTATTCCAGAGTTTTGCTGGAACATACACGCACATACACACATGCACGTATACCTACATACATCCATTTATATATATAGATAGAAGGTATATAATCGTTGCAGACAACAACTTATCTTCTGTATAGTAAAGAGAAATTGCATAATCATATGCAAGAGTTATAAAGATAAAACAACAATTGTTAATATGGATGGTGAAAAAGAACGCATTTGATTTTTTATAAGTATTTTGGAGAAATGTATTGGAAGATAATATTCGTGAAAAGGGATATAATAAATGTTTCAAGATGGCAATTTATGAGGACATTGTTGAGCCAACTCTCCTTTGTGGAACCGAAATGTAGATACTAGAATCAATTGAAAAAAGAAAGGCAGAATCTCTTAATACTAATTGTTTGCATAGTAAATGTGGCATTAGGTTTGAATAGGTGAGGAGTGTCGAGATGTGCAGAAAAAGTATGGTGTAAAGTATTTTAAAATGGTTGATTCATGTGGAGAGAATGGAACTCAAGGTTGTTAAATAAAGAATAATTCCTGGTGGTTAGGATGGAGGAGTAAAAACAGCGAATTGGAGCAAGTCTGTAACACCCTCGACTTACAAAGCAACTTTCTACAAAAAAAAAAAAAAAAATAGATATGCCCAGATGCTTACAGAGAAGAATGATAAGTATATATAAAAACTGAAAAGTTACAAGTCGGAAATAAAAGCATTATGCAGTTAAAGGATATAGCCTTCTCTCTCTCTCTCTCTCTCTCTCTTATTGTTCCGTACCATTTCTCTCTTCGCACTTTCGCCCATTTTCTCTTTATGACTTCCTTCCCCCATAAAAGTGATTAACAGCTCACTGCAGCATTGTTTCCCCATGGCCATAGGCAAACAGACTCCCGTGATAAACTCAGGGACTTTCAAGTCGCGGCAACCGAGGTAGCAGAGGATGTGTTTGGAGTCTGTGTTTGCTTCATAATAATAATAATAATAATAATAATAATAATAATAATAATAATAATAATAATAGTAATAATAATAATAATGCTAATAATGGAGAAGGAAATCCACAGTCATGTATATACATAACTGTGGACTGGCTTCTCCATTTTAAGACTCATGCTACTATGAGTATTTTTTAATAATAATAATAATAATAATAATAATAATAATAATAATAATAATAATAATAATAATAATAATAATAATAATAATAATAATAATAATAATGACTCTTAGTACGATGGGCAATGAGATATGGAATAGTCCAAATAATACAATTTTGTCTGGATGTATTAATGAAGTTAATACATCTTTCCAAATGATAAATGTAATATACTTTCGGTAG
Source organism: Macrobrachium rosenbergii (assembly GCA_039081455.1). Lineage (NCBI taxonomy): Eukaryota > Metazoa > Arthropoda > Malacostraca > Decapoda > Palaemonidae > Macrobrachium > Macrobrachium rosenbergii. The sequence goes on along the minus strand of JANJGK010000002.1, from coordinate 83,595,218 downwards.
TTCTATGTTATGATTTTCATAAGTGAAACCATAATACCAACAAAAACAATAATAATGCAGCCATATATTGCCGTGTATTATCTGCAGGTCATTGGTAGATTAGCCATGTTTATAAAGTGCCATTTCAACTTAAGGATGATTAGCAAAATTAAACATATTTAGACAGGTTATGGTATTTTCTTAATAATAATAATAATAATAATAATAATAATAATAATAATAATAATAATAATAATAATAATAATAATGATAATAATAATAATATAATAATAATAAGTATCAAGACCTGAAAATAGAAAAAAAGAAGGATATGGGATATGCCAGTGGAAACTGTACCCATAATCATAGGAACACTAGGCACGATCCCAAGATCCCTGAAAAGGAATCCGGAAAAACTAGATGCCGAAGTAGCTCCAGGACTCATGCAGAAAAGTGTGCTACTAGAAACAGCGCACGTAGTGAGAAAAGTGATGGACTCCTAAGGAGGCAGGATGCAACCCGGAACCCCACAATACCACCCAGTCGAATAGGATGACTGGGATAAAAAAAAAATAATAATGTTAACTATAACATCCCATCCTGTACGACGGAAGGTACGTTTATGGCACTATTTGATTTTAGATGCTACATAAATCTAATCCTTCTGGCCTGGCCTAGGAGAGCTGTTAATCAGCTCAGTGGTCTGGTTAAACTAAGGTATATACTTAACATAATCGTCCTACGACCGGTGATGATTGCATACCGTGATACCGTTCTAAAGTCTTTGCTTTTCACACAATGGGGGCTTCTAGTTTGGGTATGTGTACCCTCGCTCACGTGGGAACGATTTACATCAAGTTTTTCGAAAAAAGGTGCATTAGAAGTATTAACGGAAGAGAATAGCTTCCTGTTTTTCTCCGTCTCGTCGACTTTTTACATGCTATTGGAATTTAGGGATCACTCTATAATGGACTTTTTCTTTCCTGTAAGCTGGTAAGTGCGTACTGTTTTGTAGTTTCAGTTCTCTCGCTCATTAATCTGAACCCTGCTTATACAACCTTTTTAAAAAATGAATATGAGATGATTCACTCTATTATCTGAGGCACCAAGGACCGATTATCATGATTTTCAGTTTCATAATCCTATCTGGTTTTTTTTTTAGTCAGACATTGTTATGCAATTAAGTCTAAGGTCTAGTTCCAGAGAGGTCTAGTTTTTAGTGGATTTCCGCAGCCTCATTTATTCTGAAACAAGTAATAACAACAGAATTAGTGGCACATGCTTTATGAATCCCCTGAGGTAGAAATTTATCTCTGTATTTCAGAAATCGTTCAAATAAAAAAAAATAATGAACAATACCTAAAAGGGAGTATATACGCAAAAAAGAATCTTAAATAAATAAGTGAAATTAAGATACACAATAGAATTATACAAGATTACAGATTGAAAAAATATTTCTAAACCAAAGAAGCAAAATATTTCCAGAGGAAACTCCCGGAATAAAGTTCACGCCTAAATGAATGAAATAATCAAAGCAAATAGGATAACAACTGTTACATAACTCTGAAAAGGGGAAACAAATACCCAAAATGAATGAGCGAAGCAAAGAAGATCGTAGGGAGAGCATAAACAATTGAACGCTGGCGTTAAATAATCCACGGAGAATATATACAGCCGCGGCTTAATGGCCGCGTTCGTAAATGGTGTTGTTCTATGCTACGTAACGGCAGGAAGAGGACGAAGGCAGTTAAGAAGGTTCTCGAGAGCCCTCGACCACAAGAAGGCTCTTTGGGGAAGGCTGACGGACGAAACAGACGTTAAGATGCTTTCCTCTCCAGCCTAGCCTATTACAAAAGGCCGGAGGAAGGGCAAACATTAATGCGATGCTTTATGGAAGGGAAAATGAGGGATTACTTTGTTACATTAACGGAATAAATGACGCTGGAAGTGGAGTATTTTTGTATATTTTAGTTCTGTATAATGGACGTTAATGAAAGGAACGCGTAGCGGTTTTTATCAACATCAAAAGTAACCTGGAAAGGAGCTGAACTAAAAGAGATTTTATTTTATTTTTTTTTTTTATGAGGACTTCAATGTTCTTAGGGTAGGCCGGGACAAGTGAAGTGTTTTAGAGGAGATGTAGGCTGAGCCTTTCTGGAAACGTAGAATGAAATATCAAAAGATTTTTTCTTCATAGAATATTCCAGCTTAATGTTAAAGGTGTAGCAACATATTCTATAGCATAGCATATACTGTATATATATACTCACGTGTGTCGATGTCGTGGGCGTAGTTACTATCTGCACAGCATCGACGTATACATGCGTAGATATATGTATGTATGTATATATATATATATATATATATATATATATATATATATATATATATATATATATATATATATATATATATATATATATATATCATAAAAGATGATTTGAGATGCAAGTGCAAGCAGAACAAAAGGCCACTTTCAAGAATACAGGAGACTACATAAAGTATGAAGAAGAAAAGGAGAGAGAAAAAAAGGAAAATGGCGAGGATGTGCCTTAGAGAGAACATGTTCTAGTGGAAAGTAAATGGAGAGAAGAGAGTAAATGAGCAATCTTGGACCTTCGATAAAATGGGTCAAGTGAAGGCATGTCGTTTAAACGCAGTTCTAGGGTGATGGAATAAATAATCTGAGGCTTTACTGGATGCGAATTATGCAAAAGAGGTAAGGTTTATTGTGAGTTTGTGAAATACTTGTGGAAGTGGCTGCTAAGTTAAGTATACCTTAGTTTAACCAGACCACTGAGCTGATTAACAGCTCTCCTAGGGCTGGCCCGAAGGATTAGACTTATTTTACATGGCTAAGAACCAATTGGTTACCTAGCAAAGGGACCTACAGCTTATTGTGGAATCCGAACCACATTATAGCGAGAAATGAATTTCTATCACCAGAAATAAATTCCTCTAATTCTTCATTGGTCGGCCGGAGACTCGAACTCGGGCCTAGCAGAGTGCTAGCCGAGAACCCTACCGACTCGTCCAACGGGGAACTAGTGGCTGCTAAGGATTTAGGGATAGCATTGCAGTAGTCGAAGAATGGCAGGAGTTGAGTGGCTGACCAAGGTGAGCAAGTTATCTCTGGATGAGGGAAACGCTCCTGAAGACTGACCGAGATGGAAAATTACATTTGCATAAAGGTAGTAGCAGATAATAAAAGAAATATAAGGTCGTAATATTACTTACTCTAATCCGGAATTGTATGACAGGTTTTGGCGGAGTAAATAAGATCGAGTGCAGGAATATAGATAGCCGAAAAACTATGTGGGTGTGCTAATCAAGTGTGATATGAGAAAGGGACATAGGAATTAGCAAGTAAAGGGAAAAAAGCTGAATGTTTATAACACTAACCTGGAGAAAGCTTTTAATATAAATGACAGTCAGGGAATGTGGAAGATGGTGAGCACATCTGGTGCAATAGATACGAGGCGGAGAGTACTAAAATGTTACTTGGAGAGTGACTGGTTTGTTGTCAAAATAGGCCAATGTAAGGGTGTGCTAAGCCATCATAGATGTTTATTAACTTCATGGTTAAAGTGACTCAAGAAACCAAGTAAAGATAAGCTGATATAAGTTTAAAGCTGTTTTAATAAGAAGCTGTGTCGTGAGCGGAGAAAAAGTTGAATAAGTGAGGGAATATAATAAAAATTTTCATAAACACAAGAATACCTGTAAAATAAAGGCAGTTAATACAGTTTACAAGAGTTCTTACTAAGCTGTTGATAAACTTTCTGGTCATATTAAGTCATATTAATGAAGCTGCTAATAATGATGCAACTCTGCCTAGAGCCTAGAGGGTTTATCCAGGCTTTATTTGTCAGTGTATGAATGAGGCAGTGACTGCTGGGTCGTCTTAGCCTCTGCAACCACCCCTACTATAGGCAGTAATTTAATGCTTAACACACACTCACACACACACACACACACACACACACACACATATATATATATATATATATATATATATATATATATATATATATATATATATATATATATATATATATATATATATATATGTGTGTGTGTGTGTGTGTGTGTGTGTGTGTGTGTGTGTGTGTGGAACTAATCGACGCACAAGCACGTGCCTTACAGAAATAAATTTCTGATTCACATCGGGATCGAACCCAGGTCTCTCAAATGATAAAGGATGGCCAGTACTAACTGACCACACAAGTTTGAGAGAAATTTATATATATATATATATATATATATATATATATATATATATATATATATATATATGTATATATATATAGACTCATTTTAAATAAGCTGCTCATCTCGATCACTTCTGCTGGCTGGCAAATAATCCTTAAATAACAAAATATAACCTGAGGATCAGGATATGTCATCAGGAGCACAAAATTGGTTCCTGAGAATTTCATTACTTCATCTCTTACGTCACATATTAAAAAATTTTCATCCAAAATCTCCAGAATTAATCTTGGCCTCCTCACATAGTCTACCTTTTTTTTTTCTTGTTTGTAATTCTCTTCTTCTTTAATAACTTACATTCCACCAGAATCCTTCTACTGAAGTTGCTCCTTTCTGCGTAAATCTTATCGACAAATTGATCATTAGTTCGACACTCTGGAAATCCCAGTTCCTTGACGTCTTAATGAGCTGAATTTTATCGCTAGTTCTTTTTTTAATGGAGTTTCTTTAATTAAAGTTACTTACGTAAGACTTCATATACATACACAGTCATTATATAGAAATGAAATCACTATATAACGACAGATGATAATGGGGAGGAATTTATGTTTCAGGAAACAAAGTCGGGTAATTATTTTTTTTATAATATTTTATCTTGCTCTTTGAGACAAATACGGTTACTATTCGATGGGTACCAAGAGGTATTCACTCAAAACGTTTAATTATAGAAAATTAGCCCAGCAGAAAATCGTTGGATTCAATAGTAATTAAAAAAAAAACATATTTCTTATGGATCATTTTCAGTTTTCTGAAGGGAAAACTATTGTGCCGGCTTTGTCTGTCCATCCGCACTTTTTCTGTCCGCATTATTTCTGTCCGCACTTTTTCTGTCCGCACTTTTTCTGTCCGCCCTCAGGCCTTAAAAACTACTGAGACTAGAGGGCTGGAAATTGATATGTTGCTCATCCACCCTCCAATCATCAAACATACCAAATTGCAGCCCTCTAGCCTCAGAAGTTTTTATTTTATTTAAGTTTAAATTTAGCCATAATCGTACTTCTGGTAACGATATAGGATAGGCCACCACCGGGCCGTAGTTAAAGTTTCATGGGCCGCGGCTCATACAGCATTATACCGAGACCATAAAATAGATCTATCTTCGGTGGCCTTGATTATAACGCTGTACCGTGTAATCCTTTCTCACAAGTCAGGGAAGAAATTCGGATAGTGGACAGGAACCGTTTATTGCGTAATAAACTGGAAACTATCGGTAAACGATGTTTGAAATACTTTTTAAGTATTCTGTATATCTTTAAAAGAAATACACACACAAACAACCACACATACACACACCCACATTATATATATATATATATATATATATATATATATATATATATATATATATATATATATATATATATATATATATCTATATATAGATAGATAGATACACACATACATATATACATATATATATATATATATATATATATATATATATATATATATATATATATATATATATATATATATATATTTTAACTTTATCACATACACAATTGTTCTGTGCATTGGTAGAATTACTAAAAGGACCTCATTCAAACTGGATGGTATTTAATGGAGTTTTTATTCAAAAAGTTACAAGCTTTCTTGGACAAACAGTCCACATTATCAAGTATCCGTACAATGAGCAAACGCATAGTCCGGCTGTATTTATATCTGTGTGCTGGGTACTTTTAATCCTATAATCGCCTAGCTCTTCCTGTGTGACCTCCACCCTCTCTTGACCTTGGTCTTTCTCTGATCCCTGGTTCCAGATGTCCGTTTTCCGTGCGTTCTCTTGCGTTTTTTCTTCGTTTCCTTGCTACTGTGGAGTATATGATTTTTCTAGATATGCTGTCTTCAAAGCCGTTTCCGGTGTTCCCTGCCATCGTGTTGTTGGCGCAAGTTATGAAGGCGTTCTCTACAACCAGTCTAGATGTTTTGTTGGTGTTCCTGTACAGAAAACTCATATTTTCCCAGTCTATTCTGTGATCATTTTCCCAACAGTGTTTGGCAACTGCCGACGTCTGATTATAATGCCTTATGTTCTGCAGATGTTGTTTGCTTCGCTTTTTACATGATTTGCCAGTTTCGCCATAGTACCCTTCTTCACAGTCTAGACACGCTGCCATATAAACCCCCCCTCTAATCTCTTCCCCCTCTACCGACTTTTTGTTTCTAACTATTTTATTCCTAATGGTGTTTTTGTAGCTGCCTATCAATTTGAAATTATTTAGCTTCCTGTTGATGGGTGCAATAGAGTTGTTGTCCGGAACTGTAATTATTTTCTTTCCTACCAAATGTTCCTTTTCAATCCTTTCCCTCTCCCCAAAATAGTTTTTCCTTGCTTTGATATGTGCCCACTCCCACCAATACTTAGGGTAGCCTAATCTCCTAAAACTCTCCCTCAGGTAATCCAACTCTTCGTCTAAAAATTCGGGACTGCAAATCCTATAAGCCCTGATGGCCAACCCTGTCATTAATCCTATTTTTATTTCTTTCCTATGACTGGAGAACCTATGTATGTATGAATTGGTGTGTGTCTTCTTCCTATATACCTTGAATTTTAAATTCTCCCCTACCCTCTTGACCAGGACATCCAAGAAAGGAATTTCTCCTTCCTTCTCTTCTTCTAATGTGAACTTGATGTGTTCATTTAGTTTATTTATGTTTTCTAAAAACTTGTGTAGATCTTCCCTTTCTCCCTTGTAAATGATCAAGATGTCATCAACGTATCTTACCCATTTTACGATATTTAAGTTCCCTTTATTTACTTTGCCCACCTCTTCCTTTTCAAACCATTCCATAAAGATATTGGCTAGAATTGGTGAAAGACTTGAACCCATGGCCACGCCATTTTTTTGTATATAATGGTTTTCGCCCCACTTGAAAACATTAACGCTGAGGGCCGCTGTTAGCATTTTTATTAAAACGTCATGATCTATGTCGCATGTATAGACCCCCTCCTCCATATTCTTTTTTATTATTTCCATCGTCAGACGTCGGCAGTTGCCAAACACTGTTGGGAAAATGATCACAGAATAGACTGGGAAAATATGAGTTTTCTGTACAGGAACACCAACAAAACATCTAGACTGGTTGTAGAGAACGCCTTCATAACTTGCGCCAACAACACGATGGCAGGGAACACCGGAAACGGCTTTGAAGACAGCATATCTAGAAAAATCATATACTCCACAGTAGCAAGGAAACGAAGAAAAAACGCAAGAGAACGCACGGAAAACGGACATCTGGAACCAGGGATCAGAGAAAGACCAAGGTCAAGAGAGGGTGGAGGTCACACAGGAAGAGCTAGGCGATTATAGGATTAAAAGTACCCAGCACACAGATATAAATACAGCCGGACTATGCGTTTGCTCATTGTACGGATACTTGATAATGTGG
>JANJGK010000002.1:83567580-83577580 GCA_039081455.1 Macrobrachium rosenbergii | reverse complement strand
CTCAATTGGAAACCCTAATTACATACCTGAGCAGGCATATTAAATAAGTGTTACCCACGTGTGGCCAATTCTTATGTCCAATTCACTATCCCCAGAGAAGGTATGGTATGGTCATTTCCAGAATTTTCTGCCGACCTCAAACAAGACTGGAGATATATTTACCGAATATATTTTTTTTTAATACATAAGAAAGTGACGCTGAATTACAATTAAATAATTCTCTTTACGCTGTTTTGTTGACACTTTTTACGCAACTGGTTTTATTCTCTTCACTTTTTTCTATCCACGGGAGTACTGACAACTTATTAGAGATGATCTCTTGATATCAGCAATAATAGCAGATTCTGTGCATAATAACGTCCTTTGGCACCATTGCAGTCTTCTTAAAACCGTTTTTAATTGTGCTTTCTTCTAGTGGGTCAACAAGATTTTTAAAATGGAGTAATCTCATTCTTTAGTGAGGCATAAAAGTAAACAATTAGATGTCTAGTTTATAACAGTTATTTTATATTATGTAATTTACCAAGACGTAAAAAGAAAGGGTTTTTAATAAATGTGAAATTATACTTTATAAAAGTGTGAATATTTACGCAATATTCTCTGTCAAGTCTTTTGTAAAGATATGTGTATACGTAAAAAGTTGAGTATACCCTAGTTTAACCAGACCACTGAGCTGATTAACAGCTCTCCCAGGGCTGGCCCGGAGGATCAGACTTATTTTACGTGGCTAAGAACCAATTGGTTACCTAGCAACGGGACCTACAGCTTATTGTGGAATCCGAACCACATTATACCGAGAAATGAATTTCTATCACTAGGAATAAATTTCGCTAATTCTTCATTTGCCGGCCGGAGACTCGAACGCGGGCCCAGCAGAGTGCTAGCTGAGAATATGCCGACCCATCTAACGAGGAACTATGCGTATACGTGAAAATTGTATCTAATGTACTGTATGTGGCTTATAGCTGGAATAAAGGATTCAATTCAATTCAATTCAATTCAATTCACTTCAATTCAATTCAATTCAATTCAATTAGGAATGCTTACGAATCAGCAGCTAAACTCAGAGGAAATGCTCTCAGCATCAGAAAAAACCAAATCGAAAAAAAGTCTCTTGAAGAAATATGTTCTTCACTTCCCCTCTTCTTCTCCTTTTCTTATTCTTTCCGTTCTTTCTCCCCCTTTGGACGGAGATATTTGGTTTCCGGGGAGAACTAATGTCTACAGACAGCTGTCTCCCGAGGTGGAGATGAGATTCGACCTCATGAAACGCGAAAAGGTGTAGAATAAGAATTACATTATTACCCTCTCTCTCTTGCGTCACTTACGAAAATATTATCATCCAGAAATCTTGAGCGTAATCTCTTTCTCTGCCTCATTTATATTCTTCTTCTTCTCCTCCTTCCTTTTCTTCTCCCATAATCGAATGTCATTAGAACCCATGTGCTAAGTTTCCTCCTCACTTCCTAAATCTCCTTGACAGAATTTTGAATTAGGTCGGGAAAACCGAGTTCCTCGGTGTCGAACTGATACAAAATTGATCGTTTGTATTATTTATGAAACTATTTACTGGATGAAAGTTATATCACATTAAAAACGTGTGTATTCACACTTTATTTGGTCATAAAAGATTCCTCATTGATAGATGACACCAGGTGTCCAAATTTTTCGGTAAACAAAATTGAGTAGTTTACCTTCCTAGAAATCAAGAATATTTTCCACCGGCCACAGAATAGTAAACGGAATTCACTGGAAATATATAACTGTAGATAATTACTAGCCATAAAATCCTAATTTTATAAAATTTTATAACATTAAAGAAAATGTCCAAATTTTTCAGTAAACGAAATTGAGCAGTTTACCTTCCTATAAATCAAGAATATATTCCACCGGCCACAGAATAGTAAACGAAATTCACTGCAAACATATCACTGCAGGTAATTACTAGCTATAAAATCCTGATTTGATAAAATTAAAGAAAATGTTCAGTATATTTTTTTTTATAAAATTTTATAAAATTTTCTAAAATTAAAGAAAGTGTCCACATTTTTCAGTAAAAAAAATTGAGTAGTTTACCTTCCTAGAAATCAAGAATATATTCCACCGGCCACAGAATAGTAAACGAAATTCACTGCAAACATATCACTGCAGGTAATTACTAGCTATAAAATCCTGATTTTATAAAATTAAAGAAAATGTACAGTATATTTTTCAGTATACATTTTTACTGGGGTGGAATAATCTCATGAATACCAGGGTCAGACTTTCTCTTTGAGGCTTAGTTTGACTGACGATTGGCAGTTTAATCTATTGGCGATTGGATTATGGATTAGAGTATTTCAAAACAACTTTTTTTATTGCTGCTGGAGAGTTAAAATGAATACACCATGTTATTTGATATCATAGTTTCATTTTGGGTATTTTATTCCTTTGGTTATTATTCCCCTTATCACATGTTTGCTTTCAGCCAAGTGGAAAATAATCGTGACAACAAAAGCAATAGCAACCAGCAATAGGAAAGCTGATATTAGCAATATTATTTTATTATTTTCGAAGAACTTTCATTTTCCACGTATTTTGGTAGCATGTAAGTAGAAAATTATTTCAAAAAATCAAATATGGTGTCTACGGAAACTTATGTAATGAAATAACATTTATTATTATTATTATTATTATTATTATTATTATTATTATTATTATTATTATTATTATTATTATTATTATTATATTTTTGTTGTTGTTGTTTTTATAATAATAATAATAATAATAATAATAATAATAATAATAATAATAATAATAATAATAATAATAATAATAATAATTCTTATTATTATTATCATTATTATTATTATTATTATTAATTTTGTTGTTGTTGTTATTTTTATAATAATAATAATAATAATAATAATAATAATAATAATAATAATAATAATAATAATAATAACTATTATTATTATTATTATTAGAACAATCCAATTCAAATTATACTTACTTTCTTTTAGAGAACTCTAAGTCCTTTCTGTTCAAAGAAAACGGGGAATGTTTTTTCGGTCTAGAAGAGGATATGGGTTTTGACAGGCATGTGAATGGACCCTTAAAGCCATTACGAAGAGCGTTCCTGTTTTTGGCAGCTGTCAAAAGCTTAACTTAAGCAATAAACTGGAAACACTTTTTTTTGTAAAACGTTTTGGTTTACTTATAGTCAAAGAGGAAATGTGAAAAATCTTTCGGATGGGATTTCAACCGGAAATGAGATGGCTTTATTAGATTTGGGATTGAAGTTCTCTTTAGGTAAAAAAAAAAAAAAAAAGGATTCCTATACGGACTTTCATAGCCAGGTCAATTACATCAATATGGAAAAGCAAAACGACTTTTCTGCATCTTTGAAAAGTGTTGTGATTGGAGCTATATTTGAGAATCTCAACTACCCTGTCTGGCAAACTAAATGTCCTAAAAATGGTATTCAATAAGGGCATGCCTTTCCGATACCATCAGAAAATTGCAATTCTCTAATCATTATGAAATCCCTTGACTGATTTCCTGTTTGCAGACAGATGCCTTCTTCTGGAGAAAACACCTGTCATCTTGTACAAGGGAAACTAGTCTTTGTAAATGGCAAATTGATTTTAACTCCACGCTAAAACAAGATCATCTTTGAAGTTCGTACGGACATTTATTCTTCTGGCGGTCACCTAAATTGCGCGAAATACCTAATATATTTAATGTCCACAAAATAGGAGAGATATTGCTCTTGACTTCCGGTTGTTACTTGCTTGAATTTTCCACGAAAACAGCTCGTTAATTTTCTTTTCGAAATATTATGCTAATACTCAGGCTTGGTTTAACAAACTTATCGTATCCTCCAACGAATTCACCGATTAATGAAAAGAAGTCAGTGCCAGTTTAAATTCCTTGAATAGCCTCCAAGTAATTTTTTTTATTTACCACCATACTACTGTTAATGTGGATTTCGTGTTCAAATATGAAACTTTTGTGACTTGATGAAACATTTCAGCTTTCATAATCATATATGAACAGTCATAGAACGTAGCTATGGCTTGTCCTTTTCTCCTGTATCTACGAGTATGTATAGAATTCACCTCGGTTTCATTTCTCCATTAAATGAATACATGTGACATAAAAATCATCCCCCTGAAAGAAATATGTAGACGATGTGTTCGCCTCAATGGGCATGACTAACGAGGAGAAGTTAAAAGTGCGTTTGGGTCCATTCACAAGAAAACATCCATTCATTTCACAGTAGAAAAAGTGGGAACAAGTATCTCCCTTGTAATGACGCTTTGGTAAATAAAGGTGCTGTAGTTTTCGAGATCGAAGTACACAGAAAAGCAAAACACACTCATTCAGTCATTCGTTATATTTAGCGTCATAAAATCTCTATAAGTATGCTTTAATAGGCTTTTTTTTAATATACAGAATGTATAATATCTTGAATAAAAGTTATATTTAATCATTAATTTCTCCCTAATATAAAACAGAACTTGAAAATTTAATATAAAAAGATAACACAACTACTACCACACGAAGAAAATAGTATAAAAAAAACCCACTAAATTTAAAGGATCTGGAGACGATTGCACCTTGTGCATATGAATAAAAAAAATGTAATCTTTCATAAATATCAGAAAGTGGTAAGGAAAAGCTTCAAGCATTGTAATGAAGAAACAGTAATGAATTAATAGAACTGTCGAAGAGTTATTTATTTAATTTTATTTCTGCAATCAGTGGCACTAAACCCTTCGTTAGATTAGACCAAATCATCAGTGGATATGACATCAGAGAAGATGAATTAGATGCCTGTGATGAAGGACAACAGAAGTATATAACCTTTGGTAATGTCCCAGTCTGTCCAGCTTCCATCCCACTCCCAGGTAATCTTTTCTTTGAGTGGCAAACTATCGTCGCCATGTGAATAATATCATGAAACATTTCTTACCGCTTACTCCAATGTCTGTGAAGTCGAAAGCCTTCAGAGTTTGAAGGACAACCGAAAGATATAACCTTTGGTAATGTCCCAGTTTGCCCTGCTTCCATCCCAGTCCCAGGTAATCTTTTCTTTGAGTGAGAAACTACCGTCGCCATGTGGATGATACCTTGAATTCTTAGTGCTTACTCCAATGTCTGTGCAGTCGAAAGCCTTCAGAGTGTGTTTCAGTTCCTAAAAGCCTTTTCGTCCCGTTTTATTATCATTATTAGTATCACCATCCCTACCATTGTCATATGAAAGGATCATTTTACACAACACCCCACGCAAAAATGTTACACCGTAACTCGGTGATGTGAGGGGCAGCTTGATCCTTTACATTCCGCCGGCGAAAATGGAGACCTAAAGAGATATCCCGCGGGATACTCATAAACAGGTTGTCTGACAAAATCCAATACCGCTCGAGGTTTTCCAGACATTCTTTTCCGCCTCTGAAATGAAAGAGGTGCCGGTAATGGATAATATCTATCTTGCGCGCAACGACCAAGAGAGAAAGAGAGAGAGAGATATAGAGGAAGAAAGATCGGGAGAGCGAGTTCTTTCTCTCTTAGAAAAATGGGATTTGTTTGTTGAGTTATTGCTTGTTGTTACAACGCAGCACTTTGAATTGATTCGTTGTTGTGGCACAGAATCGATTTGTTTTTTTTGTTTTTTTTTGTTCTGAAGATGATCAACAACAGCTTGAGTGTCTGGGGCGTGGGTTACTGGAAGTGACCGAGTTACCTGGACGGGAAAAGGAAAGGCGAACACAGCATCAGGCGCTGCTAAAGGACCTTCACCAGTATTGTACTTTTAGTTTTCTGTAAAAGAAAACGATTGAGATGGCTATTTCTCCGTCCATCCGCACTTTTTCTGTCCGCCCTCAGATCTTAAAACCTACTGAGGCTAGAGGGCTGCAAATTGGTATGCTGATCATCCACCCTCCGTTCAGCAAGCATGCCAAACTGCAGCTCTCTAGCCTCAGTAGTTTTTTTTTTTTTATTTTATTTAAGGTTAAAGTTAGCCATGATCGTTCGTCTGGCACCGCAACAGCAAAGGCCGCCACGGCCGCATGGGGTTTTAATGGGCCGTGGCTGTACAGAAAATTCCATTTCTTCGGCGCATTTTTTACTTGTTTATTTTTTTAAATTCTTCAATACTGTTTTTTTTTCAAATCAGATCATCAGTAAACCTACATTTTGGGGGAAAAGAGAAACTACTCACAGCCACACCTTCCACAAAGTTTTCGAGCCTATTATTTAACCTTTTTATGGACCCCATTACTTCCTCAATAGTCAGTCCCACAAGCATTCTTGACTTGACACAGACACTTGCCACTCTCAAGTCATTCAGCTCCGCCACTCTTCTGTCTTCCATTTCCAACAAATCTTCAAAATAGCCTCCCTATTGACCCAGGACTGCATTCACCTAGCACATTACCTTTCGCTTTTCATCTTTTATCCCTGATCCACTCGTTCGTTAACCTTTATCTCTGTAAGTCCTTCCCTTTAGAATATTTACTCACTTTCACCCGTCTCTGTTTATTACAAGTCTTCATTTTCTCTCATTTTTGTATTGACTGCTCTCTATTTCGTCCAGTGGTTACACTTTTCACTAAATCTTGTATGTTTCCTCAACCCACCACCTACTCTTTTTATCCTCTTTATAGCTACTATAACAACGAACACTGTCTTTGCTGTCCCTATAACCCCAGCCTCGATTTGAACCTGCTCCTAACCAACTCTTCCCATCTCTGTGGATTGAACTCTAGCTATGCTCATCTCACCTTCTTCTTACCCAACTTAATTACGGTTACAGCAACATTTTCACCGTTTCCTTTCTAACCAAATCATGATCTTATTTATTTCCAGCCACTCTTCTTCTCACCATTACAACCATTAACTTGCTCTTCCATAATATTATACTCTGTACTCTGTACATAACGTTTTCTTCTCTGTAAGTATACTTATTAATATTCCTCTTTGGTGCTATCTCAGAACAAAGAGAGAGAGAGAGTAACATAGTTCCAATCGAACCTGTCAGTGTCTTCATTATGGTATAAAAATAGCTGTAACTTCAGTATTCGTAAGCAAACAAATTCACCGGCGTTAGGTTTCTCGATGTGTGTAATTCAAGTTTAGTGTGTATTGTATAATTAAGTATTGTGCAAGGGAAATATTGCTCATACACTCATGACATTGTGTGCATTGGTGTCTATAACGAGATGTCAACAACAGATGCAGCCCATTTTTGGTTTTCTTTACATTTGGAGAGACACTGGCGTTCTCAAGATTGAATTTTACCGCTGACGATAAGCCCCTATATGTGGGACACTTGTAAACATAACGGTCCTGTGTGATAAAAAAGATTATCTTCTCGATTTCCCATTATCTTTAAACATGTTTTCCGATAACCTTCCTAACCCCCGTTCGAATCATCAAATTAATAAAAAGTCGGATTGAACTTTTGTAGAGGAAAGCAGATATGAGAATAATGAAAAGCGAGAGAATTTAAAAGTCCACGGCACAGGGTCGGTTCGTTTACATCGAAATTACGAATGTGACCAGTAGACTCCGTAAAACACTTGCAAACATAATTTGAATATAAATTGCACCCGAAATCAACACAGGAATTTTTACCGCGCAGAAAATTCATAGACAATCAGCGAAGCTAACACACAACATGACGTGAGGGAAACTCGTCAGCCCCCGAAGAGGCCACGAGAGTGACAGGAAAACAGGAAAAGAAATTGTTGGTGGGAAGCGGAAACTCTACTTTAAGATCAAAGGGAAGGCGTTGCGTGTGTCTCCTGGGAGGGAAAGGCGCCGATAGATGGAGAGAGGATTCCCTGCTCTTCTATCCCTTTTATTGATAGGAGATGTCTCGGGGCAGATGGTCGAGTCCCCAGTGGGAAATCCCTATTGGAAAACAAACATTGTATTTCCCACCTCAACACCCCCGCCCCCGCCCCCAAAAGCAGACATGATTCAGGATTCACTGGTGATGGCCTCAGGGAATAGTTTCGAATACACTATAGGAAGTCGTATATGAATCTTCTCTAATGAATAAAAAACATTACGAGAATCTCCTTCTCAAGATATATATATATATATATATATATATATATATATATATATATATATATATATATATACTGTATATTTATATTAACTTTATCACATACACAATTGTTCTGTGCAATAGTAGAATTACTAAAAGGACCTCATTCAAACTGGATGGTATCTAATGGAGTATTTATTCAGAAAAAGTTACAAGCTTTTGAATGAGGTCCTTTTAGTAATATATATATATATATATATATATATATATATATATATATATATATATATATATATATATATATATATAGTATATACAGTATATATACTACAGAGAGATTTATGAAAAATTACTTGAGTATTTCGTTCTCTTCAATAGAAAATAGAGATTCGGGAAAACCATCTATTATGCAGGAATAAATAACTACATATTCAGAAAGTTATTTGTTAATTGCTTTGGCTTTTGTTACAGTTTTCCTGGAACAATCCACTCCTATAACAGTCGAATGATTCAGGACTCAGTCACACTTCCAAAACTACGTTTTGTAAAACACGAATAATATCATAAATATATACTTTGTATGTCAGAATATTTCCCGAAGATAAATTTTTACAGAAGTCATTCGTAATTTTCTACAATTTTATGAACCAATCGTGTTTTCATTCTCCACGAACGTGAATTGTAACCTGCCTAAGACTTCTTTATAATAAATAAAAAATGCCAAAAATGACATCCTCTGTAAGATGTATTCATGGCAATGATGTTTTTGTTTTAGTAATTACTTTCACGTTCTCTCAATATAAAATAATAGTGCTTTTTGACTCAATCATTATCTCTAAAATTACGCTGTATCATTTATGACGTTCTTACCCAACATAAAAATAAAAATAATAGTGATCCAAGACTCAAATACGTTCTGTGAGAATCTTCTAAACTACGGAAGATATTTTCGAAACAAGTTCTCGCGTCTTTCTTATTCTCTGATAAAAAAAAAAGGGAAATGTTGAGTCCGCCGAATCATTTATAATATGAGAAAAATATTCAGAATACATATTTTGTAAGACCTTTTAGTTTTCTGTAAAAGAAAACTACTGAGATGGCTATTTGTCTGTCCTTCCGCACTTTTTCTGTCCGCCCTCAGATCTTAAAAACTACTGAGGCTAGAGGGCTGTAAATTGGTATGTTGCTCATCCATCCTCCAATCATCAAACATACTAAATTGCAGCCCTCTATCCTCAGTAGTTTTTATTTTATTTAAGGTTAAAGTTAACTATGATCGTGCGTCTAGCACCGCTGTGTGCCAAAAACACAGGTCCCCACCAAGCGAATATGAACATCACACAACTTATTGTTCGCAATTCTGCGGACGTCCTCAAACAGTCAATACTGGGCTAATAATTAATATCAGAATACCACACATTTTTAAATCGTTAAAGGAATAGGATAAAATAAAGTCTCGAAGTTATTGCGATTTGGTAGTAATAGATAGAGTCGATAAAATTCTGTTTACATTCGCGGACAAATAGTGAAGTTTGAAAGTAATCACAAGAAGAGCAATATCACTTTTAATAAGCAAACTTTCAGTTAATGTATGAATACTGAGGCTGTATCAAGATGGCTTCGCCAATTTGTTATGGTAAGATAAACAAACTCTCTTGTATTATTTCCATAAGATGAAAATTATGTATATATAATGTATATATATATATATATATATATATATATATATATATATATATATATATATATATACATCATTTTCATCTTATGGAAATAATACAAACATGCATACAAATATGCATACATACATTCAAATGTACATACATACATTGACTAGCACATCAACCTTGTGACACTTATTATCCCTTAAGATCCTAACAGTTGCATACAATTTTCCGTGGATACATTGTTAAACAAATTTTAGCTCTTGCTTGTTCTTTAACTGTGTGTGAGAGA
>JANJGK010000002.1:83547580-83565080 GCA_039081455.1 Macrobrachium rosenbergii | reverse complement strand
GAAGTGTCACTATTCATCTCAGCAACCTTGAAAACAATGTATTGGACAATAATATCTGTTGTTTTTAGTTATTTTTACATGTCACCCCCTTCCCACCCCCACCCTCTTTGACGCCAGTGATGTCTTACCCCCACAGTATTCTTTCCTAGATAGTAAGTCATGTGTAGACCAAGTTTGGTTGAAATTGCTCAATACATTTCAGAGTTATGCTGGAACACACGCACACACACACACATACATACATACATTTATATATATATATATATATATATATATATATATATATATATATATATATATATATATTTGTGTGTGTGTGTGTAGACCGGACAAGGATGAGCCTAACACAATAAAAGCGATGTTAACCAATAAACTGTCTATCTATTGCCTATCTATCCATTAGTTCCTGTTCTTTTGTTCTGTATACATACACCGTGTTTAGACTTGTCATCGAAGTCTACCACAAATATTTAAGAATATAATACCTTAAACTATCTATCTATCTATCTACTCTATATCTCCATTTACCTATATACCTGTCTGTCTCTCTCTCTATATATCTATGTATATTTCACTGTACTTTTTCTCTATTGTCACATTCATCATTAAAATGAATATGTCCTTTAATCTCAATCAATGAGTCTTTTTGTCTACCGGTACATCATTTGTTGCTTGTTGTTAATTTACGCATTTATCGTTTCTTTTTAGGCTTATCAAAGAGGACAGCCCGCTGCGTGGTAGGCTTACAAACTCCCGGCCTCCTGCTTCGTCTCTATCCAGGTAAACTCTTTATATCCTACAATTCGTCTGAGGAATGCTTTGTGGAAGGAGGCTTAGGAAACCTCATCCTCATTAGTCCAGATATTAATTCCCAGTCTGGTCAAACTTTAAGGGAGGGGAGATTTCAATCTCCCCTTCCATTCAGTTTCCTTTCTTTCTGTTCCTGCTTATTCGTCACGTCTCTATTGGTTATCTGTCTTTTAATTTCGATTAAACCTAGAGTCATACTTTTAACACATATGATGTGCAACTGCAAATGTATATACACATATATATTTATATATATACATATATATATATATATATAGATATATATATATATATATATATATATATATATATATATATATATATATATATATATATATATATGACTGTGAACTATTTTCTGTTAAAACAGAATTCCATCAAATATAAGGAGCCCATAAAAATGCCAAAAAAGTAGAAAGTAACTGCTATATTTCAGAGTCCAACTGTCTCTCTCATCAGGAGAATAGTGATTTGCCTGACGAGAGAGACGGTTGGTCTCTGAAATATAGCGGTTACTCTCCACATTTTGGCGTTGTCATGGTCTCCTTATATTTTATATATATATATATATATATATATATATATATATATATATATATATATATATTTATATATATATATATATATATATATATATATATATATATATATATATATATATATATATATATATATATATATATATATGATTTGTCACGTATACCATAAATTTTTAAATTCACAAACATTAAGGCAAAAATGTGGTTTAATATTCCGTTCACTCTACTTAGGGAATCACATAGGCCACATCCAGGGGGAATTAAAATTGACAAACGCTTCGTCACCAGTGGGATTCGAACTGCCACCAGTGGAATTCGAACTGCCGAATGGTAAGCGCTTCGTCGCCAGTGGGATTCGAACTGCCGAGTGGTTGGGAGACGACAACGCAAGTAACGAGGTGGTTTGATAGTAAAAACATAATTGTATACGTCGTTTCCCAACCAATCGGTAGTTCGAATCCCACTGGCGACGAAGCGCATGTTCGTTATAATATTGTGGCTTGAGAGAGAGAGAGAGAGAGAGAGAGAGAGAGAGAGAGAGAGAGAGAGAGAGAGAGAGAGAGAGAGTGTGTGTGTGTACGGCGATAGCAGCAAACTATGCTCCTTACGTTTTAACTCTGACTTGCTTTTATACCGACACTCACTGGCTATTTAGCCCTTTTTTCGTGCTCATTATACTATCTATTTTGTCTCATTGTGTACATACTAAATACTTAACAGTATAAAGCATAACACATGTAACGTAAGATTATGATTTTGTACTAGAGCAGCCATTTGGCAATTGACCTTAAACTTGAAATATAACATTTCACGCACCTACCACGAATACTCTAGACGATTCAATTATAAACCTGTAGCATAACTATACCATAAGAACAACTCAACCCATACATACCCCTACTTTCTTTCGAAATCACACTGCTCGTCTCCTCTTAAGTTTACTCTCATCACTCGTACCATTCTCTGCCAATAGAAACCACGCAACTTCCCGAGCACGGTAAGTAAAGCTATGACCGAGTAAGCCTCACGCTCTCCATCATATTTCCCCCTCATATAAAAGGACAATTACTCCTCTTCTCCATTCAAGAGGACCGTTTCATTCCAGGAGATAACAGGGGTAACTTCGTCAGCCACACAATTACACCCTCTCCGCCGTAGACGCTTCTCGCGCGCAGTGCCATCAACTCCCTTGCGTCTTTTCATTGTTCTGCATTTCTACGGGTTTCCCTCCCTCCCCAACCGCCATCTTTGTGGGCATTCGCGGAATAACTTGATTCCCTTCTGCTATTGTAGCTCTTCAGTTCTGACAGTCTTTGTCTTCTCTGAATAACACTCCTGGCTATTAAAATGGTGAAGAATAGTCAAGGCGTACTTTAAAGCACTTTAGATAAATTTCTGTCGTCGTTATTATTACAAAGGTTGGCAGGTATGCAGGAAATTGCAGTCTTAGTACGAATAGAAAAGTCCCCTTTGCAATGCCGATCCTTTTATTGCCGAGACGTTTTGATGTAATTATGTTCCAGGTGCCGTCAGTATGCAAATGGCACATACTCAAGAATGCACATAAACACACATATATTATTTATAATGATATATAAGAGGGAAGGGGCCAGCCATTGGCCTAGATTACAGAAAAATGCCTAGATTACAGAAAAATCTGGAAACCGAAATTTTCGAAATTTAAACTTAGAAGAGAGGAAATGGACTTTCATTACTGTCTATGTGCCTGGTCAAGTTGACTCAGATATTTTACTCAAGAGTATTTTCAGAATAACATGACATTACGTTAAAATCTTAGAATCTAATACTTGGGCCCAAGTAAACAAGTAAAAAATGCTCCGAAGTTTCTTCGGCGCAATCGACTTTTCTGTACAACGTATAAAACGTATAAACAACGTAAACAAATGCTGTATAAAACAATCAGGTACTACTAGGGGTTGCCATTCGTACCAGAATTATCGCACATGTAGATTATTTTGGGTCTGGCACGATGTAAGATACCTACCTTAGGTATCGTACGCTTTTGCAAGATAATTTCGAGCTTTGGAACTGAAAAATGTATTTTACGTAAAACGTATTGTTTTTTAAATCACCACAAACATTTGATCAAAATGTTTCATCAAAATTTTTTTTTTCGGAAATTATATCATACTTTTCATAAGTTAGGTTTGAATCCATGTCTGATGTCAATAGCATACGTATTGAATGGAAAGGTTTAGCCACAGCCAGAGGACAGCAAGGGTGATTATGCGTTGACTAGTGGGTGATATTGGTCTCTATTGGGTATGGTAAGCTGAAGTTAACGTAACTTTAAATATTTTGTGACCAGAAAATGTTTTAATTTTACGCCATCAAAAGATATCCTCTCCCGTTTTTGTAACAGTACGGAATTTTTGTATCAACAAGTAGACGTCGATACTGAAGTTTAATTTAACAGGTTCATTGACTTATCAAATCAGTATTCGTTTCAAATTGTGTCTCTTTAATGTCTCATCCTTTAGAAAAATTTATCAAACAAAGTACTTTATTCAAATTGTAATGTACCTCATGAAAAGGTATCTTTTTTCTGATAAATTCCTCAAGTATTATTTTCAAATTGTACCGTAGATCACGAAAAACTCATAAAAATGATTTTTATTTGATAAATTTACATCATGGCAAGGAAACTAAATTATTTTATGTTACATTTTATTTACTTTTTGCTTGAATAAATTAGTACCTACACCATGGTTAGGAAGGAGACCTGGCGTGGACAAAGAATGCACAGCTGAGATTATCTACGGGTAATAACTTACAGACTTAATTATCGCAAAATAAAAAATGCTTATGAGCATAATATATTTGATGTATTAAAACTAGGTAAACTTTATCTTCATTTAGACGAAACAAGCACACATTAAGGTCATAGGAATTACAGAATATGATAGACAATGACATATAGCAGTGGGGATTAAACAATCACAAGACAAGATGGCTTTATTGGAAGTGGAAAAGCCTTTTACTTGCTCGTGAGTATACTTTAATTATTCCCTTATTTTTCTCGTGATTCTTCGTGGAAATTCAGTCTTAGTAAGCCCTTCAGAATGTATTATTTGCAAAACTTTTCTATTCATTTTTTTTTACTAAAGCGAAACATCAACAATACAAAAATAATAAAATGCAAAAGGCATTATATTTAGCTGGCTTGATATTGATAATGCTGACTTCTTCTTCTTCGTTTAACGTGCTTTTTCCCATTTTTCATATGGCGTAAGCACGATGCTGACTATCATCAATAAAAGCCTTTTTAGAACATTTTCCTGATTACGAAATTTTATTTTCAACAATGCTGGCCAATAACATTTCTTCCCCTCCGAATACTTTCACATCCTCCCTACGCATCCTTCTCTCCCGAGGCGTATCAACACCGAATACATCATCTCTTTCACTCCAACAACACACTCCTCCTCCACTTCGGTTGCTGACGAAGGTCGCTTGCATACTCCCTCATTACCCTAGCTGACAATCTCGAGGGAGGCCTCCGACTCAAATGATGAAGAGAGGAAGGACTCATCCAGTGACGAGAAGAGGCCCTTCTAAGGCCACTTATCCACGGCTCAACATCTGCTTCCGTCCCCTCTTGCAGTGGTGGTGGTGGTCCTACTCCTCCTCCTCCTCCCCCCCCCCTCCTCCTCTCTGTTCTCTCACCTACACTTTTCCGTCTTTATTAATTGTGTCCTCAAGACTCCTCCGCAGCCCCTTCTGTCAGTCTACATCTTTTCTCATCTCACCCCTGTATCGGTGGTGGTCCTCGTTGTTTTGTTCTTTGACACTCCATTTTCCTCTTTGTTATTGAGTTACTTTATTCCGTTTTCCGTTCTGTTCGAATGCTGTCTGTGATTCAAACGCCAACACACACGCAGACACAAATACACAGAAACAAACAAACAAACACACACATATATATTATATATATATATATATATATATATATATATATATATATATATATATATATATATATATATATATATATTTATATGTGTGTGTGTATGTATATATGCGAGTTATTGTGCATTTATGTGTCTGTGTGCGTAAACAAGGGCACTGAACACAGCCATCTTCTGTTATTTGAACTTAGTCTTGCATCGCTCTTTCTTCGTCTCTTAATCCTGCTTTTGGGAACACGCATAAATTACCAATCACATAATTAAGTCAAATTCAGTGCCTCCAAGACACGCTTCTAACGATTTTCGTGCCTATTCTTGCCTTTATTTTTCAATTCCATTTGGTGAAATGTTATTTGATTTATCCCTTTTCCAAGACCTTGGGTGTACATTTTGCATCAAAATACTCCTGGATAGACGGCTCATTACATAGTACTGAGTGTTCCTAAAGAATTACGTGTTTTTTTTTTTAGAAACACGCATTCTTTCACTATTACACTTAAGAAAACTAAATACAAAATAAAGATAAAGCCTTAAATTATAAAAAAAAAAAATATTGTCAAGGTCGACGAAGCTAACTTGAAAGAAAAGTAATTTATGGCAGAGGCAATATTTGATATAAAGAGAGAATGTAGTAACTACGGCAAAACAAGAAAATATTGAAAATGCTTCAGTATCGAAATAAAATAACGGTCAGTAAGTATACCACTGGTAATATCCATCAAAGCAGCAAAATTGTTCATCGCACGCAAACACACACACACACACACACACATATATATACTGTATGTATATATATATATATATATACATATATATACTGTATGTATATATATATACATATATATATTATATATATATATATAATTTATATATAATATAATATATATATATATATATATTATATATATATATATATATATATATTGCACATAATAAGCAAATTTTGATTATTTTTTAGGATATGCAGAATGAAACCACTTCTAAACACTAAGATTTCGCTATCATTCCAAATGGCCTTCAACATGCTGATGCCTAATATGCTTAAATTACCCGCCCTGCAATAGGTTTAAATATCATATAGTATGAAACATTTGTTGCAGAATGAGTGATTAAAAAAGTCAACATGGAGTTATTCCAAATTGATATAAGCTTAAAAAGCTTCTTCATAACATTCAACGATATAACAAACATTCATTCGGGCATATAAGATCGATATTTATATTATTGCAAGTGGTAGGTCGTGGAAGTCCTATAGAAAAGTTAGTGAAGTAAACAAAGGGTATCTAGTGGAAATTCCCACAGAAGCAGAGATAGCTGTTAGTTTTTGACTGCCGCCTCATGTAATCATTTGAAATCATAAGAACGACTCTGAAATACTTACGGCACCTCAGTAATTCATCCATCTTCGTATTGACAGAGATCATAAGGACCATATTTGATCCACCCAAGAAATGCCATTTACTTGGAGCGATAAATGATGAATGGCACGAGAAATAAATCGTTCGTAGACAGAACGAGACAGGCAAAGTTTCATCCACCAGACTCTCAGATACTGTCCATATCCTCATCAATAATATCTGATGAGATAACGCGAGATGGGGAAAGGAGCTTCCGAAGTGAGGTGGGAAGGAAAGAGGGTGATTTGAGTGAAGTAGAATCATTTGCATATGAAAGCGTTTGATGATGGAGCGATGATTGTGTCGTAAATATCTCTTGCATTAGTTGAATGATGTTACACGTCGTCTCTCTCTCCTCTCTCTCTCTCTCTCTCTCTCTCTCTCTCTCTCTCTTTCTCTCTCTTACACACACACACACACACACACACACACACACACACAAACATACACAAGTGGATTGAGATACTTATACATTTTGGTTTAATTCAATTCCTAGATTGTGCTAAGCAACTGAGACATGTCTTTGAAGATGTAATGAATTTCGAAACACTAGAAGTAAAAATAATTAACTTTTAGAACGTGCTTTATGTAAATGTATCAGACGATAGATTAACACACGTTATATATCCTTCCTCTCTCTCTCTCTCTCTCTCTCTCTCTCTCTCTCTCTCTCTCTCTCTCTCTCTCTCTCTCTCTCTCTTTTATGACCAAACTTGCTCCGAAGCCAGTTTACGCAATGCAATAAATCAATTACTATTTCTCCCCACCCCGCCTCTCTTTTTTATCTGCTATCTATCTATCCAGTTAACAAATCCACTTCATTTTGTAAAAGGTGGCTCAAATTTATACAATTCTTCCATCGTTGACTTGCAATGCATTTTACAAAACAAACTGAAGTGACAGATGCCATAATGGGATTTGGAACTTATTTGAAAAAAGTTGTGATTTTGTCCTAAATTCTTCATGCAAACAACGTGCAATGTTAAACATCTCTCCCTCTCTCTCTCTCTCTCTCTCTCTCTCTCTCTCTCTCTCTCTCTCTCTCTCTCTCTCTCTCTCTCTCTCTCTCTCTCTCTCTCTCTCTCCAATGCAAAATTTATCCAGTTTTATACAAGAGACCTCGCTGCATGCATTAAGATTCCGTCCTCGTGTTGGGGAGCAACGAAATTTGAAGTCTTCCATGAAAAAAAGCTAAGTATTCCTCAGATTTTTTTTTTCCCAGGAGGCAAATAGCTCCACGGAGCTGTGACGAGCAACATTCTATTTTCCATGACAGGTTTTGCGTCATGGAATACATCGAGTTCGTTCCAATGCTATCATAGCATTTACAAATGCCGTCTCATAACCAAGCAAATGCAAAAACACAAATCGGCTCCACTCTATTGGAATTAGAACATACGAATTTATTCACTCAAACCCTGGCTGTCGTTAACCAAATTATGATTCCGTCCTGAAAGGAGCAAAGGGCGTGTAAACACAATCGGAATATCAAAGGCCACATCTGAATATAATCAATCTGAAATCAAATGAATGAGTCACTCAGCATGAATTGAACCTCGCCTCAGACTTCCCACCGACAAAGCAAATTCGATTAAAGCTTTACTTTATAGATATTCTCTTTACGAGCGATGCGTGCTCTCAAGATTTCATCGAAGCAAACCACACTTTATTTTAGCTTTGGTTTCGTTAACTGATATCCCATAGAATACACGAGACATTTCTGTATTACATGAACGTGTTTTCAAGATATTCCCTCTAATGTTGGTTTTATTAGTTTATATTGTTCATAAACAGTGACATTTCTCTATGTTTTTATATCGACTTTCTAGAGCTGCTGAAGCAGTTTTTATTTTGGTTCTTAGCTTTATATATATATATATTATATAATATATATATATATATATATATATATATATATATTATATAATATATATATATATATATATATATATATATATATATATATATATATATATATATATATATATATATAATGTATATATATATATATATATATATATATATATATATATATGTATATATATATATTATATAATATATATATATATATATATATATATATATATATATATATATATATATATATATATATATATATATATATATTTAAGATAAAAGCAAAATAAAAATATATATATATATATATATATATATATATATATATATATTAAGATAAAAGCAAAATAAAAATTTCTTTTGCAGCTCTAGAACGTCGATATAAAAAGATAGAGAAATGTCACAAGTTACGAACAGTATAACCATATATATATATATATATATATATATATATATATATATATATATATATATATATATATATAATATATATATATATATATAAAAAACCATAGAATAGCCTACATGACCTTTTCATGCTTATTTTCAAACTAAATAAATATCTAAAAGCAATGAAATAACAAGCATACTACACTAATATGCAACGAAATAATGGTTATTCTTCCGGTAGATACACGGACGTCAAAACAGTTGTAAAAACGGAACTGAAGCATCTAGGAACGTTGATAAAGCAATTTTCTTTTATTGAACCATAGTATACTCTATAGATGCGTCAGTTATCTTTCTGCTCTTGACTTACGATATAATATCTAAACAAGTTTTAGTGAAATTAAAGGTTATTCGACTGTTCTTCCAACGTATACAGTAAAATTACTGCCTGACCTAAGAAGTATATATTTTGAGAATAGCACTGACCAGTTTTATTTTTTTCTTGTTTACTACAAAGTTAAGTATACCTTAGTTTACTACACAATTGTTACTTCCATATATATGTTTAAAGACATCTTGCACCTTTTCATTCTGGATGAAAAAAGGAACCCAGCAAGATTTTTCTGACGAAAAAAGCGGGATAATCTTGTCACAAATTCCTATAGTGACGATTTTCCTCAACCCATAAGATAATGAGACGAGCAATCTAATGGTACCTTTATGCTACATGCTGAAATGGTGTTTTTAGTAACATAAATTATATAAAAAACCAAAAAAAATTGAATATCGCTCGCAAACAGCATCCTACAACATCCTAAACTGTTGAAAATCCTTTAGCTATTTTCGCATAGTTGCTGAATGAACTCCTACGCTGTTTCATAAAAGTTAAAGGTTTACAGTATGTAAAGATACTAC
Organism: Macrobrachium rosenbergii; assembly: GCA_039081455.1. NCBI lineage: Eukaryota > Metazoa > Arthropoda > Malacostraca > Decapoda > Palaemonidae > Macrobrachium > Macrobrachium rosenbergii. Next base: position 83,555,243 of record JANJGK010000002.1, on the reverse strand, counting down.
CCTATATTAAAAAGAGATCTCCAAACTGGAATGAACGTAAGAACCTCCAGCATAATACAATAAAACATAAAAAGATGGGACTAACCTTTCTTGTAAGGGCTGAAAAGTTACATCATCAACTAAAATATTCTTGATTCCTCCGAGAGTCATGTTCCTCGATATTTACCGTAAAATATATATATATTATCCATTGGTGTCATAGGTACTCAGGATGGCTCTCATTGTTTCTGAAAAGATAGATTTAATCAAATTAATCAATAATTGCACAAAATGATGAATTCTTAATGGTTGCCTAATCGTTGCTATCCACAAAATACGTTGTAGAAAAAGTCAGCGTAATTTTTGACATCCACCCAAGAATATCCGGTAAGTTGTTAATTTGTTTTAACACTCTTGATATTTTCTTTAAATAACTTCAAATTGAAGAGTTTTAAACCCCCCAAAATTAGGTTTTTATTCATTCTAATAAAGAATAAAATATTATTTATAAAATGAAAAGTGACTGCATGCAATAGCATTCGTAAACAATTATAATCTCCTGCTGGAACAATTCCTGACGTCTCTTAATGGAATATCAGGGAACCTTCCCACTCACCTCATAAACTCTGGAAATCATTGTTTCAGTAGTTTATTGTCTTCAGACACTGACATTCTATTTACATTCTTTATTATAACGTCTCATGAATCTTTCACTAAATTTATTCAACTCAAAAAATATTTATATTCGTTTATTCTTCAAAATGCTTGCTCACTTTGGCTTAAAATATTTCCTTTAATTCTCTCTGTCACTCTCTGTCTGTCTGTCTGTCTCTCTCTCTCTCTCTCTGTCTGTCTGTCTCGTTTACCCCAAAGAATTTCCTAATTCTCTCTCTCTCTCTCTCTCTCTCTCTCTCTCTCTCTCTCTCTCTCTCTCTCTCTCTCTCTCTCTCTCTCTCTCGTTTACCCCAAAGAATTTCCTAAGTCTCTCACTCTCTCTGTCTCTCTCTCTCTCTGTCTCTCTCTCTCTCTCTTTTTGCCCCAAAGAATTTCCTAAGTCTCTCTCTCTCTCTCTCTCTCTCTCTCTCTCTCTCTCTCTCTCTCTCTCGTTTGCCCCAAAGAATTTCCTAAGTCTCTCTCTCTCTCTCTCCTCGCCTTACTCGTTCATCCTTTTCGCCATCGTGACTACACTTCAGTCTCATTCCCCGTTCATTAAGCCTTTCCCTTCATTCCCGACCTTCCACTTTCTTTTTCCTGTTTAAGAAAAACCATTTCACAAGGACCTCGTTCCTGAGCATTTCAAGTTCCCAATCTTATAATGCTACTTGTGTAGCTGCAGTCATTACCCTTTCCTCATTCACTGTTACCTTAGATTACACAATTATATAAATGCACACGCACAAAATATTAAATAAATAAATAAGTGAATATATATATATATATATATATATATATATATATATATATATATAAATATATATATATATATATATATATATATATATATATATATATATATATATATATATATATATATATATATATATATATATATATATATATATATATATATATATATACATATACGAATATCGCCAACCCTTAAGAACTTATGGGGAATATACCAAACAGTAGGGGAGATAGGTATACCCATAGACCTAGGAGTGACAGGAGAGTTTTGACCATTAACAAGTCTCATGTTCTTCAAGGGATGGGCCTTTATGTGTCCTGTAGGAATGCACGTGGGGCGCAGATAGCTGTTTTACTGTCTTAATCTTAAGTTTCAATATATCTCCAGTTGAGTTCTCTCGACCCTTCTGGCTGCACCTATTTCCTAATCCTCAGGTACATGCTGGGAGCAACGCCCCCAGCAACAACCAAGAAATTAAAACGCTGGTGTCACCGCCATCTTCAGTTCAGTTCAACTCTGACTAGTAGTCGTTACTCAAGGGTGACCTTTGCCCAAACAACCCCAGAGCCGGGTGACTGTGGAACTCACGCTTTCTCACACTTTCTCACACTGGATAGATAGTGCCAATTCCCGGACATTGCTGATAAATTGGGTCGCATCGACATAAGGTTGCGTGTGCAGGCAAAACCAGGAAACAACGAAGGTACGTGGCCACGAAGGGAAATTGGTTGGACAATATCTTTTTCTTTGGCTCGTTTTATCATCTCTCTCTCTCGCACATTTTATCATCTCAGTAACTTCTTGTCTCCTCAACTTGAACAGCGCATCTAGTATCCCAGTGCGTAATTTCCTTGACAGTTCATAACGTAATTCTTACCCCTTGCTAGCAAATGAGTAGAGTAAAGGACCTCCCTCCAATTCTTTCATTTATTCAAATATAGAGAGTATAATCTCAGTGTTAGTCTTACCTGGAATTGTCTCATTAAAGGAGTGTTATCAATGCCGTTACCAGCCTAGCCGTGCTTCTGTGTTCCCGATTGCCTGAAGAATCCACCCTATCGGGGTTAATAGAAACATTACCCAACTGGATTAACGGACAACTTACACATGGCCATTAGTCATAATAGTGAAGCACTGTCCATTTCACTCATTCATTGCTGTTTGTAATTTCCAAGTTAATTAATTTAGTGAAAGCCTCCACTTTTCCTTGGTAATTACTTCCATGTTGTGATTGTAAATCATAAATAACTTTCACTTGGCGCCCTTCAATTTATCCGTTGATCTTGCATTTTATCAGTTTATGGCCTTGCAAGTGGTTTTCCTGTAAGGATAAAATTATTACTTCAAGGCCCAGTACACAGTCGTCATCTTGAAGCATGTAATAATAATAATAATAATAATAATATATATATATATATATATATATATATATATATATATATATATATATATAATATATATATATATATATATATATATATATATATATATATATATATATATATATATATATATATATATATATATACATATATATCTTTTGATTGGCAACTATCCTGTTTCTCCCACTAAAGACTCTCCTTTCCCCGTTTTTGGCCGCCTCACGTCTAACGACCGAAATTCTCAACTATTGCTCTATCTTCCACTTAAGCTCTGCTTGTTGCTGCCGACTGAAGGGAGACAAAAACAAAACATAATTATACTCTGACATTTTACAGTCCTCGTTAGTGGGGCAATAACAGGCCAAGTGCCATTAAATACTCTGACAGCACGCAGTTCTCCCTGAGAGACGAACACAACCACGCTTCCTCCCTTCGGTTTCGGCAAGAAAAAATACTTTTTCTTAAACTAAATCAGTTTTCCTTCTCCTCCATCGTCCCTACTACTAAAAAGATAGATGCTTTTTACTTTTTTTTTAAAAAAGTAAGTTAAGGACGGTATTAAATCTCCGTAGATTTTCTATTGCTCCGATTTTTCTCGGACGATAAATATTTCAGTTGTCATTACTGGCTATCTACCATTTGCCAGGAATCGCTACTACCGCCTTTTCTCTCCAACCGACGGGTGCCTTAGGCCTCAAAGAGGTTTGTAACCTCGTCTGTTAACCTTTCCTTTCATACCATTTCACTGGCACGGTCATAGATCACAGCAAAGAAAGTCACTTTCATATCCTTTAATTTTTCACCTACTCATCCTAAATGACTGACGGGCTTTGTCTCCATACTCACCTCAAGGTCCAGAAGATGACCATCGAGATGGTCGAAACATGACGGAAAATATCAGAAATAGACGTCGGAAAAAAGTAAAATGAAATTCCGATAGCACGGTGAAAATCTACGGATTTACAACACCATGTTTCAGTAACCTACGGCAATAGAGAATAAAGAATTTCTGCTGTAAGAAATACGCTGTTTTTTATCCGCCAAGATATGAACATTGGCCGGCTTTTGATCAATATTAATGTGCCCGAAAAGCAAATTATAAGAAAAATTGAGAAAGCTCAGTATAAAGTCAATGCGCACAATGCAGCCATACTATTCAACAAAATAATAATAATAATAATAATAATAATAATAATAATAATAATAATAATAATAAATAACGTATCAAATCAAGAAGAAGAAAATAAAAAAAATGTACGTTCCAAAAGCAATTCTGCAAAAGTTAATAAGGCACTGAAATACATAGAACATTTTGTAAGCAATACAGTATTGGAAAAAGATTAAATGAATTTAAAAGTAATGCATTATTTATTCAGACATCCTACGACTTTGAAGCTGTTTGCAGTGTTCTATGTTACTTTGTCTTTCGCTTTTTTTTTTTTTGGCTTTTTTCATTTCGGTCGCATCGGAAGAAAGAAGGACAAAGGAATGGGATGGAAGGAAGGGATAAAAGAAGAAAGGAAAGTAGAAATGAATGAAGGACGGAAAGCATAAAGGAAGGAAGGAAGGAAGGAAGGAAGGAAGGAGGAAAGAAGAAAGGAAGGATGGAAAGCAGAAAGGCGGGCAGGAAGGAAGAAGAAAGGAAGGATGGAAGATAGGAAGAGAGGAAGGAAGGGAGAAGGAAGGAAGGAAGGAAAATAGAAAGGGAGGAAGGAAGGAAGGAAGGAAGAAAGGAAGAAGGATGGAAGGAAGAAAGGAAGGAAGGAAAATAGAAAGAAAGGAAGGAAGAATGATGGAAGGAAGAAAGGAAGGACGGAAAATAGAAAGGAAGGAAGGAAGGAAGGAAGAAGGATGGAAGGAAGATAGGAAGGACAAAAAATAGAAAGGAAGGAAGGAAGGAAGAATGGAAAGTAGAAAGAAAGGAAGGAAGGAAGGAAGGAAGGAAGGAAGAATGATGGAAGGAAGAAAGGAAGGACGGAAAATATAAAGGAAGGAAGGACGGAAAATATAAAGGAAGGAAGGACGGAAAATAGAAAGAAAGGAAGGAAGGAAGGAAGAAGGATGGAAGGAAGAAAGGAAGGACAGAAAATAGAAAGGAAGGAAGGAAGGAAGAATGGAAAGTAGAAAGAAAGGAAGGAAGGAAGGAAGGAAGGAAGGAAGGAAGGAAGGAAGGAAGAAAGAAGGACGGAAAATAGAAAGGAAGGAAGGAAGAAAGAAATTACGAAAAATACAAGGGGACGAAGGAAGGCAGAGAAGAAGAAAGAAAGAAAGGTGTACTTATCCACTGACAAAAAAAAAAAAAAAAAAAGCACCGATATAGGGTGAGACTTCCAGCAACTGGCAAGAGAAGCTAAAGGATCCTGTCTCTGAAAAGAGTAATAAGTGTTTCTATTCTCGACTTTTTCTTCCCCGCCCAACCCGCTGCCGCTCTTATCCTCCCAAATGAGATTGACAAGACTCGAGTGAGCGGCGCCATTTGGAACTTCTGCATGACACGGCGTTGAATAATGGCGGCATAATTCTCCTTGTACCCAGGTGATGGAAGTTCGCCCTAGAATGTCCCTCTGAATTTTTCCGGGGAGAAGGAAGTTGTCCCGAGAAAATGCATTCTTCTCACAAAGCCTCACTTCCCGGCTTCGCTTATTCTTTGGCACCGCTGAGGTCGGGAAAAAGATGACGCCGAAATTCACTTCGTTCCTTCGCGTGTCCTTTATCCCACGGCCTGGGAATTGTGGGTGTTTTATTTACTTCACTGTTTTTCCGTACTCGATCTTTATGAACTGGAAAATTTTATTAAAATTTATTTCACTCTTTTGCCTTTCTCATTATGCTGTGGTAAAGTAAGGTATTAAAATCCCATTACTTTTTTCATGGATTTTCATAATCTATGACCCTCCCTCGCTGCGTTGAATCCACTTCACTCTTTTACTGTGTTAAAATTCACTTGACTCTTTTACTGTGCAAAATCCACATCAGCCTTTTACTGAGTAAAATCCCCTTTATTCTTTTACTATGTTAAAATCCATTTCACTTTTTCCTGTTAAGATTCACTGCACTCTTTTACTATGTAAAATTCACTGGACCACTTTCCTGTATTAAAAATCCCCTTCACTCTTTTACTGGGTAAAATCTACATCAGCCCTTTACTGTATAAAATCCTCTTCACTCTTTTACTGTGTAAAATCCACCTCACCCTTTTCCTGTATTAAAAATCCCCTTCACTCTTTTACTGGGAATAGTCCATATCAGTCTTTTACTGTGTATAATCCCCTTCACTCTTTTGCTGTGTAAAATCCACTTCACCTTTTTAATGTGTTAAAATCCACTTCATTATTTTACTGTATAAAAACCACATCATTTTTTACTGTGTAAAATCCACTGCACTCTTTGATAACATTCATATCTGCCTCACTCTTTAGCTGATGTGGAAAAGGAGGATTCTGAAATCCCGTTGCTCCATTCCTCTGTTGGAGCCGAGTTACCCTTTTGCCCTCCTTATAATTATGGTCAGGAAAAAGATGACGTAAAGGTAATTTGTCTAAGTCAGTGATCAACGGTGTTTTTATGGGAGGAAAGTAATTAAGGTTATAATTGGAGCTGCTGTCAATTCTAGTAGGTAGGGGATTAAGAAAAAAAGCGACGTAAACTTATTTGGTCTCAGTCGGATTTCAGGATCATTATAAAAGGAATCTAATTTAGATTTTAATGAGTTATTGGAGTCACGTCGACTGGTTAATATTGTGGATTGTACAACAACTTCGAATGGACATATATCAGATACTGTTGTAAGTGACTTAGTAAATAACGGTACCAGATATTAGTGTAGAATAGTTCATAAGCCTATAACATTCGGAATACTGGTATTGAAAAACGTGATGAAAAAAAAATACGTTATAGAAATACATTGAATGCCTGTCTACTTATAAATATTCCTTGTGTTGCTGGTGCCCTAGATCTGTGGGAATTGTACTAAGAATGTTTCTTATCGGATGAATGAATGTGAATTTAAGATGTACCCGTTGATGTAGAGATGTATAACCACTAAGGATACATAACTGTGTTTAATAGTGAGACTTTGAAATTAAAGAAAGGAAAAAAAGGCAAAAACAAGGAACAATACAGAATATTAAGAAATCGTCACAATGACGTGATTAGGAGGAAAAGCGAATATTGTAATCAGAAGTTCCGAGAAACAGCAAAAGCCATGAGTGAACAATATTGACTTTTTAATGGTTTAACTGGTAATATTAAGGTAAAAAGGCTTCCGGGGGGTTTGTGATAAAAACTGGCTGATATTCAACACTTTTTCTAAAACGTCAATCTATTAGCACTAAACCTGATGCCGCTGTAAGACTTAATATTTTAAATCCTGATGATGTTATTAAGATCATTGAAAGGAAAAATGAAACAAAATGGGCCAATAATGAGATACCAATATCTGAATTTGTTGGAGTTAAATATTTTTCTTGCCTCATTGATATAATAATGAAAGTTATATATCCCAGTGTTTCTGACAGCAAGTTCCTTATATCTGAGAATGTGGTTTTCATTAAACCAGTTTTGAAAGGTGTACCTGACTGTCAAAAGCTTAATTCATGCAGACCTATCTCGAATCTATCATTCATCTCCAAAATGATAGTGTGTGTAATTCTTTAACAATTTATATTTCACCTGTGAAGGGTAAATGCTTTATTGTAAAGCCAGTCACCTTGTAAACAGTTATACTGTGCAGAGGCTCCTGTAAACTCTGTTTTAAGTAATCTGCCGAAAATGATGGACGAAGGTAAATGTGTTATCCTGGTCATATTCGATCTTAATGTGGCTAGCGACACAACTCTCCACGAACTGCTTTTAAATGATTTACTGCCACTGAGTATATATTTGAAAGACTATC
>JANJGK010000002.1:83482580-83542580 GCA_039081455.1 Macrobrachium rosenbergii | reverse complement strand
GCCCGAAGGATTAGATTTATTTTACGTGGCTAAGAACCAACTGGTTACCTAGCAACGGGACCTACTGCTTATTGTGGAATCCGAACCACATCATAACGAGAAATGAATTTCTACCACCAGAAATAAATTTCTCTAATTCTTCATTGGCCGGTCGGAAAATCGAACGCGAGACCAACAAAAAGCTAGCTGAGAACGATACCCACCCGTCAAATGAGGAACGTTTGTGAAGATGACCTCCATCTACGACATACCTATATATATTCATCTGCAACTAATCCTTCCCAAGGTCAACAAGATTCTAGCATAGTTGCTAATGATGATTTGCTTCTTGGCTCACTGAGATGTCATCCAACAGTGAAGGAGGTTTAGGGGCCAGCCCGTAGGTAATATAATTGGCTAGTTGATCATCATCTTTCAGAACACACATAATTCTGTCGTGGAGGGAGGTCAGCTCCTTCATAAAGTTGTGTGGCCAAGACCAGATATGTACTGGGATATTTTTCAAGCGTGGGAGGCAATGGGACTTTTGTATGTTGTTCATGTTACTTATCTCTACATTTGTGCACAGTTTCAGCTTTTTTCTAATTATTGCACTAAAACCATGTTTTTTGCCTAACGCTTCTGGGCTAGTAGATTTTTGGTAATTTGCAAGAGTAAAAATACATACATGCATATATGCATATAAATATACAACTATATATATTATATATATATATATATATATATATATATATATATATATAATATATATATATGTATATATATATATATATATATATATATATATATATATATATATATATATATATATATATATATATAATTTAAAGCTATGAAATCCAAATTCTATTGGATGGACACAGTACCTTGGCTATTTATCTGAAAAATATTTCCTTGGTGGTGATATTTGAACCACATTTCATACAGTTATATTAATAACTATTATAATAATAAGATTAAGAGGTGCACATTTGTCATAAGCTACTGTACTAGCACGTTAAGAACTTTTTTAAAGAAAGTTGTGACTCATTAAAATAATAATAATAATAATAATAATAATAATAATAATAATAATAATAATAATAATAATAATAATAATAATAATAATAATAATAATTTGTCACATGCTGAAACTAACCTACACAGAATATATAATGCTAAGTTAACCTGATAAATAACCCAACACCTCTAGTAGCTCCACACACACACACATACAAACACACTCACACACAAAACCCATCATCACGTTTCCCTACTTAATAATTTTAACCACATCATCCAAAAAAGGGTCTGACGAAAAATAAGAGGACTGAAATGGGGGAAATTGTCTTTGATGTGGAAGATGAAACGAAGAACCAAAGGTAATATGTCCTTTGGAACGTAAACACTGAAATTTTTCTCAGAAGAAACCATTTGCTATTCTCGCACTTTAAAGGAGCTCGAGAGAGAGAGAGAGAGAGAGAGAGAGAGAGAGAGAGAGAGAGAGAGAGAGAGAGAGAGAGAGAGAGTCTTACTGAACACCTACAAGAAATGTTCCTTTTATGAAAGCTTATATTTCTTGTGAAAAAAAGTAGCCACACAAGATTATACCTCCAATAATTAAAGTGCCTTCATCAGCTTAAAACGTTATCACGTTGATATAGCCTCATCCAGTTACTTCTGTATACGAGGTTTTAATGTTCATACAGCTTTGATACTTCAGTTAAAACTATACAGAAATATTCCTCAAGAAAATTAGAACCCAAGGCTTAAGACTCTTCTTCAGATAAGCAAAATATTTATCAGATTTTCTGCACTATTTACTGTAATTTCGCAACACCAACATATAAAACAGAAACTTATCCTTATCACTGATTTTGATTTAACTATTTTGTAAACAATAAATTCTATTCATATTTTCAGAGAAGAATATATACAACACCCAGTTTGACAAACAAATATACTTTCATTAAGAACTGGGCTGTATGAAACATTATTTGGTAGATATTCCTCTTCATAAAACAACCCTACTATTTATATGAGAAAGTAATTATTTCTGTACGGGAGTTGTCAATAACATTTTCACGTAGCTTTTAAAAATTCACATTAGAATTTGATGAAATAACGCACTCACAGAAAAAAAAAGTTTATATTCGTCGAATAATTTTTTACAACAACCACGTTATTGTTACAAGAAAGTATCAACTATAATAAGGGTATTCAGAGAAACGCCTTTCGATTATGAAAGAAAATGTGTGTGTGTGTGTGTGCGTGTGTACCAGACAATAAATTGTCGAATTCTTATGACATAAAGCAATAAAATAGCCTGATGTTTGCGACCACAAACATCGATCATATGTTTTAAAAACCTAAAATGAAATTTTTCTCATTTAAATATTCCACAAAACACAAACGATGGAATATCACGTTAATTTTAAAAACGATTGTAAAATTATGGGCTGGGATAAATTAACAAGTCCCTAAGAACATTTACAAATGAATTCTTAGAATTATTTTCTAAAGTTGGAAAAAGTTCTGTTCTTTAGATTACGTTGGATTATATTCTGTTGTCTTTTTTAAAAACGCCAAATATAACATCAGTAAAATAAACTTATGTATCACTCTCTAATAACGAGATGGTCGCTTTATGTAAAAATACTCGAAGCTTAGAGACGTCCCAAACTTGGATAGATTGTTGTATTTTCTTTTATAATCGAAAGGCGTCCCTCTGAATACCTTTATTACAGTTGGTACTCTCTTGTAACAATGGCATGGTTGTTGTAAAGAAGTATTCAACGAACAGAAAAGGTTTTTTTCTATGAGTGCGTTATTTGATCAAATTCTATTGTGGATTTTTTAAAAGTTACATGGAAATGTTATTGATAACTCCCGTACAGAAATAATTACTTTCTCGTATAAATAATAGGGTTGTTTTATGACGAGGAATACCTACCAGATAATGTTTCATATAGCTCAATATATATATATATATATATATATATATATATATATATATATATATATATATATATATATAATATATATATATATACATACATGCATACATACATACATACATACATACATATATATATATATATATATATATATATATATATATATATATATATATATATATATATATATTGTCCCAAAGTGTTTCAAATACCTGGTTATTACACTTATCAATCATAAAATTCAAAACTTACCTCATTTACAGCCAGATAACTGAACTCTTATAACAAAAAGATATGACTGAATACTCTAAAGTCAACAGTGATCCCTTAAAAGACTTATCAATATTTAACCAGGAAATAAACTAAAGTAAAAAGACATCACTCTATTAAGCACTGAATAACACTAATTCTCTCTCCTTGATTAGAGTGACTTTAACAAAAAACTGAAGGAACTAAACTTATATCACTATAATTCATTTACAAAGTTAATCCTACCACTGGTGGTCAATAAATGAAACACTACTGCAGAAAATTTATTTTTAATAAATCAAAATTCACAATGACTTCGAAATTAAATTACTATTATTTGGAAACACAATTTCAATTAATTCTTGATCTAAGTTATGAAACAAAACTAAATAACTGAAATTGTTATAATGTGAATGAAAATTAAGCAAACCATTAAAAAAACTAAGAAACTGCAAACATAAAAAACACACACAAAAACATGTAACATATCAAAATCACCAAATTGGAATATATATTTACTCTCTCTTGATCAGTTTATCAATCCCAAATTTTCACAAATGATACTCACAAAACTTGATTGGTTCATCAAGTTTGGGATACGTGATTAAACTCCCGAACAACATGAGCAGATCTATACATGTCAAAAACAAAAGAATCCCTGATCGCCCAGTCACATGATAAAAATCACACATGCTTAATGATGTTGTAATCTTAAAGAAATACGCTATTAATTCTTGTGGAATCTAACAGAGATTTTAACAAATATTTCTGTATTACTATCACTATATTATTTCTTGTATATAGAAAAATTATACATCAGTTATAAAGATATATGCAATTGCTCGTGAAGGTGGCCTTTGAAAAGTTGGGTCAGCTATTCGCATGGTCCATTTTGACTATACTCAGCATATAGGAAAATGCTGAACCATTTGCATACCACAGGAAATCGCAGAGCTCCTTGGTGACAGGACATGGGCAGCGAAAATGTGGTTTCAACTTAAATCGTTCTAGAAGCTGAACTGGTTATAAAAAATGCTGTGTATAGTCAAAATGGACCCTACAAATAGCTGACTCAACTTTTCAAAGGCCACCTTCGCAAGCAATTACATATATTATGATAACATTCTGGGGAAATTATACAACCAACACTTTACACATTTTATAAGGGACACTTCGTAAGAATATATATATATATATATATATATATATATATATATATATATATATATATATATATATATATATGACTATTTATCACATCACCGTGATTCATATACAATCAGAAAGCTACAAACGTCCTTTAATATCCAATTCACTCTACCTCGGAAGTAATATATTTTCATATATGTTACCGAAGGGGAATTTTTAGTTGATAATAAGTCCACCATCCCACGGGACAGGTGGACTTATTATCAACTAAAAATTCCCCTTCGGTAACATATATGAAAATATATTACTTCCGAGGTAGAGTGAATTGGATATTAAAGGACATTTGTAGCTTTCTGAATATATATATATGTATATATATACAGTATATATATACATATACAGTATATATATATGTATATATATTCATATATTATATATATAAGTTAAAAAGTTAAAGTCCTCCTGGGCCTCTGTAGTCTCATAGTAGGGCATATATATATATACATATATATATTATATAAATATACATACATATACAGTATATATGTATATATATTTAGAAATATATATATACATACATACATATATATACGTATATACTATATATATATATATATATATATATATATATATATATATATACATATATATATATATATATATATATATATATATATATATATATATATATATATATACATATATATATATATATATATATATATATATATATATATATATATATATATATATATATATACATATATATATATATATATATATATATATATATACATATATATATATATATATATATATATATATATATATATATATATATATATATATATATATATATATATATATATATATATATATACATACATACATACATACACACAGTATGTATGTACATGTAATGGATAATTCACAATCTCCTACATTATGGATATTAGGTCTAAGTGTGTCCTTAATGAGCTTTTGTAACACGGTCTAATAGTAAAATTCTGAATCTCCTAATTAGCGTCAGTTATCTTGGGCGCCACTCAATGAGCCTGAGAATATTTAAGCTAATTGCATGTTGAAGGAAAAAGGACATCGTATTCTGAGCATTTTTGTTTGTAATGCAGTTCGTTGCCTTAACTGATGGAAGAATCTCTCTCTCTCGCTCTCTCTCTCAGCCTGTGCTTACTCTCTCGCCTTTATATTTATCTTTTTAGTTCTAAAGAAAATATTCCATACACACATATACGTATATATATATATATATATATATATATATATATATATATATATATATATATATATATATATGCATGTATGAGTACGTATACACATATACGTACTTATATATATATATATATATATATATATATATATATATATATATATATATATAATATTATTGTATCTTTATAAACGGTTATGTTTTAATCCATATTACAACTTAATAAAGATTATCGTTCAGTCTATCGGATTACCTAGCAGAGCTCCATTTTTTATCATTGTGATATAGAGATATATATGAATCGAATAAGTACCTACATTCATCAAATAATTTGTCAAATATATTCTTATTTTGTTCAAAACCCTCTATACGCTTATAAAAATACAACGTAAATGAAAGATAGTATCCCCTAATTCAGCATGACAGTAGGATTTAGATGGCTTCTCCGACCGAGAATTATTTTGCGTTCAGTTTCAAAGGTATTTCCAGTTTGATTACGCCTGAAGCAAAACTGCGATTCGCATAACGTATCCAATTTCACCCAACGAACAGATTCAACTTGACAGTTACCATTGTTTCCCGGTCGAACAAACCTTTACGGAAACAATGAAGAATCTACTCTTTACGAGCAGTTCTGGTTATAATCAGGACGGATATCTTTGTTGGAATTTGCATTAAAATAGCCATTTGCCACAAGCACTTCTCTCTACAATCATGGCTGGAGTCCGTTTGATTAACGAAAATGGACATTCTTGTTTATATAAGCGCATATGCCTGCTTAGTCAGACATCAGCAGCTTAAGTAGATGGGGACAAACCTTGGGTACTGATAGTAAGTTCCCTTAGGTCTAGTCTCCAATTATTGACTTGCCCCTTTTTTCTGTAGCTCATTAGTGACCTTTAAACCCACGTACCCCAGGAGGAAGTATGAATACTGAGAACATACACCCCTATATACAAAATGTAGTATGGGGGATTTCACTAACCACTATGTACGGGAGAACTTTGAAACAAAATATGGCAGTCAACAACAGTAAATGATGGTTTCAGACGACAGGCTGTAATTCAATGGAGAGAGGAAAAATTATGCACAGTTCGTAACTTCGTCTCCACAGTCTCCACAGCAGGATACTAACATGTTCGTGACTGAATTGGTGTTCAGGCTTGGTTAAACGCATAGCGTCTATACTTTATGTCTATTTAAATGGCTTCCACTAAAGAAACAAATGAAAGTAAATGAATATATTTAGCGAGAATGTAAAAAAGGTGTGGAGGGGCACATGTGATTTTAGGTTTCACAACAAATTACTAGAGAGCCATTAAAAAAAAAAATCTGAAATTAAAGCGTCATAAAGACGTGACGAGTATAATTAGATTCTCATATATCACCTCACAGTTTTAAGCACTCGAATAAATCACAAGAATGCAACACGAAAACAAACACCTTGAGAATCTTCGGGCTTTTACTAATCTAGTATGATTCTTGGAAGAAGCTTATTTTCTTTCGTGATAACAATATTTCCCCTTTACACTCAAAATAACCTACGCATAGCCTTACTCACATTTCAGTCGGTACTTGAAATGAAAATGTTCAAGGCAGTATTTGTACCTTTACCCGTCAACTCATTTTGCAACAGCAATAGAAGGTGCCTCATTGCATAATGTTTTTGGAAACGCGACTGGTCATTTACCTTTGAAATGTTTGCAACACGGAAACACCAACTGAAGCGCAATAGCGACTAACTAGTATCATTCTCCAGCAAGTTCTCATTTATCTCCTCATGATGAGACTCTCTGAAAATTAGTGGCAATATCTTGCGCTCGCTGAACCTCATTAGGATAGCTCCGGGTTTAAGGAGACAATATTCTCTTTAAATTTCAGCATTTCTTGTTCTTTTTCAGCGAGGGAAAGGTCAAACGGTGCTTTTTTTTCCTATTTTGTTTTGAGGGGAAGGAATTTGGGCCTTGGTCGTCTTTTTATTTTTTTAATGGAAGGAATTTCAGTAACTGAATGATAGCCAGATGTTTTTAAAACCTCCTTTCTATATCTAATATTTCTTACCATCACACATATACACACACACATAACTGTATCTATCTATTATCTATCTCTCTATCCACCTATATATATATATATATATATATATATATATATATATATATATATATATATATATATGTATGTATATGTGTGTATTTAAAATTTCTTTGTCGATTTTTCTCACTATCTCAAGATTCTCATTCCCTTATCTCATGAATACTTGGCATCTTCTCCGTAAAAGTAGTATCTAATGATTACCAGAACATTCGGTTTGGAAACACTTGATTTGAGGGCAGGGGGAACAAGTATCACTCCTTGGTCCCATTATAGTAAATATATATCCTGTGAATTTGTTCAGTTATTAACCTTCAACCCTAGAAAGTGGCACCTCATGAAGACTTAGAGTTTTTGTTTAAAAGTTGGTAATGAGAAAGGGGGCAAAGGACAGGTCAGTGACTGAAGACCGGAGGTAGACAATTACATGGAGAGCACCCAAGATCCTCTCAACTCACGTGGTACCTGGTGGGACAAGGCGTAGCTGCTGATTTCTCAGTAGGTAGACATGTGCAGACACTTCATCAATATCCATCTTCAGCTCACAGGAAACGGAAGTCGTGTGCCAGTGAAAATTAATCGCAGAGTGAGTAAGTCACCAAGGAAACTACTGAACAACTCATTTAATTAGCTGATATCATCAACAAATGAGACAGAATATTTTCCAATGCCATATAACGAAACTATATACCAGTATTTAGTGTAACCGAATGGCTGCCCAGATTGTATGGAGCAAAATTGGATAAGGAAATTAGTCAAAGGAATTGTAGAAAGAAAAAATCACTCATTATCATAAGACGAAAGGCAATAGAAGGAAGTTAATACCCTAATTATAAGACCAGAAATAGCCCAGTATAACTGGAAAGGTGCCTGCTTGGCTTTCGATAAAAAATCAAAGAAAAACTTGTAAGTCGAGACCAGAGAGATTTGCGAGGATCAATTGTTAGTGGCGAAACAGTTGTTCGAGAAGTTTGAAAAAGTTCATAAAATCCTGAAAGCGGCTTTCGTGGACCGAGTGAAAGTTCATGAAAGAAGGCGACCGATGATGGAGATGAATGGTTCAAATTTCGGTTTGCAGAGAACGAACAAGGTTTTGATATCAGCAGTATAGTTTGTGCTCGAACTTACAAAGAGTCAAGGTCCCTTCATGGAAGTAAAGGAGTCCACATTTCTGTTTAATAGATTCTGTTAATTATCCTGATACTCATGGCCCCCTGTTGAGAAAATATGAACGTCTATGTTGAACGCCGTCTAGATTTGTTTGTGAAAGTACTAAAAAGAGGTGCGAAACTCTGTAGCATTATTACAGAACATTTGAATAGATTATGGACTGATATTAATTGTAGTAGACAGGTGAAGACTTTCTTACTAAATATGGTCAAAATCCGTGAAAGGAGCTTTGAAATATCAGTACTAGAGCAGACTGGTCTACTTCTTGAGAAGCAATTTAGCAATGAAAAATTCCAGGATCATCTTTAGTCCATAGCCTATCATAGCCTACCCATTAGAAAAGATATTTCATTATATTATCCGCCCCTTGTTCGTCGATGTTCCATCCATCAAAAAATTAAAACGAATCCGCCAATATTTTGGATCGTTGTGTTTTTGCCAGATAACTAACCTGGAAGGAACCCAAACAAACAAACGAAGTACCTCCTTTTATCTGTTCACAATTCTAGGGTATCAGACCTTTGTGAGTTCTGAACCGTAGATTAGGGATTAAGACCTGAAGAAGCATGACAACTTCCCTAGTAAAAGGAGCAGTAACTTTCCTAAGCCTGCAATATTGTAGTATTAAATCAATCAATCCCTCGGTCATTCAGTGAATAAACAAATAAACTAATAAACAGATAAGTAAATAAATCTACTGACTTAATATTAGACAGACTGGAGGACGGTAGCAAATTCTTCTTCTTCTTCTTCTTCTTCTTCTTCCGATTCAGTATTCCGTGTTTCCCAAGACCCGGGATCTCATATGGCCTTCGGCATCAATCCTGCAGCTGTTTTCTCACCTCCATTCAGTCTTTTCATTCAATTTCATTTCTCCTCTTGTCTCCTTCTCGAAGCTTCTTCCCTCGACAGTTCTTACCAAAGAGAAACTCTCCAAACCTGTCTTTCTCTATAAGCAACCAACAAATTGATGTTGTCTTCTCGACGTTGTTTTCAACATTTCCATGGCTGCGTCTGGTCCTTCCAAATTCCTCTCATATTTGGTCCTCCCCGCCCAAAATACAATAAAATCCCTCCTTCACGTCCACATTTCTGCTGATTCCTTCTAGTCTCTTTCATCGTCTTGCTAATCCATCAAGTTTCATATCCATTTAGGAAAATTAATCAGAGGTATTTCTAGCCACTCTTTTCATACCCTATATTGTTTACTCTTATTTTCCACAAAGAAAAAACTAATCTGTAAGTGGTCTCATCGTTTCCTCAGTTCTATACTTCATTTCCTTTCCACTGAGCACATTTGAATATTGTGCAGATTTGTCCACCTGTATAATTCTTTGGCCACCTATATCTGTGTTACTGCTAGTTGTTCCTGGACTTTGATCATTACTATACACCCAGTCTTCGTCACATTATCATTCAGTCCTTTACTAACTGGCTGTAACCACACCGTGAAATAAACTTTGTCGCTTTTTATTTTAACTAGGAAGTAGTACGGTGTCTTCAGCATAATAATGCTGTTAACATTCATCCTATAAAACCTACTTCCCTTTCAACTTCCGCAATTCGATTAAGAGCCTATTAGGAATATTCCAGTCCCGTAATGCACAGAAGTCTTAGCGTCTACTATTTGATTTCAAAGTTTGATTTAGCTTTCAAAAAGTTAGTGTGGTATCATTGTTCATTCCTAAAAGAGAGAAAGGGTCTACATATGAGAACGGGGATTGAAAGGCAATGTATGCGGAATAAATAAGAAGACTATTGTGTAAGACTTATGTACATTATTCTACTTAATTAAAGTAGAATAGAACGAGTAAAGAAGAGTGTGAAATGAAATACATCTTCTTTCCTATAAATCTGTCCACTCAATGATCCAACATCGACATAAGAACAACGATCACAAGGTAATGTAAATACAGTTGGTAAAGTTATAAAAAAATGAAGCCTCTTTGGATATTCTCCATAAATAATGGTGCATACCTATCATCTCCTATGGCTTCCTTCCAATTCCAGAACCCAGAAATAGGATTATTTTCATGCAAATCCCCTCCGGTAATCGTGATTTGGAAACACCCTTTCCAGACTTTCTATCCGGCTCGCGCACCCACCTTGACGGCTGACTTCCAGACCATCTAGTATTAACCTAACATAGGCTGACATTTATTCTCAGAATACCCATCCGTTCGACATCACTCTCGACAGATATTTGTCGCCAGGGTGATATATTCCTAACATGTATGAGTGCTAACGCAAGGCCTATATTCCTTGGGGCTGGAATTTCAGGACGGCAATAGAAACCTCACACTTTATGGCCTTAGCTTAAATTATTCCCATTGCAAATCTGCAGATACACGGGATTAAACATTAAAAAAAGGAATAAAAGAAAAAGGAATAAAAGAAAAGCTAGTCAAACACTCATATGATTAGCCAGTAAATAGAAACCTCACACTTTATGACCTCAGGTTAAATTTTTCCCCTCGCAAATCTGCAGATACGCGGGATTAAATATTAAGAAAAGGAATAAAACAAAAAGGAATAAAAGAAAAGCTAGTCAAACACTCACATGATTAGCCAGTTTTTCCTTTATTTCAATATTGAAACGAGAAGCAAATGCCCTTTCCCGCTTTGGCCAGAAGGATGCAAGGTAAAATTAAAGGGAGGAAGAAGAATTGGCCTTAATCACAAGGAACCAACGAAGCTTCCTTTTAAAGGAAGTAAGGTTATGTATGAGAATTAAGGGCAAACAGAATTAGGATGAAAATTCCAAAGCTAGTTAGAAGAATGAAGGAATGGTCACCGACCCAATGAATCCTGTTATTACAGGATTATTATTCAAAATGAACTAAAATTCACATGAATTAGTCTCGAGAACAGTGATTATGTTTTGCAAAGCAAACTTTCATAATACAAAAAGATCCATAATATGAAGACAGAAAAGAAAAGGAGGAGGAATAAATGAATACATAAAAAAGATGAATTAACGACCAGTAATCTTTTGAGGCCCTTTTGAGATGGTAATTAATAATAAGGCAACCATCTCAGCAGACAAAATAACGGCAAAATACAGAAACAAAACCATAAATAAATTCATCCACTAAATGATGAGAAGCCTAAAACACTAGATTGAAACAGCAGCCCCAAGGAAAAAAAAATACGTTTTGAAATAAAAGTGGCATCACTAAATTCAAGGATATTATCCCCTGATCTCTGTGTAAAGAGTGAAAATGTTTTTAACTATAATGGTCAAAAGATTACAACCTGCACCTTGTGAAATAATGATATCCTCGTTGTCACTGGAAAAATGCTCTCAGTGTCCTGTTCAGTATGAAACAACAGCAAAGGGAAAAGAGAACGGTGTAGGTCAATGTATTCCCGCCAGGTGTGGCAACAACATCTGTATTTAGAAAGCCTTTTGTAAAGACTGAAATGACGGGTTATCACACAAACTCATCCACTCAGAGCTCTCACACTTCTGCAGCATTATGCTCGAGAGGTCAAGCTTTCAGAGGGATTTACTGAAATATAAGGCAATCAGTAGTTATAAGAATGGGCGCAGATATAGTATGCCCCAACTTCAATTATGGACTCTTGGCAACACACCGTGTTTAATTTTTTTTTCTTTTTTTGCAGAATCCTTTCAATTCCAGTTTCTCCTTCATCTTTTTCGTGTATAAGTGATTTCATATGAAAATACTGTTAAGGGAAAATGCAGCTCATAAACTACCTTCAAATTGGATAGCATAGCTACCCAAACCCTTTTCGTCACTGAAAAGTTTTCTCATTGTTTAATAATATGACTGGACTGGTAAAGTTACTAATATTCTCTGTGTCATTTCCATTTCCTTTCATAGATTTTAGAAAAAGATTGATTTAGTTACCCAAATGCCTCTGTGTTATTTAATTTATCTTTTGTGAACATTGAGATGCAATAAGAACGATTACCCAAACATCTCTCCTCATCGACTTTTCCTCTCTCGCACATCAGGAACGAAATGTTTTCTTGAATGAATATATCAGTGGCAATAGCAATAAACATTAAGTATAGCAATTTAGATGAGTCCTGTACCAAGATCCAGTCTCGGATCTACATCGAAATTTGATCTGTTGTTCCCAAAAAATAATTCGAGTCCTGGAAAAAAAATACAAAAAATCCTGACAACAAAAGGACAGTCAAACAAAGGGAGCTCAAAATAAAACAGCAAATGATGTGTGCAATCAAACAGCGTTAGTTTCAGTCACGCCAAAATACATATATGTTTATAATTATGTTTCGTTGATTTAACAGGATTTATTCTTTAGGTGACTCACCAATTTTTACTAATTTTTGTAGGATCTATCACATATTTTAGTTTTCTTTGTTACATTTTTTATTATATAGGCATTATTGTATTCATTAAGTTTAAACCCGGCTTTCAAAGTTTAATAATAATAATAATAATAATAATAATAATAATAATAATAATAATAATAATAATAATAATAATAATAATAATAATCGTTCTAAAGGGTCCGCAGTAATATAATTGTTAAAGACTCGAGTAGAATTTTATAAAAGCTTTCTAACCCTTCTCTGGGTTCGAAAACTTTTATGAAACTCTACTCGAGCCTTTAACAATTATATTATTGCGGACCCTTTATATTTTATGAACTCTCGTGATAGAGAGCTTTTTCCAAAATGATAATAATAATAATAATAATAATAATAATAATAATAATAATAATAATAATAATAATAATAATAATAAGAAGAAGAAGAAGAAGAAGAAGAAGAAGAAGAAGAAGAAGAAAAACAGGTAGCAAGCGAGGACGAAATGAAGACCCTGAGTACATGGATGAGGAGGAGAAGCTAAAAAAAAAAAAAAAGGCTTTTAGAGTTTCCTTTCTTTCGTTAAGGGGAAAGTGAAACACCGAGAGAGCTGACGTAGGCTCGGACAAAGACTTGAGCCCTGCCCCACCATTATCACGAAGCAGGGAGAGTAAAATCTCACTTTCTTTTTCTTCTTTCAGATTAGCGTCCAGTCCACCATTCTATCCCATGGGAGATAGACTTCTTAATATATATATATATATATATATATATATATATATATATATATATATATATATATATATATATATATATATTGCTATATGTATAACATATAACATTAAACTACAAATGTCGTTTGATATCCAGTTCGCGCTACTTCAGGGATTTTTTTACTGAAGGGGAATCATAAATGAAGAATGATTTGGTGCCTGGGTGACTCGGACACCCAATAGTATCCACCAATGACTTCCAGCTAACTTTCAAGACCATTAGGCTATCAAGATGTAAGTAAATGCCGACTCTACCTTACATATACCCATCGAAAGCGCGATTTCGTACTTAGCGTTGGCATCAACCCACCCTCACCATGACAGCTATACGTTTGGAATTTTTATCACATCACTGACATTTTTTATACACACATTAAGCTACAAATCATATTTCATATCCAATTCGCGTTATTTCCGGAATATCACTGTATGGTCTTGAACGTCAACTGGAAGTCGTTGGTGGGTATTGTCGGGTGTTCGAGTCACTTAGGTGCCAAATCATTTATCATTTATGAGTCCCATCTAGTGATATCCCCGATGTAGAGCGAACTGGATATTAAACGACATTTGCAGCCTAATGTTTGTATATAAAATGTTACGATGATGTGATAAAAATTATATATATATATATATATATATATATATATATATATATATATATATATATATATATATATATATATATATATATATATATATATATATATATATACTCGTATATATACTGCATATACATATATATATTCCCTCATATTCTTTGCGTTGATACAAATAATAATAAATTTGTTATTTCTTGGTAAACACTCAACATCCATTTTAAACTAACACTGAAGCAAACGCGAAAAGTCGCTAGCAATCCCTTGAAATGTCCTTCCATGTGTCATGAATCGTGTGCTGTCTCTGTTCCTACAGACTTTAGTCGTATAAGATGACGAGCGCGTTGGAATTCAAATTCACCAACAATTCTGCTCAGCAGTGACATCTGACTGTGCAGGGAGAGGGAGAGGGAGAAGGAGAGTAAGAGAGAGGAGGAGAAGGAGAGTAAGAGAGAGGAGGAGATGGAGAAACTGAGAAATTGAGGGCGGGTGTTGTGGGAACGTGAGAAGCCATTTTGATGATTTTTCGAGGTGGAAGTAAGTGTTTGGACTAACGTCTCTCCTATTGGTAACTATTCTTGATAATTCTGTTGGTGAGATTATTCATTTTGGGGCACTGGTTATGTTTGGTGACCCCTTAGTGCGGGCCTTATCAACTACGATGATATGAAGGTACCGTCAAGACGTTTGTTGTATTCCAATGTTGTTTTAATGATGTTTATCTTTAACTGCTTTCGTTTTACCTGTGATGATCGAGCGTACACTGCTACAGACGGGCGTAGTAACTCGTGATTGGGCTTTAATTAAAGTAGGGAAACGCTTTTTATCTTCGGTGTAATGTTTTTAGCTTAACACGAAATTTTATTTCAAGATAGATTACTTAAAAAACTTCAATAATGTCTTGATTGAGCTGAGAAGTGATAAAACCACCCACATCACCAGGGCTATGTATATAGAACGGGGATAATGTAATTTATGACTCAAAAGGGGA
Organism: Macrobrachium rosenbergii; assembly: GCA_039081455.1. Lineage (NCBI taxonomy): Eukaryota > Metazoa > Arthropoda > Malacostraca > Decapoda > Palaemonidae > Macrobrachium > Macrobrachium rosenbergii. The sequence goes on along the minus strand of JANJGK010000002.1, from coordinate 83,527,091 downwards.
TGATATGTTAAGTGATAAACACATACACCAAACGAAATAAATCTCCTCCATGGCGAAATAAGTCTTCAAACAGAAATTTAGGAGAAGCATTGAAAAAATTATGAAAATCTCGTTGCACCCAATTATACCTTAATACTTCATCGTCGACATATTAATACGGCTTGGTAAAAACGCACAAAGAAAATATTCTTATGAAACCAACAAGTAGTTTTGTGAGCTCATTTGATTAATTCACTAAGCCTAACGGAAAGACTGAATGGTATCACGATCAGTCAGACTCGTGATTAGTGAGTTCTGATGTTTATTCCTTATTTAGTGAATCAGCTTTAGAATACCTCAAAAACGAAGAAAAGGGATGATATTAACAGTCAGTCGAATTTAGAAAGTAAGTGATTTGTAGAGTTGCTTGTGAGTTTATATTAAGGGAAAAATTCTATAAACAAATTTTTGGTTTGGCAATGGACAATCATCTATCTCACATATCATCAGTTCTCTTAAATATATAGATGATGGTTTTTGAAAAGTATTATATTCTTGAGCTTATTAAAATTCCTGTATCATGGGTTTCTGTACACAGATGGTACTTTGGCTGTTATACCTAAATTCACGACAGTTTGGAAAACAAGGATACGTGGTAATTTTACACATTGAATTTAGTCCTGAACATTTTAAGTAAATTTGATTTAAATAGAATAGTAACATATAATTTAACTTACTTATAATCAGCATTCAAGTCGTTGATATAAGATTAAAGAAATTCGGAGAACAGTTAGGAGTTGCACTATCCTGATTACATTTCAGATACTTCTTACAACAATTAGCACATATTATATAATATAAGTGTAATAGTAAGGAAGACTTTTTTTTTTGCCTCACTTCATAGGCTTTGAATCACCCGAGCAGTGTTGAAAATGTTTACTGTAAATGTAATATTTTTTTTCATGCAACAACGATGAAAACATACACTTACAAAAAAACTGTCATCAAGAGATTAGCAATATAAATAAAGATATTCTATTCAGGAGTATGATTCATTTTACATGAGCCAGAATGGTGGGTGCTTAAGTTTCACAATATATCAACATCCATACCCAGAACTGGCCAGAAAAGAATAATGCTATTTTATACAACTGTAATGAAAACCAAATAGGACCGATTGGTCTCATGGTTTTACAATGGCAGTTTAGTGTTAGTCTCTACAAACCTCTTACAATCTTCATTAATATATCTAGCATATAAACACATATTAATCTAAGTTCCAGTTTGTATGCCTGTAATCCAGTTCTGTATCAGGGGTTCGGATATTTTTAAAAGAGAATCCAGAGTATCTGGAATTCTTGTTAATGACCTTGGCCACCTCTTGGCTCATAGCAGTAACTGGGTCGATCCGGGACAGCTGTTCCTCATCAGAAGACCAATCTCTAACTTCATGACCGTTTTATGCAGAGGAAGTTTATATTCCTCTTCAATTTTAGTTGCATCCCGGTGAAGGTTGGTCAGTTTTGTAATATTTTTGTTATTTGAGTGTAATCTGCTTGAGAATGTCTTAAAACAAAAAAGAGAGATCAGATTTTTATCTCCTCCTGTTTCACTATACGCCTGTTCTTATGCTTAAATTTTTCTTAAATACAAGTTACTTGCACGCGTGCGCGCACACGCATACATAAACACACACACGTAAATATATATATATATATATATATATATATATATATATATATATATATATATATATATATATATATTTATATATATGTATGTATACACATACACACACACACACACACACACACACATATATATATATATATATATATATATATATATATATATATATATATATATACATATATGTGAGTGTGTGTGTTTTACTGAAACATTTTCAATTCATTTTGTTTGCCGTGTGTTTACTATTATTTTCATCTGTTAACTTCACGGATGATGATAACTTACACGAATCAAAGAGAATGGTAAAAATGCTCTGATACTGACATTATGTGAGAATAAAAGATTTAAATTCCAGTGGGTTTCAAGATTAACAGTTCATACACCGAACAGGCTTACGTATTAAAAGTACAAATATTCATATATTTATATCCACATCTGACTGCTACAAGTACAGAATCGGAGGTAATATACTAAAAGTACAAAATTACAGATTGCAAAAATCTAAATACATTTTAGATCTTGGCAAATAGAAATGTTATTAGTACAGGATGTGTTATACCATACTATCGGAAATACAAATCTTCGCGTATATAAAGTTACAATTATAGATACTGAAAATCTGAATATACAAAACACGAAGCTGATGTTGGTTTAGAAACATTTAAAGCTCAGCACGATTATTCAACAAACAAATTTGAATTGTATATTTTCATGTGAATTTCCAAGCTGGGAGTTGGATGGCGATGGTGATTTTTTTTATTTTTCTCTTCCAGCGATGAGGACGTCGGGTCTAGCCTTTTGTTTATTTGATTTTTGTGGGAGGCTGAAATGATAATTTCTTCAGGAATGCAACCAGATAGTCATTATTACAGGGATAACTTAGGATTTTATTTCTTCAGATTTCTCTGCTTCCCCAGCTGCAGAACATTTTGTCTGATCATTTTCCATTAACCTGCTAAATTTCTTTATTTTTGACCTACCCCATTTTAGCACAAAAACTACGTGGTGGTCATACGTGTCTAGATATGTGACTTACTGATTTGGGTAAGCTTCATTACAATAATCAAATCCTAGAACTGCCTCCCAGCCCATAAGAGCAAATACTTCATGTCAGCCCTGATTCCAGAACAATGACTCATTCATTCTAATTAAGGTCAAATACATTCCAATAACCACAATCCAAGAATATAAGTTTCCGGGGACCCTGTTTAGGTCGTCAGCACAGCTGCCAATTTCTTGAGATGTTTTTGACCGAGACAAATTTCACAGACGTGTCGATAATGGTCCCTAAGGAAATAACTTTCTAGGTATCACGTCCGACTTCTACAGACTTTCTTCCTCTTTATGTCGATGGATATTGGACGCGAAGAGCGATCTCGGTGCTGACGCTTGTTTTGATTCTTTTGGACAAGGAAAGAAATGGATTTCTGTTTTGGACAGATGACGGAGACGGGCAAAGTATCCCTCTTATCTCAAGCCCTAGCTCGAAGATAATAGGTAGAAAATAAGGCAAAAAGAGTAAGTGTGCGTCACACAGGACGTTATAAATCCAAATAAATCCTAAACCTAACAACATGAAGTAGAAGGAAGGATAAAATGTAGAGATTGGCTCAAAGCAATGCAGAAAACTATTTCTTGGAGGATCAGACTTCCCTAAGCCTGGCTGCAGAGGGAATGAAACAGCCGAACTATACACCGAGATTTTTTTTTTTATTGGAGAACTGGAAGCTATTCTTGATTTTAAAATTAAAGAAGAGCACACCATCTGATAAGCAACTTTCGTGGAGACGTAGTACGACGAATTAGCTCGAACGTGCATAGATAAATTGTATAAAGAAATTGCTTTAAATTTCTGGTTAAATCAAATTCAAGGAAAACAAAATTCGCTCTCATGCTTGACCTTGTGATGTTGTATTTTGAGCTACAGAATAATTCATAGGTTTGGAAGAACAATGCCACAGCTTTCATGACGTACGAAAAACATATAGTCAGCAATTCATAAAGACATTTTATGATATATTAATAGAACTTTTTTCGTATAAATCTAATGAGGATCTGTTCGGTGAATACTTATACCTGATATAATCATAAAATGGCTGGGTCATCCTTTATTCTTGGTACATTGATCTTCTGAAGTTAAACACATGAATATGTTGCATAACAATATGATAACTCGCCAAATACGTAAACTGTGTTTATATATGTGGTTCTTCTCTCGAAAGGACGAAGGACGCTATTGTAATTCTCAAGAAAAGACATCGATTATTTCAAAAACTGTGACGGAAATAGCATAGCTTTCCATCTGATATTCAGCCAAAGGCTAATCCTTTTCACCTCTGTTTGACGAGTTTTCATATTGTTATGTCAAATATTCGTATGTTCAACTTTAGAAGTTCAATGCAACAGTGATTAAAGAATGACCCAACCATTTTCTGGCGACATCAGATAGAAATATTCACCCAACAGGTTCACTTTAGATTTCTACAAATAAATGCTATTAATATGTCATAAAATGTCTGCATGAATCGGTGACAATATGTTTTTCATACATTAAGAACAGTTGTGACATTTATTCCTCAAAACCTGTGAACTATTCTGTATCTTAAAATACCCCATCACAAGGGTAAACATGAGAGCGATTTTAATTATTACTTGAATTTGATGTAACCAGAGATTGTAATGCATCTTCTGTATGATGACTAAAAATTGTAATGTTAATTTTTTTCATCCTGCTGAATAAGATAAAATCTATTGTTTCCAGGAAACTATGAATACAATCTAAAAACTCCAAGCGACATCCGAGAATGCTCGTTTAATCTTTTTTGCTCATATAACAAACCTGGATGCCAAAATAACATTCGTAATATTTTTGATATTCATTTTCATACGTATATTATTCACATAACATTTTTTCCACTAACCTTTCAGTGGTAAAGCACTGGGCTCGATTTCACTATGTCTGTGATTCAATCCTACTCAAAAAGAGAAACCTCGTCCTAGAGAGAGAGAGAGAGAGAGAGAGAGAGAGAGAGAGAGAGAGAGAGAGAGAGAGAGCACACACATATATATACAGGTCTCATTAAAAATAATGGCTCTATTAGAGGAATTTCAAATTATAATAAAGCTCCCTATTATCTCGACAACCCAGCTTTTTGTGGGAGAGGGGACATTTTTCTCCCACAGAAAGAGGAATTATGGAAAAAAATAAGAACAGAAAAATCCCTTACTATTATTAGTATAACCATATTAATGGACTTATTATTATCATCACCAGCAATAGCAATTAAATAAGAAAGTCAACGAATACGGCATATCTGGAAATGACAAAATAAAGGCAAATGTTACTTAAAACCCTGCAATGTAACGCTAATGTATGATATGGCCTTATGAAGTCTGTTGTGATTTTGAAGAATTTGTCCGTCTTGCACCACTGGAACTACTGATGCATGGCACGACTGAGGCAGCAATCTGAGTTTCAGTTGCCACACAGAGCAGGGCAAAACTAACCTGCACCTTGCCTGTACCTATGAGCTTCCTTGGGTCTTCATATCAGCATCAACCCACCATCACAATGACAGCTGACTGGTGTACGTTTATAACTCATAATCAGCTGTCATGGTGGTGGTAGGCTGGTGCCGAAGCTAAGTACAAATCCCCGCACTCGGCTGGTATATATATATATATATATATATATATATATATATATATATATATATATATATATATATATATATATATATATATATATATATGGTTTATATACCTCCCTTGACAGACCAGCGGTCTCGAACGCCGACTGGAACTCGTTGATCGGTACTGTCGCGCGTCTGAGTCACTTAGGTACCAAAGCATTTATCACTTATAATTTCGCTTTGGTGATATTCCCGAAGTAGCGCGAATTGGATATCAAACGAAATTTGTTGTTTAATTTTTTTATATATAAAATGTCACGGTGATGTGATAAAAGTATATATATATATATATATATATATATATATATATATATATATATATATATATATATATATATATATATATATATATATATTAAAAGCATGTATTCATGTATGAATGGTATACTGCTATATCTATGATAGCGTATGTGTGTATTACAACTGTAACGAGTAAGCTTACACCGATGAAACATATCCTGCCGCCCAGGTGGTCGAGAGCGCGCCATGTGAAGTAAATATCGATTCAAAAAGGCACATCAAAGGGCGGCCGTGTGGGCTTAATACCAAGGGACGGGTATTTGATATACGCCTCGATCCTCCGCCTCCCACCCACCCGACCTACCTCCCACTACCTCCCAGGGGAAAGGCTATCAATGGGATTGACGCAGATCCAGCGGGAGTCTCAACTGTTGCTTCGCAATGGCGCATGAAAGACGCGTTGATGAATAGGATATGGAGTGGGTTTATTTCAACTGTGGCTGTGATTGCTGTGGCAAAATGAATCATTAATGAGGTGAGTTTAAAGTCTGTCAATATAGTTACAAGTGTAATGTCAAGTGGATCAAATGAATAAATTATAGTGCTTCAGCTGGAAGGGTAGACTGCTGGTAATTCGTATATTGAAAGCTACAGTAAGTCTAAGTCAAAGTTATAAAAGAGGAAACAATTTTACTTACATACATATATACATAAATACAAAATACATGCTCTTATATGCATACATACATATTATTTATATATATATAATCTATATATATATATATATATATATATATATATATATATATATATATATATATATATATATATATATATCACATTTAAAAATATGAAATCCAAATTTTGATTGATAGAAACAGCACCTCGGCTTTATATTTGGAAAAGAACGTTTGGGACTTAATGCTTGATTTCCTTGCTTCCTATATTTTAGTCACACTTAATACAGTTATGTTAATAACAATAACAATAACATTAGGCACGTTAAGGATGTTTTATGTGAACATTTGTGATCTAATAATAATAATAATAATAATGATAATAATAATAATAATGATAATAATAATAATAATAATATATCGGTAGTAACTCTTCATTTAAGCATATTTTATTGAATCTGATTGCTTCTACAATACTGTTCACTTTAAAATACTCCTTTCAGAAGAACAGCAAAGGATTGTTTGTAGCAACAATCAGATTGAATAATAATAATAATAATAATAATAATAATAATAATAATAATAATAATAATAATAATAACAATAATAATAATAATAATAATAATAATAATAATAATAATAACAATAATAATAATAATAATAATAATAATAATAATAACAATAATAATAATAATAATAATAATAATAATAATAATAATAATAATAATAATAATAATAATAGGAAAAAGGCCTTCTTCAATACAGGTTTTGTTAAACAAAATGGCAGTTTCAACAGCATTTATTTTATACAGTAAACGCTCAATTCGTCTTATCAATTGTTTTTCTTGCGCTGGAATGGATGCAAGCACCGGAAAACCCTGTCATAACAATAATAATAATAATAATAATAATAATAATAATAATAATAATAATAATAATAATAATAATAATAACTACTCACAAGCTGATATTAACCATCGTGAATAGATAATGTCAAATTTAACTTTTTAAACGACTCCCCTCCCCAGTGCCTCTTCACACAAACATACACACCCACACTCACACAAAGCCCATCATCACGCTACTCTGCTCAGTTAATACTAAAATTAACCACATCGTCCAAAAAATGGTCTGAGGAAAAATAAGAGGACTGAAATGAGTGAAATTGTCTTTGATGTGGAAGATGAAAGGAAGAAACAAAGGTAAAATGTCCTTTGGAACATAAACACTGAAATTTTTCTCAGAGGAAACCATTACCATTCTCGCATTTTTGAGGGGGGACAGAGAGAGAGAGAGAGAGAGAGAGAGAGAGAGAGAGAGAGAGCTTAATGAACACCTAAAAGAAATGTGTCTTTTATCAAGGCTTATACTTCTTGTGAAAAAAATTAGCTACCCAAGAATACGAGTGTGCATCCAGTATTCCAGAAATAGAATGCCTACAACATCTTCAAAACCGTATCACACTTATATATTCCCAATTCCATTCCCGTTCCTGTACAAGGTCTGAACGTTCATACAGCTTTGATATTCCAACTAAAACTATACAGAAATATTTCTCAGGAAAATCAGAGCCAAATTGTACTCCAAGACCTGATATTTTACAGAACCTAATATTCTTCTTTAATTGTTTGAATTAAGTACAATATTTCTCAGGTTTTTTCACACTACTTAATGTAATTTCACAATACCAGCATGTAAAACAGAAACGTATTCTTATCATTGATTTGATTAAATACAATACCCTTTTTGAAAAACAAATACTAGCATAAATGTTGAGCTATATAAAATACTATGTGGTATTATTCCTCTTCATACAACAATTATATATATATATATATATATATATATATATATATATATATATATATATATATATATATGTATGTATGTATGTATGTATGTATGTATAACTGAATCACGAAAATATGGAACGTGATGAATATATAAATAAAGACAAAATCCACGAAGGAAAGAGAAACAACGGAGTGCTGCAAGGCCTTTCGACGTTAGTCCTTTGCTTAGCAGACTGAACAAATATAAAAATAAGTGTACAAAGAAGACTCGTATAAATGACAGATGGGGATTACAAAGGAAAAAATATGTACCTGGAATCCAACACAATTAAAGGATTAGCAAACATACCAAAACAGGATTAATATTTAAGAGATTTTACAAAGGATTAGGCTCAACGGTGATTTTGATGTAAATGATTTACTCTCTCATTTGAGCAACCAGGTTCCATCCATTAAGTTTACTTTAGAATTAGAAAAAGACATTTGCCTCCCTTTCTTAGATGGTTTAACACATAGAGAACCATTTCAACGCAAATTCAGTTTTTATAGGAAACCAACCAACAACTTCACTTATGTTCATTTTTATTCAGGCCATCACATCACCTTAATATCAAAATATCCATTGCTTCTTCTATGTTTTTAAGAGCATTGCCAGTCCCCAGTATTTGGATCAAGAAATCGAATACATAAGAAAAACAGGGACAGATTTATGTTATCCTTCATATATACTAGATATTTTTTGTTATAATAAAGCTCACAAAAAGTTTTACAGTGGAAGTAACATGGAGAAAGAAATCCCTAAGAACATTCTTAGCTTAACTTATTTTAGTGGCTTTGAAAACATAAAATCATTGTTAAAATCTTTTAATGTCAACCTCGTTTTTTTCCCATAATAACACACTAAAAGGAATGCTAATACAAAAAAGCCCTAAGGAAAACAGCAACATTAATATATAGAATTCCATGTTTGGACTTCCCCTCTTTTTATATTGGCCAATCTAGCAAGGATTTAGATGTACAGATTAAACAGCATAAATATTCTGTCAAAACTGGACAAACACCCAATGCTATATTCATTCATTTAAATGGAAGCTCTCACAGGATAATTTGGATTGAAAGTTCAGTGATTGCCAGATCAAACGATTTCTCTTCTCGAAATCTCTTAGAATCATCTATTATAGAGCTTACTTCCAGTCGGAATATTAATCTTAGCCCTGGCATGTTGAAAATTAACCTAAAAGATAAAATCACTGACTTAATTAAAAATAGTTACCTTATAAATATTTTTTATGTATTCGTATGTTTAATATAATTTTTTTTTTTTGTAAAAATGTTCACTTTGTAAAAATTGTTACAATTCACTGAGTTGTACACACACACACACACACACACACACACACATATATATATATATATATATATATGTGTGTGTGTATATATATATATATATATATATATATATATATATATATATATATATATATATATATATATATATATATATATATATATATATATATATATATATATATTTTACAACAGTTTGTGGTGGTCAGTCACCTTCATTGTACAATCTTTTAATTGTCCTGTCCTTGCTCTTTGAGCCGTTGAGCCTAATCCTTTGTAAAATCTCTTAAATATTAACCCTGTTTTGGTATGCCTGCTAAGCCTTTAATTGTGTTGGATTCCAGGTAGATACTTTTTCCTTTGTAATCCCCATCTGTCATTTATACGAGCCTTCTTTGTAAACTTATTTTTATATTTCTTCAGTCTGCTAAGTAAAGGACCAACGTCGAAAGGCCTGGCAGCACTCCGTTATTTCCCTTTTCTTTGTGGATATATATATATATATATATATATATATATATATATATATATATATATATATATATATATATATATATATATATATATATATATATATATATATATATATATATATATATATATATATATATATATATATATATATAGGATGAATAACTCAGGAGCTCTTACTTTTTAGTAATTAGGGTTTCGAGCATCCTTTGTGTATCCTTAATGAGCATTTGCAACAGTCTGATCCTAATATTCGGAATCTCCTAATTACCGTCAGTTTTCTTGGGCGCCATTCAGTGAGCCTGAGCATATCTAGGCTTATTGCATGTTGAAGACAAAAAGGGAACCGTAAGTATTTTTCGGTGTATGAGGTTCGTTGGGTAATATAAACGGGTTATGTTACCATAATTGTTATTAGAATATCCTCTCTCTCTCTCTCTCTCTCTCTCTCTCTCTCTCTCTCTCTCTCTCGCTCTCTCTCTCTCTCACTTTCAATCTATGCATTTTTCTCTTTTGTATTATATTTATGTATTTATTCCACAATAAAATATTTCATATAGAGATACACACTTCATACATACATACATACGTATATATATATATATATATATATATATATATATATATATATATATGTATGTGTATGTGTATATACACACAGACATACACATATATGTATACATAGACATATATATACATGTATACACACACATATATATATGTATATATATAAAGTATGTATGTATGTATGTATGTATGTGTGTGTGTGTGTATATGTGTGTGTAGTGAATCTGGTTATTTTTGAAAATCTCAAAAGCTGTACCATCATAAGCAATTATGTTTCAGTTCCTAACATAAACATTTCAGGTTATTGTTTCGCTTAAATAATTACAACGAAGAGCTTCATTTTTCATCTCTTTGATACAGTGATAAGCGCGTTAATATGTGTCGAATAAGTATCTACCATTATCAAATAGTTTCTCCCTATATTTTTTTTTTTTATCAAAAGCCTGCATACGAACACAAATACCAGCTGTAACTGAAAGATAATCCCTAATTTAGCCTGACAGCAGGATTTACACGACTTCATCGAAACGATAATTATTTAGAGCTCAGTTTCAGAGATATTTCCAGTTTGATTACGACTGAAGCAAAGCTGCGATACCCATAACGCATCCAATTTCTTCCAATGAACAGATTCACCTTGACAGTTACCATTGTCCTCCGGTCGAACAAACCTTTACTGAAACCATGAAGAATCTATTCTTTACGAGAAGTTCTGGTTATAATCAGGACTGATAACTTTGATACAATTTACAATAAAATAGCCATTTGTCACCAGCAATTCTCCCTACATTTATGACCAGAGTTCTTTCCAAGAAAAGAACGGAAACCAAAGTTCTTGCTTGTGTACAAAGGTGTTCTTTACAGGTGGTACAGATCATGAAATGTATTTAATACAAATATTGCAATATTCGCCTCTTCATTTTCTACATAGTCTTCTATTTTTTTCATAAGACTGCCTTTTGGAAGACTTACCGAGAAAGAGTTACCTGCAGTAAGTTTTCGGTTTTTTTTATCATTTTGTACAGGGAAAAGCAGGTATTAGGGAAATCAGGCTTCTTGTCTCACACCCCTTATTAAAGAGATGCTCAGGATGGAGATAGCGCTTGGGTGTTGATCCTAAGTCCCTTTAAGTTCGGTATCCAGGCATTGGCTTGTCTCCTGTTTCAGTTGTTCAGTAGTGATTTTTAGTCCTTGAAAAATACTTCTTCAGACCAGAATCGAACACAGGAACTCTCTGAGGAAGCACGAATACTGAGAACTTCAAACCAGAATCCAACCCAGGAACTCTTGGAGGAAGTACGAATACTGAGAACTTCAAACCAGAATCGAACCCAGGAACTCTTTGAGGAAGCACGAATACTGAGAACTTCAAACCAGAATCGAACCCAGGGACTCTTTGAGGAAGCACGAATACTGAGAACTTCAAACCAGAATCGAACCCAAGAACTCTTTGAGGAAGTACAAATACTGAGAACTTCAAAGCAGAATCGAACCCAGGGACTCTTTGAGGAAGTACGAATACTGAGAACTTCAAACCAGAATCGAACCCAGGAACTCTTTGAGGAAGTACGAATACTGAGAACTTCAAACCAGAATCGAACCCAGGAACTCTTGGAGGAAGTACGAATACTGAGAATAAACATCCTACAATAAAAATACAGTACTGGGGAGAATCACTGACCACTATGTGAGAGAGAACTTTGAATGAAATAAGATAATGGCAGTCAGCAACGGCAAATGCTGTTATCAGACAACAGGCTGCAATACAATGGTATACGGGTAAATTATTTATGGTTCGTAACTTTGCCTTCACAGCAGAATACTAATAAGCTCACTCCTTAGTTTGTGTCCGTGCATGGGTACATGTATAGGATAAAATAGTTTTGAATAGTTTTAATTCAAAAAAAGAAATGAATGAAAACGAGCATATTCATCGAGAATGTAGAAAAAGATGTGGAGGGTTTAACGTTACTTCAGCCTTCAAAACAAATGATTAGAGAGTCATTTTAAAAAGTTATAATTATGAATAACGCTTCATTAAGACGTGGAGAGTATAACAGGATTCTCATAGACCACCCAATGGCTTTACACACTCGAATAACTCATCAGTTCGCTGCAAAACAATAAACATCTTGTGAATTTTACGGGCGTTCACTAGTCTTGTGCAATTCTCTTTAAAAGTTGTCATGTACAATTCTCTTTAAAAGTTGTCATTCCACTGGGACATCAACATTTCTCCTGTGTACTCTACATAATCCAAGCATAGTCTTACCTACTTTTCAATCGCTGTTCTAAATAAAAATATTGAAGGCAGTATTTGTACCTCTTACCTGCCAACTCATTTTGCAAAATCAATCGAATGTGTTCCATTACGTAATGTTTTCGAAGACGATCCGAGGTCATTGACCTTTGAAACGTTTTCGTCACAAAAACACCAACTGAAAAGCAACAACGACAAACTAGCATCATTTTCCAGCATGTTCTCATCTATCTCCTCATAATGAGACTCTCTGAAAATTAGTGGCAATATCTTGTTCCCGCTGAACCTCATTAGCATACCTCCGGCTTTAAGGAGACAATATGCTCTTTGAATTTCAACGTCTCTTGTTATTTTTCAGTGAGGGAAAGGTCAAACGGTGCTTTTTTTTTTTTTTTGAGGAAAGGAATTTGGTGACTCAGGGTGGGCTACCTTTCTTAGCGTCTTCTTCCATTTTTTTTTTTTAATGGATGGAATTTGAGTAATTGTGAGCCAAAAATTTTGTGTATGTAATCTTTCTTATCCTTAAACACACACACACACACTCACACACACACACACACACACACACACACACACACACACACACACACATATATATATATATATATATATATATATATATATATATATATATATATATATATATATATATATATATATATATATATATATATATATGTGTGTGTGTGTGTGTGTGTGTGTGTATTTAAATGCATATATACATAAATAAATAAATATGTATTTATATATACACATATATATATATATATATATATATATATACATATAAATATATATATATATATATATATATATATATATATATATAAATATATATATATATATATATATATATATATATATATATATATATATATATATATACACACACTGTATATGCCTAACATGTATGAGGGGTAACGTAAGCTGTATATTCCTCAAGACTGGAATTTCAGGGGACAATAGAAACCTCAACTTTATGGCCTTAACTAAAATTTCTACTGTCGCACAGAAATAGATACGAGATATTAAACATTGCAAAATGTAAGGAATGTAATAAAAACCACTTAAATACCCTTAGAACAACCATTTTTTTTTATTAATGCAAGAATTAATATTACGGAAAGCGAAAGCCTTTTCCCGCCATGTCCCGGAGATTACAGAGTGAAGTAACAGAGAATAAGAAGGACTGAGTCACAAAGGTAGCAATGCCCTCCTCTTGAAGAAAGAGAGGTTATACATTAGAGCCAGACGAAATTGAAGCAGGATATAAATTCCAAAGCTCATTAGAAGAATGAATGGAATGGCCACCGAACTACTGGACCGAGCAATTCCAGGCTTGTCATTCAGCATGAGCGAACGTTCATGTGAAACAAAGCAAAAGGGGACTGTGACTGTGGTTGTGTTTTGTAAAGCGAGATGACACAAATACAAGGGGACCTTTTGTGACAAAGGAAAAGAGAGGGAGAAGGAATTTAATAAAGTTTATATAAGGATAAGTCAACAACGAGATGAATGTATTCATCCAAAAACATATTGTTAAGTGTGGTAATTAATGCTATGGGGTATTCCCTTTTAAAGTATAGTAGTTATCATTTAAAGCACATTTTAAACAGTAATTGATAGTAACCAAGCTTCTCCGACAAAAAAAAAAAAAAAGAGACAACATTACTTAACAACAGTAAACAAGGAAGAAATGAAACGAAGTTTTTTCGGCGCAATTAAGTTTTCTGTACAGCGTGTAGTACTGTAAGAAACTCTCAGCCATGGCCCATGAAACTCTCACCAGCGGCCCATGAAACTTTCAGCCACGGCCCGGTGGCCGCCTGTGTTGTTGGCACCTATAGCGGTGCCAGACGCACGATCATGGATAACTTTAACTTTAAATCAAATAAAAAGTACTGAGGCTAGAGGGCTGCAATTTGGTATGTTTGATGATTGGAGAGTGGATGATCAACATACCAATTTGCAGCCCTCTAGCCTAAGTAGTTTTATGATCTGGGGATGGACAGAAAAAGTGCGGATGGACAGACAAATAGCCATCTCAATAGTTTTCGTTTATAGAAAATAATAACGAAGGTAAAATCAGAACCAAATTAATTCACCAGGTGACGAGAAGCTTTAAAAGAATAGATTGAAACAGCAGCCCGCAGTAAAAATACTAGTTTTGAAATATAAAAATATAATCGCCAAATTCAAATGGGATATAAAATTGTCAAGGAAATTACCCCATGAACTCTGTGCAAAGAGTGAAAACGTTTTTACCTTTCATTGCCAGGAGGTTACAATCTGAACCGTGTGAAAGAATGATATCAATTTTGTCACTTGAAATATGCTTTTAGTGCCCTGACAAACAGAATCTTCTATCACACGTTTGGATATTCGCCACTAAAAGGCTATTAGAATATCAAATGCGACCTACGAAAACCTAGAGCAGAATTGCAGTCCTTTAAGGTTAACCAGCATTTCGAAATGAACTCGGTACAGATCCAGCATCGGTTGTTCTGTGAGAAACAGAGAAGAGAAAAGGAAACGGTGTAGGTCAATGTATTCTCGTTAGGTGTGGCAACAACGTCTGTATTTGGAAAGCCTTTGATAAAGACTGACGTGACGGGTTATCACTCAGACTCGTGCACTCAGATCTTTCAGACGTCTGCAGCATTATGCTTGAGAGGTCAAACCTTCAGAGGGATTCACAGAAATATGGAGCAATCAGCACATATTATATAAACGGGAGCTTATATGTGCTGCAAGCTCAACTGTGAGCCCTTGGCAACGCATCGTTTTTAAGGTATTTTGCAGAATCCTTTTACCTCAAATTCCCTCTTCATTTCTTTCCTTTACAAATGAATTTTATAGAAAAAATGCTTGTAGAGACAACTGCAAGTTATAAACTTCCATCATGTTAGATAACTTATTTACCCAAATCTTTTTTTTTACTGGCCATTTGTCTCATTAGGCAATAATGTAACTGAACTGGCAAAGTTAACCGAATATTCTTATCATTTACATTTTCGTTCTTGAATTACGAGATGAGGTTGATAACACCATCAAAATACCAATGTGTTATTTACGTTTTTTTCTGTGAACACTGAGACGCTATAAAAACGAATACCCAAATATCTCTCATCATTGACTTTTTCTCTCGCGTGCATCAGTAATGTGACTTTTTTTTTAAAAAGATACATTAGTAACAATAACAATAAACGTAACCTTTAAGATGAATCTCGTATCCAGATCCAGTCTCGCATCCACATCGAAACTGACCAGCTGTTCCCACAAATAATGTGAATCGTGAAAAATATACTAAAAATCCTGAAGACAGACAACAAGCAAACAAAGGGAGCCAAAAATGAACAACAAACAAACAAACACCGTAAATTCAGCGATCAAACAATATAAGCTTCAGTCACTCGAAAATACATATAACTATATATTTATATTCTGTTGATTACAAGGCTTTATTCTTCTGGTGACTTACCAATTCTTACTCACTCAGTTGGATCTATCAAATATTCTAATTTCTTTTGTCATATATTTTATTATACCGGCCTTATAATCGTTAAATTTAAACCCTGCTTCAATGCTTATAGTATTGTTGATAATAATAATAATAATAATAATAATAATAATAATAATAATAATAATAATAATAATAATAATAATAATAATGTAACAAGCGAGGACGAAACGAAGACCCTAGGTACATGCACGAGGACGGGCTAAAAAAAATAAAAACTTTTAGGTTTTCCTTTTTCTTGTTAAAGAGAAAATGAAACACCAAGAGAGTGGACGCAGGCTTGGATAAAGATTTGAGCCCTGTTTCACCAATCTCACGAGGAAGCGAGAGTAAAATCTAACTTTTTTTTTTAGCTTATTCGTTTTTTTAGTATACCATCAGATCTCAGGGGAGATGACATTGTAGTGTGTGTGTGTGTGTGTGTATATATATATATATATATATATATATATATATATATATATATATATAAATATATATATATATATATATATATATATATATATATATATATATATATATATATATATATATACATATATATATAATAATGAATTACTAAATTTCTGATAAATCTTCAACATGCACCGTACGCTAGCAATAGAGCAGAAGACGAAAGGCACTAGCAATCCCTTGAAGTGTCCTTCCATTTGTCATGAATCGCGTGCTGTCTCTATTCCTAAAGGACTTTGGTCGTTCAAGGTGACGAGTAGGTTGGAATTCAAATTCGCTGCCAATTCTGCTCAACATTGGCATCTGAGTGCCCAGGGAGAGAGAGAGAGGGAGTTTGGGGAGTGGTCGTGGAAAGGTGAGAATTCATTTCGGGAATTTTTCCAGATGGAAGTGAGTGTTTAGGCCAATGTCTCCCTATTTCGACCTCTTTTGGATAATGTTTATTGGTGAAATTCTTCTTCTTGGGGCACTGATTTTGTCTGGTGACAGTTCCTCATTGGACGGGTTGGTATCGTTCTCGGCTAGCACTCTGCTGGGCCCGCGTTCGATTCTCCGACCGGCCAATGAAGAATTAGAGGAATTTACTTCTGGTGATAGAAATCCATTTCTCGTCATAATGTGGATCGGATTCCACAATAAGCTGTAGGTCCCGTTGCTAGGTAACCAGTTGGTTCTTAGCCACGTAAAATAAATCTAATCCTTGGGGCCAGCCCTAGGAGAGCTGTTAGTCAGCTCAGTGGTCTGGTTAAACTAAGGTATACTTACATTGTCTGGTGACCTTTAGCGTGGACCTTAACAACCACGATGATATATCGCTGCGCCGTCCAGACGCTTGTTGAAGTGCAATGTTGTTTTCGGGATTTATATGTTTAACTGTTTGATTTTAACTGAGATGATCAAGTCTAAATAGCTGCAGCCGGGCGTAGTAACTCGTAGTTGGGCTTTTACTGTCGGAGTAATAAGTTAACCATAACAAAATACTTCGTTTTGAAATATATTTCTTCAAACCCTTTAGGCTTAAACTGATTCAACTGAGAAGCGTTAAAATCATCCACATCACTAAGGCTAATTCTCTAGATACAACAGTGATAATGTGACTTATAGCTTAAAAATGCCCGGTTTATTAAGTGACAATCAGTACATAAACCAAATGGAATAAATTAGAGACGAAATAATAAATTTTTCAAACGGAAATTTAGAAAAGGTATAGAAAACTTACGAAAATTTCATTAGCCCAGTTCTTCATCGCTGATATATTTATAAAGCCTGGAAAAACGCATAAAGAACATATTCGCATGAAACCTACGATTAGTTCTGTGGGGTCAATTGCTTAATTCGTTAAGCCTAACGGAGAGATTGAACGGGTTCACGATTACTCCGACTCGTGATTAGTCAGTTATGATATTGTTTTATACTCAAAGTAGTATTTACTGAATCGGTATTATTATACCTCAAAAATGGAGAAAGCGAATGGGATTTCCAGTCAATCAAATTTTGAAGTTGATAGTGGAGTTTTCCGTAAGGTTATACTAAATGAAAAATTTTGTAACAAACTTTGTCATGGGCACCTGACTGGCACATATATCTTCAGTTCTCTCAAATATATAGATGCCTTTTTTTTTTTTTTAAATGCATCATATTCTTGAGTTCACTGAGATTCCTGTGCCATGGGGGTCTTTGGGCGGATGACATTTTGGCTACGATACCTTCAGACGTAGAGGTAAAGACCCTCCAATAAAAAAAAAAAAAAAAAAAAAAAAAAAAACTGAATGAACGAGTTCCTTCTATCAAATTCCTTTCTAAAATTAAAAAAAAAAAAAGGTTACGTGCTCATTTCAGACATTGTCATTAGACCTGAACATTTCAAGTAAATTTAGCTTATATAGAATTGTTATAAGTAATTCGACTTGCATGTTCGAAGTCCTTAAGTTCTGGATACTGGATGATATAAAATTAAGAGAATGGCTAAGGAACTGTCTTCCTGCTCATATTTCAGCTACACGTTAAAATATATTTTTTGAGATATTATATAAGTAGAAAGGGTGGTCAGTTAAAATATCCGTTGCTTGTCTCATTTGGTCCACTTTGAATCCATCAAACTAGTGTTGAAATTGTTCACTCTAAATGCCCTTTTTCATACCTCATCACTGTGAAAAAAATCTGACAAAAGCTGTCCTCAGCAGGTTAGCAACATAACCAATAAAATTCCATGCATGGAATATGATTCATTTAATTTTTGATATAGGTGCAAGAACTTAGATTTCACAATAAATCAACATCCATACCCTGAACTGGCCAAAAGAGTAATATTCCTTCTGTACAACTGGAATAGGAGTGATTGGTTCCATTGCAAGAGTAACAGTACAGTATTAGTCTCTGTAAACGTCCTACAGTCTGCATTAACATACCTAACAAGTGAAAATTATATCAATCCAAATTCCATTCTATATTCTTTTGATCCAATTCTGTATTAGGGGTTCGGATATTCAAAAGAGAAA
Source organism: Macrobrachium rosenbergii (assembly GCA_039081455.1). Taxonomy (NCBI): domain Eukaryota; kingdom Metazoa; phylum Arthropoda; class Malacostraca; order Decapoda; family Palaemonidae; genus Macrobrachium; species Macrobrachium rosenbergii. The sequence goes on along the minus strand of JANJGK010000002.1, from coordinate 83,507,905 downwards.
CCTGAGTATCTGTAATTCTTGCTAATGACCTTGGCCAGCCCTTGGCTCATAGCAGTAACTGGGTCGATCCAGCACAGCTGTTCCTCATCAGAAGACCAGTCTCAAACGTTATGGTCGTTATATGCAGGGAAAGTTTATATTACTCTTCAATTTTAGTTGCTTCCAGGTAAATGTTAAGTCTTTTTTGTAATATTTTTCTTTTGAATGTTATTTCCTTGAGAATGACTTTAAGTAAAGAAGAAAAATCAGACTCTGAACTCCGCTGTTCCACTTTACGTCTGATCTTATACTCAGTTTATATTTCATATCACGTTTTTTCCTTGCGTAAAAACTATCCAAACAAGTACACACTCACGTACACATTCACACACACACAAACACAAACACACACACACATATATATATATATATATATACATATATATATATATATATATATATATATATATATATATATATATATATATATATATATATATATATACATACATAATATCTATATATATATATATATATATATATATATATATATATATATATATATATATATATATATATATATATATATATATATATATTGTGTGTGTATGTTTTACTGGGATACTTGCAGTTCATTTTATTTGACGTTCCTTTCTTGTTATTTTCATCTGCTAACCTGACGGATGATGATATATTACGTCAATGCACGATCGAAGCAAATGGTAAAAAGGCTGCGATTCTGACATATCTTAGAATGAAACATTAAAATTCTCTTGGTTTAAAGATTATAAGTACAGACTTTGAACATCCATAAATATTAAAAATACAAGTACTTGTAACACTCATGTTCAAAATACACATTTGACCCCTTAAAGCTCAGACACGTATAGGCACTGACGTACATACGTGGATATCCAAAGTACAGGTTGCGAAAAATCTAAATAATGACGTTTTAGGTTCTAGCAAATAAAGATCTTAAAAGTACAGGCTCTGCCATAACAAAACAAGTAAAGAATTGTTGTTGTTGCGGTGCCAGATGCACGATCATGGTTAACTTTAACTTTAAATAAAATAAAAACTACTGAGGCTAAATGGCTGCAATTTCGTACGTTTGATGATTGGAGGGTGGATAATCAACATATCAGTTTGCAACCCTTTAGCCTCAGTAGTTTTTAAGATCTGAGGGTGGACAGAAAAAGTGGGACAGAAAAAGTGTGGACGGACAGACAAAGCCATTTCAATAGTTTTCTTTTATAAAAAACACAAATCTCAATTACAAATCTTCCCTTACAGGAGCGTTACAAGATTCTACATATACGAAGCCCATGCTGGTGATGGTTAGGAATATTTAAAATTCAGCATGGTTTTTCAACAACCAAAATTGTATAATTACATGTGAATTACCAAATAGGGCGCTGAATGGTGATGGTGAATTTTTCTATTTTCCTCTTGTAGCGATGAGTACGCTGGGTCCAGCCTTTTGTTTATTTGAACCTTTTCAGGAGGCTGAAATTATAATTTCTCAAGGCATTACTAAGGGACAACTGAGATTCTTTCATTGTGTGTGATCGCTTTCGACTAACCTGTTCAGCTTCTTTAACTCTGGCTTACGGCACTTTAGCACAAAAGCTGCTCGGTAGCCCCACTCGTCTAGACATGTAACAGGTTTGGGTGAGTTACATTTTGGCTAAAGGATCCACCGTAATATATAGGAAATTGAAAGATATTACAACTTCGTATACAGGAATATCACTGTGGATCCTGTGATACAATTGCTGCATCACGTCACTATTGCTGGCTTTCAGACTCCGTTATCATAATAACCATAATCCTAGAACTCCTGTCATTCCGCCTTCCAAACCATAAGATCGAATACGTTAGCCCTGAGTCCAAAAAAAAAATGTCTTATTCCCGTTAATTAACATCAAATCCATCTAGATAACCAGAATCTAAGAACGTAACTCTCCAAGAATCCTGTCTAGGTCGTCAATATGGCTGCCTATTTCTTGAGATGTTTTTGAGCAAGACAAATTCCACAGACGTGTCGATAGTGGTTCCCAAGGGAGAAATTTAAAGGCGTGTCCGTCTTCTCCAGGACCTTCTCCATCTTTAAGTCGATAGAACGCAAGAGAGATCTCCGTGTTGACGCTTGATTTGATTCTTCTGAACACTGAAGAAATGGATTTGTGTTTTCGATGTCAGAGAGACAGACAATCTACCTCGGCCGAAGATAATAGGTAGAAAATAAGGGAAAAAGAGTAAATGTGCACCACTACACATCCTACGCAAAAAACATGAAGTAGAAGGAATGATAAAATGGTTGGGTCATTCTTTAATGGTAGAACTTTCAAAGTAAAACATATGAATATGATGTATAACGATACGATAAACTGCCATACAGAAGTGAAAAAGATCCTTTTATTACTTGAATTGCAGATGAAATGCTAAGCTATTTCCGTCTAAATTTATGAAATAATTGAATTTAACGAATCAATGCAATAACACGGCTTGTTCTTTTGCGTGAAGAACCACACACACACACACGTACATACACACACACACATATATATATGTATATATAATTTATATACATATATACATATATATATATATATATATATATATATATATATATATATATATATATATATATATATATATATACATATATATATATCCTATGCACGGTCAAATATATAGTCCATTGTTTTACAGGAAAATATAAATACAATCTCAAAAGCTACAGGCGACAATAAAGAAGGATGTCAAAATATGGTATGATTTGTATTAATTTATTTTTATTTTCGTATTTATATTGTCCACCTATATTCTTGCCTATGAACCTTTCAGTGGTAGAGCACTGGGCTACGATTTCACAAGGAGTGGGGTACGATCCCGCACGTGAGTCGATGTTTCTGTAAATGGGTATCAAGAAGAAAAATCTCTTTCTTAGAGAGAGAGAGAGAGAGAGAGAGAGAGAGAGAGAGAGAGAGAGAGAGAGAGAGAGAGAGAGCACACACACACTCACACACCCACGCACACATATATGTGTGTGTGCGTATTGTATATGCATATGTACATACAACATATATATATATATATATATATATATATATATATATATATATATATATATATATATATATATATACATACATATACATATATATATATGTGTGTGTGTGTGTGTATTTATGTATGTATATTCAATATTTAAAAAATCTGAAATATCCCGCAATTACATGAAATACAATGAAAGCATAATTACGCCTTAAAACGGAATAAAACTTAGATATCCTAAGCCTTTTTCCCTCACTATACCTTTTTCCCCGAGAAGCAACCAACAAACAAAAAGAAAGGAGAGAAAAGGAAAGAAAAATGGAAAGTGGGGGAAATTGAATTTCCCTTCTCCTTGCGTGTGAGCAACCTCGGAATTAATATCCGGAGTAATGAGATGACATTTTTGAAGCCGTCTTCCAGGGAGGAGATCAGTTTTTACCTGCACAGAGGACGACGACGAAGCAGCGGTCTGGAAAACTTCCAGGCTGAGACGTCGCCCTTTTTTGACATGTCGACTCAGAGGGTACGAATTGGGACAGGAATGAATGAAGAGCTCTCAGGCATAGATAGACGGGTAGGTAGGTAGACAGATAGATAGATAGAAAGATAGATACATTGATAGATAGACAGATAGACAGAGAGTATGGGCGACTGTTTTTACACTAGATGTACCAGAGAGAGAGAGAGAGAGAGAGAGAGAGAGAGAGAGAGAGAGAGAGAGAGAGAGAGAAAACAGTGGGTGATTTAATTAAGCAATAGTTAAGAAAGACTTAAATGACAAATCAAAATAAAAAAGAGGTAGGGTAACAGATGATGAATGCTCAAATATAGAGATATAGAGACAGAGAGATAATTAACCTTTAATTTTTCCACCTATGACGGTGAATAAAGTACGTTTTAACAGGGAATGATTAGAAAAGTAACCATAATAGTCATAACAAATGATTAAGACTCAGACATATATATATATATATATATATATATATATATATATATATATATATATATATATATATATATATATATATATATATATATATATATATATATATATATATTTATATTAACTTTATCACATACACAATTGTTCTGTGGATTAGTAGAATTGCTAACCAGGACCTCAATCAAACTGGATGGTATCTAATGGAGTATTTGTTCAATAAAAGCTACAAGCTTTCTAGGACACACAGTCCCCATTATCAAGTATCAAGTATATATATATATATATATATATATATATATATATATATATATATATATATATATATATATATATATATATATATATATATATATATATATAGATAGATAGATAGATAGATAGATAGATAGATAGATAGATAAGTAAAATGAGACCTTTATTCATACCTAAAAAAATTAGAATAAAAAATCTGAAATTCTCCACAAGTATTACACGATAAAGAACAAAATAACTAACCAGACTGTTTGCATGTCATGACCTAATTTCCAGGCCATCCGCCCTCTTCAATGAAAGGGCCGCGTCAGCTCGCGAGAAAATCCTGCGAGAGAGAGAAGTCAAGAGACAGTGAGGCAACGTGGAAGATTTCCCGCTGGGAAAACTAAACAGTTCCTTTGTGACGACGTCATTAGGGGTGCTGGGATCAGGAGGTCTCCTCGGAAATCTTCTCTGCTGTTAATTGCTTTCTTGAAGGAGCCGTATATCTCATTTGTTGTTATTTTGCGTCATCAAAGCTTGTTGTATGGTCGAATGTGTTTTGCACATACCAACGCTCAAATACACACGCGCGTATATGTCCACGTACAAACACAAGCACACACACACATACACACACACATATACATACATACATACATACATATATATATATATATATATATATATATATATATATATATATATATATATATATATATATATAGCCTATATAATTGTGTGTGTGCGTGTGCATATGGGAAAATTCTTCCCTTAGAGAGATTAGCCCCAAGTAGTATTATCGCTCGGGTTGTTAGCAGTTAAGTCTCTTTCTCTACTTCCTTCCCTCGCCTTATATATATATATATATATATATATATATATATATATATATATATATATATATATATATATATATACATATACACACATCTATATATTCATATACATACACACACATATATATATAGATATAAAATTACAGTTTTTCTATAACATATACCCGGAAGACAAAAACATCTCATTCCAAATGTTATTGCATATGGAAAAATAGTTTCAAAGTTGTTGACATTTTTCAGCAATAGATTAGATGCCTTATGAGTTGTAATCCTAGATTCCAGATACAATCCCGAATACCTGAAGTTTCAACAACGAAAAATATATTATTTCTATTTGTTTCTTTTCGAGTATGGCTTTGTAACAAACAGTCGCCTATTGGCGGACACAAAAGATCCGTTAAAAAAAGGGCATAATTGTTAATGATGGCATTTTGGAATGAGAAAAATTGTTTTAAGACTTGAATTCTTAAAAAAAAAAAAAATATTGTATCTCGAACTTGATACTGATTGATGCATTTTCAAAAATTAAATGCTCTCTAAAATACATCAACAGAGAGAGAGAGAGAGAGAGAGAGAGAGAGAGAGAGAGAGAGAGAGAGAATATACCATTTGCTATCATAAGGCTTCAGTTCAGCTAGGCGTACGTGAGGCACAAAAACAGGATATCGCAGGTCAGACGTAGCTTAGGGCAAGTCAGCATAGCTCAGGTCAAGGGAAATAAGATAAGGTACTCGGTGTCCACATGAATTAACAGTCTTTCTCAATTCCCGTTTCAGAGCTGAATAACCTCATAGGTCCCAGTGCTTGGCCTTTGGCCTAAATACTATACATTCAGTATCATTGCAAGCTTCAAAAGTTAATTTGAGGGTTTTTTAAGCTTTTTAATAACAATAAGAATAATATAAATCCTGAGGTAAATCAGTGATATTCATTTCTCGATGTTTGGAATCCTATAAATATATATACAAGATTTTTTTCCATCAAAGATAATTCTTATCACTTCACTAGGATAAAATCGACTTTCATCAAGGATATCACATTTGCCCACAAGGTAGAATACATTATTATGATGGCTGTCACAGTCAGGAAGGAGACCCTCTCTTACGCATGTTTCATTAAAAATAATGGCTCCATCAGCTGAATTCATTTTATAATAAAGTTTCCCCGTTATCTCGACAGCTCCCCTTGCCCTGGCTGAGAGGACAACTTCCTCTGACAGAAAAGGGAATCAGAGAGAAAATGAAAATAGCAAAATCTTTGTCATAAAATTATTTACACTGCCTAATCCATTATTATTATTATTATTATTATTATTATTATTATTATTATTATTATTATTATTATTATTATTATTATTAGTAGTAGTAGTAGTAGTAGTAGTAGTAGTAGTAGTAGCAGTAGTAGCTGCAAGTCAGAAAGTTAACTAATTCGGCATCACTGGAAATAACAAAATAGAGGTCAATATTACTTTAATCCAAAAAATGCAACACGAATATACGATATGTTTTTATATCTTCTGGTGTGATTTTGACGACTCTGTTTGTCCGATATCATTGCTGCATGGGACGATTGAGGCAGCAACCTGAGTTGCAACCACTCTACGGCTCAGGGCAACACAAACCTCCGCCTTTCCCGCCCCTGTGGGATCCCCTGGGTGTCCGTATACATATTTCTGCCCTGCTGAGTGACGTCATAGGATTCTCAGTAGGGGTGCGTAGCCTTATATTGTCTTGTCTCTCAACATTTCAATTTTAGTTTGCAATAAAGTGGCCGTATTTCATTCATCGCACCCAACTTTTCAACCAGATATATCGTAGCAGTTTTTTTTCTGCTTAGATATGAAGAAAAAAACTTAACCTAGCAACATTAATCTCAAGTATTTAAAGATTACTGATAGGGAGCTAAATTACCAATGACTTTCAATGTGAATCGCAGTTGATCAAATGTATGGCCCCTGACACAGCCGAGTTCCAAGATGTTACCTTCACTTTGATTTTTTTACTTGCCATACCCAGACAGATATGTGACTATATATATACATATATATATATATATATATATATATATATATATATATATATATATAATAATATATATATATATATATATATATATATATATATATATATATATATATATATATATATATATATATATATATATATATATATATATATATATGTAGTCCTGAGTTCTTGTCTTCCGTGGTTCGAGCCCATGAGACGACGAACTTATTACCAACTGAAAAATTCCCCTTCGGGTAACATATATGAAAATATATTATTTCCGAGGTAGAGCGAATTGGATATTAAAGGACGTGTTTAGCTTAATGCTTGTATATGAAACACGGTGATGTGATAAAAATTCATTCATATATATATATATATATATATATATATATATATATATATATATATATATATATGTGTGTGTGTGTGTGTGTATATATATAATATATATATATATATATATATATATATATATATATATATATATATATATATATATATATATATATATACAGAAAGCAAGGGAAACCCACAGGGGCAGGAAAGGCGCAGGTTTGTGTTGCCCTGAGCCGTATAGTAATTGCAACTCAGGGTGCTAGTTCAATCGTCCCATGAAGCAATGGTATCGGACAAACAAATTCGTCAAAATCACACCAGAAGATATCATAAAATCATATCGTACAGTCGTGTTTCATTTTTGGATTTAAAGTAATATTTACCTCTATTTTGTTATTTCCAGTGATGCCGAATTAGTTAACTTTCTAACTTGCAGCTGCTAGTACTACTATTTAGGTTAAGTATACCTTAGTTTAACCAGACCACTGAGCTGATTAAAAGCTCTCCCAGGGCTGGCCCGAAGGATTAGACTTATTTTACGTGGCTAATAACCAACTGGTTACCTAGCAACGGGACCTACAGCTTATTGTGGAATCCGAAGCACATTATAGAGAGAAATGAATTTCTATCACCAGAAATAAATTCCCGTAATTCTTCATTGGCCGGCCGGGGAATCGAACGCGGGCCCAGCAGAGTGCTAGCCGAGAACGATACCGACCCGTCCAATGAAGAACTACTACTACTACTACTACTACTACTACTACTACTACTACTACTACTACTACTACTAATAATAATAATAATAATAAGGGGATTAGGCAGTATAATTAATTTAATGATAGTGCTTTTCTATTGCTATTTTCTCTCCAATTCCCTTTTCTGTCAGAGGAAGTTGCCCTCTTAGCCAGGGGAAGGGGAGTTGTCGAGATAACAGGTAAACTTTATCATCAAATGAATTCCGCTGATGGAGCCATTATTTTTAATGAGACAAGCATAAGAGGGGGTCGCCTTCCTAATTGTGATAGCAATCACATTAATATATATTTTGGCATATCTGATGTCCCGGATGAAAGGGATAAGAATGAGCTCTGACGAAAATGCACCAGATGTAACAATCCAGAAATCAAGATATGAAAACCACTCTGGTTTTTCTAACTCTTTTTATTGGTTTTGCTATTACAGAGATTTTAAAATCTCTTTCAAATTACTATATAAGTTTGCGATGATATATTATCTACATGTGAACATTTTTTGAACAGTTGAAAAGAGAGGAATAATATGCAGGCATGAAAACAGGAAATGAGCCATAATAAATGATTGAATGATTAAATTAACTGGAAAAAAATAAATAAGAATGAACTATGATGAAAATGAAGCAGATATGTAACAATACAAAAATCAAGGTATGAAAACCTTGGGTTTTTTCTAACACTTTTTATTAATTTTTTCATTAGTGAGAAGCTTAAAAAGGCTTTCAAATTACTACATAAACTTGCAATGATACGAATGTCTGCATGTGAACATTTCTGAACAGCGTTGAAAAGAGAGGAATAATATGCAGGCATGAAACGTGCCATAATAAATTATTAAATAGATAAATAAATTGGTCAAAAAATAATAGAAAAATGAAATGGGTAAAAAAAATAGATAGAAATTAAATACATGAAAAAGTAATAAATTAATTAATTACATAATTAAATAAAATTAACAAATAAATAGATATGTTAATGAAATAGATAAATGAAATAAATAATTGAATAAACAAACAGAAAGCAATGCACCTCATCAAACTGCTGTCTGTCTGGTGGAAAACAGTCTACAAATTTTACATCAGGCAATCTGGATGTTAAGGTAAATCCTCTGTAATCGCTTAGATTGTTAATGCTTTCGATATCTTTGAGTAACATTAAATGTTACATTCCAAAGTCCGACAATGGATCTCGACTTAACTGATATTCCAAATGAGAAACAAGCAGGGCAATAAGAAGGATCGCTAATTCATGTGCACACCGAGTATCTTATTCCCCAGTGACCTTAGCTATGAATTGCCCTAAGCTGCGTCCGACCTATGATATTCTGCTTAACTGAAAACTTCTGATAGCAAATGGTATGTTCTCTCTCTCTCTCTCTCTCTCTCTCTCTCTCTCTCTCTCTCTCTCTCTCTCCTGATATTTTTAGATAGCATTTAACATTTGAAATTACATCCATCAGTATTAAATTCGAGATACAATCTTTTTTCATGAATTTAAGTTTTAGTTCATAGGACCATTTTTCTCATTCTGATAAGCCATCTTTAACAATTATGCTTTTTTTTTTTATAATGCCAGATGGCGATGACTTATTCCGGAGCCATACCCGGAAAGCAACAGAAACAAATGAATTCTTGTTTTGTCAGCGAAACCTGAGGTATTCGGAAAGGCATCTGGAAGCTGGGATGCCAAAACATGAGGCATCTCGCGCATTGCTGAAAAATGTCAACAACTTCGAAAATTATTTTTCCATATCCAATAATATTCGGAGTAAGAGTTTTTGCCCCCAGCGAAGTTAAAATAAAATGTGTGTGTGTATGTGTAATATATATAGCGAGAGAGAGAAATAGAGAAAGAGACTTAGATTGACAGAGAGGATGGGGAAAAAACTCTCGTTCAGAAACATACCTGCTAACGGGCCGAATGATAATACCATTTGGAGCCAATTCCGCTAACGGAAGAATTTTCCCCATACAACCGCACACACACACACAAACACACACACACACACACACACACACACACACACACACATATATATATATATATATATATATATATATATATATATATATATATATATATATATATATATATATATATATATATATATATAAGTACGTATGTGTGTTTGTGAGTGGATATATACGCAAGTGTATTTTACCGTTTGTATGTGCAAAACACATTCGATCATACATCAAGCTTTGATGACCCAAAATAACAACAAATGAGATATACGGCTCCTTCAAGAAAGTAATTAACAGCAGAGGAGATTTCCGAGGAGACCTCCTGATCCCAGCAACCCTAATGACGTCGTCACAAAGGAACTGTTTAGTTTTCCCAGCGGGAAATCTTCCACGTTGCCTCACTGTCTCTTGACTTCTCTCTCTCGCAGGATTTTCTCGCGAGCTGACGCGGCCCTTTCATTCAAGAGGCGGATGGCCTGGAAATTAGGTCATGACATGCAGACAGCCTGTTTAGTTGCTCTGTGCTTTATCGTGTAATGCTGGGCGCGGGGGCGGGGGGGGGGGGATTTCAGAGTTTTTATTATAACTTTTTAGGTAAGAATAAAGGACTCATTTTACTTATCTACCCACCTATCTATCTACACACATATATATATATATATATATATATATATATATATATATATATATATATATATATATATATATATATATATATATATCTGAGTCTTAATGATTTGTTATTGCTGTTGTAATTACTTTTCTAATCATTCCTTGTTATAACGTACTTTGTTATTGTAGGGAAAATTAAAGGTTAATTATCTCTCTGTCTCTATATCTCTCTCTCTGAGCATACATCGTCTATTACTATACCTCTTTTTCATTCTGATTTGTTATTGAAGTCTTCCTTAGCTATTGCTAAATAAATCACCCACTGCTCTCTTTCTCTCTCTCTCTCTCTCTCTCTCTCTCTCTCTCTCTCTCTCTCCTCTCTGGTACATCTGGTGTAAAAACAGTCACCCATTCTCTCTCTCTATCTATCTATCTATCTATCTATCTATCTATCTATCTATCTATCTACCTACCTACCCATCTATCTAAGCATGAGACCGTTCATATATTCCTGTCCCAATTCGTACCCTCTGCGTCGACCTGTCAAAAAAGGGCGACGTCTCAGCCTGGAAGTTTTCCAGACCGCTGCTTCGTCGTCGTCCTCTGTGCAGGTAAAAACTGATCTCCTCTCTGGAAGACGGCTTCAAAAATGTCATCTCATTACTCCGGATATTAATTCCGAGGTTGCTCACACGCAAGGAGAAGGGAAATTCAATTTCCCCCACTTTCCTTTTTTTTTTTTTTTTTTTTTTGTTTATCGGTTGGCTTCTCTGAGAAAAGGGTACAGTGATGGAAAAAGTTTTAGGCTATCTGCGTTTAAATCCATTTTTAAACGCAACTAACATTTTATTACAATTCATATGTTTGTTTGCAACTTATCAAGCATTTTAATTTATATATATATATATATATATATATATATATATACATATATATATATATATATATATATATATATATATATATATATATATATATATATATTGATAGATACACAGATAGATATAGATATAAATATAAGTGCTCTCTCTCTCTCTCTCTCTCTCTCTCTCTCTCTCTCTCTCTCTCTCTCTCTCTCTCCCCTTTACAGCGGCATCGACTTTTGAGCTGAATAGAACCCCAGACCTTGTGAAATCGAGCCCAGTGCTCTACCACTGAAAGGTTCGTAGGCAAGAATTTAGACGAACAATATGCATACAAATATCAATAAAATATTGCTAATTATGTTATATTTTCACATCCTTGTTTATTGTTAGAACAAAAAATTTTAAATGAGTATTCTTGGATGTTGGAGCTTTTAGGTTATATCAATAATTTCCTGTAAAACAATAGAATTTGATCTTGTTCGGCAAAATAAAAAAAAAAATAAACATTACATTCTTACTGATCATACAGAAATTGCATTGCAATTCCTGGTTAAATCAAATTCAAGAAAAATAAAATTCCCTCTCATGTTTGTCCTTTTGATGTTGTGTTTTGAGATCCAGAATAGTTCACAGGTTTTGAGGGACTGATGTCACAGCTGTTCATAATGTATGAAAGACATATCACTAATTCAGACAGACATTTTATGAAATACTAATTGCATTTTTTTTATAGAAATCTAAAGCGAAACTGTTGGGTGAATATTTCTATTTGATGTCGCCAGAAAATGGTTGGGTCATTTTTTATTTATTGTTGCATTGAACTTCTAAAGTTAAACACATGAATATGTTGTGTAACAATGCAATAACTCGTCATACAGAGGTGAAAAGGATCAGACTTTAGCTGAATATCAGATGGGAAGCTATGCTATTTCCGTCACAGTTTTTGAAATAAGTGATGTCTTTTCCTGAGCGTTACAATAACACGGTCGTCCTTCCAAGAGAAGAACCACATATATAAACACAGTTTATGTATTTGGCGAGTTATCATATCGTTATACATTAAGTATTCCTTAGTTTAACCAGACCACCGAGCTGATTAGCAGGTCTCTTAGGGCTGGCCCGAAGGATTAGACTTATCTTACGTGGCTAAGAACCGATTGGTTACCTAGCAACGGGATCTACAGCTTATTGTGGAATCCGGATCACATTATAGCGAGAAATGAATCTCTATCACCAGAAATAAATTCCTCCAGTTCTTCATTGGCCGGCCCGGAGACTCGAACTCGGGCCTAGCAAAGTGCTAGCCGAGAACGGTACCGACTCGTCCAACGAGGAACTAAAACACATATAAATGTGTTTAAACTTTAGGGAATCAATGTACCAAAGATCAAAGAATGACCCAGTCATCTTATGATTATATCCGGCATAAGTATTCACCTGACAGGTCCTCTTTAGTTTTTCTATCAAAAAAAAAAAAAAATGATGTTGATATGTCATAAAATGTCTGCATGAATTGGTGACTAGATGTTTTTCATACATTATGAAAGCTGTGACATTTGTTCTTTCAAACCTTTGAACTATTCTGTATTTCAAAATACCACATTACAAGGGGCACAATGGGAGCGATATTTATTTTCGCTGAATTTGGTCAGGGTTAAGGGTAGTAATAGAAATTGTAATGCAGTTTCTATACGTAAATTTCCTATACACTTTTGAGCCAATGTGTCACACTACGACTTAGCGAAAGTTACGTATCAGACGCTGAAGCTTTTATTTGATTCTAGGTCAGGGAATAGTTTCCAGTCACCAATTGACAAAGACTTTGCCGCATAATTCGGCTGATCTATTTCCTCTACAGACGAGCTTAGGAAGTCTGATCTTTGAAGTAATAAATCGATTGATTTTGTGCTAATCTTGCCATCCATTTTACCCTTCTATCGGTTCCTCGTTGGACTGGTCGGTACCGTTCTCGGATAGCACTCTGCAGGGCCCGGGTTCGAATCTCCGGCCGGCCAATGAAGGATCAGAGAATTTATTTCTGGTGATAGAAATTCATTTCTCGGTATAATGTGGTTCGGATTCTACAATAAGCTGTAGGTCCCGTTGCTAGGTAACCAATTGGTTCTTAGCCACGTAAAATAAGTCTAATCCTTCGGTCTAGCCCTGGGAGAGCTGTTAATCAGCTCAGTGGTCTGGTTAAACTAAGGTTATACTTAACGTTTATCCTTCTATCGTTTTCATGTCATTTGGACTGGGCTATATATGGATTTCTCACTTCCTGTGTGGTGCACAATCACTCTTTTTCCCATATTTTCTACTTACTATCCTCGTAGAAATCCATTTCTTTCGTTATTCCGAAGAATCAAATCAAGCGTCAGCGCGGAGGATCGCTCTTCGCGTTCCAGATCTGTCGACATAAAGGAAAAAGTCTGGAAAAAGACAGACGTGATGCCTTCAAGTTGTTCCCATGGGAACCATTACTGACACGCCTGTGGAATTTGTCTGTGTCAAAAAACGTATCAAGAAACAGGCAGCCATATTGAGGGCGTAAACAGGATTCTTGGAAACTTACATTTTTGGATTCTGGTTATTAGAATGCACTGAACCTTGATTAGAAGCAATGGGTTCTATTTCAGGAATCAGGCTGACATGAAGTAATTGGTCTTAGGGGCTGAGAAGAAGTTTTAGGACTATGATTGTTATAATGAAGCTTACCCAAACCAGTGGATTATATATCTAGACGCAAAGGACTATCACGTAATTTCCGTGTATATTTGGGGGGGGGGGGGGGAGGGGGGGGGGGGGGGGGGTAGGTCAAAGTTAAAGAAGCTGGACAAGTTAGTGGAAAAAAAAAAAAACACATTGAATGAAAAATTAAGTGACCTTATGCAGTGCAGCTGGGGGCAAAAGAGAACTTATAAAAAAAAAAAACATAGGGTATCCCTCTAGTAATGCCCATCTGGTTACACTCTTGAAGAAATTATAATTTTAGCCTCAACGCCCACCCCCACCCCCCCCAAAAAAAATCCAATTAACAAAAGAATGGACCCAACGTCCTCATATCTGGAAGATAAAAATAAAAATATCACCAATCACCATTCACCGCCCTACTTGGGAATTCATGTGTAATTATACAATTCAAATTTTGGTTGTTGAATAATCATACTGAGTTTTCAAATGTTTCTAAATTACAGTCAGCATGAACTTGGTGTGTTTAGATTTTCAGTATCTATACTTGTACCACTCATTTAAGGGAAGATTTGTAATTCCGATAATTTGGTGCGTCGTATCCTCTACTTTTAAGGATTTTATTTGTGAGAATCTAAATGACGTTAAAAAAAAGAAGTTAATGATGTTGGGTGGAAAAGGAAATTTGGGACTTCCGTTTTCTATTTGGTTCGCGCTTTCTATTTGATTTCCCGTTTTCTATTCTTTATTTTAATTTCCATTTTATATTTGCCTATTTTATTTTGAAGCTAGGGTTTGTGACCAGTTTCTTTTTAAATACCAGCGTCATGTTAAATTTGAGAGAGAGAGAGAGAGAGAGAGAGAGAGAGAGAGAGAGAGAGAGAGAGAGAGAGAGAGAGAGAGAGGAGAGAGAGAGAGAGAGAGAGAGAGAGAGATGAGAGAGAGAGGATGGGAAGAAAAGACTTCGCCAGCCGAACTCCGAGGTGGCGATTGCAGTTTTTTATTGGAAGGCGTTTCCTTGCAGGAAGGGTAACAAATATATGGGTACTTGTATTTATGATATTTAAACATGTTCAGGGTCCAAACTTTTAATCTTTAAACCCACCGAAATATAAATTTTTTACTGTTACATCTGTCAGAAGCACAGCCTTTTACCATTCTCTTTGATCATGAGTTGATGTATCATCATCTGTCAGGTTAGCAGATGAAACGAATAAGAAACAAATGGGAAATAAAATAAACTGCAAATATTCAGGTGGAACATCCTACGTTATATATATATATATATATATATATATATATATATATATATATATATATATATATATATATATATATGTGTATATATATACATATTATATGTGTGCATTTGTAGGAGTGTACAACTGTGTATGTGTGGCTAGTTTCTAAGTAAAAAACGTGATAAAACATGTAATTTATATGTGTTCGTGTATGAGTGCGAGCACGCAATAAAGTAATAAGACCGGGTGGAAAGTGGAACAGCGGAGTTAAAATGTGACCATTTGTCTTTATTTTAAGCAATTGTCAAGTAAATTACCTTTAACAGAGAAATATCACAAAAAAAAAAAATAGAATTCACTGGGAAGCAACTAAATTAAAACGGAATATAAACTTATTCTGCATAAAACGGTAATAAGGTTAGAGACTGATCTTCTGATGAGGAACAGCTGTCCTGGATCGACCCAGTTACTGCTGTGAGCCAAGGGATGGCCAAGGTCATTAACAAGGAACTAGATACTCTTTAGTTCCTCTGTTAAATATCCGAACGCCTGGTGCAGAATGAATTAAAGTAATATAGAATGGAACTTGGATCAATATATTTTTGCAAGTTAGATATGTTAATGCAGACTGTAAGACGTTTGTAGAGACTGATACTGTACTCTTGTTACAACCCTAGTTGATTTTTCAATCGTTTATACAGATGAATGGAAAATCAAAAAAGGTCTAATACAGTATTAGTCTCTTTTGGCCAGTTCTGGGTATGGATGTTGATTTATTGCGTAAATTAATTTCTTCCCCGTCTGTCAAAAGTTGAGTGAACCATGGTCCATGCGTGGAATCATGTCAACTATGTTGCTAATCAGTTGTCGACATATTTTTTTTTCAAGCATGGTTTTTCAGTGTCGTATGAAAAAGTACATTTATACTGGATACTTTCAACATTGTCTTGATTGATTCATCGTAGTTGTTAAGGTCCGCACTAAGGGGTCACCAAAAGTAATTAGTGGCCCAAAACGAAAAATCTTACCAACAGAACTATCAGCAACGTTCCAGATAGTAGGACGTTGGTCCAAACACTTATTTCAACCTGGAAAAATTACCAAAATGGCTTCTCACGTTCCCACAACCAACCCCCCACCCCCCAGCCTCTCCCTGTCCCTCTCCTCTCTCCCTGCACAGTCAAATTACTGCTGAGCAGAATTGGTAGCGAATTTAAATTCCAACCTGCTCGTCACCTTGAACGACCGAAGCCCGTAGGAGTAGAGGCAGCGAACGATTCATAATAAATAGGACACTTCAAGGGATTACTGGTGCCTTTTATCTTTTGCTTCATTGCTGGTATACAAATGGGTGTTGAATGTTTGTCAGAGAAGAAACTAATTTATTAATATTTGTATCAACGAAAATAATATAAGGGAATGTTTATATATATATATATATATATATATATATATATATATATATATATATATATATATATATATATATATATATATATATATATATATATATATATATATATATATATATATATGAACCTGTCAGGAGGACATTGGAAATCGGATGACATCGACACCTTAATCCTAAAACCCCTCCTGAGGAAGATGACCCAAGAAACGCGACCGCCAGATCTATCGCCAAACGGGAGCTAATGAGGCCAAAAAACCACTAGGGAATTTGGTCATTCTCCTCCTTCTTAAGAAACGCCACCTCCATAACATCGGAGGCCTAGGGCCACACCTTTATGTTTTTGTATATATACCATTGTAACTTTCCACCTGTCCATATTCTACCAGTGAACAGGGGCACAGAAGCTAGTGCCCGAAATATATGGTTTCAACGTTTAAATAGTGTTTTATGGGCCTTCTTATATTCATATTACACTGTAGTATTACAGGAAAAGACATTCATATATATATATATATATATATATATATATATATATATATATATATATATATATATATATATATATATATATATATATGAAATTTTATCACATCACCGTGATTCATATACAAGCATTAAGCTACAAACGTCCTTTAATATCCAATTCGCTCTACCTCGGAAATAATATATTTTCATATATGTTACCGAAGGGGAATTTTTTAGTTGATAAGAAGTTGGTTCGAGCCCACGGGACGACGAACTTATTATCAACTAAAAAATTCCCCTTCGGTAACATATATGAAAATATATTATTTCCGAGGTAGAGCGAATTGGATATTAAAGGACATTTGTAGCTTAATGCTTATATATAAATAAAAAAAAATATATATATACATATATATATATATATATATATATATATATATATATATATATATATATATATATATATATATATATATATATATATATATATATATACTAGCTGACCAACCTGGCATTGCCTGGAAAAACTCTGAATAGCAGTCTCTGGGGAGTGGGAGGGAAGGGGGAATGGGAGGAAAGAGGGAAGAAGGAGGGGAAAGGGGTGAAAGAAGTGAGAAGATATGGGAGGAGGGAGAATAGGAAAGGGGAATGGGAGGAGAGGGGAAAGGTTGGGGAAACGGAAGAGGAAGGTGGAGGGTTGGGGAGGGAAGGGGGAGGGGCATAGGAGAAAAATATGTGGTAATTTCGACACAAGTAGTTTTTTAATGAGTGGGTAAGCCTGTGACAGGTACATCTGGTCTCTAAGTACTTTTTTCCGTGACAAGAATAGTAAGGTCTGGCTGGTGTGGTGGTAGAAGTTATATTTTGAACTACATTGGTTTATAACTGATTGGAGGCAATTCCAATACAGTCAAACACATCTGTTTAATTTTTTGGATGTACTAAACTGATGATTGGGTTTGCAGTGGGAGGAGTTTAATGAAATCATACGTCTGATCGCCTGGAATTTATAAAAGGTGGAGCGTCAGTGGAAAATTATAATAATCCCAGAAAGTTGAAGGAAAAGGTGAAGTAAAAACGAAAATTTCATTTGTTTTGTCTATGTTTGTATGTCTGGCATGGGGAGGAGTTTAATTTTGAGTTATAAACCTTTCTGGGGTAACATAGAAGCCATGTGCCAAAGTTTGTCCGGGTCTGTCAAGTGGTTTGGCTTTCTGTAGTGGACAAACCAATATACAAAAATTCATTTATATATATATATATATATATATATATATAATATATATATATAAATGGATACATGTATGTGTGTGTATGTATATGCCACAGTAACTTTGAAATGCACTGAGCGATTTCAACCAAGGTTGGTATACATATGACTTACTGTCTAGAAATTAGCACTGGTGGGGGTGAGACATCACCAGCACCAAAGGGCACCAAGGGTTGTGGGGGGGAAGGGCTTCCCTGAAACGGGGCTGGTTATGTCCGTAGACTTAGTAATTTTATGAATTCGTCATACCTTAATTCAGTATATACATATGACTTACTATCTGGAAAAGAATACTGGTGTTGGGGGGGGGGGGTAAGACATCAATGGCACCAAAGGGGGTGGGGATCGGGAAGGGGATGACCTAGAGAGAGTGAGAGGGAGAAGAAGTGAGAGAGAGAGTAGAGGGGGTTTTAGGGAGAAGAAAGAGGAAAAGAGAGAGGGAACATTGGAGAGAGAGAGAGAGAGAGAGAGAGAGAGAGAGAGAGAGAGAGAGAGAGGAGAGAGAGAGAGAGAGAGAGAGAGAGAGTGAGAAGAGGAAGTAAGAGAGAGAGAGAGTAGAAGGGGTGTTTGGGAGAAGAAAGGGGGAAAGAGACAGGGAACATTGGAGAGAGAGAGAGAGAGAGAGAGAGAGAGAGAGAGAGAGAGAGAGAGAGAGAGAGAGAGAGAGAGAGAGAGAGAGAGAAGAGTAGAGGGGGTGTTAGGGAGAAGAAAGAGGGAAAGAGTTATCGCAGGCAGTGCCGGGTTGGTCAACTAGTGTATGTATAAAATGGATGTATGTATGTACAGTATATGTAAGTGTGTGTGTATGTTCCAGTAAAACTCTGAAATACATGAAGCAATTTCAACCAAACTTGGTATGTTTCCCTGAAACAGGACTGGTTCTGCCCATAAGCTTAGTAACTAAATAAACTCTACAGGCTTATCATACCTCATTTCATTATACATATGATTTGTTATCAGGAAAAGAATACTGTTTGGGGTAAGACATCACTGGCACCAAAGGGGTTGGAGATGAGGAGATGATATGTAAAAATAACTGAAAACGACAGTTATTAGAGTCCAGTCCATAGATTTTGAGGTCACTGAGATGAATAGTGACACTCCTGATGCCCTGTAAGTCCAAGCTCAGCCTTGATAGGAAGGAGGGGTGAGAAGGAGTAAAAAATTAAATGTCAAAAATGACAGATATTAGTGTCTAATCTATAGTTTTCGAGGTCGCTGAGATGAATAGTCACACTCCAATCCCCTTAAGTCCAAGTTCAGCACCAATAAGAATTTGGGGGATGAGAAAGGGTGAAATATGAAATGTAAAAAATGTTGGGCATTGTAACTGAATCAACTATCTTAACAGGAAAGAGAGAGAGAGAGAGAGAGAGAGAGAGAGAGAGAGAGAGAGAGAGAGAGAGAGAGAGAGAGAGAGAGAGAGAGAGAGAGAGTGTTTATCGGTTGTCATTCAGAGTTTTCTTGGGCAGCATTGGGTTGGTCAGCTAGTATTATATATATATATATATATATATATATATATATATATATATATATATATATATATATATATATATATATATATATATATATATATATATATATATATATATATATATATATATATATATATATATATATATATATATAAAATGGTAGTTCCTCATTGGACGAGTCGGTATCGTTCTCGGCTAGCACTCTGCTGGTGCCGCGTTCGATTCTCCGGCCGAACAGTGAAGACTTAGAGGAATTTATTTCTGGTGATAGACATTCATTTCTCGTTATATGGTTCGGATTCCACAATAAGCTGTAGGTCCCTTTGCTAGGTAACCAATTGGCTCTTAGCCACATAAAATAAATCTAATCCTTCGGGCCAGCCCTAGGAGAGCTGTTAATCAGCTCAGTGGTCTGGTTAAACTAAGGTATACTTATAATGGTAAGAAAGGAGAAAGGGTAACTGCACAAGGGAGGTTTTAAAAACATTTGGCACACATTCGGCTACTTAAATTCCATCCATTAAAGAAATAGGGAGTGCAAAAGTTTCTAGTAAAGGCAGCCGATCCTGAATCACCAATTCCTTTCCTGAAAAAAAAAAAATGAAAAAACTCACTGTTTAACCTTTCCCTTGTTGAGGAAGGACAAGAAATAATGAAATTTAAAGAGAACAATGTCTCCTTAAACCCGGAGGTACGCTAACGAGGTTCAGCGGGAACAAGATATTGCCACTAATTTTCAGAGAGTCTCATTATGAGGAGATAAATGAGAACTTGCTGGCAAATGATACTATTATAGTCGCTGCTGCGTTTCAGTTGCTGTTTCTCTGCTGTAAACATTTCAAAGGTAAATGACCACAGCTCGTTTCCAAAAACATTACGGAATGGAACGCATTCTATTCGAAAAGGAGTTGACAAGGAAAAGGTACAAGTTGTCTTCAGCACTTTTAATTCTAAAAAGCGACTGAAATGTAAGTAAGGCTATGCTTGGATTATTTAGAATTTACAGAAGGGGAAATATTGATGTCACAGTTGAACCGAAGTTTCTTAGAAATATATGTACTTAACTAGCGAAAACCCGGAAGTTTCATAGGACGGATGGTCCCCTGTTCCTAAAACTATGGAGTTACCTATGAGAATCCATTATGATCGTTACGCCTTGATGAAACGTAAATTGCCATCATTATTTTTTAAAAGGACATTCCTTAACTTTCAGCGAAGCCTAAGATATTATGAACCCTCCAGTTTTTACATAAGATCTAAATATAACCATTTTCTTTCATTCGTCTTTGAGTTTTATTACCTAGCTAGACATAAAGTATAGATGCTATTCATGAACCCATGCATGGACACAAATTCAGACCCGAACAAATTAGTATTCTGCCGTGAGGAGAAAGCTACGAACCATGCTTAATTTTTCCGTTTTCCGTTATATTACAGCCTGTTGTCTGTAACATTATTTACTGTTGTTGATGCCTGTATTTTGTTTCAAAGTTCTCTTGCTCATAGTGGTCAGTGAATCCTGAGTACAGCATTTTAGTTTTCTGTAAAAGAAAACTATTGCGATGGCTATTTGTCTGTCCGTCCGCACTTTTCTGTCCGCCCTCAGATCTTAAAAACTACCGAGGCTAGAGGGCTGCAAATTGTTATGCTGATCATCCATCTCCAATCATCAAACATACCAAATTGCAGCCCTCTAGCCTCAGTATTTTTTCATTTTATTTAAGATTAAAGTTAGCCATAATCGTCCATCTGGCACCACTATAGGTACCAACATCACAGGACATCACCGGACTTGGCTGAAAGTTTCATGGGTCCGGGCTAAGAGTTTCATGGGTCGCGGCTAAGAGTTTCATAGGCCGTGGCTAAGAGTTTCATGGGCCGTGGCTGAAAGTTTCATACAGCATTATACGCTGTACAAAAAAACTCGATTGCGGCGAAGAAACTTCGGCACATTTTTTACCCGTTTCCTGTAGGGATGTTTGTTCTCAGTATTTGTACTTCCTCGGGAGTACCTAAGTCCGATCCTTGTTTTGAGGAAGATAGTTGTTTCTGGTGTTCTGTCACTAATGACAGAAACAACACTGATGAGCAAAAGAAACAAGGGACAGGTCAACACCTAGAGACCGGATGTATCCGAACATACAATCAGGGCCCAGGCCACTTCTTCATCCACTTAAACTGCTGATGTCTCGCTAAGTAGACCAATATGTCAGCATGAGGATGTTTGGCATGGGGTATGAGAGAACGAGCCTCACGTCGTCGGTATTTCCTTTTTCCCTGCACATAAAGATAAAGATTAAAAAAAAAAAAAAAAAACAGAAACTTTATTATAGGTACCCTTTCTCGGTAAGGGAAAGTCTTTGAAAAACCAATCTTACGAAGGAAATTGAAGTCTACGGTGAATAAAGAGATGAATAAACCGATATTTGTATTAAATACATTTCATGCTCTTTACCAGCTATAAAGAACACTATTGTATGTAAGCAAGAATTTCCATTTCCGTTTATCACTTGTAAAGGTCACCAGTAATAAATGTGGAGAGAAGTGTTTGTGACAAATGGCTATTTTAATCTATTTTAATGCAAACTTCAACAGAGCTATCAGTCCTGAATATAACCAGATCTTTTAGCCAAGAATAGATTCTTCATTGTTTCAGTAAAGGTTTGTTCGACCGGAGGACAATGGTAACTGTCAGGATGAATCTGTTCATTGGATGAAATTGGATAAGTTGTGGGAATCGCAGCTTGGCTTCAGATGTGGCCTAGCAGGAAATATCTCTGAAACTGAACTCTAATTCATTATCGGTCCATGAAGTCATGTACAGTAAATCCAAATATCATGCTGAATTGAGGAATATTATCTTTCAATTACAACGTGTTTTTATGTTCGTATGCAGGCTTTCGAACGAAATAAAAATATGGGATAAATTATGTAATAAATGTAGATACTTAGTAGATATATGTGTACGAACTTATCACTGTATCATAGCGATGTAAAATAAAGGTATGCAATGTAATAATTTAGGCAGAATAATAACCTACAATGTTTATGTTAGGAACTGAAGCATTACTGATTATGATGATACGCCTACTGAGATCTTAAAAAACAATAATCATATTTAATATATGTATGTATGTATGTATATGTATATATATATATATATATATATATATATATATATATATATATATATATATATATATATATATATATATATATATATATATATATATATATATATATATATATATACTTACGAATATCGCCACCAGATCGCCAACTCTTAAGAACTTTATGGGGAAGATACTAGACAGTAGGGGAGATAGGCATACCCAAAGACCTAGGAGCGACAGGAGAGTTTTGGCCATTAACAGTCTCAGCCTCTTCCAGGGATGGGCCTTTATGTGTCCCTTAGGAACACACTTTGGGGGGTACATAGCTGTTCCCTGTCTTAATCTTTAGATTCAATTTATCTACAGCTCAGTTCTTTTGACCCTACTTCTGGCCACACCTATTTCCTAATCCTCAGGTACACACTGAAGTTGCAGCCCGAAACAATGCCCCCATTAACAACCAAGACCTTAAAACACTGGGGTCACTGCCATCTTTAGCTCAGTGCAACTCTGACTAGCAGTCGTTACTCACAGGCGACCCTTGCCCAAACAACCCTAGAGCTGGGGTGACTTTGGAACTCACACTTTCACGCACTTTCTCACACTGGATGGATAGTGCCAATTCCCAGACATCACCAATGACTTGGGTCACATCGATATACGGTTGTGTGTTCAAGCAAAAACCAGGAAGCAATGAAGGTATGTGCCCCAGAAGGGAAATTGGTTGGCCAGTATCTTTTTTCATCGTCTCAGTAACTACTTGTCTCTTCAACTTAAAAAGTGAATCTACTTTGCCAATGTGCAATTCCTTGACTGTGCATAATGTAATTCTCACCCCTTGCTAGCAAGTGAGTAGAGTAAAGGATCTCACTCCAATTCTTGCATTCATTCAATGATAGAGAGAGCTTAATCTCAATGTTAGTCTTACCTGGAATTGTCTCATTACAGAAGTGTTATCAGTGCTGTTACCAGCTTAGCCATGCCTCTGTGTTTCAAATTGCCTGAAGAATCTGCCCTTCTGGGGCTGATAGAAATACTGCCTAATGGCTTAAAGGACCACTTGCATGTGGCCAGTAGTCATAATTGTGATGCGTCACCCATTTCACTCAGTCATTTGTGTTGTGTAATTTCCAAGTTAATTAATAGAGTGAAAGTGTCCCATTTGTCCTTGGTAACTTCTTCCATGTTGTGCATGTAAATGATAAATTACTGTTAAGAAATTCACTTTCACTTAGAGACCTTCAGTTTATTGCTTAATTTTGCATTTTACCAGCTTATAGGCTTGTGAGGGTTTTTTTTTGTAAGGCTAATATGATTACTTCCAAGTCCAGTATACACTCGTCTCCCTCCAAGCCCATAATATATATATATATATATATATATATATATATATATATATATATATATATATATATATATATATATATATATACATATATATATATATACATATATATATATATATATATATATATATATATATATAATTTATATATATATATACAGTATATATATATATATATATATATATATATATATATATATATATATATATATATATATATATATATATATATATATATATATATATATATATACTGTATATATTCATGAATTCAAGCCTTCTGCCTTTGTAAAATAAAATATCTTTTCATAGAATAAACCACCCAACTTAACTGAGGGTGTGAGAAGGTAGTTGTCCAGCCAAAGCCAGCAGGAAATGCCCCAGACCTTCTTCTCCCCTATTATAAATTTCTTTCATTGTTTTGCTGCGTTCTTAAGCCTTTATTCGCCCCTCTATTTTCCCACTTGTAAAGCCAGAAAAAATCACTCTCATTCCAGATCGCCCCAGTGAAGACAAGATTGAACTGATCACCAGCCAGTCACGTGACCCAAGACAGAGATAAAACAATGCCCTGAGAAAGGAAAGGGAGACAGACTCTGGCGTAGAGCAAAGAAGGTAACATCTCTCTGAGAACAGAGAGCGAATTGCCCTGGGAGCCTCCTCCCGCTCCCTGCCTAAGTTGTTAACTTGTTACCACTGCAGTGAAGGCATCCATCAAAGGGC
>JANJGK010000002.1:83455080-83480080 GCA_039081455.1 Macrobrachium rosenbergii | reverse complement strand
GACTCTACACTTGCGATGGGACAAAGAATTTCATCATTTTTCAGCAGCGTCCTCTAAGGCTATAAAGCTTATTTGATTAATCACGCGTACCCCTCGCTGTAATTAATTTGTAAACTATTGTTTTAATTGTTGAGTAAATGTCACTAATCGTTAACTGAGTATGATTATGACTTGCAGTAACTGGACTAAAAAGAGTACCTGAAGTTAGTAATTATCTTCTTTCCATTTCTCTCAGTTGTTTTTGTTTTACCGTCAGCCATTTTATAGTGTTCCACTGCTTGGCCAAGGCTGGCAAGTAACAATATATATATGTAAAGTATATGTATTGTTAGGAACAATCGTTTGTCGATTGTTCCCTTAGTGGATTGTTGCCTCCTTTGTTTTTGTTTGTTTTTAATTACTGGCGAGTTGACGTCTGTTGGATGGCGTCAAACTTCGTCAGTCAGGTTCTGGAGGGCGAAACGACTGGTGGTCCAAGGCAGCAGCGAGTCTAGTTGGGGTAGCAGCATCAGGTATTCGTACCTGAGGATCAGTCATGGCAGCAGAGCAGCAGTGGAGAGTTTTTGAGGACGAGATGGTTGCCGTGTCGGCTCTGTCATGGTCGTCGTTATCGAAGGAGGACGTCAGTACTGCCATAGGGACGAGGCGGTTGTCGTATCGGCTCTGTCTTGATCGTCCGGCATTGGACTGTGGTCCTCATTGTTTGAGGAAGTGTTCCTGTTTGCTTTGTGCATCAGTGTTATGCTGCTCTGCTGTTAATTTAATTGTATTATGCTACCTGTTTTTTTTTTTTTTACTGTTGATTGCTTATTATTATTATGCTGATTATTTCGAGTTTGTTATTAATTGTTATTATGCTCCCCACTGTCATTTATTATACTTTTCATGTATTGCTGTTACTACTGTATGCTGCTTTAGTGCTATTTTGAGCCGTCTATTTTTGCTCCTTAATTGTGTGATATGACTATTAACTTACAGTATTTAAAAGTTTTTGATGTATGTTAATCATTGTTTCGTGTGTTTTCGCCACCCAGAACCTTGACTCACTGTAAATATGTAAATAACTAATTTGTAATAAACTAATATTAAGGTAACCTTTTTTGTATTTGTTCTGCTCCTCCCTCCTTTGTTTGTCACCTCTCGTCAGTCATTACAGCCCAATTGCTTGTATATTTTAAAGAACCTGTCGATCTCAAGAGGCGAGATCGTAATAGTATATATATATATATATATATATATATATATATATATATATATATATATATATATATATATATATATATATATATATATATAGAGAGAGAGAGAGAGAGAGAGAGAGAGAGAGAGAGAGAGAGAGAGAGAGCCCAATGAACACCTAAAAGAAACGTGTCTTTTATCAAGGCTATCCAAGAATATACATCCAATATTCTAGAGTTAGAATACCTTTATCAGTCTTAAACTTTCTCACGTTCATATAATCTCATTCCGTTGATGTACCTGTACAAGGTCTTTGATACTTCAATTAAAACTACGTGGAAAATTTTCTTAGGAAAATGGGGGCCTAATTGCACTCCAGGACCTACTATTCTCCAGAATCTAATATTCTTCTTGAACTGTTTGAATTAAGTACAATATTTATCAGGTTTCTCTGCATTATTCACTGTAATTTCACAATACCAAGATATAAAACAGAAACGCAGCCTTATCACTGATTTAACCATTTCGGATAAAAGAAATTCAATGCACATTTTTAGCGAGGAATGAATACAACGTTCGGTTTGACAAACAAACTATACTTTCAAAAGAATGGAGCTATGTAAAATATCATTTGGTATATATGCCTCTTCATAAGAACCGTACTATTATATGAAAAAAAAAACAGTTATTTCTGTACTGGAACATGTCAATAACATTTTTCATGTCCCAATTACAAAATACCACAATAGAATGTGATGAAATAATATGCCCAGGGACACGAAACATTCCCATTCGGTGAATAGTTCTCTACAACAACCATGTTATTGTTAGATCAGAACATTTCCAGTCACTGAAAAAGGAATTCGAAGAATTCGTTCGTAGATATTCTTAGGATATTGGAAACCTATTGCAGACCAACAATTTTAACTGAGTTTTTACATTTCGTGTATTATATCGCTTGTGCTTTTGTAATAAGAGACTGAAAAGTTTAATTGTATATATACAAGCCACATTGCCAATCCTTGTAGATACGGTCACACATCAAACCATATATATATATATATATATATATATATATATATATATATATATATATATATATATATATATATATATATATATATATATATATATATATATGGTTTGATTTGTGACCACATCTGCAAGGATTGGCAATGTGGCTTGTATACACACGATGAAATTTTTCAATCTATTATTACAAAAGAACAAGCGATAAAATATGCGAAATGTAAAAACTCAGCTAAAATTGCTGGTCTGCTACAGATTTTTAATATCCTAAGAATATTTACGAACGAATTCTTCGAATTCCTTTTCAATGATTGCATAACTCTTATTACTATTGTTACTGAGATCTGATGAAAATATCACCAACAAGCAAATCAGATACTAAGTCCCAGAAAGTCTGTTTTTTTCAAATAAGCAGCCAAGTTATTGTAGCCATCACATAAAATTTGGATTTCGCATTTTTTTTTAAACGTGTGCACAAGACGCATGGCAGTTTTTTTTTTCTTTTTCCCCTTTTTTATGAATGGTAAAACAAACCTCTCATAGCAGGTCATCGCCATTCAAGATAATCAGATTCGTCTAGACTTCCCTTTAAATGTTATAAAAATTAAACTTTTGGATGAACGAAACTTCATATTACTTATCATGAAGTTAGAAGAACTATTTACTGTTTAGTTTTTAGCTATATATTTTCTTATCTTAGTTTATCAGTTGTCTAGTAATTATTAGTATTATTATTATTTCGGAAGAGGACCCTCTCTCAAGCAAACTTCATTGAACAGTATGGCCGTCTGAATAGCGTTCAGTTTGTATTGTAGTTTCTCAACCTCCCGAATGAGGTTCTTTTTAGCAGCAGGTAAAACATACATCAATTGTCCAAAGCTTATTTATTTATCTTGACGTTTCCGTAGAACTTTCTACCATACTCTAAAGGCGAATGAAGCCAAGAGGTACATCCATGCCGTATTTATACCCGTAATCGTTTTTTTTGTTTTTTGTTTTTTTTTTGGCTATTTTCATTGGTTGTCGAAGCTGCGGAGGTGGGGGGGTGGGGGGTTCCTCGTATTGGCTAGGAGCGGAATGACCTTCAAAATTAGATCCACATACGTTTGTCCTTCTTTGAATCATGATGACACTTTCTCTCTCTCTCTCTCTCTCTCTCTCTCTCTCTCTCTCTCTCTCTCTCTCTCTCTCTCTCTCTCTCTCTCTCTCTCTCTCAGAAATAGAAAAAAAAAATATGTTCTTAATCTTGTGAACATCTCCTGTGTCCACAAGCAAGCATAAAACGAGTGGAACTCTCATTTTATGGTTGTTCTAAAAGAGCTCTATTTAGGTCAGCCACCTGCAGTTGATTTCTGTTAGGGTATCTCTTGCTTGTTACTGTGGCAACGAATGTTTTAACAACAATACAGAAACATTCCAGGATGATTGAGGAAAGGTTTTCTATTCCATTTCAAGAGAAACTATTCAGTTTTCAAAACAGACCACTAAGTAAAATTCTTTCTGAACACCAATATGCGGTGTTGTGAAAATATTTGAATTTCAACACAGGAGACTCAACAAATGTGATTCAAATACCTTCATTCTAGCATTTCTTTGCTTGTTTCGTTTTCAGAATGTGGCGCAACTCTGAAAATTGTGTTTAATGAAGGAAATTTTCTAGAATAGAACCTACAGGTCTTCTCTTTGAAATAACTTTCTTTTATGCAAATGAAAATTTTCTTTTGCCATATTCAAATATTTCAGTATTTTATCTTAGAAACATAAATGGGAAAAACATGAAATTATTTTGATACACTGAGCGCTGGAAATGGTTTCATCCTCCCGGTAAATATTACTAGTTTTTTCACCGACCAGTCACAACAATGGTAAATTATACCAGGCTTTTACATTTCGCATGTCAGTCATGATTAGAACTGAATGGAAAATACTTCTGTTTTACGAATTGACGTTGTGAAACGTTTAATGATCCGTCATAGTTTTTCCTGTGATCGTCAGTTAGGAAAATGGGAAAGAAATGTCAAGTTATTTTGATATTGTAGTAGCAGAATACCGTAAGCCACTAATTAAACTTTTAGGTGTTTATTTCTTTTATATTAGCTCTCTGGCATAGAAGCTGTCTGGTCGAGACAATTCATCCGTACGTGGTCAAAACCACACAGAGACAGATAGGCAGACACACACACACACACACACACACACACACTAGCTGACCAACCCGGTGCTGAGCGGGAAAACTCTGAATAACAACCGATAAACTCTCTCTCTTCTCTCTCTGTCTCTCTGTCTCTCTGTCTGTCTCTCTCTCTCTCTCTCTCTCTCTCTCCCTCTCCCTCCCAGGTTCTAATCTAAACTCATTCATTAATAGTTTATGAGAACATACGTCTTTTTTTAATATGAAATATTTAAACTATACTCTGCTATGCCTTTTTGCGTCTTTCCTATTATTAAGTGAATTACCACAGAAGCTTGTCTTCCACCTCCTCATCAGTCAGCAGAATTTATTGGAAATGGAAAGTATTGAATTTTCTCAGCGTGTATATAAAAATGAGATACTTGAATGTACCTAATTTTGGATTTAAAAAAAAAAAATAGTAGCCAATAGGTATCGCTTACCAATAACCTACAACACGTTCGTCCATTTTGCCTTTGTTTCACTTGCCCTTTGTCATATCACACCTAGTACAAATAGTAATGAATTATATATCAAAAGAAAGGCAATTCATTTGACTTTTGTGCTGCTTGTTTAGGACCTAGGTCACTGGGTAAGGTCAGGCTGGGAGGTCCAGAAGGGCAACCCACTCCCTGAGTTAGGTTTAGTTAGGGGGGTTAATGGGGAGCTTTGTTGAGCTAAGAACAGGATCTAGGTTAAATTAGTTTAATTGATCCAGTGAGGGCAATATCCCTCCCACCCTCACCCCCCTGCCAGGTTAGGACATAGCTCTTCAGTAAGGTTAGGTTAGGGGTCCAGGTTGGTCACGCCCACCAGCTATGGAAGGACATGTCCCCCTAAGTTACATTAATTTGGGGATGGGGGGTGGCGAACACACCCCTCTAGTAAGGCACAGCCCCCTAGCTAAGATTAGGTTCGGGTTCCAGGGGGCAAAGCCCTCTTGGCTAGATAAGGACCCAGCTTTCCCAAGGTCAGGTTAGGTTAAATCCATCCTAGAGTCTAACTCGCTCTGCATTTGCCTCACCCTATAACCTCTCTCTCTCACCGTGATCCCTGAATCATGGGATATAAGGAGCAGGAGCTGGGAGTCCAGTACCTCTAAAACTATTCATTTGCTAGTGGAATGAACCTCAGAAACGTTGAAAGCACACATTAAAACTTTAAAAAATTACCCAGAATGTGACTATGGTTTGAATTAAAAATTACCCATATATATATATATATATATATATATATATATATATATATATATATATATATATATATATATATATATATATACTGTATATATATATATATATATATATATATATATATATATATATATATATATATATATATATATATATATATATATATATACATACATATACATACATATATATATCTATATATATGTATATATATGCACACACACATATATATATAGAGTAAATTTTTAACTAACAAATATATATATCTATATTTTTTCTATCGAGAAAAAGTAACATTTAAAACATCAAAAGAAGCAAGATAGAAAGAAGAACCACTTGGATTCAGAAGTAGAAATAAATGAAAAGACAAAAAACAAACAAACCGAGAGGCCCTTCCCGATCTTCCACAGCTTAACTTTAACGATCTGAGATGGCTTCTCGATGGCAATGCAACAAAGAAGAGGGGAAAATAGAATTTCTCTCCGCGCTGAGTTGCCGTGACAGTAAGTGGCCCTTGCTCCCCTTAAATTTGTTTTGACGTCGCTCAGTTCCTTTCTCTTGCCTGGGGGGAAATGGTGCCGGTGCCAGAGAGTCTAGTTAACACATTGGAAGTGACACGTATATCATGGACCTGGGTTTTAGCAAGGCGTACTGCGGAGCAGAGCGAGGTCGGGTATACGAGGGCAGGAGATGTTCCTGATATCAGCTTCCGTGTTGCGGAACAAGCGCGGTAAAATAGGTCGAGAAAAATTATTGGTTGATGTATGGACAGTTTTATAAGAGTGCAGTGAAATTTTATGTCATAGGAATGTTTAGGTTGATTAGAAGTTATTTTGACAAATGTATTGATGCGAATGTATGTATGTACCGTATGTATACGTTTATATATATGTTAATATATATATATATATATATATATATATATATATATATATATATATATATATATATATATATATATATAAATAATCAACACACAATCACGTATGGAACAGAAATAAATTTCTGACTTGCATCAGGATCGAGCCTAGGTCTTTCAATTGAAAGGAAAGGGCGCTGCCCATTAGGCACATACTCAACTAGTTTTTGATAACCTTTAAGGTTTTAGAACCTCGGATATTCAAACACAATTAAATAAATCCCTTTAGTTTTCATCTTCATCTCCTGTTCCTTTAAATATGGCGCATAAGTGAAATCCATCACAATTCATTTACTACAGGAACCGTAGCACGAAGAGGTAGTTCCGGAGTCCTTAAAAACCTAAGATGTTCGGAGAAGTTGTAATAAGACTCTTGTGATGGAAGTTTTCCTTACTCTCTCGCCCGGAAAAACTTAATTAAAACTCCTTTGGAACACCATAACTCAGATAAGAAGACTGTTACTCTTCACGAGTTGAAATGACTTATAATCTTACTTTTGAGTGTTGACTTTCCTAAAAAAAAAAAAAAAAATTAAAAAGTTAGTTAAATCTTAGTATCAGTTACATGTATTATGACGATATAACCTAGAGCCGCCATTATGCTTATGTGACTCTAACGTCTTATGAAATTGTATTACATGATACACTGTGCTTAGCGATTTTCTTTTTTTCTGAATGGCCTTTGTAATATTATTTTCATGCTAGGATAGTTGTTAGGAATGATTTTAAATCGAATCATTGTAATCTATCTTGGTATTCGTATATAAGCAAAATAATAAATACAAAAATAAAAATTAAAAGTTCAGAATGGCCGAACCTATAATATTCTATGCCATGTTGTGGACAATAAACTCGTTAAAAATAAATTATTATGGAAAACTGCAATTTTTGCGTACCATGCTCACATCCATAAATTGACTTTCCAAAGATATACAGTTAATGTCATTTATACCTTTATGATTTTTGTATTGAAAACCTTGTTCTCAATCTTTCTTTATCCATGAGCCATTTTAAAGATAAGTAGTTCATGTTCTAAGCAAAACTCCAACAAGTAGCCTTTCCAATAGCAGCTTCTAGCTACTTGTGGCTCTTCACTGCGTAGCCAGGCATTTTACCGTTCTTTTTGACTGTATAGGTACACTAGACGTATAGATCGTAAATTAGTTTTATTTATAACACAAAGGATCATTTTTTTTCACTCCGTTCACTTTTTTCCCCACATTTAACAACATTCAGGAAACGGTGAATCTGAACAATAAACGTAATAAAAGTAATGTGCTTGATCAGGTGAAATACAGTTACAAAACAGTACGACTTCTGCTGCCATTTTTGTAACGGAGTGGGTACAGCGTATGATGCTGCATGAAACTCTCGGCCACGGCCCATTAAACTCTCAGCCGCAGCCCATAAAACTTTCAGCCACGGCCCGGTGGCTGCCTGTGTTGTAGGCACCTATAGCGGTACCAGACGGAAGATCATGGCTAACTTTAATCTTCAATATAATAAAAACTACTGAAGCTAGAGGGCTGCAATTTGGTAGGTTTGATGGCTGGAGAGTGGATGATCGACATACCAATTTGCAGCTGTCTAGCCTCAGTAGTTTTTAAGATCTGAGGGTGGATGGACAAACAAATAGCCATCCCAACAGTCTTCTTTTATAGAAAACTGAAAAAGTCAGTGCCTCCAATTGCTTTTAGTTCGTATAGCCAGCTCCGATGAGGACTCTCCGAACTTTTTAGGGATTATTACTCACTGGGAAATTGTTGCCTTCTTCAATTTATTTTCCAGCGAATAAGGTGATTGTAAAACTATCAAGACAACCTGCACATTACTGATTAAATAACACGTGATTGTCTGGAATAATTAAATTTTCAACCTTTTGACAAAAGCCGACAATAAAATGATTTACAATGCTAGATTTTGGATATGTAACTCAGTTGTGTTAAATACAGAATTGGGATTACAGTGCAAAATACGTTAGTATATCAAAGTAATTTTATTTCTGCGATGTATGTTACGCTGGTATGCTCACTGGTAAATAAATGGCCTTGACCACAAAGTAAAATAAATGAATAAATAAAAGATAAAGTGTTCAAGTATCAAAAAGCCATTTTCCAGCTTTTCCAGCATCATCACACAGAATCGATAGAGATCTCTTTTTGGGCATCATGGTCACGTGAACAAAACCGACGAAATACAAAACCGTTCTTCATGGATAATGAATAAAGACCAAAATCCCGAAATGAAGCAAGAGATCACGAGGAAACACAGCTCTCCAGTTAATGAAGAACCTTTACAAGTTTTCCAGAGACATCACTTGAAAACAAACTCGGTCATGTCTACCGATACCATACGAGAGCGGGTATACACCGCGGACATAAATGCCAGCTGTTTATCGCGAATAAAGAATGAAAAAGCATAAAACGATGAGTCAAATTTCGGAAAAAAAAAACCACTCTGATTTCGAGCAGCTCTACCGTGCCACTCCCCTTTCATACCCGGCTTTTATCACGCATGCATTCATGCGTTTCCGCTGTTTCGGTTTTTGATTGGACGTCCGCCGAGGCGGACGATAAACATCGGTTCTACGCAGCTAAAAGGCAATCAGCTTTGAGGGCCCTCCGCGTCCATAAAATTTTATGCTGCCTTGAGCGGATCCCGGAAAACAGAGCTGAGTGTCCAGAGGAATTCATTTCGCGAAAAAAAGAGGGAATAAGAAGACAAAAAAAAAAAAAAAAGGGTGATGTGAAATTTGTATTGGTTCTCACAAAGCGAGCTGGCTGTTGAATTATATGACGATTTTGTGAGTGTTTCTTGCAGTGGGACGAGAAAGGTATTGCTCTTTACTAGCCGAATAAAAATGAAAGAAGAGATGGAGCTCTTCGCCTTTTAGATGAGGAAAATTTATGCGTCAGGATAGTGGGAAGCAGGAAAAAATTCCTGAGGTTTGTAGTACGAAAACGTCAGGATAGAAGCAGGAAAAAATTCCTGAGGTTTGTAGTACGAAAACGCGTAAGTTTCATTGATCTGTAGCAAAGAAAATCAAATAATAGTTTGCAAACCAAAAATAAATAAAACGAGAAATAAGATTACGCGAACGAAGAAGCCGTCTATTTCCTCCATCCTTACCTCCATCCCCAAACTCCTCTGCTATTTTCTGCCCTGAAAGAGAGGTGTGCTTGTAGCCAATTGGCAATGGCGACGTCTCTCTTAATCAGGGAAACTTTCATCGTTACCCCCTTTCGGGCAGAGAAAGTCTGAAGCTTCATTGCAGAGAAATATAATCAAAAGAATGTAAGTTTTTATTTAATATTTCCACGTCTTCTATGGTTTCTATTTCCACAGTCGGTTATTTTAGATTGGGTCAGGACGGAACTTTGCCTATGTGCAACCGGTAGTGTGGCTAGCGTGGTTTGCAACTCTAAACTCATCCACAGATTGCCTTGCTGCGTAAAATATTATTTAATATTTTTTTTTTTTGAGCTTCAGCCGCTGTCTGAAATGCTATGGAATTTTCGGTTGCTCTTAAAAGGTGTTGATATCATCCAGTTTCTTGAATAATAGACTTTAGGTGGAAGCATTCGGTACTTCTAAAATTTCCAGAATGCTTAAACACTTTTGAGTGGCTCAGGAATCTGTCTTCTAACAAGACAAATATTTTCAAGGTAATGACCAAACATTCTTTGGAATGGAATATAAATTTAGACCAAAGGCCAAGCGCTGGGACCTATTAGGTCATTCAACGCTTGAAGGGAAATTGAGAGTAAATATAAGGTTTTAAAGGTGTAACAGGAGGAATACCTCGCAGTTGCACCATGAAACAATCGTTAGGAGAGGATGGAAAATAAAAAGGAAGAAAGATAATATTAACGGAGGTGCTGTAAAAGGAATGAACGGGGTTGCAGCTAGGGGCCGAAGGAACGCTGCCAAGAAACTTGAGTAATGCCTACAGTGTACCGCATGAGGTGCATTGATGGCACTACCCCCGCGGAGAAATAACAGGAATTACCTTGGCATTTTGATTAAACAGTAGCCCCTGTGAAGATAGAACTGGTTCCATTCTGTTACAGGTGATCTAAGCAACAGTACAGAAAAACTGTCAAGACCAAATATTTTCTGTATTGAATCAGTGATTTACATATTTCATTATGTCACTGTGTGTCAAAGATAGTATCTTTGGATTCTTATCTCCACAGAATCTAATATTACAACCTCAACCACACTTCATAACTTGAAGCTACAAGATAAAACCTTCCAGGAAATTTAAAGCCCACGCTTTAGTAAATGTCACAGAAATGTTACATTCACTGCCTCATGAAATTTAGTGACCAATCTTTACATCAACCACAAATTCAAAAATCCTCAAAACTTAACCAAAGAACGGAAGTATCTGGACCAACAGAGACTTTAATTGTGATAAATCTGTATCTATATCTATACGCTGTATATTCGCCATTACCTAGATGAATATAGATGGAAAGAAAAGTGAATAGCCAGTGCATCTGCGCACTACCTTATTTTTACCAATTTTTTTTTCCTATTTCATTTCATTCACAGCGAGGCACAATCAGGCACCCACTCTCCTTTCGATTACAAACATTAAAGAAACAACAAGTAAAAAATGCGCCGAAGCTGCCTCGAGTTTTCTGTACAGCGTATAATCAAGGCCACCGAATATTAATCTGTATTTCGATGGTCTCGGTATAATGCTGTATGAGCCGCGGCCCATGAAACTTTAACCACAGCCTGGTGGTGGCCTGGCCTATATCGTTGCCAGATGCACGATTATGGCTAACTTTGACCTTAAATAAAATAAAAACTACTGAAGCTAGAGGGCTGCAATTTGGTATGTTTGATGATTGGAGGGTGGATGATCAACATACCAATTTCCACCTCTCTAGCTCCAAGATCTAAGGGCAGACAGAAAAAAGTGCGGACTGACAGACAAAACCAGCACAATGGTTTTCTTTTCAGAAAAAATAAAAAGTTTAATCCTGAGCAGAAGATGGAAGATTCGGTGTTCTTTCCCCTTCCTTACGTTCTTTGAACTTTTTTACGTTCTTTGAACGTCCCTAACTCCCTCTCTTACAGCTCTTCAGTCCTTTGAGAGATACTTGTTGTAATAAAGAAAGTGTCTGTTTCCCTTTGATGCTTATGTTTGTGGCATAAATCTCTTCAGTTCATTTCCTTTTGTATCTAAAATCTACTGTATATAGTGAGAGATTTCACAATATTGTTTTATTTGTTCATTATTTTAGCTTGTCTTTTGTCATTTATGATAAGGGCAAAATATTTTCTGAAAATTGGCCAGATCTCTCTCTCTCTCTCTCTCTCTCTCTCTCTCTCTCTCTCTCTCTCTCTCTCTCTCTCTCTCTCTCTCTCTCTCTCTCTCTCTCTCTCTATATATATATATATATATATATATATATATATATATATATATATATATATATATATAACTTTGAGCTTTGAATGTACGTGGATGTAGAACGGGAGACAGAACTATATATCATACGATTTAAACGCTGAAGCGAGAAAGATAGACATTTCATTATTTAGATAGACGTGCAATACCTTCGTATACAGAATTGGGAAGGACAAGCAATGACTGTGACCGGGGTAGCCGAAGGGAACAGAGTAGGACATGCTTATTCTGCAGTCAGGAAATCTCTGGGGATAAGTGACAGGTAAACACTTGTCAGTTCGAAGACAGCATTGCCAATTTGAGTGCCAGGAGTAAAGCTTACTAGTGAGTACTTACTACTGTATATTACATGAAACAAAAAGAATTAGAGTGAAAGAGATTGTTCATTGGAATGTCTGGATCTAGACCTGGTTTGGCTTAAATGAAAGAAATTGTTCATTGGAATGTCTGGATCTATACCTGGTTTGGCTTAAATGAAAGAAATTGTTCATTGGAATGTCTGGATCTATACCTGGTTTAAATGAAAGAAATTGTTCATTGGAATGTCCGCATCTATACCTGGTTTAAATGAAAGAAAGTATTCATTGGAATGTCTGGATCTATATCTGGTTTAGTTTAAATGAAAGGAATTGTTCATTGGAATGTCTGCATCTATACCTGGTTTAAATGAAAGAGAGTATTCATTGGAATGTCTGGATCTATATCTGGTTTGGTTTAAATGAAAGAAATTGTTCATTGGAATGTCTGGATCTATACCTGGTTTAAATGAAAGAAAGTATTCATTGGAATGTCTGGATCTATACCTGGTTTAAATGAAAGAAATTGTTCATTGGAATGTCTGGATCTATACCTGGTTTGGTTTAAATTAAAGAAATTGTTCATTGGAATGTCTGGATCTATACCTGGTTTGTTTTGAAGAGTTTGAAAGGTAGGAAGTTTTAGGTGATTTAAATTCAAAGGTGTAAGCTTACATTAGGCTCTTGGTACCCTGAAGTTATACAAATGTGATTGCTCATATATCTATTTATTTAGCGTGTGAGTATCCAAGTGATTTGCATTTCTGAAATCCTTTGATCGCATAAATGAAAACCCTCTCCAAAGCTTAAGTATTATGAAAGATTTTTTATTTGTTTTGTTTTTGTCGAGAACTAAAACTCTGATAATTTTGCAAAACGCTAACGTAATTAAGATTAATATAAATAATTTTGATCCAGGTGATCGACAACGCGAAAGCAATTATAACTCAAATTTTAACTGAGGCGAAGATTCCAAGAGTTTTCTAAAATTTTATGGTTGAATACCTTTCAATGTAACACTGTTACTACTTTATGGTTATAAATAACTAAATACAAAAAGGTATTTATAGGCAGGATATTTTAATCCCGAGCTTTACTTAACACCAGTAGAGCAGAGAGTGAAATTGTCCACATGAATATCAAAGTAGCCTCTCTCAGAATTCTTTAAATACTGCGATTCGTAATCTCTTGCTCTCGAACACCATGGTGCTCTCCGTCCGTATGGTCTAGCAGCGCTCTGCTACAGAGGTTGACATTGCCCTCCCAAGCACCAGCTCTTCTTGGCTCGCCTAAGGCAGGGAAAGAGGTAATCCTTGAGCGGTAAGACTTCACTTCAGTTATCGAGCAGGACTGAGGATTATAAATGCATGAGCAGGCTCTGATGCCAGTGCGCCATTGCTTTTAGTCTTAGTCGTTATTTTGTGTAATATTCCGTCTTTCATAAAGGTGAATGATGTTTGAAAATTGTAAACCTTACTTAAAGTATAGTAAATGTACCGTTGCTGAATTTCTTAGGGGAATACGAGGGATAATTAGATTTAACATGAGTAACTTTGTAAGAGAACAATTAATTTTACAAAAACAATAATTTTCTCGAATATTTTTAGATTGTGAGTCGTGACGATATAGAATTTTTATTTTTACTCTCTTAAATAAAAGAGTTTGTGAGAACTGTATACTAAAAAACATAAACGCCAGCCCTAGCATTCTTGTTCATGTTATGCAATTTTGGTCAGAGAGAGAGAGAGAGAGAGAGAGAGAGAGAGAGAGAGAGAGAGAGAGAGAGAGAGAGAGAGAGAGAGAGAGAGCTGTTATTACAAACAGCT
Source organism: Macrobrachium rosenbergii (assembly GCA_039081455.1). Taxonomy (NCBI): domain Eukaryota; kingdom Metazoa; phylum Arthropoda; class Malacostraca; order Decapoda; family Palaemonidae; genus Macrobrachium; species Macrobrachium rosenbergii. The sequence goes on along the minus strand of JANJGK010000002.1, from coordinate 83,466,043 downwards.
GTCAGCTCACCGTTTTGGTTTCCTACTTAATTTCAATATTAACTACAGTTAAATTTGTGACTAAAAGTTGCATTGTTTAAAAGACATGTTTTCAGCATTTCAAAACATACTTAATGCAATAACTCCATGTATTATTCTGAGAGGCAAACATCTGTACAATATGGAACGTTTAATGTAAATATTTAAAAGAATTTGTAATGATTTCCTCCGTGAATCATTTTGGGAAAAAATTTATTAGTGTTTTTTATCAAAACATTTTACGTTTTCCAGGGAGATTTGACAGTTATGGTTTTAATTTGCTAATTTTTCATTTGGATTAAAAAGTTTGCAGTAAAATAAACATGTTAATAGCAAGCATATTTTATATTGCGTAGAATGTATCTGTCAAAAGCCACTGTGCTACATGAACTTTACAAAGCCTCTTCTGATGGCTCATATGTGGAACTAATTTTATTTGTCAGTATTTGAAATAATGTAGCAAGTTGCTCTCAGAATTCGGAAATTGATCTGGAAATTTCTTCATACGATTATTAGTATTTTCTACTTTTCTTTAAAATATCAACACAGATTCAATACACTGAATACTTGGTTACCCCAAGACATAAATAACACTGTCGTTGGAAGCCATTATGTATCTGTATGCATAATGTACAGTCTTGGTAAAGATTTACTTGTGGATCTTCTGTGCAAGTAACCTATTCCTTTTGTGGGGCTTAAAATAAGTCTTACTAAATGGACTGCTTTGCAATGTCCAAAATTGAGGTGGTGCTCTCGCCATTACCCGTAAAGCCTCTTGGGGTAGGGAGCCCATTACTTTAGACCGTGGCATCATTCAGTGAAATTAACATATTGAGAAATCACTGAACAATTTCCATTAAATTGTTCTCAGATTATATAATTAATTTACATGTTCAAAGTTATGACAAGAATGAGCAAATATCCTTTCAAACACTTGTCGAGTTTCCACGAATTGCAAAATCATCTAGTTTCAACATTGACACGAAAGCAGTTGTCTAAAAATCTATTCATCACCGTACAAGAGTCAAATAAAACTATTTGGTTTTACTCCTCTGAGCACCTAACAAGCAATATATAAATAAATAAATAAATAAAGAAAAAAGCAGAAATTTTCTTAATTCAAATTTCGCCTAACCTGAGATAATTATCTTGGAATATATCGTTCAGTTGCCAACGAAGTCTGAATAAAGCACAAGATTTAAAATTCTGTAAGATAATTTTCACTGAAATTATGGATTCTCTTATAGTGCCACCTCAGTGATATAAATGGTCACTGTGAAAAGCCGAGGCATGTAAATTTCTCCGATACATGACTGGATATCTTGCGGGCTATTCGAGGAGCAAGAGCCCGTGTCAGCACACGGCTGGTTCAGTTTAAAACAACAATCTGTGTAGGTCAGTGGTTCTCAACCTGGCTGGCGCGCCCCCCTAGGGGGGCGTCAGCAATTTCTAGGGGAGGCGCGAAGCCTAGGGAAAATTTGAAAATTCTAGAATTATATTCGTCATTTTCTTAACAAGACTGAGGAACTAATATCCAGAAGTTTATAAAGAAAAAAAATGAAAAAGTATCGCCTTTTAACGTTAGTTTACTCTGGTCTACCACTCTAGTTAGACTCTCTAGGTTTACCATTATTTTGTAATTATTAACCTCCCTCCCTGTCCCTCGAAACTCCTTCTCTTTCTCTTTTTTTTTATTTTCCTCCTAATCTGGGAGGGGATTTTACTCATAGATGCAAGGGGGGGGGGGGGCGTGGAGGGAAGGACCAGCTCCTAGAGGGGGCGTGGTAATAAAAAGGTTGAGAACCACTGGTGTAGGTAGTGACTGGGAATGGGAAGGGGTAAGGGAATGGAAAACAGGAATAGGTCGGGGGGGGAAGGGGGTAGGTAAGGACTGTGGTGTGAGATTGGGCAGGGAGAGGTGGGGCATGTGTTGTCAAATTGCAAGCTTTTGTTGTCCAAAAAAAAAAAAAGGAAATTTACTGTTTTTAGAAATCCAAGAATTACATATTGAAGCAGGCATACAGACTCCCGTTTAGTGACAAGAATTTCTTGTGCTGTAATGATTCCGAAAAAAAAAAAAAAAAAAAAAAAAAAAAAAAATATATATATATATATATATATATATATATATATATATATATATATATATATATATATATATATATATATATATATGCATATAGATAAATTACTCTATCACATAAAATTTGATCTTTCTAACACTCTGGACAACGGTAAAAGTGCAGAAAATGAGAGGATCATAATGACGCCTTCTGTCGTTCGATCAGCCAGAAGAAACTAACCCATACAAACTCTGCGAAGGTCGTCCCAAATGACGCTTATCACATATTTAGGTCATTCGTTCCTTTCCTAATGGAGTGGGAGGTGGAAGATGAAATAACAGCCCCATTGGCCACATGAATAGAATGAGAATATCTTTAAACGGTGCCTTTTTTTTTATGAATTTCCATAAAGGAAATATACAAATACTTATTTGGGTTATAGAATGAAATAAGTCTTACTAACTGGGCTGCTTTGCAAAATTAAAGGTTACAGTGGTGCTCTCAAAATTACCCGGAAAATCGTTAAGGTACTCGCCAACATAAAACGTTGGTATCCCGTGTCTTAAAGTAAACACCACAATGAAATTACCTAAAGGCAGTGAGTTACTACAAAGAACGAGCAAAATTTAACTGCTAAATTGATGCAGCTTCTCAATCTAAATCGAAGAGAATTAACCATTAAGAGTAATTCATATAATGAAGCACAAAGAGGAACATCAGGGCTAATCTGAAAGGGTTGATGTCAGCTTCGAAACAGCGTAACAGAATAACATAAAACATTGAATTATCAGTTGGGGGATGAAATCTGTTTCCAGATGAATTGCTTTTATTAACAGCTTAATGGAACTGACCATTACATAAATCATCCCCAGATTAAATGCTTGTTAAAAGCAATCGGATCCACTCAGTTATACACTGATGACTATTAACGAAAATGTTTCGATATTTTTAAATGGACAGATTATTAAAAGTGTTTGAATTGATTTGGAAAGGGAAATAAAAATGAATGATTTATGGTTACTGATGAAGGGATATAAAAGTAAATTTACCGGGAAATAGGACATATGTAAATTCATAAATTTTCATAAATTATGAAAGACGCAGAAATCTTTCCGCTGAACTCTTTCCATTTATGGTATTTGAATGTAGGCACACTCATAAACATGAAATATTTTATGAGTAAAAAATCATCTTTAACTAAAAATATTTCAAAATCACTTTTAAAATGTCAAATGTCAGTAATTGCTGTGGGAAGTGTAGCTGAATTTTAACAGGTGCAGAAATCAAAGTGAAGAGAGGATATATATATATATATATATATATATATATATATATATATATATATATATATATATATATATATATATATATATATATATATGTAACAAGGAAACAGAATTAACACTTTTTTGAAAGTGTACGTAACGTGCTCTACGATCTTTCTTCATGAAACGGAGGCGTATGAAGGTTCTCTCACGACAACACTTACATCTATTTTTCTCCTCTCTCTCTCTCTCTCTCTCTCTCTCTCTCTCTCTCTCTCTCTCACCGTGTATCGCCTCTCTCTCTCTCTCTCTCTCTCCGTGTATCGCCTCTCTCTCTCTCTCTCTCATCGTTTTCCGAAGTTCACCCACCCGAATCTCACTCATTCTCACCAAAGCCATTAAATGGACTATTTAAAGAAACGCAATAGTTTCTACAAAAATAAGTTTATTATTCAAATAACCCAACAAGAAATGAATAAAACAAAGCAAAGATTAAAATGCATAATAAATGAATTATCGAGTTAGATAACTAAACTCTGAACTGCAAAACACTTCTGATTAACGAAGTCTCACTATGGCTAATAGCCTGAAAATATCCAAACTCACACATACTCCCCAAATCAATAATTAGTCATGTCAAAAAAAAACAGTCTACCACATGTTATTCGAAACAGTCCACACTGTCCACTCTGTCCACCGACATCTGTCCACCGACATCTGTCGGAAGAATCAAACATGATAGAAAACTCCCAAAAATATATGAAATGCAAAACACAATAATGGAAAGCGTAAAATGCATAGCCAAGATATGGCAAACGTAACATGACAAAACAATAATATGAACGAGGTATGAATATTCATATTAAATCTCCCACACCAGTTCAAAAGTTCATAATGATTAGAAAATCATGGTAAAAAATCACAAGTTCAATTTCCTCCCATAAAAACAGAGATTTCAAACTCTACCTTATCTGCCGATTCAAAGCCTGGATCCTCTCCAAAGCTACGTCTAGACAACTGCAGTTCTATCACGTTAATGAACGATCAAACTCACTTTTAGGGCAGATTTTGGCATAATCTAGATCAAATTAACGCACGTACTCACGAATATACATAACACTTCGGAAGATCACCTGACCGGCAACATTGCTGAGGAATCAAACTATTTGCTGAACACAAAGATTTTACCTCGAGTCTCTCGACCTAGTTCCATCTGACTCCATAAATTCTTTCATCACATCTTAAAGCATTGAAGCTATGAAATGCATATATGTGTCCTTTAAAATTGTAGCAGCCATATTTTCTGAAATATATATATATATATATATATATATATATATATATATATATATATATATATATATATATATATATATATATATATATATATATATATATATATATATATATATAGATAGATAGATAGATAGATAGATAGATAGATAGATAGATAGATAGATAGATAGATAGATAGATATGTGTGTGTGTGTCTTCACCATACATTTTTTCAGTTTTGCATTTATGTCACGTACAACAATCCTCATATATCTCTCTGGTATTTTATTATAACATCCTACAATCATATTTGGCATTCACCTTTTATATTGCATGGTGAGCTATTTCGTTGGCGCATAGAGCGCAATAGCACTACTTCTGCGCTGATATGACTAAATCTTGGAATAGATAATCTATCGCTCACTGCCTTCTAGTCAGGCGTAGTGTCCTCTCTGCATTTGGTGTTAAGATAATGCCTACTCCTAAACGAATAATTCCCCGCGCTCTTATACATTATCCCCTATCCAATCTCTCTTTTCACATTCCTCTGTACCGTGATTCAAAAACTGGGTAAACGTTTTGGGCACATGGTGGTATGAATTTGAACCAGTGAATGAGAACATCAAACTGTTCAGAAGAAGATGATTTGAATTCTGACAAGAATTTTCCAAAAGATGCCGTTGGAGAAAAACCAAATCACGAAAGAATCATTTTAATGCTTTGATCTTTCATGGAATGATTAGCTTTTCTAGAATGGCTTATTTCTATCGACTCGACAAACGTAGAGAGGCCTGCTGAAGAAGGAAGGACATTCACTGAACGTTATCTATTGGCTATTATTTATTTTCAACATAAACTCGTGTCTGGAGCAGTGACAGCAGATATAATACCATCTTCATGACAGTATTTCGGCTTGATATGAAATTTCCATCCTTTTCCCTTTAAATGTTTTGTGGAGTGAGGGGAGAAGGAGGAAGGGAGAATAAAATTCTCTGTTATTGACTAAATTTCAGAAGTGGAAGAATGAGAAGAATGTTATATTCAACATTCATGGTCTGCATGCAAAACAGGTTGCAGAGTGCGATATGTCCAAATTCCTTTTTGACGTGAAACTTTATTCCCGGCCCGTTAAATATTTTGTGGAGGAGGTGAAATGGAGACTAAAAAAAAAAGTCCAGTATTGACTAAGCGTCAGGAGTGGGGGAATGAGAGGAATTATTATATACATGAAGTACGGGGTACCTGCCAAAAAAAAAAAAAAAAAGATGAAAAGGCTTAGTGATGAATTGTAGCTAGCGGGGGTTTTATTAATCTATGTAGCGATTTGTTATTCTTTTTGTAATAACAGTTTGATCCTTGATTATGAAATCAGATGATAGGGTAATGATTTTTTCTCCTTTACTCCTATTTATTTTGTTCTTATGGGATTTTGACAAATAGCAGGAAAGCTACTAAGAGAAAAATCCAGGAGGGTCAGATTCTACAATGTTATTTGAGAATGCAACCTTTCAGACTCAGTTTTAATAATTTAGTTTGCACTTATTTATTGAAGGAGTGAAAAGTTATCATCTATTTCGCTCCTGGTTGAGGATTTTTCCAATGTTTTATTTACTTATTTAATGTACATATTTATTATAGCAATCATTCATTGTTTTTCAGTATTAACAAACACTATATTTTTTTGCCCTGAGGCTTAGGCCTATTCCATGAGGTTTTGGGACTTTTTTTCTATAATAATAATAATAATAATAATAATAATAATAATAATAATAATAATAATAATAATAATAATAATAATAATGGGGAATCAAATCCACAGTTATGTATATGTACATATATTTAAAGATAAATCAATATAGATAGCTATCTATATTGATTTATCTTTAAATATATGTACATATACATAACTGTGGATTTGCTTCTCCATTTTAAGACTCATGCTACTATGAGTATTTTCTAATAATAATAATAATAATAATAATAATAATAATAATAATAATAATAATAATAATAATAATAATAATAATAATAATATAACAAAACATTATTACTTATTACCCAGTATTTTTTGCGGTTAAATCGTGTGTGGAAATTCAGACATTATGCCAGATACTAAAATGAATCTGATAAACGATCATCAACATCCCATTCCATAATGGCATCCTTATCATGATGCCAATCCTTATTCAAAAACTTGTGCTGCCTTTATTAGTTAATAAAAGGTTAAATGAATATCTTTATTGAGGCTACTTTAGGTTTATAGTTTTATCTCATGAATGGGCCTGAATTGTTACGATCACATATTGAAATTATATTCATAGAAGATAAATGAAGCGATTATGTACACCATAGACGTACAGTAATTAGAAAGAGCAACGTCCAGTTAATTTATAAGAAGCTTTATAAGCAAGTCATATTTTATAAGAGGATAAATAGATATCATCAAACTGTCCTCATTATCGCTAGCAAATTTTACTCAAATCGAATTAACATGCGAGAATGTCGAGGTGTTGATGGAAGTTACAAAATAAATTGTAGCATTCCCTTCTCGTTACGTTTAGTTCTAACCAGTCATTTAACTTTTTCTAATAAACAAAAATTTAGTTAATGTTAGTAACTGCTAAAATCCCAATTATTAAAGGATAAAATGGTATGCTAAAAATATTAATGATACAATTATCGCGCGTATCTTATTTAAAATGATGTTATTTCATTCTTATTACCTTTATCCAACGTAATCTAATAAGTTCCCCGATAGTGCCGTCAGTGCACCTCATGCGGTGCAATGTGGGCATTAGGCTGCAACTGCTTTCATTCCTTGTACTGTACCTCCGTTCATATTCTCTTTCTCCCACCTTACAGTCCACCCTCTCCAAACAATTGATTGATAGTGCAACTGCGAGGTTTTCCTCCTGTTACACCTTTCAAACCTTTTTACTCTCAATTACCTTTTTAGCGCTGAATGGTCTTAGCTGCCACAGTGCTTGGCATGTATGCCTAAAATCCATAAATCAATCAATCAACCAATCAATCTAATAAGTTCTCATTAAGAAACTCAAATAGCATTGCTTAGCGTTGTAAAAGTTAAGTATACCTTAGTTTTACCAGACCACTGAGCTGATTGACAGCTCTCCTAGGGCTGGCCCGAAGGATTAGACTTATTTTTCGTGGCTAAGAACCAATTGGTTACTTAGCAACGGAACCTACAGCTTATTGTGGAATCCGAACCACATTGCAGCGAGAAATGAATTTCTATCACCAGAAATAAATTCCTCTAACTCTTCATCAGCCGGCCGGGGGAATTGAACTCTGGCCCATCGAGTGACAGTCTGAAGCTCAACCGAAAAAAGATCATAACTGATAAAGAGAGAACATAAGTATAATGTTCGTTTTGGGCTTATAATATATACAGTAACTTTTCAGGGCGGGAATATCCTTTGCCAACCAGAGTGCCCATCTAATTTTTCGCCCTCTTATCATGCCAGTCAGGAGGGGAAGGAAGATTAAATGTTTACAGAGGGTACGCGTATCAAAGGTTTGATTGAGAGGGGACCCTCAAAGCTGCAGCGTAAATTAATAGTAAAAGAGAGATTGGAAAATTAAATTGTTAATGGCAAAATAACAAAGCGGCTGATGTCAACTGGACCGAATACTTTAAAAGCATCGCCAAATTGTTTCTTTCGAATGACAGACGAAGAGATTTGGGAGTTACATAAAGTAATGGGAAAAGTTAATGAAGAATGAATTCACCAAAAAAAAAATCTGAAATAGTTCTTCCGAGTATACAGTATTATTTAACTGTTATTCATATGTTTAGGCAATGATTTTTGATTGCTGCGTGAAAACAAATTTATTTTCTTATTAAGATAAATTAAGGCTCAGTGATTTTTTTAAGCAACTAAGAGCAATGTTCATTTTAAAATGAAACACAATGCGATTAATCATTGTGAAGTATTATTTTCTTATTTCATTTAACTTTTAACTAATCTGATATTTATTCAGTTTTCCTCAAACTTAGTAGATTTGTTCATCCTAAACATCAAGCTGCCAGAATTCTTATTCCAGCCTCTTTTCCAGTTCGTTCTACCTAATATATGGCATAATGAGCTTTTGATCTCAACATGACAGGTAATGCTATATTCAATACAGAAGAAAACTTAGTACATTTAATCCATTCTACCATTATTACCTTCGCCAATAAGTTTTATTTTATTATTTTTTTTTTTTGTATGAATGCTTTACACTTAGGGAGGCTTTTTTTCTTTCCCGAATCTCACACTTCGAACCCCTGGATCACATACAACTTTCTATGGGCATTATATCCTTATGGGTTTTCATTGAGTAATTCCTTTAGTACTTTACATAAGTAGGCATGCAAGTAGTTTTTTCAACGTACATTTTCATACATTTTTACACACTATCTGTAATACATTTTATATATATATATATATATATATATATACATATACCTATATATATATTATGTATACACACATATATATATATATATATATTATATATATATATATATATATATATACTCACCACATAATAGTTTATCATTAAGTAAAAGTACAGAACCTTAGAGAAAAGGTACAGGGGCAGTGACTTCAGAGCATATCTTTTTTTCGTGGTTTATGATACTTCGTCATCTGGGACAAAGCATTAAGGGTAAAGGTTTTGGGAATGCAACCCTTGGGAAAATTATTAAAGGCACTTCAATAGTCCGTAACCATGGCTAAACAGAGAAAATAGTCATACCTAGTCGTTGACAGTCCTTAGGATATTGCCTAAATGACAAAATAATTTTCCTGCCTTTTTGTCGTCATGATGCTGGTCAAGAAATAAAAAGTCACCGAATCAAAAAACGAATGAAAGTGAGATTCTTTCTACCTGTTCATTATATTGCCCAAGGAAGTAGATAACAGACATGATACAAGACAATGTATACTCAAAGTTTTCTGTAGAGTATAATGCGGTATAAAACTATCAGCTACGGCCGACAGCGCTTCAGTTGCTCCCCAGATGCGGTCAAATAAGTTGCGTCGCACGCCTCCGGAAAGAGCTGCCAGACGCTCGATCCATGACTAAACTTAACCTTCAATAAAATAAAAACTACTGAGGCTAGAGGGTTGCAAATTGGTATGTTTCATGATTGGAGGGTGGATGATCAACATGCCAATTTGCTGCCCTCTAGCCTCAGAAGTTTTTAAGATCTGAGCCGGACAGAAAAATGCAGATGGACAGACAAAGCCGTCACAATAATTTTCTTTTACAGAAAACTAAAACTAGTATAGTGTTTAAACCTGATCTCTCTCTCTCTCTCTCTCTCTCTCTTTCTCTCTCTCTCTCTCTCTCTCTCTCTCTTGAATGAAAAAAAAAAAAGTGTTTTTCATAATCTAGTGGAAATTAAAAGATTGAGATCACTGATTACTGGCTATTGTTATCTTATGGCTGAAACCGAGGGCAGGTGGGCGACTTTTCCAGGAATTAAGCTTCAAAAGTATTCCTGATGTATTTTTCGAAATCCAAAATGCAATACAAAAATAAAACGTGAATTGCTTCTATTACTGGACCTACCTCCGCAGTATTTTTCTGAAATAGTATATTACCGCCTATTATTTTCGATATTTTTTTAGGGTCTGTAAATATTGGTTACCTAACCAGTAAATTCTGTCTGATCATTACGTCTCTATCGCTCTTTTCAACAGTCTCTGCTAATTAAGATATATGCATAAGAAGCATGGATGATGTATCGCGGGTAGAGCTAGTCAGAGATACAGTCAATACACACAGATACAATACATGCACTCATATATAGTCAAGAACATGCACTTACACACATACACACTATATATATATATATATATATATATTGTTACAAGATTATGCAGACAGCATGACTGCGCCTGCATATCTCGTACAAAGCCAGCCTACTCGCCTCACATTAGAATAAAACGAACAACCAAAGAGCACTGATAACTTGTTTGTCAGGTCAACTAGATCCTCCCATTCGGAGTTCCCCTATTCCTTGTCTAAGACACCCCCGCCCTCGGATCTTAATCCTCTTTTTCTTGGAAACGGTGATTCTCACTCTCTCTTTGTCTCTCACAAGACCCTGGTGTTGGGATTATTGGATTAACAGCCACTGGCATAACCAGAGGACACCATTAGTGAAGAGGAAAGTTGATGCGAGGGCAGAGCGTATCTTCCAGGGCTTGGCACCAGAAATTACGGTGCGATGCCCTTCCAGGGCTTGGCATTAGAAATTAAGGTGCGACGCCACATGGTTACCGCATGGCCCCAACTCCCATCATGCATCTGTGACCTGTGGGTCAGACC
>JANJGK010000002.1:83432580-83450080 GCA_039081455.1 Macrobrachium rosenbergii | reverse complement strand
TATTATTATTATTATTATTATTATATTTCTAAGTTTCTTGCTATTTTTGGTATTTTTACTTCTTATTACTGTGTTTAATATCATTGTAGAGTTTTGCAATTTTTCAATATTCGTATTTAGCCTTCTGGACCTGACTTCTGTAACCACCTAATTCCAGGTGAGAATTAATCGTCTGCAATTTGTATTTTTTATTGTTATCATTTTAATTTTTTTCTACTATTCCCCATGTAGTTGCTGATCATTTCCATTATTATGAATCCTATTTTTTCTACTTCTTCAGCAACTGTGTGGATACTGTCGATAATTATTTTTATAATAATGCTACCTTATGTATCTAGATTGTGTGCATTGTATTTGTATCTTCCATGTAAATGGCCCTGAGCCGCAGTAAAGATAATTATTATTATTAATATTATTATTATTATTATTATTATTATTATTATTATTATTATTATTATTATTATTATTATAACCAGCACGAATTTGTCCATTACACACTGGGTCGTTCAACTCTATGTTGACCAGCTATTCATGGCTATAGTGAATATAATTATATAGACCAAGCTATCTGTACCTGCCCCCCTCTACAAGACCATTAAACCCTATCGTTTTTCTTAATGTCACCGATCCAAATTGTTTTATGGGGGGTTTCTACATTACTTCCCTGTTAATCTTCCATATGTCATATGTAAAGCAAAATTACCATATGTGCTGTACAACTTAACGTTATCAACATACTATTTCCCCTAATCCCTCATAAGCTTTCCTTGGGTTCATACATGACACATATAACTTTTTCCCTTTTGTTCTTTGACTAACAGTGCATAATTCTTCCCTTATCAGTGGTTTTGATACCGGTCTTATCTTTTCCATCGAAACTATACCACGCACACTCTTGTATATAGTAGGCAATACTGTGATCCTATAATCCCTATCGTTACCTGCATCACATACCCCTCATACGTAGGAACAATTATATCTTTCACACATTTCTTTCTAATATTTCCCTTCTGATACACATATTAAGCACCTTGGTCAGTCAGCCAGTTACACTAACACCACCCTGCAACGTCAAAAGTTAAAACTGAATCTAAAAGGGTCAAAGCCATTTAAGACCTGACCATTTAAATGTACATCAGGATGCATAGGCAAATGGGCTCTGGATCGAACAACTCTCGCACTTTGAGTCTTAAAGGGTTAAGCTTCATACCCCAATGCCTACCCCACTCACGAATACATGCCAAATCTCTATTCAAGGTAACTAAGACACGGAGCAGGAACAAGAGCTAGGAGAGTAGTGTCATTGGCATAGACAGTCAATTTGCTCTCCAGACCTTGCTGCATGTCATTGTAGAGATAATAAGTGGAGAAGGTTTAAGAATACGACCTGGAAGAACAAATTAAATGACATTACTAAAGCTACTGTAGTGCAAATGATAATGAAAGATCCAACAATTCCCAGTAACATTAGCATGTAGATAAGTAGGGATAAGTACTTCATGATTCACACCGTCAAAGGCTGCACTAAGATCAAAACCGACCATTCATGCCTCTGCAATCTCATGAGGAAAAACTCTGCAGGATGGTAGATATTGGCATAATGTATTTCTAGTACCAAGGCCGTTACAAAACCCAAACTGTAATGCTGGTAGCAGGTGATTATCTTCAACAACCACCAAAGACTCTTAGAGAGCAGTTTCTCGTAAACCTTAGATAAAACGGGTGTAATTGAAATCGGCCCATATGCATAGAGGCATGAGGTTGGATTTAGTTCCTTAAGTAATGCAGCAATGTTTCCCTTTTCCAGACAGAAGGAAAACTTGTCTTACTGGTATTAGTAATAATCGTAGAAGCACTGAAATCAGTGGCCTTTTTAAATAGATGGGAAGATCCCGTTAGGGTCTATGCTGCCATAACTGTCGAGCAACCGGAGGACAAGTTATGACTTCTCTAGATCTGAAGGCTACTGAACACAACTTAATATCTGGAAAACGAGACTGAGGCAACACCAAGGCCTTACCACACTGTCTGTCCACAAGGACTTGAGCCAACAGTTCTGCCATCTGTTTAGGGCAATAAGCAGCAGTTCCGACAGGTCCTACAAGAAAAGGCACGCTAGAATCAGCTTCAAAGAGTGATGGCTTGAGGCCAGACCACCACTAATGATCACCATCACTAGGGAGTAAGACTCCTTACAACCGCCACTATATGGTCTCTCACGTTCATCATAGACAAATGAGCTTGACTTCTAAGCTCAGTGGAATTACGTCACAAAAATTCCTATAAATTTTTCCTCCATAAATAGGCTTTTATTTATGGTAAGCAAGCTTACATGCAGCATTAAACCATAGCTGATATTTAAGGCGAAACTTAAGGATCTTAGAAGGAATTCTCTTCTTGAAAACAGTGTTAAGATGATCATCTAAATACTCAATAATATTCGGACGTACCTAAATATTACCGTACCTGAGGTCACCAAGATCTCGGTGAATACCATCCACATTGGCCTGGGAGTTCATGTATACCTTTCTGTTCCATCTTCACATTAACCTTCATCAGATGAGCCCACCGGAGTTATGAAAACTGTAAATATAATCATCATCGTTAAACAAAATAAAAACAAGAAGAAAGACGCAAAAACTTCCAGCACTATCATAACAAAAAACTTTCTCTGCATCATTCACTTGCAATGGTATTTCAGACACAGGAGAAAATAACATAAAAAAAACTCGGCTATTCATAGTTAATTAAAAAACATAAAGCATTGTTCTACCTTGTATTCGCTGTAATTTAATATAATTTTGATACATAAAAATTTATAAATTCACTGTTTAAATGTTTCGCAAAAATTATTTGCATCTTTATTGGATAGATGGAGCTATTGAACAATGTACTTTAAAAACAGTTAAAATTAATATTCACGCTAGAATTACATGCCTGAATATCTGATGTTTTCTGCAATATTTGTATTCCTACAAATATATATATATATATATATATATATATATATTCAGACATTACTGTGGTGACTGTCCCATTCATCCACGTATTACTGTGGTGACTGTCCCTTTTATCCAGGTATTACTGTACTGACTGTCCCTTTTATCGAAGTATTGCTGTACTGACTGTCCGTTTTCATCAGGTATCACAGAGTAACTGTCCCTTTTTATACAAGTATTCTCCCTTTTACCTGGTATTATATACTGTGGTGACAGTCCCTTTTAACATGGTATTACTGTGGTGACTGTCCCTTTTATCCAAGTATTACTGTGGTGACTGTCCCTTTTATCCTGTTATTACTGTGGTGACTGTCCCTTTTACCTGGTATTACTGTGGTGACTGTCCCTTTTATCCAGATGTTACTGTGATGTCTCTCCCCTTATATCCAGGTATACTGTGGTGACTGTCCCTTTTACCTGGTATTACTGTGGTGACTGTCCCTTTTATCCAGATGTTACTGTGATGTCTCTCCCCTTATATCCAGGTATTAACGTGCTGACTGTCCCTTATATCCAGGTATTAACGTGCTGACTGTCCCTTTAATCCAGGTATTACTGTCCTGACTCTTCATGACTATCCCCCAGATACTACTGTGGTGACTGTCCCATTTATCGAGGCATTACTGTACTGGCTGTCCTTTTATCCACGAGTTACTGTGGTGACACTCCCACTTATCCAGGTATGACTGTACTGACTGACCGTTTTATCCAGGTATTACTGTAGGGACTGTCCCATTAATCCAGGTATTAGTGTGGTGACTGTCCCTTTTAACCAGGTGTTATTGCTTTGATGACTGTTCCTTTTATCCAGGTATTACTGTGGTGACTGGCCTATTTAACCCCCGCCACCACTACACCTAAGCACACCACCCACTAAACCTAACAACACTCCCCCACTAAACCTAACCATGCCCCCACTAAACCTAAACACACCCCCCTGGTAAACCTCAATACATCCCCACTAAACCTAAACACACACCACTAAACCTAAACACACCCCTTGCCTAACCTAAACACACCCCTTAAACACGTCCCCACTAAACCTCAATACACACCACCACTAACCCTAAACACATCCCCCACTAAACCTAAACACATACCTTGCTAAACCTAAACACATCCCCAATAAACCTAAATACATCCCCACTAAACCTAAACACACACCACCACTAAACCTAAACACAGCCCCACTAAACCTAAATACACCCCCTGCTAAATCTAAACACACACACCCTGCTAAACCTAAACTCATACCCACTAAACCTGATCACACACCCCCACTAAGCCTAAACACACCCCTGCTAAACCTAAACACACCCCCTACTAAACCTAAACACACACACACTAAAACTAAACAAACCCCCTGCTAAACCTAATCCCATCCCCACTAAGCCTAAACACACCCTCACTAAATGTAACAAGACACCCCCTGCTAAACCTAAGCACATCCCCACTAAACCTAACAACACACCCCCTGCTAAACCTAAACACATCCCCACTAAACCTAACAGCACACCCCCAGCTAAACCTAAACACACACCCTGCTAAACCTAAACACATCCCCACTAAACCTAACAACACACCCCCTGCTAAACCTAAACACACACCCTGCTAAGCCTAAACACATCTGCACTAAACCTAAACACTTACCCCCGCAAGCCTAAACACACCCACGACTAAACATAAACACAAACCTTGGCACAGAATTATTAATCACAGGAAAGAAAAGCATGTTATTAAATAATATAACTCTATGGCATTGAGTACATGAAATGATGTATGATAGACCCGTAGAGTTTATTTACCACGTAAGTTGCAAAAGGAAAGGGAAGGGGGATGGGGAAGGGGAAGGGGAGAGGGGTATTGGTTTGAAACCTACCCTATTATCTAAGTTGGGTCAAATGGTGCCCAAGTGCCAAATTTTGTCTAGGTCGGTCAAGTGGTTTCGGATTCCTTTATCGCACAAACATACAATCATACAAAAATTATTTATATATAAGAATTAAATATTATATATATATATTATATATATATATATATCATCTTGTTTGTGTGAGCGCGCAGGTAATATGTCAGTCTCGCTGCTTATGAAGATATCTCAATTAGCATAGAACAATGAAAAGAGCGTTTGGTTTTTTTATATATATATATATATATATATATATATATATATATATATATATCATCTTGTTTGTGTGAGCGCGCAGGTAATATGTCAGTCTCGCTGCTTATGAAGATATCTCAATTAGCATAGAACAATGAAAAGAGCGTTTGGTTTTTTATTGAGGGGGCACGTGATAATCAGAAAGAATTTTATTAGTTAAGTAACCAATACTATTTAAAGGCAGGGGAAAGTATCGAAAATAACAAGCGTTAATTTACCATTTCGGAAAAATGTATACTGGGGAGAAACGAACAGTAATAGAAGCAATTAGCGCTTAATTCTCATATGGCATTATGAAACTCGGAAGATAAATCAGGGACAACATTAAAGCTTAATCCCCTCCAAGCCACAAGGGAGAATAAGTGTAAAGGCTGATCCAGTTTTCTAATCATTCATTTGTGTTATTTCTTTGTTCTACTTCCACCGGCGATATAATTAACAGGGAAATCGAGTCTTGCTTTGATTTTTGTTTAACTGATTTATATAGAGTTTATCGTATCTGTTTTTCTAAATCCGAGAAAAAAAAAGGTTCTAAAACCGTTGCTCTCGTTCCTTTTGCTCTAAGATTCTATATCCTTAATGGTAAAGCCAGAAGTGGTGAACAATATGAAAATTACAGACATGTTGTAATAATGTACATATGTACTTGTGTGAAGCACAAAAGAACTCGCTTCAGGGAAGAATCAATGGGAGGAAAAAGTTAAGTATATCTTAGTTTAACCAGACCACTGAGCTGATTAACAGCTCTCCTAGGGCTGGCCCGAAGGATTAGATTTATTTTACTTGGCTAAGAACCAACTGGTTACCTAGCAACGGGACCTAAAGCTTATTGTGGAATCCGAACCACATTATGACGAGAAATGAATTTCTATCGCCAGAAATAAATTCCTCTAATTCTTCATTGGCCGGGCGGAGAATCGAACGCTGGGCCAACAGCGTACGTATGCAAATAGCTGAAATATTTCAGTAATAAAATTAGCCTCTTTGTTACTTGTAACAATAAAAACAGGCTTCAGTTCACAAGGATAAGAAAAATGGAATGAATGACATACAACGAGCTGTCAAAGAAGCTGGAATGCAAAAGGAAGCTTAATGTTTGGATGGACAGGTTTACTGATTTCGAGGACTGTATGAAGATCAAATTAGTGAATAGGTGAAATTGACAAAAAATAAATACTTCACCATCATTAAGATGAACATTGCTCATGGTTACAAATGACTGAGATGTACAGTAGTTACCATGTTAAGAAAATAATCTAATTTACCATATAGCAGTCAGAAATAATTTGCAAAATATTAGAATAGCAACAGGTTGAATAATAGAACTATTTGAAATAACTCTCTCTCTCTCTCTCTCTCTCTCTCTCTCTCTCTCTCTCTCTCTCTCTCTCTCTCTGTGTGTGTGTGTGTGTGTGTGTGTGTGTGTAACTGTATTTTGTGACGAATTCAATTCTCATTGACCTTTCCCTTTACTTTATTTAACTCCCCAATCTCTTCATCTGCCATTTGAAAGAAACAATTTGGCGATGCTTTTAAGTATTTGGTCCAGTTGACGTCAGCCACTTTGTTATTTTGCCATTAACAATTTAATTTCCCACTTTCCCTTTTACTATTAATTTGCGCTGCAGCTTTGAAGGTCCCCTCTCAATCAGACCTTTGATACGTGTACCCTCTGCAAACATTTAATCTTCCTTCCCCTCCTGACTGGCATGATAAGAGGGCGAAAAATCAGATGGTCCACTTTGGTTGGAAAAAGAAATTTCCGTCCTGGGTTGGTTGCTGTGTATAATATACGCCTATGATGTGCATTATAATTCTGCTCACTCTATTTTAACTATGGTCACGTTTATCCCGATGAGAACCATTACACTGCGGTGTATAAAGGTAATAAGAATGAAAGGATAACGTCATATTAAATAGGACAGCGCGCGATGCTTATAAAGGTAATAATATCAAAGAGGACAATGCGTGATACTTGTATCATTTACATTTTCAGCGCATCATTTTGTCCTTCAGTAATTGGGCTTTTAACAGTTATCAACCTTAATTACATTCTTTTTATGTGAAAGATTAATTTACCGGCATGAAATAAAAATAATTAGAAAGAAATGATAACATTTTGTTTTTTAATAATATGACCTTGACATTCACACGCGTTAATTCTATGTGATGCAGAAGGATTGGCGACATTTATTTATCCTCTTATGAACTGTGACCTGTTTCTGAAGCGATATTAGTTAACAGGTCGTTGCGCTTTCAAATTACGCTTCTGTGGTGTACGTAGTCGCTTCATTAATCTCCTATGAATCTTCTTCTTATGATCATAATATCTAATGATGACAATTCAGTACTGTTGATGAGAAAGAGCTATGTAATTTAAATAGAATTCATTCAACCTTTCACTAATTTTAACAAGCACAGTTAAGGTTATAGAAAAGAATTTCATGCTAATCATGGAATGTGACGTTGCTGAGCTGTAACAAGTATCATTCATATTAGTATTTGGCGTAATATTTGTTGCGATAGATATCTGAATTTCCTTGGTATGAGTCATTTGCATAGAATACTGGGAAATAAGGAATTATTATTATTATTATTATTATTATTATTATTATTATTATTACGAAGGACGAAGACCCTCTGAGGCAAGTTTTGTTGAATAAAATGGCTGCATTTTTTTATGAAATCAATCCGCAGAATGCAGCCGTTTTATTCAACAAATTATTATTATTATTATTATTATTATTATTATTATTATTATTATTATTATTATTATTATTATTATTATTATTATGGAACAAACCTCAAGGCACGACACCGCATTTTTGTAACTACAGCAAACAAATGTACTAGTGGCATGATAATTATATAAGGTAAAAATGAATACAACGTTAGGCAAATTCACAATAAAGAGCTAGCATGCTTTCAGCTACTGAGATGATACATTTTGACTCCTTCAGTACAAAAGCGTAAGCTAAAGGGTTAAATCGAGTCTGGAAAGGTTGCATTCCCAAAGAACACTGCAACACCTTACCCTCCCTTATTTTTCTCTTCGTAGCTTTATTGCTATTTATTAAAATCCCATCCCACAAAAAAATGAGAGAAAATCATTGCCAGATTTTATAATTTCATTATCAAATACAAAACTGATTCTTCAAAAAGTACAACTACTTTTTAAAAAGCTTAATAAGACCCTTCGTATAAGTGAATGCATTTTTTTGGGGGGGAGGGGGGAAATGACCCCGTTCTTCATGTACGAGTATGTAATAATTCCTCTCTTTCTCCCATTCCTGACGCTGATTCAGTACAGGATATTTTTAGTCTCCATTCCACCTCCTCCACAAAATATTTAAAGGGCCGGGAATAAAGTGTCATACCAAGAAGGAATTTGGGCATATCGCACTCTGGACCCTATTTTGCATGCAAACCGTGGATGTTGAATATAACATTCTTCTCATTCTTCCACTTCTGAGATATAGTCAATAACTGACAATTTTAGTTTCCCCTCCACCTTCTACTTCGCCTACCCAAAATATTCAAAGGGAAAGAGTTGGAAATTCCACATCAAGTCGAAATAATTCCATGAAGATAGTACTATGGAAGCTGTCACTGCTCCAGGTACGAGTTTACGTTGACAAGAAATAGCAGGCAATAAATACTTTTGTATGAGAGCTCGTCCCTCTCAGGCAGGTCTATCTATGCTTGCTAAGTCGAGAGAAATAAAATGACTTCTGCAAAACTTAATCATTCCTATGGCAGGTGGTACCATTAAACTGAGTCTTGAGAGACTTGGATTTCATTCAGTGGCATATTTGGGAAAGACTGGTCAGAATTAAATCATCCTATTCAGTGATCTAAATTAACATCACCATTTGCACGCGACTTCTACCTTGCTTGTGAATCACGGTACAGGGGAATAGGAATACGATTAGGCAATGTGCTGGAGCGTAGAGAATTTCTTGTTTGGGAGTAGGCATGATCTGAACACCAAAATTCAGAAAGACACTGATTAACTAGAAAGCAGTGAGCGAATGATCATCTCTTTCAAGATTTAATCATAACAGCACAAAATGAGTTTTACTGTATTCTATGCACTGACGTAATAACACAACTAATGATACAAAAGAGGAATTGCAGAAGCTTATAGTAAAATTTCAGAGAAATAATAAGTTTTTTGAAGGTGATAGGATACCAAACTGTAAAAACGTGTGATGAAATGTGTATGTTTGCATGTATGTATGTAAGTATGCATGTAAATGTGTATGTATGTGTGTGTGTGTGTGTTTTCGGGCAATTTCTCTCTTTCACAATTTTTGTTGTAGGCGACCGCCTTTGTAGGACTGACTTCTTTGATGCAGACAAGAATACGATGAGAAGATGGACAGCATACTAAACGACACCACGATATTCATTAAACTCAACAAAGACCCTACAGACAAGTTGAAAAAATAAAATGGCAAGCTTAGCAAAGGAAGCTAACACACAATGCCATGTGTGTTAGCCATCGTGGGAGACGTTAGCCCTGGATATTGGTGAGGCACAGTAAAGACATAAAAACTATAACCCACTCAGACCAATGATATCTCAGATTACATCCCCCACCTACAAAATACCCAAAACCCTGAACGACATAGTCACCCCGTACATACCAATGAAATACCCACTAAGATCAGCAACTGAACTCATAGACATCCTGAAAACTAAACACACCACTGAAGAAATCGCATCCATGGACGTCGAAAGCCTGTTTACTAACAATGTGTCTGTGGACACCACGATTGACATAATCCTTAACCACATGTACCGGTCACAAGCAACCCCACCACAAAACCCAAGAGAAGACCATAAGAAGCATGCTTGAAGCGTACACAAAAGAAGCACCATTTTTCTCCCACAAAGGAGGGTTATACCGCCAAATTGATGGTGTAGCCATGGGTTCCCCCCCCCCGGGTGTTCTTATGGCGAACACATACTGGCCAGTTTAGAGGACACTGTTTTTAATAATCACGAGAAACCAGAAATTTATGCAAGATACTTCAATGACATTTTCATTGCAACAAACAACAGACAAGACGTTCAGACTTTAAAAGACATCTCCACAGAAAAATCTGTACTAAACTTCACCATAGAGCACAGCACAGACCAAAAATTTCCATTTTTAGACGTACTAGTAAACAAAGAAACACACAAATATAACTCACAGTTATACACAAAGGCTACTATTTTTTTTTATAGCATCGGACGTTGTCTGAACAGGGGAGGTGGATGCCTGGAGGCCTATAAACGGTCTGTGATCCGTTCATATGTAAGGCGGCCTTCACCCACTGCACCAAGTGGAAGACGACGCACCTGGAATTTGACAGAATACAATAGCTACTCACAAACAACGGATTTGAAGACAACATGATACAATTAGAAATAAGCAAGTTTTTTTTTATCGACACACGAGCAAGGCAACACCACAAACCAACACGATGAGAAGACAAGACAACAGATAACAATATACAACCAAACTAACTTTAACAACGAATATAACAACAGTAGCAACATCATTAAGAAGATTGTAAAGAACAATGTCAAGCCACGAGCCCCCTATACAGAAATAAACATACGGGAATATTGCAAACCCAACCTGCTTGCATCACTTGCAATGGAAAATAGCACTTGCTTACCCACACCTAAAGGAGATGACTACCAATGTAGTTTATGGAATTCACTTGCCCCGAGGAGGAATGCAGCCCTTCCAGAGAAAACTACATTGGCAGAACATCTACGACTCTCAGACGAAGATTACTTGCGCACAGAAACACAGGAGCCATCTTCCAACACTACACAGAAAAACATGAACAACAAACCATCGTTACAAGGTATGATAAACACCACCAATATATAAAATACAGACGCAATTCATATCGGGACATAACAAGAGCATAAGCAGTTTTTATAGCCACACGCAAACCAAATTTAAATCCCCGCGAAACAGGACCCAGAGTCAAGGACACCACCGCCGAGTGGAGCCACTCCCGAACACCACACACGAAGAAATAAATAATTTCATTACAAATATAAGATGTAGAAATAGAATACAGAACCAGTGCTGTAATGTAGTTTCACCGTGTAATGATTTATTATTTAAATATTATTTAAACAGCTAACCATCCAGTTGTAAATTGTAAACCAACCATTGTAAACAAAGATATGGCGACCCCCCTAATCCTATCCTGCCGGTACAAATAGAACGGAGGGTGCCTCTATGTATTAGTTCTTGCTTGAAAAAGCCTGAGATAGAGGCGAAACGGACCGTAGCAATAAATGGAAGCTACACCACGACTCTGTGTACTTATCCAGAACTTCGAAGAATTATTGAAAACAGAAGTAAGGAAATATGAAAAATTCTGCATCAAAGAAGTCAATGCCACATATACATATTTATATATATATATATACACTGTATATATACATATATATGTGTGTGTGTGAGTGTGTGTGTATGTGTGTACGTATGTGTAGTGTCCTCCCGTTACTTTCATTTCAGTACGTTAAAAAATTAATTTACCCTTTTCATGATAATTACTGATTTTTAAATCTAAGAGTATTTTTGAAAATGTTATTGTTTAAGATGATTTTTTGGAGGCCAAAATTTTTCATATTTTTAATTGTGCCTCTGTCGAAATACCTCCCGTGGAAGGATTTAATCGGAAACATTTTTGTCTTTCATTATTTGTGACAACTAAAATAAATTTACGCATATTTGCTGCTACATTTAAATTGATTGTCCTTAGTATTAGACAGAACGTAAATTAGTAATATGATTTATTTATATTTCTCTTTCCAAATCAAACAATAAAACTTTTGATAATTTGTCCATTTAAAAATATCGAAATATTTTTGTTAATAGTCATCAATATATAACTGAGTGGATCCGATTGCTTTTAACAAGCTTTTAATCTGGGGATGATTTATGTAATGGTCTGTTCCATTAAGCTGTTAATAAAAGCAATTCATTTGGAGACAGGTTTTAATCCCCCAATTTATAAATCAGTGTTTCATGCTAATCTGTTACGCTGTTTCGAAGCTGACATCAGCCCTTTCAGATTAGTCCTGCTGTTCCTCTTTGTATATGATTATAGGTTCTCGATTGCCCATAATGGTAAATTCCATTTAGTTCATTCTGAGAAGTTGCATCGGTCTAGCAGTTAAAATTTGCTAATTAGTTGTAACAATTCATTACCTTTAAGTAATTTCACTGTCCTTTTACTAGACTTTGGTTACCAACCATTTTATCGTGACGAAGATCATGAAGATTTTCCGGGTAATCTCAAAGGAACCACTTTAACCTCTGAGATTGTAAAGCAACCCAATTATTAACTGATGATGATTCTCGCATTCCCAAAATTTATCTATTTCTATTCAGTAAATTTATACAAGAAAAAATAACATCGTTTATAAGTATTCTACATGGTGATTGTGACTGTTATTTCATTTTCCACTTCCTCCCTTATAGGAAAAGGTGAGAATGACATATATACTTTATAATCATCCTTTGTGAGATCTCAGGGATCGTATAGTACCATCATTCAAAGTCGTAAGTAGAGATGCAATAATTGCCTACTGGTGTTTGAACGACTTATGGTTCAGAGAGTTAGCAGAACAAATGACATAACTATTGCTTTCTCATTTTCTGCTCGTTCTTGATCTGTAGTGAAAAGGGAGGTCAAATTTCAAGTGATGGAAAGAAGCAAACTTTCTTCATTTCGGAGGTATTACAGCATTAACCATTATCGTCGCAAAACGGAAGTCTGTACGCCTACTTCATTATGTAATTCTTAGATTTATAAAAGGGGTAAATATTCTTTTTGAAATTTTGGCCTATTTTCCCTCTCCCATCCTCACCCAATTAGAGGGCTAACCGATGTTTAAAATTAAACCAGTAATATCCAGGCACAGGCTTTTGATCCTAGAACAGCCCCTAAGATGCCCAATCATCCATTAGAGATATTTACATGAGCGGTTTTTTACTTTAACCAATTACGAGTCTGATCAGTTCAACCAGTAACAACATGACACGTGGCGATTCCTAACTGGTTACTTTTTTTTATGACTGAATAACGTTACTATAACCTGTAGGATGATTAAGAGAACACTACTATAGTTCTGGATATCGCAAAGCAGTTCAATTAGTAAGACTTATTTTAAATTCAACAGAAACTTGTACAGCCGATGTACTGATGAAACTTTCCCCAAATTGTAGTTATGCATGCAGACAAATTGTGGCACATTCAGGTAATATTTACCTCTCGAGGTAACAATATATTGAATATATGTTGACTATATTTTAACGTTTAAATGTTAAGTAAAAAATACTAATAAATTTCCGAAAATTTTCCAAATAATTTTCCAGATTTTGAAATACACTTGTTATACTACTTCAGTAATGACAAGTACAATATGCTAGCTATTAGCATGTTTATTTTACTGCAAGTTTTTTAATCGAAATGGAAAGTTAGCAAATTAACACCAGAGCCGTCAAATCTCTGTAAAACAAATAAAAATCCATGGTTTCGGTAATGAAACGTTTTGTTAAAAAACACCAAATGTTTTGCACGACTCGAGGAAAATGCTCGTCTTATCAGTGGTTTTCTCAAACGAAATCATAACTCGCATACTCTCGCATACAGTGTGCCATATTGTGACTATAATTCTTATCGTTTTCTGCAGCATATATCCCCTTTTACAAAGGAACAGTTTCAGTTGTATCTCTAATACATACATCAAGTGCACACATCTCTAATACATATATCAGCCAGTCGGTTACAGTATCCCCACAAACGCACCATTTCCCTTGAAATCCCATTAACTCTTTCCAGTTTTCCATACGTCAACAGTTATCTGCCATCCTCATATCTTCACCAGTCATTCTCAAATGCATTCTCAAATTGACATTCAACTTTCCCAATCTTGCATCTTTCGCGTTCACACACATTTCATCTTCGGTATACAACAGGTCTTCAAAATTCTTTAATCGTTCTCTTCATTGGAAATCTCTCACTTTACATCTCTTTCCTTAGAACCATTTCCTTCTCATTCTTTTCTATGTGCTTGCTTCTCTCTAATATTGTTTCCATTCATTTTCAAGTACTTCTTCAAATTCCCATTTAAGCAACTTGAAGAGCTTCCAGTACAGTGAGGATGTTCAAAGATTTATTTTCAATGGTTTGCCACAAGCAGGAGGCCACTAGTTCTGTAATGTGGCTTAATTTTACAACTTCATCCTTTAGTGTTCATTAATTCCTATAGTTTCTCTTACTTTCTCAATAACTAACTTGTTCACTTGCGTCTCTCAACGTAGCCATCTCCTTTGTCCTGTAACTATACTTCAAAAAACCTAAGCCATTTCCCTTCAGTAACTTTTCATTCTATCATCCTACATATTTTATTCCTCCTGCCTAGCAACTATCTGTTAACACTCCTACCTGACATAGTGACTCCATATTTGAACTTTGCAAAATTCTCATCCGTTCTCTCCACTTCAATGCCTTTAACCTATGCCACTTTTCATCCACTCCCTTCCCATAAGCCATCCACAATTTTAAACTTTTCTTTTGTTCATTTGGGTAAACTCACTTCTCCCATTTACATACATTGCTTCAGTCTGAAGCCTTACCATCCAATCTGAAATATCATTTATTTTCACTTTCGCCTCGTGCTGGTTGTGCTCAAATATAACTCCATCTCCACCTATACTCACCATTACAATCATGAAATTCCAGTTCCATGTGCCCCCTGTATTACTGAGTAATTTAATAATCATTTATCTTGACAAGATATATATATATATATATATATATATATATATATATATATATATATATATATATATATATACACATACCTACACACAGACACACTCACACACACACACACACACACACACACACACACACACATATATATATATATATATATATATATATATATATATATATATATATACGTATATAAATGCAAGATACCATTTAAAGTTTATTTATTCACATCCTTCCCTACTGATGTGAGAATAAATATTTCACCCTCGATTTTTATAGCAGATAATATAAAAAAATAAAAAAAAACGGTAAGGAATTAGGTAGACCCTGTCAAAAGTCCTTCTCCCTTTTCAAGAAAATTAAATTAGCCATAAAGCCTTTTTACTTCCATCCATTAATAACACCGTAAGTCAAAGATACTAAACCATTTCCCATCCTTTTCCTTTCATCCCGATGTTTAAAAAATGAGGCTATTTTATTCAGCTCGTAAGGTCTCTGTTATTCAATATTTAACTTGCAAGGTCTGTTATGTATTTAACCTCCGCCCCATCTGGGGGCATGGGTCTGAATAAGTCAGCAATCTTGAACCACTGCCAAATAACTGTTGCTGCTATAAAGTGGTAGCTATTTTTTTTCTGCTAGATAGGCAATGGACTGGTATAACATCAATCTCATTAAGGTGTATAACGCGAGATCAAATAAGGAACAAAAAACGAGGTCTGTTAAAAAGAATCCAATAACACCAATATAGTAAGTATAACCAGAAAGCTCATTAAATTATGTGACTAATCAAAAAGGTATAACAACAGGCTGACTAAAATATATAGCCTCGCATGAGACCCATTGAAAATGGATAACCACAAACTCATTAAAAGATATAACCTGAGGTATATCAGTAAATCCATCAGAATATATAACATCAAACCCAATAATGAGTTATAACGACAAACTCATTAAATCATAACATGATACCCACTAAAAAGTTACAACATGAACTCCACTAAAAACGGATAACCACAAACGCATCAAAACTGCAACATGAGAACCATTAAACAGGTATAATAACAATCCCATTAAAATATAACATGAAACGCACTAAAATGTATAATTTGAGACCAATTAATAGGTATAACCAGAAACCCATTAAAATATATAACAAAAGATCCATGAAATAGGTATAACCACGAACCAATTAATATATACCATTGGACCCACTTAAAAGGTATGGCAACAAACCCATAAAAATTGAACATGGGACCCATTTAAAAGGTATGGCAACAAACCCATTAAAATATAACATGGGATCCATTTTAAAGGTATGGCAATAAACCCATTAAAATATAACATGGGACCCATTTAGAATGTATATGACAACAAGCCCATGAAAATATAACATGGGACCCATTTAAAAGGTATGACAACAAACCCATTAAAATATAACATGGGACCCATTTGAAAGGTATGACAATAAACCCATTAAAATATAACATGGGACCCATTTAAAAGGTCTAGCAACAAACCCATTAAAATATAACATGGGACACATTTAAAAGGTATGACAACAAACCCATTAAAATATAACATGGGACCCATTTAAAAGGTATGACAACAAACCCATTATAATATAACATGGGACCCATTTAAAAGGTATGGCAACAAACCCATTATAATATAACTTGAGACACACTACGAAGCTACAACCACCAACCAATTAGAATGTATAACATAAGGCCATTAAAAAGCTATAACCGCAAATCCATTAAAATAAAACATGCTGCCCATTAAAATGTATAAATACTAACCCATTAAAATACAACACGAGGCACAATAAAAGTCAGTTAACACGTATAACCACAAACCCATTAAAATATATAACGTGAGACCCATTAAACAAGTATAACCACAAAAGCTTCAGATATTTTAAGATACCCATTAAAAGGTATAACAATAATATAACGATCTATGACATTAGACCAATTGAAATATATAATCACAAATCCTTAAGAATATAAAAGACCCATTAAAAGGTATAACACCCATTAAAAGGCATAACAATAATATAACAATCTATAACATAAGAACAACTGAAATATATGATCACAAATCCTTAAGAATATAAAAGACCTATTAAAAGGTAATAACAAAAGTATAATAAAAAAACCATCAAAATGTAAAATGAGACCCAATAAAAAGATACAGCACCAAAAGTTTCAAAGTATTACGTGAGTCCCTTTAAAAGTTTAATATATCATGAAGCTTTTTGACACATATGGACCACTAATGAGTACATCATAAAACCCCATGAGAGATATAATATTTAACATTACACGAATATCATCAATACATATGTTTTAAAACCTACGCGCTCTGCTTGTAACAAGAGAGAGAGAGAGAGAGAGAGAGAGAGAGAGAGAGAGAGAGAGAGTTATACAAATACTATCACGTACGGAAACTTCATTTGCATATGCAACTATGTTAATCTATATCAAGTTTTAATATAAAAGCAAAAAATAGACCAACAAACCCTCGAT
>JANJGK010000002.1:83380080-83425080 GCA_039081455.1 Macrobrachium rosenbergii | reverse complement strand
TAGGGCTGGCCCGAAGGATTAGACTTATTTTACGGGGCTAAGAACCAATTGGTTACCTAGCAACGGGACCTACAGCTTATTGTGTTATCCGAACCGCATTATACTGAGAAATGAATTCCTATCACCAGAAATAAATTCCTTTAATTCTTCATTGGCCGGCCGGAGAATCGAACGCTGGCCTAGGAGAGTGCTAGCCGAGTACGATATCTACCCATCCAATGAGGAACTATTTTTTTTTTCCTGTTAAATAGGCAATTGACAGGTATGGCATTAATCCCATTTAATATGTATATAAGACGAAACCAAATCAACAATAAAAATCGAGGGCTACTAGAAGGTATGGAATGACGTTTGCTAAGTAAATCAGAAGCCTATTTAAATATAACATGCGACCAGTAAAGTACGTATAACAACAGACTGATTAAAATATATTACATGACACCCACTGAAAACGTATAACCACAAACTCATGAAAAGGTATAACCTGGGGCATATTAAGAAATCCATTAAAATACATAACATCGGACCCAATACTGAGTTATAACAACAAACTCATTAATTTATGACATGACACCCACTAAAAAGGTATAATATGAAACCCATTACAACGGATAACCACAAGCCCATTAAAATTGTAACATGAGAGCCATTAGATCGTTATAATAAAAAAAATCTTTAAGATATAACATTAAACACGCTTAAAATGTTTAGTATGAGACCAATTAAAAGGTATAAACACTAACCCATTAAAATATATAATATAGGATTCATTAAAGAGTATAACCACAAACCCATTAAACTATGTAACATACTAGCCAGTCAAAATGTATAACCAAAAGTAAGTAGAGTAAAACCCATTAAAGAGATATAGCAACAAACCCATTAAAATATGTAACATACGATCCATTGAAAAGTATAACCACAAACCCTTTAAAATATAACATGAGACCGATTACAAAGTTATAAAAACAAACCGATCAAAATATATAACATGATGTCTATTAAAAACATATAACACAAACCCATTAAAAAGAGTACATCCCCATTGAAAATATAACACACTACCCATTGAAAAGGTATAATATGAAATCAAGTAAAGAGTATAATAACATACCCATCAAATATGTATCATGAGACCCATCAATAACATAGAACAACAAACCCATTAAAATATTACATGAGAACCATTATAAGGTAAAAATGAGATCCATTAACAGCGGATAACCTCGAATCCATTAAAAATATAAACGAGGCCAATGTAAAGGGTATGACAACAAACCCCTTAAAATATAACTTGAGACGCTCTCAAAAGCTGTAATATGATCCATTAAAGGGCATAACCACAAACCCATTAGAATATAACTTGAGACGCTCTCAAAAGCTGCAATATGATCCATTAAAAGGCATAACCACAAATCCATTAGAATATATAAGGAAAATAAAAAAATAGGTATAACTGCAAATCCATTAAAACACAGTAATCTACCCATAAAAACGTATAACCACAAATTCATTAAGGATATAACATGGGACCCATTGAAATGTAAAACAAAAGTATAATAACAAAACCATCACAATGTAACGTGAGACCAATAAAAAGATAAACACCAGAGTATAAAGGTATTACGTGAGGCCCCTTAAAAGGTTTAATAAATTGTGAAGCTTATTAACACATAGTTAGTGGACATTTAATGAGTACATCATAAAACCCCCCTTGAAAGATATAATATTCCACATAGCACGAATGTCATTAAAACCTACGTTTTAAAACCTACATTCCTCTGACCAGAAGTATAAAGGTATTACGTGAGACCCCTTAAAAGGTTTAATAAATTGTGAAGCTTATTGACACTTAATTAGTGGACATTTAATGAGTACATCATAAAACCCCCCTTGAAAGATATAACATTCAACATAACACGAATGTCATTAATACATATGTTTTAAAACCTACATTCCTCTGACCAGAAGTATAAATGTATTACGTGAGGCCCCTTAAAAGGTTTAATAAATTGTGAAGCTTATTAACACATAGTTAGTGGACATTTAATGAGTACATCATAAAACCTCCCTTGAAAGATATAATACTCCACATAGCACGAATGTCATTAAAACATACGTTTTAAAACCTACATTCCTCTGACCAGAAGTATAAAGGTATTACGTGAGACCCCTTAAAAGGTTTAATAAATTATGAAGCTTATTGACACTTAATTAGTGGACATTTAATGAGTACATCATAAAACCCCCCTTGAAAGATATAATATTCAACATAACACGAATGTCATTAAAACATACGTTCTAAAACCTACATTCCTCTGCCTGTAACAGCGAAATGATCTCTCCGAGTACAAACCAATAACCCCTCCCGAATATCATATCCAGCATTTGGCTCCGATGATAAATCGGTCTTTTTTCATTTGCCGGATAAGCGAGAGGTGTCTAGAAGCGAAAACATAAATTACGGTTGATTTACGGCTGCCGCGAAAATGAAAAATTGATAATTGGAGGCACAAGCGCAGTAGTGATATATCAGCGGAGACAAAGGTCTACTGTTGCCGCCGTTCGAGCGCAGACAATAGAGCGATGTGAAGAGCGTTCGAAATACGGAGAGAGAGAGAGAGAGAGAGAGAGAGAGAGAGAGAGGGAGAGAGAGAGAGAGTTTGGACGCGGGACCTGTACTGCACAAGTCACCGGTGATATCATGGAGCTTCCACAATTCCTCTCTCTCTCTCTCTCTCTCTCTCTCTCTCTCTCTCTCTCTCTCTCTCTCTCTCTCTCTCTCTCTCTCTCTCCAGGATACAAATACCTGGGAATAATAGAAGGAGAGGATATAAAACACCAAGAGATGAAGGACACGATCAGGAGAGAATATATGCAGAGACTTAAGGCGATACTCGAGTCAAAACTCAACGCCGGAAACATGACGAAAGCCATAAACACATGGACAGTACCAATAATCAGATACAGCGCAGGAACAGTGGAGTGGGCGAAGGCTGAACTCCGCAGCATAGACCAGGAAACTAGGAAACACGTGACAATACACAAAGCACTACACCCAAGAGCAAATACAGACAGACTATACATAACACGAAAGGAAGTGGGGAGAGGGCTACTAAGCATAGAGGACTGCGTCGACATCGAGAGCAGAGCACTGGGGCAATACCTGAAAACCAGTGAAGACGAGTGGCTAAGGAAGAAGGACTGATAACAGTAGACGAAGACCCAGAAACATACGGAGACAGGAGAATGAAAATCAGAACAGAAGAATGACACAACAAACCAATGCACGGACAGTACATGAGACAGACTAAAGAACTGGCCAGCGATGAAACTTGGCAATGGCTACAGAGGGGAGAACTAAAGAAGGAAACAGGAATGCTAACAGCGGCACAAGATCAGGCCCTAAGAACCAGATATGTTCAAAGAACAACAGATGAAATACCATCTCACCCATATGCGGGAAGTGCAATATGAAAGACGAGACCATAAACCACATAGCAAGCGAGTGTCCGGCGCTTGCACAAAACCAGCACAAAAAGACACATGATTCAGTAGCAAAAGCCCTCCACTGGAGCCTGTGCAAGAAACACCTGCTAGCTTGCAGTAATAAGTGGTACGAACACCAACCTGAGGGAGTGATAGAAAACGATCAGGCAAAGATCCTCTGGGACTATGGTATCAGAACAGATAGGGTGATATGTGCCAATAGACCAGACATGAAGTTGATTAACAAAATCATTTAAAGGCTCTGGAGTGATTGTGTGATGCATACTTCTCGCCATGTATACTTTAGCCTAAATGATAAAGTAAAATATCTTTCGTAGCTCTGATCAAGCACCCATTCCATAATTATGCTTTTGAATGGCATCGCACCCAAAATTGGTAATATACAGGTAAAGCACACTTAACTTCCCGATTGTTTTTGACCAGACATGTCAAAAGAGACATGTCACCGTGTATGCCACATCTACGATTTTTCCCTTCTTATAGTGAAGACGAAAGATCGGCATTGGGAAGAATTGGCAGGGTCTCTAATGTGCTCAGTGGTATGACGATGCTACTATAGTATGATATCTACAATCCATTTTCTACATTTGACCCCTCAGGGGACAGTACTAAACACGGCGAAACAGTGTTTGTGAGTCACTGTTTCGCCTAATACTAGCCCCTGGGGGATCAAATAGCTTAGTTCATAGTTTGAAGAAGTAATTGCCATAGGTCTTAATTTTTTCTTTTATTAGAGAATATATACAATATTTTACATTTTTAATAATTTTACGAGCAGATTTTGATCAAAGTTTACTTAACCAAAAATATAATTTTATCGTACCATTCGGGTTAACAAATGCCTTAATTGGGTTGTTTGGTAGCTAGCATCCTAATTTTTGGTGGGTCGCGAATATCTCTGTAGATATTATACTATAGTAGCACCAGCATGATTATAGTGCCTATACGTAATCCTCTATCTCAGACGGCTATGTCCAAAGCGAAGTCGAAACTATCTATAGAGCAGTTTCCACCAGTTACAGCAAAGGTAATGGGACTAGTATGGACCGCAAAGGTAGGATGACAATCAAGGCAAAGAGACGAGAACAACATAGATTATTATGAAGGAAAGCAGATCATGTTTCCTATTTCAAGATATTTTCACCAGTTGATGAATTATGGCGATAATGAACGACGATGTGCTTGGACCAAGTTTCCGAGGGTCAGACAATATTGGTTATGAGCAATGACGGAGAGTCGTAAAGTAATGACCTAAAGGTGCGATTGGGGTAGCTTTTAAATTTTGTTTAAATAATTGAATTTGAGTCCATAAATATAAATAATGAATATGTGAGAAATATTTACCAATATTGTCAGCAAAGCATGATTCTTACTGCATAATAATTACAGGAGTGGTTGAGAACTACTGATATATATTAGGACATGGGACAACTAAAATTATATCGGAGTTCTTGCTAAAAACTCACATACACAATCACACACACACACACACACACACACATACACACACACACACATTATATATATATATATATATATATATATATATATATATATATATATATATATATATATATATATATATATATATATATACAGTATATATAATATGAATGTGATGACATTGTGAGTTTTTAGCAAGAACTCCGAGATAATTTCAGTTGTCTCATGCCCTAATATGCATCAGTTATTCTCAACTACTCCTGTAATTATTATACAGTCTCGTTTGTTTTATATACTGTTGTCCTGCAGTTTTGTTGAATAAGTTTAGCTTTGTTTTATCGCAAGATTGGTGTAGTTCCTAAGGAGTTTTATTATGTCTGTTTTTGCAGGATTACTGCTGTTTGTGTATTGGCTTATTTGAAGGACTCCGGCCAATAGTTATTGGTGTGTTGTAAACGGTATAAAACTTGTATGCAGTATATATATATATATATATATATATATATATATATATATATATATATATATATATATATATATATATATTATATATATGTTTGTGTGTGTGTGTGTGTGTAAAACCATTCACCTTTTGCACGTCCAGGAGGTGACTACAGAAAGTGTCAGCATCTCGTTCCTCGGCAAGGTTAGCAGTTACATGCTTTCCTTCAACTTAACCGTCCAGGTACGAGGTATATGTTTCACTGGGTAATGCAACGTAGTCCCAGAGAGATTTAAACTCAACTGGTCTGATGAGTTCGGCTCTCTAAGTAGTCAGTTGTCACACCGGAGAAAATTGTCTTGGGTCAGTGTTGCCCAGGGAGGAATTTGAGTATAGAGTAGTGAATTGTACTGAACTGAATTATATGAGATTTAGGCCAAAGGCCAAGCACTGGTCATCCAGAGTTGAAAGGGGAATTGAGAGTAGAAAAGTTTTCAAGGTGTAACAGGTGGCAGACCTCGCAGTTGCACTATGAAACAACCGTTAAGAACGGGTGGAAAGTAAGATGTAAGAAATATCTTTGCTGAATCTTGGTTCTGTAAGTCTAGGTTTCTCATTGCTCCTATATATTTATGCTTTCCTTATTGACTCGGTGTGTCTATCGCAGTTCTATTCTGTACTCTTTATCGTCTTTTATGTCAAAACACATTTTGTATTTATTCCCAGTTTTAACAGACGCCGGAGATATATATATATTAAGTTTCACTGATTTTGAATCAGGTATCCGTAAACATTTTTAACGTAAGCACATCTAAGTAGTCGTTTTTGGAGGCTAAATTTCTTAGGCGGCCAAATTTTCTCTACATCTAATATTTGACCTTTCTTATATTTAGATAAGAATCGATTGGTAATCCTACGTTCGTCAGTATTTACTATGTGCACTTTCACGTTAATTATCTGTTCTGTAGTATAACAATGTTTTTAATCGATTACTTTTTAACCTTTATCAAAATATTTTCTATTATTTCTTCATGGGACTCCATTGTTTCCCAGTCTATCCAACTCTTTATGGAATTAATCATCTCCCCATTTTGATTTTGATATACTAATTTTACCTATAACCAGATAAAACTGGGCACCATCTGCCAAAAACCTTCTAATTTTCGTGTATTTTCATAGTGAATGATAAGTCGGTACTGTAATTACTCTTCTTAACAGACCCGGCAGACAGATCTACAGTTTATGCTTCAGACTAAGACGTTTTATGCGTGAAGTAGCTCTTAAACCTTTTTCGTGAATAGTCTTCAACGTCTATCCATTTTGTGTATCAGTCTTAATTGCTGCTGTACCAAACCGGTGGGTCTAATGTATTGATGATCATTATCTAATTTACTCCAGTATCAAAGCGTCGGTCTAGTGTATGTGAAAATTAATGTACTGCTGTATCAAACCGTGGGTCTTGTGTATTAGCGCTCATTAACTAAAGTACTGCTGTATCAAACCGTGGGTCTAGTATATTAGTGATCATTAACTAAAGTACTGCTGTATCAAACCGTGGTTCTAGTATATTAGTGATCATTGACTAAAGTACTGCTGTATCAAACCGTGGGTCTAGTATATTAGTGATCATTAACTAAAGTACTGCTGTATCAAACCGTGGTTCTAGTAAATTAGTGATCATTGACTCAAGTACTGCTGTATCAAACCATGGGTCTAGTGTATTGCTGAACATTATCCAATGCACCGCCGGGCCAGTAAAATGTATATTGTACTGCTATATCAGAACGTGAGTAATGTATTGGTGCGTTAGCCATTGTCCTTATATGACAAAACTAAGGAATGTAAACAACTTCTTTTGTGAGCTATAACTCCATAGGGCAGGTTAGCCTGGCGGTCCGGGGAAGGTGAAGCCCTCCGGACATAGAGAACGTGACGCTCAAGGTGGGGATAGTGAAGACCAATTAACATCCCCCCCACCCCACCCCCATTTCCCTTATTTGCATTTTGCCATTCCTTAAAATATCAAGGAGCCAGTCCTCAGTGACGTTCATATAGCCTAAGCTTTAGCTGGATGTCACACTTCTCATTAAGACTGCGATAACCGACTGTGAAATCTGGCAAATGTTAAGCTACCTAGAATGATCGATTCGCGTGTAAATCACCAATAACTCCTACAACCATAGTCCCCCGAGTTGTCATATCTGTATGGTATGACTTCCGTACAAATAATGCTCTGGGTGTCTGTGTGTCAAGTCCCCAGATACGATATTCAGGTTAGGCTGAGTTTTATTTGAAAGCTTCCTACGTGCCAGTGGTTTCTGTTGATAGTTTCACCATTCATGGTGTTGCTTGAAGGATTCACTTTCAATTTTTTCTATATCCATCGACCAGCATGTGATCCACCAAAGATTTCTAAACCTTTTGCTTATTTTATTAGCATTAGAGAAAAATCGTTTAGGATATTTACGAGTGCCTTGAACACTCGCATTAGAACACCTTCATTGACTGCGATAAAATAAGTTATTCCCAAGACATTACCGTGTCAACATCGAGAAAGGAATACGATTAGCACACGGGGTGAGAGAGAGAGAGAGAGAGAGAGAGAGAGAGAGAGAGAGAGAGAGAGAGAGAGAGAGAGAGAGGACTACGTAAGACCATCAAAACGTAATGCCAGTTTTTAACAAAATTCTAAGACTTGTGAGGGAGGGGCAAATACTTAAATTATGCTTTGAGGATTGGGTTGTATTAAACTTTGTTGATTGCATACTTAAGCACTATACGTCACGTTTTCGTTCATTTCGAATTAAACCATCTTTTTTTTCTTCTATGTATTAACTACTAAACACTTCCCCTTCCCTCAACACAGGACTTAACTACTTCCTTTTCAATAGTACTTTAATGGACCATATTCAAATGTTTTACTGAGAATACTACCACCATTAATATCCAAATTAATATATCTGCTGCCACTAGCTGAACTAAAGCTAAAAGGGTTTTCAGTATTTGGTAACTTGCCAGTAGTCATGCAATAAGGTAGTTTACCTTAGGAATTAAGACTTTCTAGAAACAAATTATCAATTTTAAGTTCCAACTATGATTTACAACTGGATGCCTTCGAAAAAACATTGTCCTTTACCACCTACTTGCAAACTATTGAAACTTCGTAAGTCATATCACACGTTTCCAAGTTTCTCACGCTTTGTGAAGAACAAAGCAATAGTAGTTCCAGGTACTGAAATACTGCTAAGTGATAATACATATGGGTTGACTACTGGCTTTATGAACAGTTTAAGCCAATTTTGTAAAACCCAGGGATAAAACTTTCTACCCGGTCAAGGTAAAATAACTATAATAATTCATACTTCATAGCACGAACACATACCAGTTCGCAATTCTCATTTTTTTTAAGGTAAGAACTTAAAACATTTACTTCATCATTGAACATTTATTGAAGAGTCAAATAACCAATTACAACTCTGTGCCATCAGAGAAAGACCTGATGGCTTATCTAACAGCAGGCTCCATTCTCACCTCAATTTGAAACTATTGTAGATGAAAAGCAGCTTACACAAGGGCTCTTGAACAAGTTTCGGGTGCATTGTCTTAATTAGGCTGTTTGTCAACATCCTGTAAAGCAAAAAAAAAAAAACTGCGGCAGAAATGTTTCTTGCAATTATAGTACGAACTAAATTGTTCTAAAACCATTAAAATGAAGTTGTAAGTAAATAAAGTTAACTTACAAACTGCAGCCTTCAAAGTAAACCCAATTTTATCCAATACAAACCAAGTAGTAACCCCATTTTATCAAATACAAACCAACCACTAAAGTCCAAAGACTTTAAAACGAAAAAACAAAACTGGTCTACCTAAGCACGGGACCAGAGGTACCCAAAAGCGCTAACAAGCGAAGTTAGCAAAGAAACTACCATACAGAAAGCCCAAACGTTACAGCTGCCAAGCATAATTTAAAAACATCAATTAACCAGGACTCGTAGCTTTCGTTTCTTGGACTTGGGGATTTGTTAACATTTTAACATTACTGGAACAAAGTCCAAACATTTAAAAGAGGTTTATCGATTGTATAAAAGTAATGTATTTCATTAAAACAAACTGTCTGCTCATTGTATTACTAATTTGAGCATCAACGTTAAGCTTAAATCATTGACAAATTTACGTTAATTTGAACTTTGAACAAATTGAAGCTATAATTTACGTTAGTTGGAAAAACTTAAAAATTTTACTTTTAAGTTAAGTATTGAAGTATGAAGCAAAGCATTACCGAAATACTACGGTAATTTTTCTATTAAAACCTTTTTAAAAGTTAACGTACTATTATAGTTTAGTCCTACATAGTTTAGTCCATATGCAATTAAAAACTAATTTATTGCTGAACTACGCAAAATAAAGTTTAAAATTAAATAGAAATTTAAGTTAACTTTCTTTACCATTATAATAGACTTTAAATGTAAATGCAAAACTAAAGGTATTTACTTAAAATTTACGTTACTTTCTGTAAATGCAAAACTAAACGTATTTACCTAAAATTACGTTTTCTGTACCACATTACCAAACTTTAAACGCAAAACTAGCAACAATGCTTTTGAAGTGACAAAATCCTTGAAAAATAATGTTTAATTTAAGCAGTGAACTTAAAACTATTTGCAAAAACCTAAGCCAAGGTACGTTAACTTCTAAAAACTGCTAGACTAACGTACATAAAACCTGAAAGGAAAAATTGATTAATAAGTTGTTTAACCCCCCCTCCCAACCCTCCCAAGCGCCTGCCCATAGGTCCGGAGACCTATGGGACGGGGCATGGGGAGGGCCCTCCACCCTACAGAGGCACCGCCCCCGTAGGGCTGGAGGTAAAAAAAAAAAAAAAGTTGGTTTGGTTCTTTAAAAACAACGTTGTACAGTTTAAGAAACCTTTAAGCCAAACCTGGGAAGCGACTAAATCCATTTTAGTTTAGCTTGAGACTAAGTGATCCTGGCGTTAGAATTTTGACCTCAATTATATCTCGCAACCGTCGCTTATTTCAGAGTGGTTCACGTTTCTCAAAAATCTGGAAGCAGTTTCAAGTTTTTAATATAGCAGCATATGGATTGGTTTAAATAAAAACCATAACCAGTCAGTATACAAGACTCAATATAAGTTTGAAAAAATTTTACATGAAAAAGATTTTAACAGCCACCTAACACTAACCTTTCACTGTCGCAGACCTCCTCGTGTGAGAAATTACATTCGTAGCATAAAAACAAATGGCCTTTGGCCTACTCGAGCTTCACAGCCTAGGAACGAAAATCAAATTAACAAAACTAAATATTTCCTGAAAAAAAATTTACCCACGAAAAAGATTTTCACATCTGCTAATAATCTGTGCAGCAGTGTTACGGAAATTCATGACATTCAAAATTTATGATATTTAACAAAGTTGAAGCTAGAATTTTGGAGTGAAACAAAATTACAGCAAATTATGGAAATTTATGACAGTTTAGCTACAATTTTGGAGTACATATTAAAACTCGAAGTTCAAGAAAATGACAAAAATTACAAAAAGTAACCATACCAATCTATTATAATTAAGGCAAGTACACTGTCAACTGAAGTAGATAAACTCAAAACGCAAAGCTATTTAACCAAACCATAATTGAACTTACCCTCTACAGAAGGTGGGAGAGCCACCACGACTTCACGTAGACATCGACCTCCATTCGTCATTCGTAAGTTCAAGAGGTATCTTCTCCGGTAACAAACTTCCACAACCGGCCAAAAACGACGTCAAACGATACCAACGATATGACTCTTCATTGCTCCCGAAGCAAAAGCTGAGCGAAAGAAGATTCCACTTGCCGAGAAACCAGTTGCTGGTGACGTCACCATCAACAAGGACCACGGAGTCACCAGCCGTAAACTCGGACGATTTATTATGCGGAAGACAACGGCGTCCTTGGATTTGTTTAAGGGGAAACTTCAAATTATCGGTCGGTGCTTTAACGCTAACTCTTTGATTCTACGTTTTAGGACTAATTAGTTCTTTAACTAAATTGGCTTCTATGTATCATAAAGACTTTCATTAGTAATTTATTGAACGAATAATGTTAACGTTAGGGAATAAGTCTTTTCTCAGAATTTCCCATTTTATACGAGGCACAGAACAGACAACAACATTTTAGGCGGAAACTTCAACTGTGTGTTACCGTCAGGGACTGTAGTCATCAGAGTCATTACTATATAATGTCAAAAACGTTGTTATCTTTAATCAGACATGTAGGTTGAAAGGATACTTACTACTTTCGAAAAGGATTACCTGAATACACTTTTGTCAGGAAAAACTATGGATCTCGCCTTCACAGGCTTTATTTAAAACGCATTTTTGATAATATTCGTATCGTAACCACAGTACCCGTCTCATTTTCAGACCATTGTATGGTCGTTATGGATATCAACTGTGGACTATATCACAGGGGTTCTGATTATTGGAAACTAAATAACAATATATTAAATTATGATGGAGTCAAGTGTCTTCGTGGTACTTTCTGGCATTATTTTAAATGCAAGAAAAATCTGTTTGAAAATTTGTTAATTTGGTGGGACTGGGTGGAAAATGATTGCTTTATCCAAAAGGATTAACAATGAAAAATATGGTCTTATAAATCTATTACAGGGGCGGCTGAGAAAACTGTATTTAAAACATGATTGTCCTGCGGGAGAATACCTTGATATTCAATCCTTACAAGACAAAATTGAAAGCATAAGGGATGTGTAATGGAGTAGCATACTATTATAAATAAGTGTAAATAAATATTAAGTAAGTGTAATTTTAGTTCCTAATTGCTATTATTAATTCTAGTTACTAAAACCAATACTGTTATTGTCTAAGAGAAACATTACCCTAAACATTACCTAACTCTAGGGAGTGGATAGTCCAATAGTATACTTCTCTCTCGGCTCTCTTTCACTCTCTGTCTAGAAACTTAAAATAGTGTCCTTGAATGTAGGTTGTAATCCTATCCCATCTCAATTCCCAACAACATCCTATCCTTACTAAATTATCTACGATATTCCCATAAATCTACCATTACTTTTACAGATCCTTATATGATGGATCAAGACTGGTAAGTCTAAATATGATATGTGTTTTGCATGCTGTTAGATTACCGTGACCGTGCCATTAAGTGGTGAAATACCTATTCCGCACTTATGCCTAATTTCTTTAGTTATACCTAGACCTCGAACTAATGCTAAATATAACGTTTGTGTGTGCCTAACTCGGCCTAGGCATCACAGGATAAAAAAAATGGAAGAGTGAAAATTCGAGCTAAGATGGATCAACTGAATAAAGGAGAGAAAGCGTCGTCTTATTTATTTATTTTTTTATCTTTTATTATAAAAACATCAGTATCTGTATATATGATATACAGTATTGCATATAATCTCAATAGCACTAATAATTCATTCAAAGTTAAGCAAGTCATTTGGTAGATTTTTGTATGTGTACATACAGGGATTTTAATAACTTGCAAGTAATACAATCATGTACAAATTCATCCAAACAAATACTAGTACATGACACACAAAAAATAGCAATATATACACAAAAACAGAGCTAGTCTAATCAAGGATGGAGAAAACAGTTTCATCCTCTCAACCAGTTACATAATTATACTGACTAATCACATAAATATACTATTTATCCTGATGCATTTCACAGTACAAGGCATTCAAAACAAGACTCACATCAACAATAATATATATATATTTTTAATATAAACCAAAGGTTGCCATTTCCACCTTCTTACTCAGTCAGAACTGTAAAAACACCATAATAACGTACTGTTAGTTACATTAGAAAGTATAGGAAATACATTTTGCTGGAAAAAAAAATTACAAAAATTACTCCCATATCTTGTGTCTATTAAAAATTTATCATGGTTCCACTCCCTTTAATATATTTAATGGTCTCTCATTTAATTTTTTGTATCTAGCCATCCAAATCCCATATATATATATTACAGTATATATCTTATGATTATTATAACTGTTGCATTTCTGTCTTTCTTTAACTGAGATTGGATGTCAAACAGCAGCATATTCAGAAATCTGTCCTTATTTATGTTTGCAACACTGAATAGCACTGCTTTCACATAATTAACTACTATTTCTACTCGAGGACAGAAATAAAACATATGAAGTATCGTTTCTGTCGTTTTACAATGTGAACACAAACAACCTTCCTCCTTCAGTCTGAGAATTCCAAGTCTTTCATTTGTTGTTAAAATCTCATGTATATATCTGAATATTAGGTCATGTTCGTCATGATTAATAAAAGGTAAGCTTACATTTTTCCATATTATTTCCCAGTTTAGCAACGGAAAGGAACTTTCAACTTTTGGTCTACAATCTGGAAGCAGAGCTTTATACAGCAATTTAGTTGTTAATCTTGTTATATCAAGTTTTTTGTAAAAGCCACAGTTTTAAAATGTTTAGAAGTAAATAACTCAATCTCATTTGGCACCAATAAGAGCAAATATTTAGAAGGAAGTAAATAACTCAATCTCATTTTGCACCAATAAGAGCAAATATTTAGAAGGAAGTAAATAACTCAATCTCATTTGACACCAATAGACACCAATAAGAGCAAATGTTTAGAAGGAAGTGAATAACTCAATCTTATTTGACACCAATAAGAGCAAAGTCCAAATCCCTTTACAAAATCTTTAATACCTGAGTTGAGAAAAATTGACAAGGCCTTGTAGTAGACATTAATTACACCTAATCCTCCTCCGGTCTTATGTAGACATAATATGTTCCTGCATACTGGGTTGTAACATCCCTTCCAGATATAATGAAAAATATTTGCATTTATTTTTGTTATGTGTACTTTTGATGGCGGTAAGGTATGCGTTATGAGCCGAAGTTTTGAAAGTACCATTGTATTTATGATTATTGCTTTTTGAAAAAGGTTCAGTTTCCTTACAGTTAACAGATTCACTGTTGCCTCTATTTTCTATGACATTATATTCCATTTGTATGTCCCTGTGTCTGTGTAGTCATTAAAAAAGGTTATACCCAATACTTGAGTTCGTCCACCAAATGTAACCACGAAAGTGTCCAAGAGCTCTTAGTACTCAATTCACCAATACCCACAATTTTTGTTTTCTGATTATTTAGTCTCGAACCAGTTGCTTCCTCAAAAGCTTCAATTTCCTTGTAACAATAAAGTAAAGAAGCTTCTGATGTTATAATAATACTCGTGTCGTCGACGAACCCTTGCAATTCTAATTCCTTATAGTTTGGTATTGTTAGCCCTTTAATATTATCGTTTGATATTATCGCCCTATAGAGAGGTTCCTGAAACATACAGGTCATTAACATTGACAGGGGATAGCCTTGTCTAGCAGATCTGAGAACGTCGAAAGGTTCCCCAAGTTTGCCCCTTGTAATTACCATACTCTTACAGCTGTTATATAAAGCTTTTATAATTTCCACAAACTCATTTGGTATCCCACATTGGCTTAAGATTCAAAATGCAAATTCCATGTTTACCCGATCGAACGCTTTGTACCAGTCCAAACTTAGTAAGGCACCTTTACGTTTATTATTACTTACAAAATAAAATACATCTTTTATGAGATTGCCACATTGCGTGATGGATTTCCCACTGCCTATGCACGGCTGCTCAGGGGAGATAATCCTTGCCGGCCCATGCAATCGATTTTTTTTTTTTTTGTAATTTTGCAAAAATTTTACAGTCAGTATTCATCATTGAAATGGGCCTCATATTTTCAATGTTTGTCAAGTCTCCCTTTTTTCTCACCAGTTTGATGATCCCTAAGAGTTGGTTTTCATTTACACGCTTATTGTCAAACATATATTGCAGAACTTCAATTAGATCCTCTTTAATGATGTTCCAGATTTTTTTTTGTAACATTCAGCCGGCAGTCCATCTATCTCTGGTGACTTCCCAAGTATACCTTAGTTTAACCAGACCGCTGAGCTGGTTAACAGCTCTCCTAGAGAGGGCTGGCCGGAAGGATTAGAATTATTCTACGTGGCTAAGAACCAATTGGTTACCTAGCAACGGGACCTACAGCTTATTGTGGAATCCGAACCACATTATAACGGGAAATGACCTTCTATCACCAGAAATAAATTTCTCTTAATTCTTCATTGGCCGGTCGGAGAATCGAACGCGGGCCCAGCAGAGTGCTAGCCGATAACGATACCAACCCGTCCAAAGAGGAACTGGTGACTTCCTAGATTTCATCGTCTTTATAACATCCCAGACTTCTCCCAGACTAAAATTCTTCATTAAGTGTTGAATGTCTTTATTTGTTAATGTTTTTCCGCACTTGTTTAGGAAATAATCCATTGTTTCTTTATTACAGGATGATTTAGAATATAAAGCCGTGTAAAACTCCTTCACGTATTTTGCTAGCAGCTTCGCTGTATTTATTACCGTAATCGAATGTCTTTAAGCTATTCAGCTCCATAGACCTATTCCTACTTTTTTGTTACCGAGAAGGAATGAGTAGATTTTTTTTCTTCTTTAATATATTCTTCCATTTTCGTGCGTACTTGAATTCCTTCCATAATGTAATTTTTAATAAGATTTATGCACTCTTTCACTTGCTGAATTTCCAAAGCAATTACAAGTATATAGTGCATTTCATATAATTGTCTGAGTCTTACTTGTAGTAATCTTAACAACTCATATTACTCCTGTGATTTCCTCTTAGA
Source organism: Macrobrachium rosenbergii (assembly GCA_039081455.1). Classification (NCBI taxonomy): domain Eukaryota; kingdom Metazoa; phylum Arthropoda; class Malacostraca; order Decapoda; family Palaemonidae; genus Macrobrachium; species Macrobrachium rosenbergii. Next base: position 83,408,944 of record JANJGK010000002.1, on the reverse strand, counting down.
GTATTTTAAAAACCAGTCCTTGACACTAGTTTTCGCCCAAATCCACCAATCTAATGGGGTTTCAAAGTTATCTATCCTATCTTTCATTTTCTGCCAAAATGCTGTGAATAAAGTTTCTACTTCCAAATCTTCTAATACTTTCGCATGTAGCTTCCAGTAGTTATTTCGGTGCGTATCCTCATCGATTTGTAATTTCATAACTACCATGTAATCGGAATGGTATCTACTGCAGTTATAGAATGAAGCAGTTTCTTCGTGTAAATTCTATCCAGTCTTGAGCCATAGTTGCCCCTGGTAAAGGTATATTCTGGTATGTACCCCCTTCTTAAAATAATAATTGTCTTTTAGCTGTAAATTCCCAATTAAACTTCCGAGACTCATCGATACGAGAGCTCTGTTTCCTGAACAACGTTAAGACCCGTGACACAGTTGAAGTCACCTCCTAGTACTATAGATTCCACATTGTCTTACAAAGTATAAGATATCTTCATTACAGAATTTTTCCCTATCAGTTATGTAATTATAACCTATAGGTGCACATATATTTATGATAAGGATTTGAATTATTTTTATATTGAACTTAAATGAGATTGAGTTATTTACTTCTAAACATTTGCTCTTATTTGTGTCAAATGGGATTGAGTTAATTACTTCCCTCTAAACATTTAGGAACTATGGCTTATCTTACTCGACGTTTCTACTCTGTCGTCATTGAGATGTGTAGGAGCGTTTACAAAAAACTCGATATAACATGACTAACAACGAAATTGCTGTATAAAGCACCACTTCCAGATTGTAGACCAAAAGTTGAAAGTTCCTTTCCGTTGCTGAACTGGGGAATGACCTGGGAAAATGTCAGCTTACCTTTTATTAATCATAACGAACATGACCTAATATTCGGATATATACATAAGATTTTAACAACAAATGAAAGACTGGGAATTCTCAGACTGAAGGAGGATGGTTGTTTGTGTTCACATTGTAAAACGACAGAAACGATACTTCACAAGTTCTATTTTTGTCCTCCAGTAGAAATAGTAGTTAATTATGTGAAAACAGAAATAGTAGTTAATTATATGAAAACAGTGCTATTCAGTGTTGCAAACATAAATAAGGAGATATTTCTGAATATACTGCTGTTTGACATCCAATCTCAGTCAAAGCAGGACAGTAACGCAGCAGTTGTAATCACCAAAGGATATATATGGGATTTGGATGGCTAGATACAAAAAATTAAACGAGAGACCATTGAATTTATTAAAGGGAAGTGGAACCATCATAAATGGTTAATAAAAACAAGATATGGGAGTAATTTTTGTAATTTTTTTCCAGGAAAATATATTTCCTATACTTTCTAATGTAACTAAAAGTACAGTTATTATCATGTTTTACTGTTATATGATTAACTGAGACTGAATACAGTTCCGACTGAGTAAGAAGGTGGAAATGGCAACCTTTGGTTTAGATTAAAAAAAAATAATATTATTGCTGATGTAAGTCTTATTTTGAATGGCTTGTACTGTGAAATGCATCAGTATAAATAGTATATTTATGTGATTAGTCACTATAGTTATGTAACAGGTTGAGAGGATGAAACTGTTTTCTCCATCCTTGATTGGAACTAGCTCTGTTTTTGTATTCTTTGGAAATAGCATAACAGCAGTTACGAATTTTGTGTATATAGTGCTACTTTTTGTGTGCCATGCGCCAGCATTTGTTTGGATGAATTTGTACATAATCGTATTACTTGAAAGTTATTAAAATTCCTGTATGTACACGTGAAAAAAATCTACCAAATGACTTGCTTAACATTGTATTAGTTATTAGTGCTATTCAGATTACATGTAATATTGTATATTATATATATAGATACTGTTTTTATATTTCAATTGCTCTATCTTAGCTCGAATTTTCACTCCTTCCATAATTTCATTCCTTGTGCTTTCAAATTTGACTTTTAAGGATTGAATATCAAGGTATTCTCCCGCAGTACAATCATGTTTTAAATACATTTTTCTCAGCCGCGCATGTAATTTATAAGACCACATTTTTCATTGTTAATCCTTTTGGATAAAGCTATAATTTTTCACCCAGACTTTTCTTGCATTTAAAATAATGCCAGAAAGTACTAAAAAGACACTTGATCCCATCATATTTTAATACATGGTAATTTAGTTTCCAATAATCAGAACCCTTGTGATATATTCCGCAGCTAATTTCTATAACGACCATACAATGGTCTGAAAATGAGACGGGTACTGTGGTTACATTACGCATATTATAAAAAATGCATCTTAAATAGAACCTGTCAAGTCGAGATCCATAATTTTTTCTGACAAAAGTGTATTCAGGTAATCCTTTTCGAGAGTAGTAAGTATCCTTTCAACCTAAATGTCTGATTAAAGATAACCACGTTTTTGACATTATATGGTGATTCGGGCCAGACCTAGGAGAGCTGTTAACCAGCTCAGTGGCCTGGTTAAACTAAGATATACTTAACTTTTTCTGATGACTACAGTCTCTGTCGGTAACAGCATAGTTGAAGTCTCCGCCTAAAATGATATTGCCTATTCTGTACCTCACATAAAATGGGAAATTCTGAGAAAGGACTTATTTCCTGACCTTAACATTATTCGCCCTAGAGGGAACAAAAACATTCACAGTGAAATTTTTTTTTTATCTTTTGTTAGAGAGGATATATAATATTTTATATTTTTAATTGTATTACAATCACAATTTGATTAACGTTGACTTAACTTTACCAAAAACAAGTATAATTTTATTGTACCATTGGAGTTGACAAATATTTTATCAAGTACATTTTACAAATAATCTATGTATTTCAATGTTAATATTTTCCTGTAATATATCGGTATATATCTATTTTTTATTATCCTTGATTTTATAAACAGTCCAACACCATCGATTTCTTTTATTCCTGTTTTGTGGGCTAACCAAATCCCAACGACATAGTCACAAAGCAAAATTACAGCAGTGTTCCAATGATGAATTCAGAGTTATGATAACGTATCTGTAAACCAGTAATACGCCCTTCCACAACTGAATCTTGATTAATAATCTCAATATTTTCCCGTTTAGTCTCCATTATTCACGTACCACCTTTGGATAACACTGTGGTATTGAAAATTTCTTCATATATATTGAAAGTATCCAACAAGGAGAGACGTTTTCAAATTGTGCTCCTGCGAAAGAAGTACGTCAATTTTTTGACGTAATTTCAGTGGCTTGTCTGTACTGCATAAACGTCAACATTTGATGTCGCTACAGTTAAGGACATTATGATGCATGGGATTATATGCGTCGTTTCTTTTTCACTTGTTGCTGACTTCCTTCCTTTCTTCCTTTCTTCCTTCTTCCTTCCTTAACCAGCTTCAATTGACCATCATCCTCAAGTTTTAATTCCGTGCTAGGCTTCAGTCGGTCCTGGTCGTTTCGGCCCTAAGTCACTTCAGGCCGTAACATCCAAAACAATGTAAGACGTTATGTTTATGGTATTTACCGTTATGTTTATGGTATTTACCATTATTATTTCATGTTTTACGTACATCCCCAAGGGGCTGGTACTGAACTAGGCGCCCATTTTGCACGTAAACGTGCTTACGTCCGAAACGACCCGAATGCGCTTCAGTAAGATGATTTGTTATTAGATTACAGATTCTTTCATTTCCTGACACGTGTGGTTAAATTGGACGGTGAGGCTGAAATAAAACTTCCTTCGGTAACAGATATGCCTTAAACTTTTTAGTATGGCTATGGTATCTTCTTTTTTACAACGTGAATATTTTCTTGATACACCGAAAAATTTTTCAGTCTTTCGTTCAATAAATTACTAATGGAAGCTTTTTTATGATACATACAGTAGAAGCCAATTTAGTTAAAGAACTAATTCGTCATAAAACGCAGAATCAAAGAGTTAGCGTTAAAACATCAACAGACATTTTGAAGTTTGCCCTTAAACAAATCCATGGACGCCGTTGTCTTCCGCATAATAAATCGTCCAAGTTTGTGGCTGGTGACTCCGTAGTCCTTGTTGATGGTGACGTCACCAGCAACTGGTTTCTCGGCAAGCGGATTTCATCTTACGCTCAGTTTCTGCTCCAGGGAGCTTGAAGCTTCATAGTGTTGTCACCTTGTTTGACGTCGTTTTTGGCCGGTTAAGGAAGATTCTCCTGGTATCAGAGGATGAGGTATTGTACATCTGTACTTCTAAAACTAAAGAGTGGAGTTCGATGGTCTACGTGAAGTTGTCGTGATTCTTCCAGTTTCTGCAAAGGCTAAGTTTAATTACGGTTTATGTTTTAGCTACTTTGTTTTAATACAGTGGAGTGTAATTCCCTTGATTATAATAGGTTGATTGTTATGGTTACTTATTGTATTATCTTGTAATCGGCTTTTGTCCTTGTTTCTTGAACTTGACTTAGTTTTACTCTAAATTGTATTTTAACTTTTGTCTTGATTTCGGTTAAGTCAGTTAAGTTTTGCAGAGTTTTATTCTTAAGAGTGTAACCTAAACTTTGTTAGTTTTACTCTAAATTGTATTTTAACTTTTGTCTTGATTTCGGTTAAGTCAGTTAAGTTTTGCAGAGTTTTATTCTTAAGAGTGTAACCTAAACTTTGTTAAATGTCATAAACTTAAGTTTTACTGTACATACTATTAGAACATATTTTTTAGCTTATAATTTTTTCAGGAAACTTATTTTGTAGGTTTATTAATGTAGCATTACTCCTTGTACATTTCTTATTGCTAGGCTGTGAAGCTCGAGTAGGCTCAGGGCCTTTTGGTGTTTATGCTACGAATGTGACATCTTATACGAGGTCTGCGATAGTAAAAGGTTAGTGTTCATGGTTTATGACCTACTTGAAATTATAAGGTGGCTGTTAAAGTATTGATTTCGTGTGAAATCTTAGTTTTCAACTTTTTATGATATTTAGTCTTATACTGATCTTAAAATTAGAAGGTGGCTGTTAAAGTATTTTTTTCGTGTGAAATATTAGTTGTCTCCAACTTTTTATTTAGTCTTATACTGATTGGCTATATTTTTTATTTAAACAAAAGTCCTATGTGCTGCCATGTTATAAATTTAAAACTTCTTCCAGGTTTTTCCGGAATGTGAACTACTCTGAAATACACAATTGATACAATTGAGGTTTAATATTCTACTTCAGGATCACTCGTCTCGAGCTACACTGAAATGGATTTACGTTCCTTCCCAGGTTTGGCTTAAAAAAGGTTAGTCATAAAACGTTGTTTTTAAACGAACCAAACTAACTTTTTTTTACCTCCAGCCCTACGGGGGCGGTGCCTCTGTAGGGTGGAGGGCCCTCCCCATGCCCTGTCCCATAGGTCTCAGGACCTATGGGCAGGCGCTTGGGAGGGTTGGGGAGGGGTGGGGTTAAACAACCAATTAATAAAGATTTTTCTTTTCAGGTTTTAAGTACATTACATTGTTTTTAGTTGACGTACCTTGGCTTAGGATTTGCTTTAAATATTTCAAATTAACTTCACTGCTTATATTTAACATTAGTTATTTTTAAAGGATTGTCATTTTAAGGTTAACGTACCTTGGCTTAGGGTTTGCTTATAATTCAAAAATTAACTTCACTGCTTATATTTAACATTAGTTATTTGTAAGGCTCATTTTAAGTAAATGCCTGTTAAGTTTTACATATAGTTTGGTAATATGGTACAGAAAGTAACGTAAATTTAAGTAAATGCCTTTTAACTAGTTAAGTTTGGTAATATTTTTTAATACGAAGTAAATGCCTTTTAACTAACTTTGCATTTAGTTTGGTAATGATGGTACAGTAAATAACTCAAAATTTTCTCAAACTTTGAGGTAGGTTTCAAACTTTGAGGTAGGTTTCAAACTTTGAGGTAGGTTTCAAACTTTGAGGTAGGTTTCAAACTTTGAGGTAGGTTTCAAACTTTGAGGTAGGTTTCAAACTTTGAGGTAGGTTTCAAACTTTGAGGTAGGTTTCAAACTTTGAGGTAGGTTTCAAACTTTGAGGTAGGTTTCAAACTTTGAGGTAGGTTTCAAACTTTGAGGTAGGTTTCAAACTTTGAGGTAGGTTTCAAACTTTGAGGTAGGTTTCAATTGCATATGGACTAATAATAATAAACTTAACAGGACTTTAACTTTGAAAGTTTTTATAGTAAAATATTTAATATAGAAAAGTTACCGTAATTTTTCGGCAATTAAGTTTTCAACTTAAAAGATTTAACTTTAGGTAAACCTAGACTTTTAATATTTTTCAAACTGTAACCTAAAATATAGGTTTAATTTTTTCAAACTAACGTAAAATATAGGTTTTGTTTGAAAAAAATAAAACCTATATTTTACGTTACAATTTTTTTCAAACTGTAACGTAAAATATAGGTTTATTTTTTAAATTTTTTAAAGTTCAAATTAACATTTTGCCAATGATTTAAAGCTTGACATTGATACTCTAACCAGTAATACAATGAGCTGACAGATAGGTTCACTTTTAATGAAATATACCTACAAATTACTTTTATACAATAAATAAACCTCTTAAACGGCTGGACTTTATTCCAGTATGTTAACAAATCCCCAAGTCGAAGAAACTGAAGCCTAAATGATTGCTCTGCATTCTCTTAACCCTGGTTAATTGACCTTTTGTGATTGTTTGGCAGCTGTTAACGTTTTGGCTTTTTGTATGTTAGTTTCTTTGCTAACTTCACTTGGTAGCACTTATGGGTACCTCTGGTCCCGTGCTTGGTTAGACCTGTATTGGATTGTTTTCGTTTTAAGGTCTTTGGACTTTAGTAGTAATTGGTTTGTATTGGATAAAATTGGGTTTACTACTTGGTTTGTATTGGATAAAATTGGGTTTACTACTTGGTTTGTATTGGATAAAATTGGGTTTACTACTTGGTTTGTATTGGATAAAATTGGGTTTACTACTTGGTTTGTATTGGATAAAATTGGGTTTACTACTTGGTTTGTATTGGATAAAATTGGGTTTACTACTTGGTTTGTATTGGATAAAATTGGGTTTACTACTTGGTTTGTATTGGATAAAATTGGGTTTACTACTTGGTTTGTATTGGATAAAATTGGGTTTACTACTTGGTTTGTATTGGATAAAATTGGGTTTACTACTTGGTTTGTATTGGATAAAATTGGGTTTACTACTTGGTTTGTATTGGATAAAATTGGGTTTACTACTTGGTTTGTATTGGATAAAATGGGGTTGACTTTGAAGGCTGCTGTTATTAAAGTTAGAACAGTTTTATTAAATTTTAATGGTTTTAAGATATTTAATTTGTACTATAATTGCAAGAAACCTTTCTGCCGCAGTTTTTTTTCCTTTACAGGATGTTGATATGAACAGTTACTCAAGAGCCCCTGTGTTCGCTGATTTTAATCTACAATAGTTTCAAACTGAGGTGAGAATGGAGCCTGGTGTTAGGTACTTAAGCCGTCAGTTTTCTTCCCTTTGATTCTACAATAGTTGTAATTGGTTATTTGACGCTTCAATAAATGTTTAATGATGTAAATGTAAGTTCTTACATTCAATAAAAGGAATTGCGAACTGGTATGTGTTCTTGCCATGAATTATGAATTAATAAAACAGGCTTTTTACCTTGGCTGGGTAGAATAAGTTTTAAGGTCCTGGGATTTACAATATTGAGACTGTGAATTGGGTTTATAAACCCAGTAGTCCAATCATAAGCATAGTTACTTAGCAGCATCATGGAAGTTTAGATACGGTTTTAAAATATTGACAAACTTTGAAAACTAGTCCAACCATTTGTACTAGAACTTAGCAGTTTGTTCAGTACCTGGAACTACTGGGGCTTAGTTTTTCACAAATCAAATGTCAACGTGATATGACTTGGAAGTTTAAGAGTTTCAATAGTTTGCATTACATAGTTTGCAAGCAAGTGGTAAAGGACAATGTCATTTTATTTTTCCAAAGGCTTCCATTTATATTCCAAAGGCTTCCATTTATAAACTTTACTTAGTTGGACCGTAAACAAAATATTAAGTTCTCCAAAAAGAACTAAGGCTACATTTCGTAAGGTAAATAACCTTATTACATGCCTACTGTTAACAAATAACTTTTAATGCAAGCATTGGTTGCTCAGCTAGTGGCAGCGGGTATATTAATTTTGATTAAATACGAATGGTAGTCTTTTTCTTTCTGAAGTATGGGCCATCAAGGGCCATTCAAAAACGTGATAAATTGAAAGTGTTCGGCTGTTTTAGGGAATGGAGCGAATGGAGAATTGTTTAAAGTAATTACTAAAAGAATGGTGATGGTTTTGTTTGAAAAAAAAAAAACGCCAAAAACGTAGACTTCTTACGTATGCAATAAGTCGATTAACAAAAGGAACTACTTGAAACCTAATCAAAGCATAACGAAAGTGTCACCTCGCCCCCTACAAAAAAAAAAAAAAATTAGTCTACGATTTTGACTGTTGATTGGAATTACCCTTGATAATTTTGCGTAGTATAGTAGGGTTAAGAGTCGGTCTCTCTCTCTCTCTCTCTCTCTCTCTCTCTCTCTCTCTCTCTCTCTCTCTCTCTCTCTCTCTCTCTCTCTCTCTCTCTCTCTCTCTGTTTTTAGTCGTATTCGCTTCTCAATGTTGACAAGACACTCTCGTGAATAATGTATTTTGTGGGAGTAAATGAAGGAGAGTATTCTGATGCAAGTGTTCAAGGCACTCGCAGTATCTTTAAACGATTTTTCTTTACTTAAGTCAATAAAATCAGCAAAGGGTGTTCAGAAAGCTTTGGATCACTTACTGGTTTGATATAGAAAATAAATTGAAAGTAAATCCTTCAAGTAACACCATGAATGGTAAACTATCGACAAACACTGTCACGTAGGAAGCTTTCAAATAAAGCTTCGCATGACCTAAATATCGTATCAGGGGACTTACAAACCCAGAATATTGTGTGGATGTCATACCATACAGATATGACCCCTTGGAGGACTCCTTAGTTATTGATTTACACAAACTCGATGTAGGTAGTTTAACATTTGGCTAATTTCAGTCGGTCATAGTTATTGATTTACACAAACTCGATGTAGGTAGTTTAACATTTGGCTAATTTCAGTCGGTCATCGCAGTCTTAATGAAAGCAAATGTGACTTCCAGCTAAAGCTTAGGATATATGAAGTTCAGTGATGACTGGCTCCCAGACATTAAGGAAAGACGAAATGCAAAAAAGGAAAATCCCAGGGGGTTAATTGATCTTCACTATCCCCACCTTGAGCGTCACGTTCTCTATGTCCGGAGGGCTTCACCTACCCTGGACCCCCAGGCTAACGTATCCTATAGCGGTATAGCTCACAAAAAGTTGTTTACATTTCTTAGTTATTTGTCATATAAGCCTAATGACTAATAAACACCAATACATTAGACCCACGTTCAGATATAGCAGTACATCTGATAATGATCACGAATATACTAGATCCATGGTTTGGCACAGCAATGCATTGGATAATGACCACTTATACATTAGACCCACGTCTTGATTTAGTAGTACATTTGATAATGATCACGAATATACTATACCCACGGTTTGGCACAGCAATGCATTGGATAATGATCACCAATACACTAGACCCACGGTTTGATACAGCCGCACTTTAGTTAATGATCACCTATACACTAGACCCACGGTTTGATACAGCAGTACACTAGTTAATTTTCACATACACGAGACCGACGCTTTGATACAGGAGTAAATTAGATAATGATCAGTGCATTAGACCCACCGGTTTGGTACAGTAGTGCCTGAGATTGATACACAAAATGGACAGACATTGAAGACTATTCACGGAAATGGTATGAGAGCTACTTCACGCATGAAAAGTTTAAGTATGAAGCACAAACCGTAGATCTGCCTGCGGGTCTGCTAAGAAGAGTAATTACACTACCGAATTATCATTCACTATGAAAATACACGAAAATTAGTCTTTGGCAGATGGTGTCCAATTTTACCTGGTTATAGGTAAAATTAATATATTAAAATCAAAATGGGTAGATGATTCATTCCATAAAGAGTTGGATAGACTGTGAAACAAAGCAGTTCAATGAAGACAAAGTAACCGAAAAAAAACATTGTTATACAACAGAACAGATAATTAACGTGAAAGTGCACATATTAGATACAGACGAACGCCGAATTACTAATCGATTCTTATCTAAATATAAGAAAGTTCGAATTTTAGATGTAGAGAAAATTGGCCACCTAAGAAATTTAGCCTCCAAAAGCGACTACTTAAATGTGGTAAGTTAAAAATGCTTGTACGTTCAATAACTATGTAATCAGAAAACTAGCTTACTGTAACAGGGTCTAGTCTAGTAAATATTTACGGAAGCAATACCTGATTCAATTAACAAATCGGTGTAACTTAAAATATATACGTCTTCGGCGTCTGTTAAAGCTAGGATTAAATACAAAATGTGTTTTGACATACAAGACGATAAAAGAATACAGAATAGAAATGCGATAGACATACTGCGTCAATAAGGAAAGCTTAAAAATATAGGAGCAATGAGAAACATAGACTTATAGAACCAAGAGTCAGCAAAGAGCTTTCATTACACGGCAGGAAACTATTACAAAAAATGTTCGCAAAAAATACAAAGGAACGATAGCTCAAACGAAGATAAAGACTCATAAACAGTTATGACACAGGATAACAAATTATTAAAGAAAACTAATAACTGTTCGTAACTGACAAACCTCCGCAGGGAGATATAGTACCGTCAGTGCACCTCGCGGGGTGTACTTTAGGCTTACTCAAGGTTCTTTGCAGCGTCCTTTCGTCCCCTAGCTGTAACCTCTTTCAATCCGTTTACTAAACCCCAGTTCACATTCTCTTTCTTCCACTTTACTTTCCACCCGTTCTTAACGGTTGTTTCATAGTGCAACGGGGGTGTCTGCCACCTGTTACACCTTGAAAAATGTTCTACTCTCAAGTCCCCCTTTCAGCTCTGGATGACCAGTGCTTGGCCTTTGGCCTAAATCTCATATTCAGTTCAGTTCAGTTCACTATCCTATACTCAAATTCCTCCCTGGGCAACACTGAACCGAGACAATTTTCTCCTGTGTGACAATTGATTGCTTAGAGAGACGAACTCTTCAGACCAGTTAAGTTTAAATCCCTCTGGGGCCCCGTTGCATTAATCAATGAAATATATGCCTCGTACTTGGACGACTAAGTTGAAAGAAAACATGTAACTGCTAACCTTGCCCAGGAACGAGATGCTGACACTTCTGTCGTTACCTCCTCGACGTGCTATACTTTCTCAATATTCTTTCTCAATATTATATTATAACTTACACTTGGTCTTAATACTTTGCATTTTCATCGTTTGCATTACTTACAGATGCAGGTGAATCCAGACTTGATGAAGCAAAGTTTACTTAAACTATCCTGTGAGAAATGGGACACTTTGGTCAAAATCGGGAACCTTGTACAACTACTTTACCCAGGTAAGTGGAAAACTAGATCGGTTTGTTGAAATGTCTAAACCAACTTTTTTTTTCCCTCCATCCCTACAGGAGTGGTGCCCCATTAGGGGTGGAGGCCCCTCCCATGCCCTGCCCTAGGTCTCCGGACCTATGGGCAGTTGCATGGGAGGTTTGTTCAGCTAATTACTTTTCCCTTCCAGGTGTTAAGTGCATTAGTCTAGTCGTTTTTAAAAGTTAACGCACCTTTATAAAATGTTATATCTTGATGTTTTAAAAAGTAACGTAACAGTTTTTGAAATTTTGAAATTCATTTTACTTTTCTGAGAATCTGATATTTCAGGAATCTGCGTACCTAGTAAATTTTCGTTTTTAAAATTCAACGTTGAGATAGTTGGTCTAAGTTTACAAACAATTACTAATCAAAGGTGATTGGATCTGCATCAATAATGGCAAAGGTAGATGAATTCTCTCAGGACTTAGGTTTTTCAGGATATAAGTTTTCTGCCACTGTTTGGCTGAATTGTGCCACTTTACACAAGCTCTCTTTTGAGGGTAACTTCTGGTATTAGCCTAATGTTGTAGACTTGAGCCAGTTGTGAAAATTTAATACTGTATGAAGTCCTAGCACTAGTGTCTAAGCTTAACAACCAAAAGTTATTTTGCCTTATCAGAATATGCATAGTTCTTGGAGAGATTCGTAGTTTTTGTTGTTGTCCTTTGAGGTTGTGTCTTTCGGAAATAATTTTGATTTTTAAAAGTTTGAAGTTTTATCAAAAGTTATAACTTTCATCTTTAAGTTTACCACAGTTCGGAACTCTGTTCATTCAGAAACAAAAGACTCGTGAAAGCAGTGCTGTGTCTCTCATTATCCTGCTCAGTGGCTTTCATGAGCGAGCTGTTCGGTGCAAATATTCCTTTTATTCATAAGTTTTCAACCCAAATTTGGGGCATTTTATTTTAATTGCACTTTGTTATACAGAAGAGTGCACCTCAGTCTCGCCCTGAGTTGAGAGCGCGCACACACACGCAAGAGGGTCTTTTGCGGGACTATTTTTTTTTTCTTAGAATTCAACAAAATCTTAAGGCAAGTAGGTTTTGATTTTAAACCGTTTTCTATTCCTCGTGGTGTATTTAATTGTCAGGGGAGTTATTTTTAACTTTAGATTAATTATTTATTTATCTCTAATAATACTTAGAGCCAGTGAAGTAAAATTTGTTTTCAATCATGACTGTAAGGACATTTACTTTTAAGTTAATAACTTACCGTACTTTGTCGTATTGCATAGTTTAAAAAGTATTTAACGCAGTTTTATTAGATTTAACCCCAGTTTGTTTTGAAACGATGTAACAATTTTTAGCTTAATTTATTATAGTTAAATATTTATTATAGTTAAAATTAAACAGTATCAGTAATTTAAAGATTTTAAATCTTACTGATTAAGATGAATGCATGCCAATAATACATCTAATAACATACAGTTCATACATTTACAAACAATTGCTGATTAAAGACGGTCGGATCTACTTTAATAGTGCCTAAGGTAGAAGAATTCTCTCAGAACTTAGGTTTTCTGCCATTTTCTGGCTGAACTGGTGAGGTTAGCTCCTGGCTTTGGGGCCACTGCCATTTTCTGGCTGAATTGGTGAGGTTAGCTCCTGGCTTTGGGGCCACTGCCATTTTCTGGCTGAATTGGTGAGGTTAGCTCCTGGCTTTTGGGGCAGTGGCTTTGTTTTGTAAGCTGTTCTCATGGCGTGCATGACGTTATGACGACAACAAACCTGGCTACAGAGATAATAGTCTTGGGAGCTTTCTATTTTTTTTTTAAACCATTTACCTATACACTGAACTGCTGTGGATCCCGCTTCACAGAGGCTATGGAGCATCCCAAAATAACCTAATTTTTCTCTTCCCCATCCAATGCTTTCTTAGGATTTCGATTGTTAATTAATGCTTACGGAATGCCCTAAGATTTAAAGCTCGTGCTAGCATAAGGCCGATATTAAAATGATAAGTTGATGTTTAGGACAAATTTCTTTTATGAACGAGGGCAATTGCGAAGCTAACTTTCATATTAAATTTGAAGGCTGTTTAGAACCAAATTCCTAGCTGAGGTAAGGTCAGCTTAACCTAAAATGAACCGCACTATTTTAGGAGTTAACGCACTCTCTCTCTCTCTCTCTCTCTCTCTCTCTCTCTCTCTCTCTGAGACACACGCGCACACACATACAGTCGTTCTGTATCTTTTATTTTGATAGCAAATGATAGATACACAGACATGGATGTTTATAAGTTTGCATTCAGCAAGAACAGACGGTTGAGAACTACGCAGACAGGATTAAGCCCGTTTTTTACGGGCGGCTTTTATGAGCGAGAGCCCTTGATGGCACAGGGCTTTCATAATCAAAGAGGAACCAGAATCTGCGTTGCTCTGAAAATGACTACCATGGAAGCCCAGAAGCTTCGGCCTAATTTGATACTTTTATCGTGCTCATGTGTCAGCTGACACACACACGTATACACACCACCTATTTGCATTGTTAGTATATATCTTTTTTTCTTTATTTTTTTTAATCTTTCAATTTTATTCTTAAATGAGATGAAGGGAATGGATGTTATATAGAATGGGAAGGACGGGGTAGACATGTGCGCATATGTGGTTATGATGATAATGCTAATGATGCACATGTTGGCATATTTTTCGCTGATGCCGATTTCGGGATCGTTTTGGTAATGAACACAGGCTATAATCATTATTCATAATGCGGATGCAGTAATTACTGATTCAGCCCATTCAAAGAGGTATATATGCCGGTAACTACTGTAGTCTGATCACAACGGAACTCTGCAGTTGAAGAGTATTTTAACAGTTTCTCTTTCCGGTCAATTTGCATGACTCCATCCCTCAAGTGCATAAGGACAGACACTAACAAGTGCTTGCAATGACACCTAATCACGCGAGTACCTTCTCAGCAAGTGTTAAGTATTTTGCAAATTTTTTCCCATATTGCAACTCCTTGATTATGTAAACACTTTTTTCTTTTTTATTTTGCCCCTCTAATTTTGCCTTTTGCATTGTTTCAAATTTTAGTTTTTTTTTTTACCAGAAATGATCTCATTGCAATGTCCGAGCTAATGTGATGATAATTCTAATTCCTCGTCTTCGCTATGAAGCATTTCATTTTAGGTTCACATTTAAGCCTGTAAAAGCAGTGACGAACTATTATGAGAGAGAGAGAGAGAGAGAGAGAGAGAGAGAGAGAGAGAGAGAGAGAGAGAGAGAGAGAGAGAGAGAGAAACATGTTGAATTATAGTGCGCTGCGTACACACTCACGTACTCTGACCTTGAAGAAGGTCACATTAAGTAAATTGCTTGGCAAATCCTGCTGCAATGATGGCAATAGCATCGGAGAGATTTTGTCGTTGTACAGCGTATTAGCAATAATAATAATAATAATAATAATAATAATAATAATAATAATAATAATAATAATAATAATAGGCGTAATGAAAAAGCTGGTAAAAATAAACCTTTCTCTTATACCCATAAAATAGTTATAACTCAACCAGACAGAGGAAGAATCTTTAGAGCAAACGATGACGTACCATTCAAAAAGTAGTTTTGTCCCACCATTTCTCGTGGGATTTTCGACCAAATGATCCGTTGAACACTAGAACGACCAGCAATGGTACGTATGTAAAACTCTACATTTTCGCTTATTGAAACATCCTAATTCATTGGTGTACAATTATTCTTAGTAAGGAAATAGAATAAGGTTGTTGACATAATCAGTAATATAAGGTTCCTCAGTTATCCGAAGAAAAATTTAATTAATGTCGAACCAGAAATAATATTATTTGCTGCATTGAAATATTATTTGCTGCACTGAAATAAGAGATGTATTACAAGTAATTACAAGATTAACGTTAATTAGAGCAGCAGTCATTTTCTAAGCCTGGACTTAATTGCAACGGGTTACAGCCCCTCTTCCCTGGAACGACGACACTGCCAAGTGACCGCATTCCAGTTTCTATTGACAGTCGTTATTGTCAGTACAGTATAGCGAAGGTTTATCGGGTTACATTATATGTATACCTTTTAGGTTAATGAAATAACAACATCTGAAATGAGATTCAGTACAACATAATCTGTATTTGAGTACCGTAGCGTAAAACATATTTCATTAAAATTTATCAAACTTAAAAAAAACAATGTTCTTACATAAAAAAAAAAACAAATGACCGAAAAATAAATAATAAAATATACCTGTGCGATAATACGTTGTCAGTTTAAATTTTCTCATTTCTTACTCTAGGTAGTAATGCCAAATTTTTCATGTACATGTTTTTGCAAAGGAGTTTCCTGAACATCTTGCTTGTGCATTTACAGCAGACAGATCTCTTACATTGGTGACAAATGTCTGAAGCCTTATTCCCATTGCAGTATCCTATTTGGCACGGTTTTATTGTCTTAGTAATTATGGAAACTTATGCTTCAACATCTCATCAATATCGTTTCCACCCCTATTTACCATGTTGCTATTTTGGAACGTTTCCTGAAGTTCTTCGGCTAACCAATGAAGGAAATCACGACGGGAGATTTTTTGATCAGTAACTTTCCTTAAAAAAAAAAAAAAAAACTGATTCATCGATGCCTGCTAGACCAAGTATATTATCAAATACTTGGACTGGCCATCTTCGTGAAGCTGCCTGAATGCTGGACAACCGAGCCATTTGATCCACGATGTCAATTCCGTACTTCGAAGAAGTACAGTAATTTACAGTTCCATTAATTTTCTTAGCATAATTTCCAATGTCGAGTTGTGTTCACGCTACAAAGTATGAGTACATTTTCGTGTGGCTCACATTGATACGCTGTCAGAGTGTATTGATTATTTTTCAGCACCAGTTTACTGTAAGGTCGCCATAGGAATTTTTTCTATGTGTGAGGGAATCTCCACTCGAATAGGATCTACCGTCTCCTTAAGACTCGTGTTTGTAGCCTGTGATTTTCCGCCAGTTTTATTGAAGTGAAAAAATTATCCGTTGTCATATTTCTTCCTCTTCTCATTTATGGTTTTATTAACTTCAGAACAACATATTCGGAGACTGGTTGATCTGCAAGACGACTGTGGTCTTTACCAAGATATGGAAATCCACTGAGCATGTATTTTGGTTTTACATCAGCCGCTAACCAAAACTTGATACTGAACTGGCAATAATACTGTATGACTGGGCACCTAAATTTCGTATAACTGCTTATCCACTATTATATCCTATGGTGGTCAATAGCAAACAATACAGTTTTTGGTAACTCTGTCCAAAAAACTTCAGAAATCAACGCAAATATATCAGTTTGCGATCGAGTGGGTCTTGTTGACCTGACAGCAAATCTAAGAAATCTCATTTCTTTAAAACGATTTCTTACATTGATGGAAAAATGGAGGTCCCCAAGATTTTATTTTTTATCAAAAAAGTGTTATACTGGCTGTCCTTTATCGATAATTCCTCGGGCATCAGAATGCCCATTGTCGCATACAACTCTTCAAATGATATGCTCCATGAATCGTTCCCCATCTACTTTATTTTCTTCTTCATCAAAAGTATACCCACTTTGTATTGCGTCTTCATTGTCATCATCGGCTTCTTCATCAGGTGCGGATGAGCTTTCAGCATGTAAAATATATTTTTCTTCCTCGTCGTCAGATATAAGCTCACCCTCGGAATAAGAGGATGATATTGTCGTCAACAATGTTAGAATTTCTATGTCCAAGAGCTAGCGATTTGAGGATATATTCAGCCCGTAAGTGACTAATTATGATATACTTGATAACAAGTCACGAAATATGTGTAGATTGCCAAGCCATAACAACCAACATAACTCCTCATATAGACCAGCGGTTGAAATGATCGTTTTGTCGTTAAAGATAAAAACATGCCATATCTCGTAGAGCAAAAAGCTAATTTCAGTTTCCTTTTAGTTCAAGATACATCCTGGTGAATTAGAAAAAATCATGGAGAATAATGATTGTTAGGGGAAAATTACGGAAAATTAGTCCATTTGAAAGTGAAATTCCGGTCAAAATGACCGCTCGGTCGTCTAGTGCAATTGCAACTTTTTGCACCGTGATTTAAAGCCGCTCATTCCACTGACTTTTCCAGGAATTTCGACCAGTAGGCAAGTTCCATGTTATTCAAAATAGCGTTTTCTTCCTCCACGATTGAAAAGGTTAATTGTAATGAATTTTTTGTTTTATAAATTTTCGACCAATGGTGTAGGGCTTACTTGTTGATTAACAGACTTATTTCATGTTGGTGTTACCTGGCAACTGATTAGAAATTGTTCATCGACAGAAACTTGATTACTTAATTACTAATAATTAACGTCATTTGTAGTGATCAGATTGAACCAATAACAAGTAAAAAATGCGCCGAAGTTTCTTCGGCGCAATCGAGTTTTCTGTACATCTTATAATGCTGTATGAAACTCTCAGCCACGGCCCATGAAACTCAGCCACTGCCCATGAAACTTTCAGCCACGGCCCAGTGGTGGCCCGTGTTGTTGGCACCTATAACGGTGCCAGGCGCACGATCATGGCTAACTTTAACCTTAAATAAAATAAAAACTACTTAGGTTAGAGGGCTGCAATTTCATATGTTTGATGATTGGAGGGTGGATGATCAACATACCAATTTGCAGGCTTCTAGCCTCAGCAGTTTTTAAGATCTGAGGATGGACAGAAGAAGTGCGGATGGACAGACAAATAGCATCTTAATAGTTTTATTTTACAGAAGACTAAAAAACACAGGTAATTGGGAAGTACAGCAGTCATATGTGTGACTTGTCCCCATCATATTTTCCATTGCTGATTCAAAGAAGTCGTTGTTTATCTCACTGAAAAATGCTGTACGGATAGAAATTTAGCCGAGGATAGTTGACGTCTTGATAGATGAATTGTATTCACTCCCCAAAGATTAATGTACACTAGTTGCTCTTTGAATAAATGTCTTTACAAAGATTTTCATGGAAAGGATTTTTGTTAATCATATTGGTCTTAGTCGGTTACTAGCTTAAGATTAGGTTTCTGTACTCAACTAATCAGTTAAACCTGTATTCTGAGTGGCTTGCAATAATGATGCTGGCATCACTTTCGATCTTAAATGGATTTCTGTTATTGAATAATGGTTTTTCATCATCAGTATCATCATCATTATCATCACCAACGTTTTTTCAGGTTTCTCTCCTCTTCGATGACAGACACTGCTGCTTCATTCACCTCCCTCTCATTATAGCTAGTCAGGATGTTCACATGAAGAGTCTTCGGTTCTCCACTGTCATCAGCCATATGCAATTAACCACATCCTTGGTTTTGTATGACCCTCTCCACTTCAACATCAGTTTGTCTACTTCTGTCCCAACTTAAACTAACAGTCTCTGGGTTTCTTATTGTATTGATGCTTTTGGTGTCCTTGTGCTGCGCGTAGGACTCTCGGGCTAGTTGACAGGTTTCTTGCAGGCAATTCTTCAGCTCCACAATTCTTTGAGATTCTTCATCAGTCCTCCCACAATCCGGCGCTCAACTGCTGTACCTCTTGTTCTGGATATATAAACAAGATCACTAGTAGACTCTAGTCTTAATCCTTTGGTCTCTCCTGGCATATCCTCAGAATAGATTTCAGCACAATCTTGATCCTTTCACACAATCTCGGATTATATGGACTTGTAAACAACTGCCTTATGTTCACCAGATTGCTCACCTCCCTCTGCAACAAGTTTAGTTTCTATTGTTGGGAGTGCTACTGCCTATAGGTATCTCATAGCAAAGTAAATCACTGTCAGGATGTACCTATTGCCTTTCTGTAACACTAGTGATATAGTTGCTATTGGGTCTTCAGCTATTCACTTGAATGGCTCTTTCATTACCAGCATCTTCACTAGCAATATCTTGCTGGCATGGCCTCTCAGTGCAGACTTCTGGCAAATGTTGCAGGATCTGCAAAATCTGGTGATGTCCGTAACCACTCATGGCCAATGAAAGCTGCTAGTTATACAGTGAACAGTCTTCTCAGCCCTAAGGTGACCATCGGTGATAGACTTACTGACTATCTTAATCACTTGGGCTCCATGTATCTCCAGCACTATGATTTGCAGCACTTCTCTGGTCACCTTTCCCTGGATAAAAAACAATATAACATGCCATTAATAACCACCAACTTGAAAATTCCTTCACCCCTGGTCTGGCAAGCGGGCGTCAGTTTTGGCTTATACATACTACTTGGCTAGACTGACTTCTTTTAGCTGCTCTGCTCCTATATGAGTGATGCTACAAGATACCGCACATGGTCTGATGCTGCACATCTCTTGCTGGGCTTGGGTCTGGTCAACACCACTGCTGCCCTGGTACTAGCCTTTTCCAAATTCATTCCTGTATCACTTTTCCCAGGCTCTTCCCTTTGGTCATCTGTCCTACACCTTTCCTGACCATCTCAGCTTCAACTTTTATAACTTCTTTGGGATACTTTGCACTTGGAATATTTCTAAGAATACGGTCATAAATAGAGTTATCTAGGCACATGGCATGTAACTCCCACATTTTATGGAGTGTTTGCATGAAATTTTGCCACTGGATATCTGCAGATGCTCTTGTCAATGAGTGCACAAACATAACTTGTTAGTTATCTGGGCCTCAGTTAACAAACTTCTACATATACCTGCAATTGTACAACCTGTATCTCACAGCACAGTTACCACTGTCGTTGCTTACATAGACTTCAATAAATGGTAAATTATGGTGCTTCTTTATTTGCTCCTTGGATCTGTACACTCCTAACACGACAGATAGTTCAGCTCCATCTGCCAGCTTTAGCCTACCAGTTTTGACTTAATCTATCAACTGGGCTATGTTGACACCCTCACAAATCAGGATAGCAGTCACCTCCTCCAGTTCTTTTGCTACCATAATACTGACTACCTTCGGCTTGAACTTTTGTTGGTCTCCATTGGTAAATAGCACAATTTTTTGGATAAGTATCTTGGCTTGTGACACAGAAAGCAACTATCTTTACTCTTAGGTCTGCTTCTGTTTGGTCGTCTTTTAGTTCTTGGGTCTCTTGCTATTCCCACCAGACTTCTTCATTGGGTTCTGGCATTCCACTGAGTTAATTCATGGGCTTCCATATGTTATCCCTAACAGATCAAACATTCCTTTCGAAATGCTATGTAACGTGTTTTGCGGCCTATCTTCAGAAAACGGGGTAACCCTCAACTCTCTCCCTCTCTCTCTCTCTCTCTCGTACTCAGCACTCAATCCGCGCATTTCTCTCTCTCTCTAACATTATCCTCAAAATGGATACTCTAAGGAAACACAATCTTTCCTACATAAATAGATTTATTATCAAACAAACCCAACAAGTAATGAATTAACAAAGAAAAGATTAAAATGCATAATAAATGAATTATCAAGTCAAAAATAGTCTAATTCAAGATTTAATCTTACTCTGGCTAAAAAGACTTTACACTCAAAACTCCCACACACTCCATCGTAGACATTACACGTCTAGTCTTAAAGTCAACCACATTGAAAGCAACCACTAAACTGCAAAGATTGCAGTGTTCTTTCTCTATAACCACAGCAATCCCACAGACATCTGTTGAAAATCAAACAAATAGTAATCTCCCACAAATACAGTATACAAGCATGTGATATAATAACGAAAGTCTAAAATGCATGGTTAATAAATGTCAAATCAGAACACAATAAAATAGAATATTGAAGTGACATAAATGACTATGTCCAATTCTCCCCACAAATTCATAAGTGTATTGGATATGGTAAATTCACAAGTTCACAGTCCACACAGAAAAAATAGAAGTCTGGATTTACCTTAACTGCTGGTTTCTAAGAGATTGGAAACACACAAAGCCACGTCTGGACGATATCGCTCTCACTTAGTTAATAATCAACCAGACCTAACTTTTGGGCACAATTAGACACAATCTCCATTTTTCTAACGCACGAACTTACGTACTTGCATACCAACTCGGTCGGTTGCCTCACATATCAGCGTCAATATTGTGTTCATCGAGCCAAAACAGCTGAAGCAATCGAACTATCTGCTGACTGCAATGATTTTGCAACTGTGCGATCGTCCTACTTCCACTTTGAAGCATCTCTTTCATTTCATCACACTATGACTGAATATACACAGTAATTCTAAAATCAAACACATTACCCCATATACATATACTGCTCCGTAAGCTCCAAGAACTCACTAATGTCTCTTTGTACTCTTTCCCAGAGGAATAGTGCCATCTCAGTTGAACATATGCTGATTAACTGTTCCCTGATTAACAAATCTGTCAAATCAGCAAACTCCATTCTACATTCGGCTATTTCAGACCACCAGCTGAAATATCTCTTTAGCCTATTTACAAACTGTTGTGCAGTCTCACGATTTTCTGGCCTAGTCTCACAGAATTTCTTCCTAAATCCCCTCTCAGTCATCTCACGCCTTTTTAACAGTGCTCTCTTTATGCTATCATAATTCAAGGCTTCATCAGATGCCATATCAGAAATACTTTGCAGACTTTTACCTGTTAGTAATGGGCTTAGACAAGCAGCCCTCTCATCTCTGCCAGCCTTGGCTCTCTGGAAAGACATCATATTGATGAACACCTTACGACATGCTTCTCATTAAATCTGGGCACTTGGGCTTTGCAGTGACTATAAGGGTGACAGTGTTGCTTAATTGACTCTACTTCTGCTTATTAGCCCTGTCTCTATTTCTGCTATGAGTCTGAGTACTTGGGCTTCATTTTCTCACTGTCCTTCAGCCTCTTGTTATTGCCTTTCAGCTTCCTCTTTTGTTGCTTCTCACGCTCTCTGGTGATTTGTAAGGGCTAGATTTTGTTACTGGGGTAAAAATTCCTTAATGCCTCGTTTTCTGCTGTTTTCTCTGTTACTCCTATTTCTGATCAATTCTTTTCAATACTTTCTAAGTCAACTCTACGGTAAACAGATTTCCAACTCCAAATTAAAATTCAATCAACTGCATTTCAGAATCATCTATATTTATTTATGAAAGCATCTGCAAGTTTAGTTTACCAAGTTTTATACTGTCTGGTAACTGGTAACTTAATGGATTTTGAATTTATTTCTAATTCGCTGACCTCAACAAATCTTGCAGATTCTTCTTCAGCAGTTTACTGAGTGATTAGAGAAAGCTTATGACAACATTTGCCATCTGTTTCATCTTCCATTGGGCGATAATAATGTTGGAACTGAACAGGACAACAACGAGACCCTGCCTATACCTACTCCCCATCCCCCGTCACCAAGGCAGCATGTGGTTGCTGTATTAAACAAATTAGAGATGTATTTATCTAGTAACTTTTTTGCGAAGTGGTTAGTGACATTTTTGGCATGCGTACATGTTGTTGCCCATTCCGTGCTTAGGCACGTTCCAGTAAGATTGATTACAAGTTTTTCATACAGAACAGATGAAATACAATCTCATTTATCAAGAGTTATGGCTTAACCAGGCCTATGTTGAATATAGCGACAGGCTATGAATAATAAGCTTCTACCTCCATCTTCTCACCAGGTATTCAGCTGAAGCACAATTTAGAGTCAGAGGCTTTTGTAAAGGTCCAAAATAGATGTCAGAGGCTTTTGTAAAGGTCCAAAATACGAATCTCCCACACAGCTTCATAGTCTATGAACTATTATGAGTATCCTGAGTTTTGATGCTTCCAGTTTAACAACATAAATCGTATACTGCCGTTTCTGCCCATTTTGGCTGCAAAATTCATAAAGTTCGCAGTATTAGTCATGGTAAAGTTCATGGAACAGCTTTATCAACTATAGAAAATCAGCTGCTCTAAATATATTTAGCACTTGCATTATTAAAAAAACGTCCTCTCTCTCAATATTCATTTGGAGCTAGCCAACAGGACTATCAATTCACTAAGCATGTTTTCTATGATTACGACAAATGAGAGAAATGACGGAAAAAGGCATAGAGAAAAGAGAAATAAAGAGAAGTAAAGTGCAGTGCAGGCGAAAAGTAGAGATTAATAAACCGCAGTCAATCGACTCATAAATTTCAGTATGCTTAAAATTCAGTTAAAATAATATTTACAAGATCACGATAGTTTCTGCTTATTCAGGGTAGAACTAATCGCATGCACATGGCCGTAGTAGAATCATTCAGTCTTCGAAGCTTTACGCTAACATATAATTAATTATCAGGATTAATGATATTGTAGCCACTGATTTATTGCCAATGAAACCACTGAGTGATATTTCATAGATTTTGATTAATTCATCAAAATAAATATACCAGGTATAATCCTTTCAACTATCCAGTGATTAACTTTGATAGAATTATTGATGGCGCCGTTAAACTGATATGCCAGCCAATAGAGTAATCCAAGCATAATGATTTCAGCTGTCCAGGTCTTCAAAAGACTGAAATATTGATGCACTATAAAGCTGACATTGAAAACAACAATGGTCGCCCAGGCATATTGTGAATAATTTTTAGTTATTCGGTCTGTTAGTCAAGGATACAACGTTTCAGTCTGAAACTATTTCATCGTTATAATGTGGAAATATTTCAGTATACACAACAGTATCAGTTCAGTTACCTGATGAAATCATTAATGGGAAACTAAGGAGGACATACGGAAACACTTCAAATCCGCCAGGCTACCTCTTCCCACATTTGCGCTGTGAAAATAATTGATCTGCTGTTTCTTCTGGCGTTGGGTATATATGGGCATTAGGCTGTTTTTGACCTCTACATATAAGAAATAATCTAGATATATGCTTTACTAAGTAAAGGTACTGGGTCGCCAGTCTCATTTGTGAATGTATCTAAATGAATCATCTTTCGTTCTTGATCAGTGCTCTGGCGGAAAATTATAATGGTTGATGCTTTACAAAGCACTTTATAAAAATCGCTTAATGAAACAGCACCTTTAGCCCACATGTATGTATAATTTCTTTGCACAAGCACGCGCACGAATACACACACACAAGATACATAGACACACACACACTCACACACACATTATATATATATATATATATATATATATATATATATATATATATATATATATATATATATATATATCATATATATATATATATATGTTATTGACGGTTTCAATAGCTTCACATTACATATAATCAGCAGTTTAAAGGGCCTTGTGGCATTCCGTCAATAATCGTAAACAAACTGAAGTTAGGGGGTGAAACTACTGTAGATATTCTACTGAGGAGTAAAATAGACTCAGGGAACAATTAACTTTATTTACACTGCCAAAAATCAGTCAAGGGGGACAAATTTACAGCTATAGGCTCAGCAGTCGTTCGTATACCCTTCTCTTCGGGGCTTGATTCACTCGCACAATATTGGAACAGTGTGATGGAGACCAGCTATCAGAGAACTGCCGGGATTAGGTGCAATAGAGTCAAGCACTAATAATTAAGGGCTTTAAGTGGCCCTGAGTGACTGAAATTCTAGGGATGAGATGGATATTCTTGGATAAAGTTAGATAGGCCAAACACCTTGCAAGATGGTGGTTTGGGCCGTAACACAATAATGAATCACAAATTTCTATCAGAGCATTTCTTACATTACTCTAGAAATTAGCCAGAGTTGAGGGGGAAGGTTGAAATGAAATTGAAAGCTGAATGGAGTGTTCGACGTTGAGAGGTAAGGCATTCAAGGATTGAGACAAAGGACTGAGGGGTGGAGGCCAATGAATTCTGACAACACTCTAACCTGGTTTAATAAATTCGAGTGCCTTGCACTAAAATCATACATTCAGACTCCAAGCTACAGGTTATCAGGAGATCGCCTTCCTCTCTCGGATCCCTCGGTTCCTCGTTGTGGATAATCGTTAGTCTTGATGCATCTTCTTAAGTCTCAGTCTGGCTGAGAGGGTAGACACAAGCACGTCTTGTTGAGAGGTCAGATCCGGGTCATTTCCCCACTCCAATTTCAGCTTGTTGTTGAGTCGCTGGATAGACAAAATTCAAAGACCTCAGAAGTACAAAGCAAAAGGTAGGCGATAGGTGTGCGTTTGTGGGTCAAAGATAACCCTCACTGGCAACTTTCCAGACTAGCGCGTGCAAATTAAAACGGCTGGATGCTGATTGAACTCATGGTTCTTCCTTTAAATATGAATATTGAATTGATTCTCAAGGCAGCAGCCTGAGTAGTTATGACAATATATATATATATATATATATATATATATATATATATATATATATATATATATATATATATATATATATATATATATATATATATATATATATATATATATATATATATATATATATATATATATAAGCACGTATTCTGATATCAAGTCGAAAACGAAAACTAAACGGGATAAATTAAAAATAAAATCTCAAGAGAAAGTCCTCATAAACGCCTATCGAAATTTCCAATCCAGGTTGCGAGGGAACTAATAAAATGTTAACAGCCTACGTAGTAACAGAATCCCGATTCAGATACTTGAAATTTTTCGTTCGGGAATTGGTATTACGCAAATAATCACTTATTAACTCGTAAATCAAAGTGTAATAAATTAGTTTTGTCTCGTGCATATTACAGCGCTTTTGTTATATTCCTTTAAGCTTCGTGATAATACAAAAACAAACACACAAACCACAAAGACCAGAAAGGTGAGAGAGAGGATGCGTTGATGTAACTACGAAATTTAACTAAATAATTTCGAAACCTATATCTAAGAGTGGATAAATCTGAACATTTTGAATACTTGAATGACGATGTGGTCTTCTGAACAGTTCGGTGAATTATTAAAAAGTACAATTTAATACTATGAATGAAACGTTAAAAACTGATAGTTAATTAAATGTTCGAGCCTAATATTTTTTAACGTAGGAAAGAGAGAGAGAGAGAGAGAGAGAGAGAGAGAGAGAGAGAGAGAGAGAGAGAGAGAGAGAGAGAGAGAGAGAGGGGTGGGGGGGAATATTATAATGAAAGATAGCAGCAGTACTCATGCTCACTCATAACGTTAAACACAAATTTCTGTGACTCATAAGAGGCGTGACATTTCATCAGTCAAAGTAATTGTCTCCTTTACTTTAAGAGCCCATTCTGGAGTTATGCAAATGAAACATATTAATAAATAAAAAAATACTGTTGATAACCTTTTTGAAGTATAGTACGTTTCAGTTTGAAATAGTGAATCATTAGTTAATTGTGTTGCATGACCTACTGACCAATATATTTTTTTATAGAATTGAGGCATCCGATATTTCATAGCTCTAATGCACTGTTTATGACGTAGCCAGCGGGAAATTATTATCATTCATACTGACGAAGCGTCACTAGATAAAAAAAAAAAACTTGAGGATACGGCAGTTTCTAAATATTCCAAAATTAGTAACTTTAGTATTTAACAGATTAGGACATGAAGACAAGACTATATTATTTACCACAACCTTTGTCCAATAATAAAAAAATATATGCATGTGTAATTCCTTTCATATAAACTTTATTGTATATTTCTACAATTAATTTTAGCTTAATTTTCACTATTTTCCATAATAATTTGTCTTTAGGATGCATGTTTGAATTCTTTCCCTACTCTGTTTCGACTGCAAAAGTTCATTTTAATTTACCATTCCACTTCACTGACGTAAAGTGTAAACAAAATCTGGAGTTGGAAAAAACGTTGAAAATTTTTAGCTTCTAATTTAATTTTAAACAAGTAGGAAAAAATTAATATACATACAAATACAATTAGTGATTGCACAGAAAACCGTGAATTACGTGAAATTAAAATGTCAACAATGGAATAAACATCAATAGCTGTGGTAACATTTTTAACTCTTTGCATCAGCTACAGTATAATCCAAGTTGAATCTAATAAAGAGAAAATAGGGAATGATGACAAAAAGCAGTATTTTCCTTATACTGGCTGCAATAATGTGGCATTTAAGAAAGTTATTTGCTCGAATATGCGTTCCTTCACGTTTGTATTTAAAGTTATTTTGCCTCATAGAACAGCAGATTCTTGTAAAATAAAATTATTTTTGCATCTAAGAATTCCGCAGTGATGACAATGATAATATAATCCTTTATTGCAAAAGCACAAGAATGCAATAATTATTGGAAATTAATGAATATATACCAAGAATTGATATATTCCTGGCAATAGCAAGATGATGACGGCATTATCAAAATTATTAAGACTAGTATAACAATAATATTTTTTAGAGCCTTAACACCAATGGCATAGACTTGTTGACGGATTAATTTACTTAGAAAAAACTATAAGGTTTAGTTAACTTACTTTATTTCAAACTCCAGATCATTAAAAGGCAAAACATTCAATATCATTTTAATGCCTCTCTTATGTTATGAGTAAACAGCAGAGGATTTTTATAATGGCCGTAATGGCCATTCTTCATCGAGGCTAATATTGAGTCGAATCCATTAAGATAAATCAGGTTATTCAATTAAATTGCAACCATTTAATATTCAGGCAGGGTGGGCTAATCGCTGCGCACATCAATTATCCTCCCCGTCGCCAGTCCCCTCACCTGCATGGACCATCGGGCGGGAATTGCTGCTAGAAATTCGCCGACATTTAGAGATAGAGAGCTTCGAGGTTGGTGGGACTTTCGAATTGGAATAAGCATGAATACTGATTATTTTGAGCTGAGCATTTATTTAGTTATTTATTTATTTTTTTTTTTTTGTCGAAAGCAGAGGCATGTAATAATTTCTCGTTTATTTATTTGTTTTTCTAGATATATTTTCATTGATTTATTGCTTTGTTTATTTTGTTGGAATAACGTTTAAATGTGTTAAGTCTTGCATTAAGTTACTTTTCAACCCCACTGTTTCCATTGCTATCACTAGCGGATCCAGAAAAGTTTCATGGGGGGCACCAATTTCATATTATACAGTACATACATACATACGTACATACATACATACATACATACTTACATACATACTCACACACACACACACACACACACACACACACACACACACACACACACACACATATATATATATATATATATATATATATATATATATATATATATATATACAGTATATATATATATATATATATATATATATATATATATATATATATATATATATACAGTATATATATATATATATATATATATATATATATAAATAAATATATATATATATATATATATATATATATATATATATATATATATATATATATATATATATATATATATATATATATATATATATATATATATATATATATATATATATATATATATATATATATATGTATATATATATATATATATATATATATATATATATATATATA
>JANJGK010000002.1:83370700-83377480 GCA_039081455.1 Macrobrachium rosenbergii | reverse complement strand
AGCAGGAATTAGATCATGAGGAAAAGTAATACGTATATTTGCATTACAATTAAATTAATTGTTTTGATACAAGCATGGGCATTAATGTACTCGAAGCGATAGCTCTTCTGGGCGAGGTAGGCTGTGGCACATGTGCTTGAAACAGTTGCCAACACAGGTATACACAACCTCTCTATGAAAAGAGAGAATGACCCCAGTTAATTCTAATGCTGGCATGCTCGAGGTGAGAAAGGCCTTGAGTGGCCTAATTCAGCTGAAGGTGGGGGGATGATTTGGGTAAGTTGAGATAAACTTAGGGTAGCTCCAGCTCAGGGTATATGGCTGTTGGGAGTAAGTTAAAACAATTTTCAATATTCAGTTAATTAGGAAATTTACATTAAATGAACGGTAGCCAATATGGAGATGGGGTTATGTAAAAGATTACTTGTTCAAATGGAGGGGGGCGGGGGGGGGGGAATCCAGAGGCAAGATAACCAAGCTTGGAGGGAGATTGACTTAGGAAGAGACATGTGAGAGGGAGACAAAGAACAATGGGGGAAGGCTGAACACATTACAGTATAAACTCTTGCCTGAGGTATATTAATTCCAGAATTAACTAGAATGGATGCTGCAGACGTCCCAGTTATCTATGCCAGGCAGGAATAACTTCTTGCATGGCTCTGGCCCATGTGGAGATAAGTTAAGACTCCACACATGTACTTTGTTGTCCAAGTGAGGACAGTAGACGACCAGTTACGTCTGAGCTCTTTGGAGGTTGATAGAAGAGTGACCTCAACAGGGTCGCAGGGTGCATGGCTCACTGCTGGCCGGCTTCAGTTGCCAAGAAGAGGTTACCTGAGATGATTCGGCCCAGCAGTAAAAGTTCATAGGGAAAGGGGAGAACATTCAGGGAAGTAATTGTCTATTCGGGACCTCTCAGGCCTTGGCAAATAAATAAGAGATGCACTGGCTGTGTGGTGCTCTTTTCAGAATAGGAAGAAATCATCATCAATATGGCAGCAGAATGAGAAAATAATGAATATTTATAACAATATATATATATATATATATATATATATATATATATACATATATATATATATATATGCGTCTGTTTCTTTATACAAGGGGCTTCTTTCCCTATATCTGGTGGTTCTATTCTATAACAGCACAACGATCCCTGACACAGTTATGCTACTAAATTCTGGATGCACCTTTTGTATAAAAAACTTCTACGACATTAACCACGTAAAACTCTGCACAGAATGCTCTTCAATAGTGAGTCGAAGCTCCCTAGTATCATGCACCTATTATCCGTCTATCCACCTTTTATTATTATTTATTATATTGTTATTTTTTTTGTCTATCACAGTCATCCTATTCGACTGGGTGTTTTTTTTTTTTTCATAGTGTGGGGTTCCGGTTGCATCCTGCCTCCTTAAGAGTCCATCACTTTTCTCACTCTTTACGCTGTTTCTAGTAGCACACTTTTTTGCATGAGTCCTGGAGCTATTTCGGTATCTAGGTTTTCCAAATTCCTTCTCAGGGATCTTGGGATCGCGCCTAGTGTTCCTATGATGATGGATACAATTTCTACTGGCATATTCCATATCCTTCTTATTTCGATTTTCAGGTCTTGATATTTATAAAATTGTTCTTTCTTCCTCATTATTATTATTATTATTATTATTATTATTATTATTATTATTATTATTATTATTATTATTATTATTATTATTATTATTATTATTATTATTATTATTATTATTAATTCGAATTAATTTGCAAGACTCGTTTAAAAGAAGAAAGATGCAGTTTCGAGGGCTTCAGCAGGGAATTCAGCCCAGTACGGAAAAGGAACTGAAAGGTCAAGAACATACTGTGAAAGAGAAATATAAGAAAAAAACAAACAAGACGAATTACATAAAAAACGAACAAACAAATCAAATTAGTAAAACAATAAACAAATAAGTTATGAGGGGAGATAAAAAAAGTATTAAATCAAATTATAACTTGAAGAGTTCCAACAATTCAACAACGGGATAAAGGTGACCGTTCCACAACCTGGTTACAACAGAAATAAAACTTCTAGAATACAAAGCTGTGTGGTATAGTCTGGGATGATCTGTAAGCAAAGGATGATTGGAATTTTGAGCCGTTAAGCCATCAAGAGAGTTGAATAAGTCGCTGTTATTCCTGTATATAAAACCTAAAAGAACAGGTTCCAATGTAAAATGTATAAAATTCAGTTTGAATGTCAGTTATTCCAAATTTACATTGAATTCGAATTAGAGAGTATTTGCTTTATAATATTTGGGATTATATATTACCATAAATATTTTTTCCTCCTTTGAAGAGGCTAGCTCCAGAAGGACAGAGCTTTCTGGTAGAAATTGCTGACCTTATGACTAACTCTTTCACTCTAAACCGTAGCAAGAACCAGTAGCTGTTAAGTCGATTATTGTGATATGAGTTCATACCACTAAACTATGAACCTAAAAATGTAATGTCTATCAGTGGACCATGTCACTTAATACTCGCACACACATTATATATATATATATATATATATATATATATATATATATATATATATATATATATATATATATATATATATGTGTGTGTGTGTGTGTGTGTGTGTGTGTGTCTATGTGCTATTTGGGTACATGTTCTCTCATACAGTTTCTATTGAAGTCATCAGCATTATTTGCTGAAACTATCAATCTATTTAGATATTAAATCTGTCTGTCCTACTTCGTTTTCTCCTCAGACAAACTTATGAGGAATAAGGAAAAATTATTCACTTTTCCTTCCAGTTATTTTTTATCGTCAAAGGAACGTTTCCTCGTCTGTTGGCGGCGTCTTCAGGACCCATTCACATCTTGGCATAAACAGTTTTTATTACAACGACCGGACTTCACGGCTAAGCATAAAAACATGACGCCATTGGAGTGATGAATTTCTATTGATCGGCGGGACTGATTTTCTTGCTGGCAATCTGTGCGGGAGCAAGGGCATTTTTGGTTCTCCGTAGGACGCGCCATATGCATCGGTGTTTATCAAAGGGCGTGGGTGAGGCCAGAGACGGAAATGACGCCCCTGGCTGTTATAATTGATGATACTCCTTGCTGGTGGGATATATGCAAGGTTACTGAAAGGTCTTCTTTATAATGGTCTTGAGGAAGAAAACAACAGCATTGTCTATAACATTTTGTCACGACTTACAAGTATTTCTTTATCTTCTCATCTGAAGCTTCAAGACATTGTAGAGCCCATTTCGCACATAGAGAGAGCATACCTCCTACAAACATCAGCCCTAAGCCCGGCCTCTATCCTCGCGATCTAATAATTTGTTCAGTTCACTTAGAAGGCTTTACTGCTTTTGAGAATCCACAACACTCATCTTGCATGAAAGAATAGTGTTTAAGTATTGCAACGCTAGCACAATCTATCTCAAATCAAATCAACTCACCCCCTCTAAATTATAATCGAAATCTATATACCAGTTTTGAGATATATTGTAGATAGACATAATGACACGCATGCTGACAAATGCAAGCAAGCAAACAAACGTGACTGAACGCATAAACTCCTTCCAATTTCGTTTTTAAAGGAATAGATTAACTTCCAGATACCAGGCACACGTCTTCAATTTTTTTATTTTAATCGTTTTGCGTCCATGTTCTACTGGATACCTGCAGGATGTTAAATCATGATCAGAGGAACGACAGAAAACAAGATTAGAAATGTGATTTGGATTTTCTCTGCGTATGTTATGAAAATATTCATGTATTTTCTATAATTATCATTCAGCTTTATTGTTCATATTTCACCCCAAGTACCATCCGACTTATTTTTCACTTCACATCGAGAAAGGGCGAGAAGAATCTCAAAAGATTTCGTCTCTTGGAACCTTATTGCCGACGACAGCGGGTGATGTGGAACACGAGAGTTACCGAGAAAGCGAAAAGGAAAAACAAGCACAAGGAACTTGAAATAGAAATCTGAAAAGTGTCGGTGTTTTCGAATTCTTTCTTTTCCGCTTTCGCTGTCCAAGGAGACAATTTTCGGATCTGGAAAGGTACGAATTATCTTCCAGCTTGCCTGGAGTATTTTTTTGGAACTTTGCTTGGGAGCAGAAGAAGGGCGGAAGTGTGAATTTGAGATATTTCCAGCATGTATTATTTATCCGATTTAAGGAGAATAAATGAATGATGAAGTGGTCTAGATCGCCGTATGGGCAAAGACTAATTGGGTTACTCCCATAAACGGCAAGAAGAATTCGATTTTATAAATTAGGCTACGTCTCTCTCTCTCTCTCTCTCTCTCTCTCTCTCTCTCTCTCTCTCTCTCTCTCTCTCTCTCTCTCTCTCTCTCTCTCTCCATTTATTTCATATGCCCATAACTGAAATAAAAGATACAGAAACTAATATGAAAAAAGATGGTTCTTCCACAAAGTGCTTAAAAAATTGTCTGTGTTAAGACTGGCTAAAACATCAGTCGTGATATTTTACTGATGGCATATAACACAAACATCTCTTGCATTATATATTATGGAACCAAACCATAAAGTTATGTCATGACACTTTCAGTTAAGATTAATTGACTAGTAATATTTAGAAAACAATGATCATAATTATGATATAAAGCTTAACGCTATCTCATTATTAAGACTAATAATATTTTTATTATGATAATGCTCATAGGTTATGTATAAGTACACACACACACACACACACACACACACACACACACATATATATATATATATATATATATATATATATATATACATATACACATATACATATACATACATACATACATACATACATACATACGTGCGCACGTGTTCGCATAAATATGGATGTAGTGCGATCCAAGACTATCTGATATGGAGGAATAATATAGCACATACACTCACACACTCATACATTCACACACACACACACGCACACATACACACACACACACACACACACACACACACACACATATATATATATATATATATATATATATATATATATATATATATATATATATATATATATATATATATATATGTGTGTGTGTGTGTGTGTGTGTGTGTGTGTGTGTGTATACATATACACACATACTAATATCTGTTTGTAGGTATGTGCGCGTTCGTATGTGTACACAAAAAAATCTACTGTGGATAATTATATCTCCATATTAACAACATACAGGAATCATCATTTTGGGAATTTATTACTGTAACTTGCATGATTCTATATTTTGTTAAAAGTTACGCCAGAAAGCAAAGGAAATTTATTTCGTTTATAAGTGCAAGCAAAGACATAATTGTAACAGTAAGATTGAGAAATACCATTCAATGAATGGAAAGACGGACGTCTCACTTGTCTTTATAAGGACAAGAAGTTTAGAAGCCAAAGTTGATATCTTACAAGGACAACATGTGGTAAAGTCGAGAAATGACTTGTAGTCAATGTCAGAAGATATGAAAGAAGTTTTGTGGAAATGTTTCGTTTTGCAACGTCATCTGTGGGAGTCAGTTTGAGGGAAAATCACTGAAAATGTTTAGTGATTTACCTGGGATACAGAAAGGTAAAAGGAAGATAAGATATTAAAACAGAAGTTAATTTCTGAACGCGATTATATTTCAACCTCTTTGAGGAGAGACGCCAGTATCAGTTGATGAAACTTGAGGCACGAGGATTTTTTTCAAGAAGAAGCGATCTGGTTAACTTAGAGATATTCCTAGTGTATACTTTTGATTGTCTCCTTTCGAGTGAGAGAAACGTCCCAAGACCCTCGATGAGTGCTGTCGCTTAGCAGGTGACTGGGACACTAATACTTCCGCCAGTTCCCTGGATCAGAAGATCATCCCACCAAGTCACACCTCATTGCAAGCCCAACCAAAGAATGGGGCCCTTTCTTAAAATTCCTATTTGCATTCATTGCAAAAGGAAGGGGTACTTGGAATCCCAGTGCCGATCTAGGGGAGGAGCTGCTTCAATGCCACCCCCTGATCAATCCAAGCAACATCCTAAACCTTCACCCGCTCCTCACAAGGACTTTAGCAAGATTTATTGCACTGCATGTAAAGTCTATGGGCACTCCATCCTCTGGAAGAATTGCCCTAGCAAAGCAGCTGTACCCGCCATTGCATTG
The DNA here is from genome assembly GCA_039081455.1 of Macrobrachium rosenbergii. Lineage (NCBI taxonomy): Eukaryota > Metazoa > Arthropoda > Malacostraca > Decapoda > Palaemonidae > Macrobrachium > Macrobrachium rosenbergii. The sequence goes on along the minus strand of JANJGK010000002.1, from coordinate 83,371,342 downwards.
GCAGTTACCAATCACCAATCTCTAGGCCCTCCAGCTGAGGGCCCTATACTTGTGGCACCTCCTCGAGGTAGCTATCCTGCACGCCAGGTCAAGGCATTTGAAGACACTGGTACACAAGTCTCCCTGATAAAGGAAGACAAATCCCCTTATGGAGCTAAAATTGAAAAACATAAACTTGTCACCACTGAGAATATTAATCAAGTAAAAATGATTCTCTCAACAGTTCTTTTGAAGGTCACCAGGTCCCACAGAACCAAGCTCTGCCCACTTGCAGTAGCAAATTACATTCCTTGAGGCTATGAACTCCTCCTAACTCAAGACAACCCAGGGGTTCTGACCCCTCACAATCTCCATCGGCACAGATAGTTCTCACAGACCTGCCTCAAAACCACTGCCACTGCCACCTAAGCGCACTGAGCAGTGCTTGGCTCCATCTTTCTCGGTCATTGAGCCCTTACCAAATACAATTCCTGTGCCTAGCCCTGCCATAGTGCCAGTTCCAGAGTACACCATGGATCTCCCTTCAGGAGATCCCAAACTTGCTTCAATTTCCCTAGCAGTGCCACTTGAGTGCCATGAGCAGTGCCATGCTCCGTCCATCCTGAACGTTGAGCCAGTTACATATTTGATTCCTGTGCCTGG
>JANJGK010000002.1:83358200-83365700 GCA_039081455.1 Macrobrachium rosenbergii | reverse complement strand
TCTTAAGCGTAGGTGAAGAGACAGAATGTAAATCATATAATTAATTATATAAAATTCAGTTAAGACGCCAAGTTTGCTTTAGCTCATTAGATTCTCTGGCTTATTTTGTGAAGGCTATTAAACTCAACTTTTTATAGTGTTCCTAGTAGCGAATTATAATGCCCATGATTCTGATATAAATAATTTAAATATTCAAATGAAAATGGGAGCGATATTTAACTCTTCAAAGTATAAAGTAAATGGGTGGTTGATCTTAAATCAGTGCGAAACACTGATCATTGTCAGTAACTGCACATGTTGCTTATGTTAAGAGAGAGAGTAGCCTTTTACATTAACTGAAACTAATGCTCAACTAATTTGACAGCCATCTATCAGACAAACAGGAGTTCCTCCCTACCTTTCTTGCACATACTCTTGGCTGCACTAATCTTACAGAATCAGAGAACATTTGAAAATTAACTTTAGTCCTTTTCAGAGTCTGTACGTTCCGCAACAATTCATAAACACAAGCAGACACAAGCATTCAGTATTTAACAGCTACTTTACAAGAAAATAAAAAAATGTTCCTCTCATACATGAGGAAATTTCACTACCTTTACAACAGCTCATTTCCCAAATGGAATACGGGGCCCGCGAAGAGGTGCCTCTAAGAGGACAGGCCAGTCTGTATAAGGAAGTGCCTCCCTTAGATGATTAAGTCTCCCCCCTCGGTCTACTCCTGAATAAGAGGGAGACAATGGGACACCAATTTTTGTTACGCCCGTCCTTTTAGACTCTGAGTAGGTGCCAAGTTTGTGAAAAAGAATAGAAATAGAAAGGAATCTTTGGGAAGAACGGTACAGGGACAAAAAAGGATCTTTGTTTTATGATAATTACTGTTATGAGAGAGAGAGAGAGAGGTATACACATACTCATTTATATATGTACAGTATATATATATATATATATATATATATATATATATATATATATATATATATATATATATATATATATATATATATATATATATATATATATCTTGTGTGTGCAAGAGACAAGGTGGAAGGGCAACAAGGCGAGAGAGATTGGTAGTGGATTTAAGATGCTGTACAGTGGAACAGATGAAAACGGAAGATATGGAGTTGGGGTTGTTCTTAGTAAGGAAATGAAGACAAATGTAGTTGAGGTTGAAATAAAAAGCTGTAGAGTAATGAAAGTGAAACTGTGTTGTGAGAGACACAATCTAAATGTAGTCAGTGCTCATGCACCACGAGTGGGCTGTGACGAGGAAGTTAAAAATAGATTCTGGAAGCAGATGAATGAGATGATTACACCAATAGAAGTGGAAGAAAGACTGGTGATTGGAGGTGACCTGAATGGACACATTGGACGCAGTCGGGAAAATATCAGTAGGATTCATGGAGGACATGGAATGGGAGAAATGAATGAAGAAGGAGAACTTTTAGTAGATTTTGCATTATCTTTTGATTTGGCGATAAACAACACCTTTTTTATAAGCAAAAATTATGCAACATACATTAGCGGAGGGAGACAGATGCAAATAGATTTTCTGTTGTGTAAAAGAAACCATCTGGTGGAAGTAAAGAACTGTGAGATCATAAAGGGAGAAACTGTTAGCCCACAACGTAGGTTAGTTGTGTCTGATTTTTTGATACGGCGGGTTGCACAGGGGAAAACTATGGTGCAGCCCAAGATAAAGTGGTGGAGATGAGACAGAGTTTTAAAGAAAAGGTCCTGCACAGCTAGAATAGCAGATGATGTGAACATCTGGTGGGTAGAAAATAGCACAATGATACTGAGAACAGCAGAGGAGCTATTAGGGAAAACATCAGGTAGAGGACCACCTAACGATAAGGAGAGCTGGTGGTGGAACCAAGATACTCAAGATAAGGTAAAAAGGAAACGAGAAGCAAGGATAATATATGAAAGGGATGAATCTGTGGAAAATGAAATGGCTTGGAAAATCGCAAATCAAGAAGCAAAAAGGACTGTGGCTAGGGCAAAGGTAGAAGGAATAAATGAGATTTATGAGAAAGTAGAAACATCAGAGGTTCAGAAGATGATCTACAACATAGCAAAGAGAAGAGATACAGCAACTAAAGATCTGACGCACATCAAGCAGACCAAGGACCAAAATGCAAGAGTTTTGTCAAGGGAAGAATGTATAAGATCAAGATGGAAGGAACATTTTGAGAAGCTAATAAACGAAGAGAACCCCAGAAGAATAAGAGAAGAGGGAAACTCACGGGTAAAAGCAGTTCTAGATATCACCAGGGAAGAATTGAAATCACTTGACAAAATGAAAAATGGAAAGGCTGTTGGACCTGATGGTATACCAGTTGAGGTGTGAAAATGCTTGGGAGGAGAAGGGGTTGATATACTCTGGGACCTCTTTTCAAAGGTCTACCTCTAGGGAAAAATACCGGACAGCTGGAGAAATAGTATTATAGTCCCAATATATAAGGGAAGGGGGGATATACAAGACTGTGCAAATTACAGAGGGATGAAATTGATATCTCATACTATGAAGATATATGAACGAATTACAGAGAAAAGAATAAGGAATGAAGCAACAATAAGTGAAGAACAATTCGGGTTTATGCCGGGAAAGGGTACATACAGTAGATACAATTTTTGCATTAAGGCAAGCAATGAAAAACATGCAGAAAGACAGAGAGGGCTACATCGAGTATTTATTGATCTGGAGAAGGCATATGATCGGGTACCTAGGCAAGAAGTGAGGAGATATATGAGAGAGAAGGGTGTTTCAGAAAAGTATGTTAAAGTAATCCAGGATATGTATGCAGAGGTTACCACTCAGGCAAGGAGCACTGTGGGAACAACAGAAAAGTTTAGTGTAAGAGTTGGTTTACATCAAGGTTCAACCCTCAGCCCCTACATCTTTGACCTTGTGATGGATGTTATTACATCAGATGTCAGAGAAGAAGTCCCGTGGAGTGTGATGTTTGCTGATGATGTTGTTTTGGTGGACCTGACTAAAGAAGGGGTGGAGATAAAACTAGAGTTGTGGAGACAAGCACTTGAAGGTCGAGGTTTAAGGATAAGCGGAGCTAAGACAGAATATCTGTGGATGGGAGGGGAAGGAAAGCAGGGTGCAGTTAAATTAGTTTTAGACGACATCAAGAGGGTTACCACTTTCAAGTACCTTGGGTCCTCTGTGATGGATGATGGTGGCATGGACTCAGAAATAAACCACAGGATACAGTGTGCTTGGATGAATTGGAGGAGATCATCGGGAATATTGTGCGACAAGAGGATTGGTGCAAGAGTAAAAGGGAGGTTTTATAAAAGTGTAGTTAGACCAGCGATGGTGCATGGGGCTGAGACGTGGTCAATAAAGAAGGCTCAAGAAAGGAAGTTGGAAGAGGCAGAGATGAGGATGTTGAGATGGATTTGTGGAATCACGAGAAAGGATAGGATCAGAAACGCTTATATTAGAGGGACAGTCAAAGTAGTAGAGGTGTCAAAGTAGACTCAGCAAAGAAGATTGCAGTGGTTTGGTCATGTCATGCAGAGAGAGGAGGATCATGTGTGTAGAAGGGTCATGGGCATGGAGGTGGTTGGGAGGGGGGGGGGGAGGAGTAGGGGAAGGCCAAGATTCAGATGGAAGGATAACGTAGCAAATGACATGCGGGAAAAAGGGTTAAGAGAACAGGGTACGCAAGATAGAGGAAGATGGAGAAGGCTTACACGGAACAGCGACCCCATATAGAGATGGGTAAAGGCTGAAGACAAAGAAGAAGAAAATATACATATATATATATATATATATATATATATATATATATATATATATATATATATATATATATATATATATATATATATACATACATACATATACACACACACATTAAGCTCAAATTGTCTTTTGATATCAAAATTCACTCAACCTCGGAATAATATACTGCGAAAGGAATGTTATACGTAATATAAGCGACCCATGTCTTTACACATGAGTGTCCTAAATATTAAGAGTTAATGAAAAAAAAGGCAACCTTATATCCTATTTTTCATCGTTTGATTAAAAAACAGAAAGATCTAACTAATCTGGCAATAGTTATATAAAATGTGAATTCCTCAAAACATACGTAACTGCTTTAAACGTTACACAAGATAAGCATTCAGGCTATATTTTATATAACTGTATCTTTCTATTTCGGACTGGCAATTCATTATGAAAGCGTACTGGAGGGGATTTCATTGAGACTGCACCAATTTGACTGAATTCATTAAAGGGAAGGTTGGTAGGGTGTTTGTTAAAGTACTAAATATTCCGAGAAAATTAATAATCTCATTAACAGAAATCTGAAAATAGACTTTGTATCATAAGTCTTATTACTGAATACAAGAAAGATAAATATATTCACCATAACTGTATTTCCACTCTCGGTGTTGAGTGGGATCGTTTTCGTACATAGCTGTGTATTGTTGTTCTAGTTCCATTCGACTTTTTGGTCCTGAATAACGTCGGCAGTTCCAAAGGAAAAGCTTTGATGTAACGACACAGTGGGACAGTAATTCTGGAATGAATATTCCGAGAAGCCTTCCGCCCCCACTGGAGAGGAGACAACTAAAAGTAAATCACTGAAATACCTTTCAGTTGACCTACAAGCTTTTCGCTGGACAAAATTCTGTGCCGCCAGCTTTCGTCAATTGACACTGACGTCTCTCTTCAAAGAGGCTGAGATGTAACCGTTTTCAGAGATTATATTCTGTTTTAGTGAAGAGGATGAAATGGAGTCATGCTCAAAAATTAAATTCTGTGTTAATATTTTCTCTTGTCTCTCAGATATATCACTGAACACTTTCAATCATTTTCCTTCCAACTGACTCCCACACGTGACATTGCATAAGCAATATTCCCGTGAAACTTCTTTTATTTCTTCTGACATTCACTTCAAATTTTTGTTCTTGACTTTTACCGCAAGTTGTCGTTAACACGGGAAGGGATTAACTTTTGCTCCTAAATTTCTTGTCCTTTCGAAGACGCGTGAAGCGCAAGACCTTTTTTTTTATTATGTGTCCTAACATTCAATGGATTGTGTTTCTCAATCTACTTTCATATTTCTATCTATGTTTGCGCAGAAGAAAGTGAGAGATATGCTTTGATTGCTTGGGGTAAACGCATCAATATAAGATTAAAAATTTTAATGTAATAAATGCCTACAAGTATGGTCCCTACATGTTGTGATAATATTTCTATATATATATATATATATATATATATATATATATATATATATATATATATATATATATATATATATATATATATATATATATATATGTTTGATTTACATGATTAGTAAAAGTTTTTACTAAGATATATTGTCCATATATTAACAGTATAAACAGATAAATAATGTTTTTTTTTTATAGAAACATCCTACACTCACACTCTCGCCCTTCGCCTGCTCCCAAGCAAAGTTTCATAGAAAAATATTCCAGGGAAGTTGCAAGCTAATACGTATCTTTCGAGATGCGAAAATTGTCTCCGTGGACAGCGAAAGCGGAAAAGAAAGAATTCGAAAGCGCCGACACTTTCCAGATTCCTGTTTCAAGTTTCTTGAGCTTGTTTTTCCGTTTCTCATTCTCGGTAAAACTCTCATGTTCCACATCACTCGCTGTCATCGGCAATAAGGCTCCGAGTGACGAAATCTTTTATGGGATTCTTCTCACCCTTTCTTAACACAACATGCAATAGAAGTGAGAAAGGATCCGGGGCAAAATACGAACGATAAACCTGAACAATAATTAGATAAAATTCAAGTAGAGAACCATGAATGATAATTTGATAACGTACGCAGAGAAAATCCAAAACTTTCTTCATACTTTTACTGTTTTCTGTCGTTTCCCTGATCATAATTTTACCGCTTGCAGGTACCCAATAGAACGTGATCGCAAAGAGATTGAAATTAAAACTTGCAGACGTGTGCCTGGTATCTGGCAGTTGGTTTAATTCCTGCAAAATGAAACTGGAAGGAGTTATGCGTTCAGTCAGTTTTGCATTTTGTGTGTGTGTGTGTGTGTGTGTGTGTGTGTGTGTGTGTGTGTATGCGTATCAGCCTGTATGTCATTATTTATGGCTATCTACAATATATCTCAAAACGGGTATATAGAATTCGATTAATTTCATTTTAGGGTTGAGTTCACATGATTTTGGGATAGACTGCCCCAGTGTTGCAATACTTTAATGCTATGGGCCAGCAGAACTGAATAAATAATTAGAAAATGCAATGTACGTTCCTTAATATAAATTTGGAAGTTATAGATAGGTGCTTGTAGATTATGTGCGTTCTCTAAGTGCGAAAAGGCTTGGCCATGTCTTTAAACTTCAAATGAAACAAAAACAGCATAATAGTAAGTCGTGACAAAATCATGGACATTGCTATTATATCTTTTCAAAGACCTTGATTATGCTTTCGGTAACCTTGCACACTTTATATCAGCTGGGAGTATCACCAGTTATAACAGGCAGGGACGTGACGCCCTTTGTTGCACACCATTGTATATGGCGTGTCCTATGGAGTACCAAAAATGTTCCTGTTTCCACACTAGCCAGGGAACGAGGCCCTCCGACCAATAGAAATTTATCACTCCAGTGGCGTCGTGCTTGCATTTTATGCTTAGCTGTTAAGTCCGCGCGTTGTAATAAAAACTGTTTATGTCAATTTGTAAATTCGCCCTGAAGACGCCGCCTACTGACGAGGAAACCTTCCGCGGACCATGAAAAGTAATTGGAAAGAAACGTGAATAAATTTTCCTCATTCCTGAGAAGCTTGCCTGAAGAGAAAACGAAGTTGTATAGACTGATTCACTCTAAATAGGATGATAGTCTTTGCAAACAATGCCATTGTCTTCAATAGCAATTGTGTCAGAGAGAGAATGTGCTCAAATATCACACACAAACATACATACATACATACATATATATATATATATATATATATATATATATATATATATATATATATATATATGTATATATATATACAGTATATATATATATATATATATATATATATGTATATATATATATATATATAAATATGTAAGTGGCGTGGCCCACTTATGGACCATTACACATATAGGTGCAAGGTTGTCTTGTTGAATCCACACCACACCAGTCGACTCAATAGCTATTGGTAATAGACACGGCTTTGAGTGAAGGACATAGCCATAAGGTTGGAAATTTTAATAAGAAATTTCAGTCCTGGCGTAACCCGTTTAAAAGAGGAGGGAAATATTAAGAGTAATGTATAATCTCAAGTATTATACAGCGACTAACCCTTACTATCGAATCCAATTCAAATCTGGAATAACTTACATCTAAACGGAATTTTATATATTTCATATCGGAACTCATCCTTTTACGTTTTATATACAGGAATAACAACGACTTATCCAACTCTCCTGATGGCTTAACGGCTCAAAGTTTCGATCATCCTTCGCTTTCAGATCATCCTAGACTAT
>JANJGK010000002.1:83338200-83355700 GCA_039081455.1 Macrobrachium rosenbergii | reverse complement strand
AGAAGTAAGAACTGATGTCAGTTTCATCTTGACTGGGAAAGACTGTCAGAAATAAAACTTTGTTAAAATGATTAATTTCGGAAAGTTGCAGGACAAGACAGGACTTTAAATTATCCATGAAAAAGTTAGCCTTCCCACGTTCTGAATTCAGTTAGACTTTTTAAACACAAATCTATGATTCACCAAATCGAATGTCGAAGAGAGAAAATACCATCCCCGTGTTTCGTACAGAAAGTGATATGATTGACGCTTGTCAATCGTACAGATTAAAAATTTTAATCCTCAGAACATTAATTATTTATTCTGGTAGAAATGGTCTAAATCTCTTTATACTCGTACTTACATTCTAAAACGCCCAGAAAACGCATGTCAATCGTACTAATTTTTAATCCTCAGAACAATAATTATTTATTCTTGTAGAAATCATCTAAATCTCCTCATACTTGCATACTAAAACGCCTAGAAACACTGATGAGAGAGCTTCAAAGCAGATTAATCCAACTGTCATCAGCCAAGCAACTTTCCACGAACAAGCAACCCCACAAACAAGCATAGTAAATTTGATCCTCCTACCTGCGGAATTAACTGCTCTGTGACACGTAACAATAAGCGTGATTCAGGTGTTTTATTCCAGGGAAATATATTTAGTAATAGCATTGTATTTGCAACTAATAGTGACCCAATTATAATGCATTCTTATGTCACCCGGTGACGAATGGAGAGGAGTGTCCTAAAATATAGACGGTAGGCTTATTCCAGGGATCAGGTGTCAGATGGATGTTTAATTCCAGTGCTTGAAGTACTGAATAAAACTATGAATTATTTATAGTACAGTGCTTCGTCTGATCGTCCTCCTTTTCATGGGAATATAGTTCACGAATACAATGGTCAAAATAGATAAAAAAAAAATTGATTTTTTTAGATATTAAGGGTATCCTGTTGCTGTCGTTCTTAACCCTTTAGTAAACTGGAATTGTTGACGGATTTTAAGTGGGAAAGTATGTTTTCTGCGTACCAATCAAATTCTCGTTTCCTTTTTATAATTCTCCTGTGAAAATGGAAAGCTATTTTTTTTTATTCTCATTAGTGTTATATAACTACTGGACCGTTTGACACTCCTCACCACTTCCAGCTTTTAACAATGAATAAAGAAACCGTGTGGCTATTGTGATATGATGCTCTACTAAATCTGAGATTTCATCTACATATACATCTCACGCCGATTATCAAACTGAACTTTAACTGTACACTAATAAGGCCATATCTGAGAACTGAACATGAGAAACTTTGACAAAGCTCACCTTATCACGGGTCTTGGAAATACCACATCTAGTGCTGCTAAAAAACTAGCTATTTATTTAAACTTGTTTTTATTGACAGAGCATTTACTAAAATTACCTAATTCAGAACACCTATCCAACTATTCTGAGCTGATGTAGCGCGCAGTATTCCGACATTTACTATTAGCCGGACAAAACTGCCTGAAGTAAAAATTTCAGTTTTCTTAGTAACAGAAGCAAGGCTTGATGCTACTGATGCAAGATTCCATCTTCCATAAGTTTGTTTCAATAGCAATTTGGTGAATAAATAGAGTATGAGGATATTTATTGCTATTTCATAACTTTGGCTGTTGCTTAACAAGTGATCACTGGAACGATTACAAATACAGAGCCTAAACTATATTATAGAAATTCGTTTCAAGAGAATGTTATTGTAAACTTATCGGAAGGGTATTATCAAATAATGAAAAAGTATAAAAGACTTACAATTAAGAAAGAAAGGAAAAAGTGTACTTTCATCTCAGAAGCGCTGAAACTGAGATGTGTTGAATGCAAAGTTAATATTGGCCGTCTTTGACTTTTACTCTGAGGTGCGTTCTGCTCTTGCCCGATTTTCAAGAAAAACATGTCCCTCCCCATAGCATATATTAATTGACATATTAAATTTTATGTAAGGATTTGTAAAAATGAATAACTTCTTTAGCAGAACAAGGGGACTCTTGATATTTTTATTTGTCTATGATTTCCAGAAAAACGCAGTCAATGCAAACTTCTTCGTATGGTTTGATAATTACTTAAAATAATAGTCAAATTACAGACATTGATAAATCAGTCTGTCAGATAAACGTCTCTCGAATATTTTGAAAACTGGTATATAGTGAAACGGGTTCAGCATAAAGAATATCTAAAAGAATCAGCGTATTATCAGTGTGATTTGAAACAAAAACAAAACAAAAACAAAAAAATACCAAGAACAAAGACTGTCTTGAAGCGTACAATAAAAAGGGTCGTTACGATGTGGCACTTTTCGTGTAATGCCCGTCAAGTGCCCATTAATATCATGCGGTATATCTGGGCGCAATTTAGCGAAAAGAATAATAAAGCTCACCGCAATAAATCTTACTTTTCGGAAAGTATTATGAAACTGAACAATATCTTCCATTACTTTTTTGAAACCGGTTGGGTAAAACGAAAAACGAAAAGAATCGTCGTCACTGCCAAATAACCTGAATGAGATGAGATTAGTGTCTTCTTTCCTGCTAAAACACTGTGATGGCTGATACCCAAGATGTGCATCGACTGTCATTCCAAAACATTTTTTAGTAGTTGAGATTAGCTCTTGAGCATCCAAAGAGGGAAATCGTGAAATGGAAGTGGAAAAGTATCAGTGATATTGTAGCCTTAATTTTTAGTATAACTATTTATCTTGGATAATTACCAGAATAATAAATTCAACGAAAATACAGCCGAATAACGATGAAAGCAGCAGTTATTTCGAAATATCTTCAAATTGCGCAGTATTTCCAGAGTTCCATTAACTTCTATACATAGAAGTCATAAGTAGTAGAGTCATCATTATTGTCAATAGCTTTTGAAAGCCAAAAAACGATAAGAATACAGAAAATACGACATAATGAAAGAAAAGCACCGCTTCTTCCCAGCGAAAATCATGTGACGAATTAAATGGCTCGTCTTCAGGGGAGGTAATTATCCAAATTGATGTTATTATATCACGTGATCTCTTATTTCTTCGTCGCGCACCTGTGGTCACCTGCAGCTTAATTTAGCTTTTCCTTTCACGGGAAAGAAAGAGGGAAATATTTTTCGTCACTTTTTGATGATGTTCGTTAGTGATCTCTTCGACAATGCTGGACGGTGACATGATTAGGCGAGGGACGACATTCATTTCTGAAAACAAATACTCGCTTTCAGACGCTTACGCGTTAATGAGACGCTAAATCTGGCACCAGGTAGAAGGGGATTTCGCGTAGATAATGAGAGAGAGAGAGAGAGAGAGAGAGAGAGAGAGAGAGAGAGAGAGAGAGAGAGAGAGAGAGAGAGAGAGAGAGAGAGATTTAAAGTTTGAAGAATACTGGGTATGTTTATGTTTCGTGAATTTATAAGAAGAATTTTATATTTTCCTCAGAAGCATGGCAGCATATTTCAACCATGTAAAAGATATTAAATACAAGATTTTTATGAAAAGGAGAGAGAGAGAGAGAGAGAGAGAGAGAGAGAGAGAGAGAGAGAGAGAGAGAGAGAGAGAGAGAGATTTAAAGGATTAAAGAACGGTGGAACGTTTATATCATCTACAAATTGGTTGTTCATGAATTTATTAATTTATTATAGTCTGTTTTGTATTTTCTGCCGCAGAATGTCACTATATTTCAACGCTGTTGTTATTTCTCTTGGAGAGAGAGAGAGAGAGAGAGAGAGAGAGAGAGAGAGAGAGAGAGAGAGAGAGAGAGAGAGAGAGAGAGAGAGAAACTTCTCACCAATGACTTCTATGAATAAGAAAATACCCCGTTGTCTGGCATACTAATGGATCTTAATCTGATGATGAATATTAAATTATTTTTTTGATGTTGAAGTAAACTATCTTGTATTTCAACTATAAGATAAATTTCATATATTGTTTTGCCACAAAGTTCTATCCTCCATCGCACATTGTTTTCAACAAAGGTTAGTAAACATAATGAGGACAGAAATAGTGATAATTATGGTGAGAAGGATGCTAATAACACCAGCTACAATATTACAAGTTCTGTTACCCATTGCTGGTTATCTCCCGAACGAACGTAATTCACATTCGGGACATATTTCGAACAACAGGGTAATCTCATTAATAGATAATGACCTCCCCTTCCTCGTGACGTGGAAGTCAGATGTAGATTGCTCTTGTTATCCAATTCTCTTTGCAGTTGGTCCGACGTTCAGGTTAATTATGTTTCTTGGAAGTAGATCAGAAGGAATCCGATTTTAATGAGTCTTTGATGGTGATTTACTCCACCCACGTGTCTGAGAGGGGACTGTGTGTTTCTAACCTAGTTGGAGCAGCGTTTGTCTTTCTTAGAAGGGTATCTGAAGGGCCTTTGAACAGGATGTCGTGAAACTCTTGTCACACACACACACACTCACATCTTATACACACACACACACACACACATATATATATATATATATATATATATATATATATATATATATATATATATATATATATATATGTACATACATATATATATATATATATATATATATATATATATATATATATATATATAGAGAGAGAGAGAGAGAGAGAGAGAGAGAGAGAGAGAGAGAGAGAGAGAGAGAGAGAGAGAGAGAGAGAGAGAGAGACAGACAGACAGACAGAGAGAGAAAGAGAGAGAGAGACAGAGAGAGAGTCTCTCTGAATTGACCACTTTTATTATCACGGGACCAATTTCATTAATGCCGTGATTTCTTTCAAAAGTTGATCATCATAAGGTGGTCACCTAATGAATATATTCAAATGGTTCCGTCTCCCTCCATTTGCCTGATGTCGAAAAATTCCGCTAACATTTGTTTACGTTTGTAGGACACCTCGAAACTTAGCAGATAAATTTACTGAATGTCTTTTCCCAGATGACTAACGTCTGTGAGGTCGCGGTTCCCGGCTACGATACCCTTTTCATCAGTGACCCTTTTCCCCGAAAAGTTATCCAGTTCGACAAGGTCATGTTATGAGTGTGGGTACCACCGTTCATCAAACATTGTTCAATTCGATGCTTTTCATCTGTATAATTTTTAAATGGACCATTTTTTCCTCTGGTTTTGTCAGTCCTTCAATATATCATTCACCTTAATTACTTATTTTACCTGCTAGATTAAAAAAACCATCTTCTACCTTACATAATGGCTTCATTCAGGCTATGCTCAGATGTACGTCTGGCCTGACTTTTTTTTTCACCTTTCCATCCTAATCCATCTATCCTATACAAATAAGTAACTTAACTAGCTTCTATTTTTTTTATTGTTTTTCCTTTACCTCCTCCCCAACGTACGCCAACACAGAATTCAGTTCCCGCTCATACATTCAATGGTGGCTATGAGTCTATTCTTTTTCGGGGTTCTTGGGAGAGGAAAAAGATTGAAGAAAATACAAACAAGTTGTAATATTTGTTTACACAGGCTAGATGAATTAGGCGTTCTTTGAAAAAAAAAACAGTCTGGTTAATTCTACATCTGAGCATAGCTTGAATGAAGCTATTGTGAAAAATAGAAGATAGCTTTTGATTCAGCTATTGAAATAAGTGAGAGGGGTGAGTATGATAATGAAGTCTTGGGAAAACCTATGCGAAAAAAATGGTCTGTGAAAAATTTGTATAGATCAAAAGTACTGATTTGAAAAGAGTTTAATGAATGATTGTAGCCACAGGCATATGATGACCTTGGCAAGCTGAATAACATTTCGAAGATACGAGTTACTGATGAGGGGGTGTCATGGCGGAGTCATCGGGTCATGAACTGATTTCTTCGAAGAGTTAGTAATCTAAAAAAAAAAAAAAAAGTCATGGTCGACTAGTTGCGGTTAACCTCACTGGGAGAGATCATGAGCGGGTTCGAGTCCGGCCAAGGAAATCAGAGTTCCCTTATTTGCTCCTTCATTTTAGGTTTTAGACTTTGTAGTGACAAGCGCTTATAAAGAGTGTGATGGAATCGAGAAGTTTAGAGGTCATTATATATATATATATATATATATATATATATATATATATATATATATATATATATGTATATATATATATATATATATATATATATATATATATATATATATATATATATGTATATATATGTATATATATATATATATATATATATATATATATATATATATATATATATATATATATATATATATATATATATATATATATGTGTGTGTGTGTGTGTGTGTGTGTGTGTGTGTGTGTGTGTATATATATATATATATATATATATATATATATATATATATATATATATATATATATATATAACTTCCGAAGGATTGAAGGATTTGAGTTAGATAATAAGGATGAATTAGTTTAAAGAGTGAAGAATTCGAGAAGAGTCAATTTTATTATTGTATATATTACAAATACCATTCTAGGACTGGCATCCAACAAACATTCCATTTGACTGAGATCTTGTTAAACAAAAATAATGCATATCACAGAAAATCATATATATATTTTTTTTAAACCATACACTTTTAAATATTATCCGTTTACAAATTGTACTCCAACGAAATTAAGGAAAATATTAAACAAATCTTTTGAACTAAGATCCTAGTAGGCTTCGCTGTCCATCCTGGTACCCAAGACAATGTTTACCAGATGACAGAAGTAACATTAATGGTGTAGCTGAAAAGTAAATTCAAATAAGATTTAACCAACTCAAACTTTATTTCAAGAGAATAATAAATAAATAAATAAATAAATAAGTAAATAAATAGATAAATAAATAAATAAATAAATTTATTTGAAACGATTACATACTTCTGTTTCCCGCAAAAAAAAAAAAAAGCTTAGCTCAAAATAATCAGTATTTATGCTTATTCCAATTCGCAAATCCCACCAAGCTCGAAGCTCTTTACCTCCAAATGTCACCGAATTTCTAGCAGCAATTCCCGCCCGATGGTCCATGCAGGTGAGGGGACTGGCGACGGGAACGATAATTGATGTGCGCAGCGATTAGCCCACCCTGCCTGAATATTAAATGGTTGCAATTTAATTGAATAACCTGATTTATCTTAATGGATTCGACTCAATATTAGCCTCGATGAAGAGTGGCCATTACGGCCATTATAAAATTTCCTCCGCTGTTTACTCGCTACATGAGCGAAGCATTAAAATTAGATTAAATGTTTTGCCTTTTTATATGATTTTGAGTTTCAGATAAAGTAAGTTAATCAAGCCTTATAGTTTTTCTAGATAAGTTAGTCAGTCAACAAGTCTATGCCATTGGTGTTAAGGCTCTAGAAAATAATATTGTTGTTAGTTTTAATAATTTTGATAATGCCATCATCATCTTGCTATTGCCAGGAATATATCAATGTTTGGTATATATTTACTAATTTCCTATAATTATCGCATTTGTGTACTTTTGCAAATAAAGAATGATATCATCATTGTCATCACTGCTGAATTCTTAAATGCAAAAATAATTTTATTTTACAAGAATCTGCTGTTCTGAGGCAAAGTAACTTTAAATGCAAATATGAAGGAACGTATATTCGCGCAAATAACTTTCTTAAATGACATATTATTGCAGCCAGTATAAGGAAAACACAGCTTTTTGTCATCATCGTTTATATTCTCTCTATATTAGATTTAACTTTGACTATATTGCAGCTGATGTAAAGATTTAAAAATGTTACCACAACTATTGATGCTTGTTCCATTGTTGATATTTTAACTTCCCTTGATTCACGGATTTGTGCGCAATCACTAATTGTCTTTGTATGTATATTAATCTTTTCTAGTTGTTTAAAGATAAATTAGAAGCTAAAATATGTCAGCGTTTTTTCTAACTCCATATTTTTTTCACACCTCACGTCGGTAAAATGGAATGGTGAATTAAAATGAACTTTTGCAGTTGAAACAGAATGTATGGACAATAAAAGACAAATTATTATGGAAAATAGTGAAAATTGAGCCAAAATTAAGTGTAGAAATATAGGTTGTGATAAATAATATAGTCTTGTCTTCATGTCATAATCCTATTAAACACTAAAGTTGCTAATTTTGGTATATTTAGAAACTGCCGCATCCTCAAGTTTTTTTTTCATCTAGTGACGCTTCATCAGTGTGAATGATAATATTTTCTGAATGACTTCGTCATAAACATTGCATTACAGCCAAGAAATATCGGATGCCTCATTTCTATAAAAATATATTGGTCAGTAGGTCATGCAACACAATTAACTAATGATTCATTATTTCAAACTGAAGTGTAATATACCTCAACAAAATTATCAACAGTTTCTTTTTATTTCATTAATATGTTTCATTTGCATAACTCCAGAATGGGTTCTTAAAGTAAAGGAGACATTTACTTTGATGAAATGTCACACCTCTTATGAGTCACAGAAATTTGTTTAACTTTATGAGTGAGCATGGGTATTGCTGCTATCTATCATTATAATATTTTGCAACACCCCCCCTCCCCCCGCCTCTCTCTCTCTCTCTCTCTCTCTCTCTCTCTCTCTCTCTCTCTCTCTCTCTCTCTCTCTCTCTCTCTCTCTCCCTCGCTCTCTCTCTCTCTCTCTCTCTCTCGCTTCAAAGTGTTTTCTTACGGTAAAAATATTAGGCTCGAACATTTAATTAACTTTCAGTTTTTAAATATTTTCATTCATAATAGTAAATATACTTTTCAGTAATTCATCGAAATGTTCAGAAGAGCACATCGTCATTCGAGTATTCAAAATGTTCTGATTTATCCACTCTTCGATATAACTTTGGAAAGTATTCACTTAAATTTCGTAGTTACATCAACGCATCCTATCTCCCACCTTTCTGGTCTTTTTTTTTTTTTTTATTTTTGATCACAAAGCTTAACGGAATATAACAAAAACGCTGCAATATGCACGACACAAAACTAATTTATTACACCTTGATTTATAAGTTGGTAAGCGATTATCTGCGTAATATCCATTCCAGAACAAACAATTTCAAATATCTGAGTCGGGATTCTGTTACTACATAGGCTGTTAACATTTTATTAGTTCCCTCGCAACCTGGATTGGAAATTTCGATAGGCGTTTATGAGGTCTTTCTATTGAGATTTTATTTTTAATTTATCCCGTTTCGTTTTCGTTTCCGACTTGATATCAGAATACGTGCTTATATATATATATATATATATATATATATATATATATATATATATATATATATATATATATATATATATATGAACTTTTTATCACACCCTGATTGATTTACAATCATGAAGCTACAAATTTGATACATACATATGTTTATACACGCGCACACACACACATATATATATACATATATATATATATATATATATATATATATATATATATATATATATATATATATATATATGTATATATACACATACATATATGTGTATTTGTATAACTGAATCACGAAAATATGGGACGTGATGAAAATATAAATAAAGGCAGGATCAAGTAAAGGATATTATATCGGAAGGCCTAGCACTACTCCGTCGTTTCCCTTTCCTTCGTGGCATTGTCTATATATATATATATATATATATATATATATATATATATATATATATATATATATATATATATATATATATATATATATATATATATATATATATATACAGTATATATATGTATATATATATATATATATATATATATATATATATATATATATATATATATATATATATATATATATATATATATATATATATATATATATTTATATATATGAATATACGCGTGGGCTATACACTAAAAAATTCCGAATAATTTAAATCATATATTTTGTGCCACGATTCAGATTTACATATGACTGGTTACGACATCGAATCACTGTTTACGAACGTCCCAGTGGAGAAAACAATTGAGATTATTTTAGATCAAATTTTTATTGAACCCAGTGACACTTATTTTGACTACGACCGTTGCTGTTATAAAAGGCTTTTACAGCTACCAGAGCTGGGCTCTGCCGTCATATTTAATGATAATTTATATAAACAGGTTGACGGGATGGCAATGGGATCAACTCTTGCTCCGGCGTTTTCCAAATTTTTATGTGTTCCCTGGAGGAGGGCATGTTGAAAAATTGCCCACTTGGTTTTCTTCCTATTGCATATAAACGTTCTGTCGATGATACATTTACTCTCTTCAAATCTGCTTTTCACTCAGATCGATTTCTCACGTACATCAACGAAATAAACCCCAATATTAAATTCACTTTAGAGACGGAAGAAAATGATCAACTATCTTTTTTGATGTCCTCGTATTTTGACATAAAGATATTTTAATACTTCAGTCTTTAGAAAAAAGTCTTTTACAGACTTGGGTTCAAATTTCTATAGTGCTCGCTTTTATAATTTGAACTTAATTCAAATTTTACTCTTCTGCTCATGGCTTATACTTTAACCTCGTCATGGGAATTATATCATAAAGAAATATCGTTTTTACATAAATATGTTACTGACAACTGGTTTCCGCCTCATACTTTCTATAGATACTGCAAAAATTTCCTAAACACGAAACTATCTGATTCTCCTATTATTAGTACATTACCCAGGAGAAAACTTTATGCCGGTATATCATATATCCAAGACGATAAATTTAGAAAAAAAACATTAAGTCTGCAATACAAAAACATTATATGTTAGAGGTCATTCTTATTTCGAAAAAAAAAACCTTTGCAATAGGTTAACTTTTTAAATTTAAAGATAGACTCTGCCAATAATGCGAAATTTAGAAAAAAAAAACATTAAGTCTGCAATACAAAAACAATTATATGTTACAGGTCATTCTTATTTCGAAAAAAAAAAAAAAAACTTTACAATAGGTTCACTTTTTAAATTTAAAGATAGACTTTGCCAATAATGCGATCTTCAGACGTGTATAAATATACTTGCCACAAATGTAATTCTGGGACATACGTGGGATCAACTAAACGATTGCTGCGGGTCATGGCTGATTCACATAAAGGTGTTAGCCAACGCACTGTCTGCAGACTGTCCAATTCTGATTTTTCCAACATCAGAAATCATGCTAAAAATATGTAAAGCCAATATCGCATACCTCTGACCTTCTCAGTTTTGGACTAGACGAACTGTTTCCATGCACTGCTCATTTTAGAATCGTTATTCATTAAGCAGTTAGTGCCGGAGTGAACTCACTCTTCCTTTCTTTGTGCTTAGAAATTATATATATATATATATATATATATATATATATATATATATATATATATATATATATATATATATATATATATTTATTTATTTATATATATACTGTATATATATAATTTTATCTCTCTCTATCTCTCTCTCTCTCTCTCTCTCTCTCTCTCTCTCTCCTCTCTCTGTGTATATATATATATATATATATATATATATATATATATATATATATATATATATATATATATATATATATTTTACATATTCATATTCATTATAAAATGACCCAGATCATCGGTAATAATGGTTAAAAAAATATAATGACCCCGACAGGGGAAATATTCGGACCGAAAATTGGGTGATCCGAACCGCCCTAGCACCGATGGCTAACGAGGCAATTAACCCGATTTTCCATTGAGCTAAACTGATTTCAAAGACTCTTACGCAAATATTATTTGAATGGAACGGAGCGTGACCGAACTCTTGTGCATTCCCGTTTTAAGTTAATTGCTCATTAGCATTGCCCTGTGATCCGTTCCCGTTGCCTCTTTTGGCCCCAATTCGCTTTTGGCCCTGCGTTTAAAAATCCAACTTTTAATTATCATGGCTGGGGGAGGTTACGTTCATTGTCATTCCAAAGGTAGTTATACCTTCACGTTCGTAAATGTATGTATATATATATATATATATATATATATATATATATATATATATATAATATATATATATATATATGTATATATATATATAATATAAATATATAATTATATATATATATATATATATATGTATATATATATATATATATATATATATATATATATATATATATATATATATGTATATGTATATATATATATATATGTATATATATATATATATATATATATATATATATATATATATATATATATATATATATATATATATATATATATATATTAATAACAGGACCTCATTTACTTATGTTTTTTTTTCGTTTTGGGTATACGAAATAAATGGAGAGAGAGAGAGAGAGAGAGAGAGAGAGAGAGAGAGACAGACAGACAGAGAGACAGAGACAGAGAGAGATGTAGTTTAATTTACACTATTAAATTTTTTCTACTTTTAATTCCAGAAACTAATAAGCCTCTTGATCATATTGCGACCTACACCGTTTTGTTATCCATTTCCACCACTGGGGAAAAATAACGTTTGCCAGAAATATCTTACATCCACACTTTCGTCCTCCGTCTGCTCACAAGCAAACATTCGTAAAAAGATTCCGGGAAAGCTGCGAGATAATCCGTATCTTTCGAGATGTGGAAATGGTCTCCTTGGACAGCGAAAGCGGAAAAGAAAGAATTCGAAAACACCGACACTTTCCAGATTTCGATTTCAAGTTCCTTGAGCTTGTTTTTTCCTTTTCTCATTCTCGGTAAAACTCTCGTGTTCCACGTCATCCGCTGTCATCGGCAGTAAAGTTCCAGGGGACGAAATCTTTTATGAGATTCTTTTCATATTCTCTTGACATAAGTTAGAAAAGGAGGTGGGAGGTATTTGTGGTAAAATATAAAACAGCAAAGCTGAGCGATAATTAGACAAGAATAAAAATGAAATGGATGTATTGTTAACATGCGCCGAGAAGAATCCCATGCGCATCAAAACTTGTAATTGTTTTCTGTCGTACCTCCTTTCATGAATTCACGTTCTGTATTTAACCGATAGCGCTATAACGCAAAAAGATCAACATAAAAACGCAAACGAGTGTGCCTGGGATCTGGCGGTGAATTTATTATTTTTACAACGAAAATGGGAGGAGTTTGTGTGCTCAGTTTTGTTTGATTGTTTTGTGTGGTTTGTGTGTGTGTGTGTTTGTGTTTGTCAGCTGTTATGTTAGACTATCAAATATATATCTCAAAGGAGGTACTTAGAGTTCAACGAATTATTTAGAGGGTTGAGTTGATTTGATTTTGACATAGATTGCTCTAGCCTTGTAAGATGTAAACGCCACGGAGCTGGACTGCATAAGTAATAAGAAACTGCAATGTACGTTCCGTCTTATAAACGTGAAAGTTGAAGATTTTCAAAGTAGATAACATTTGGAGGTGGATTGAACAACCACTTGTGTCATGTGAATGGAAAACGGGGTTAAGAATTGTGCTTGTAATAAGTATAGACTCTGCAAGAGTGAAATAGGTTCTTCCATGCCTTTGACCATCAAGTGAATTCAAACAAAAAACCTCTCAGTGGGGTAAATAAAATTCAAAAACACTAGTATAGAGAGTTTTCGGTAACCGTATATATTTCCAATCAGCGGGGATTATCATCCATTGAAAGTTAAGAAGACTAAAATAAATCTCGTAGAGTTAAACATATTAGTGCATACACAACGATAGAAAGTATATTGGCGACAGTGGGTAAAAGGAAATACAAAACTTAAATATTTACCGAAAAAGGTATATACTGGTTATTTAAATATAATCAATACCAAATTCCGCAGCAGAGATTACATAACTAACAACTACAAGCCAGAATAAGATTTTGGGTTAAAAACATTAATTCAGTTATAGAATAAGATGAAGTGATTCGAGGGAACTTACATAACACAAATATTAAAGCGATGAACTGTAGTTTAAACACATGTCGATGCAATAGTAAAGAAAACCATTTTAAATGAAAATAACGGGAGATGTTGCTCAGTCTCAGGATATATAATATTATATATATATATATATATATATATATATATATATATATATATATATATATATATATATATATTATATATATATATATATATATATATATATATATATATATATATATATATATATATATATATATATATATATATATATATATTATATATATATATATATATATATATATATATATATATATATATATATATATATATATATATATATATATATATAAAGTGCGTGTATTCGACACTGATTGTCCTTTTTGGGTTACATAGTCCAGCGATTGTTCATTTCCTTCTAAAGCAAAGGTTTGGAATTATGTTCGTATGTCTATTTTCCTGTCCCATAACGTTTCTTTCTTTAAAAGGCGGCTGTATCACTTCCTTATTTTTGCTTCCTTCGGGTCTGGGCTAGAAAAATACTTTAGTTTTCTCTCTTAGGTAGTTCGGTTTTTAAGCGAAGCAAATTCGTGTAAATGGCCACGCTTAACAAATAAATAAACTTTATTTTCTCCACGAATAATCTCAATAAAGTCATAGTAAATAATTTTAATATAAAAATCTATATTGGAACTGTTAAAAAGTGTTTAAATCATTCACTGAAAAAAAATAAAAGCGTGTGAATGGGGGCTATAGAATTTAACAGTGGGTTCCTGTCTCGTTGAAATATTTGTGAGGACTTGCAGACATACAGAAGTGCGTGAAATCTATATATTTTTTTATTTTTTATTTTTATTTATATCTATATTTTTATTTTTATTTATATTTAAATTTTTTATCTTATTTAAATATTTTAATTATCCATATCTTTATTTTTATTTTTTATTTCTGCATATTTTTTTTATTCATAATGAAATTACTTGCTCCAAATTCAAGAGTAAATGTGCTGTGCTAAACGTCTACAATTTTCCTAACCAATAAAACACGCCTTGACACCCAAAAATCTTGGACTATTCTCGTTTGAACATTAATCGGTTACCGCCGTGAACGACTTTGGATTTAAATCCAGCGTTTGAAAATTGAATCGTGCAACCATAAACTTGGATTAATATCTTATTCAATTATTTCAGGGATCTTACAGTAAGTTTAGAGCTATGCTTTTTTACGGAAAACGCAACGACATATATGAGTCTTCAATAGCTACAACTCAATTGTTAACATTATAGCCTTAAAGGTGGAGGTTACGGGTGTAGAGACATAGAAATAATCTTGTGTAGTTATCCATGTAAGATGACCAAGTCGTCCTTTTCATTAAACCGATAAAAAAATAATGATCTTTTAATTATGCAGCCATGAACACACTTACCTCGAATGGACTCCACAATAAATTTAATTTATTTTGCTTCTGAATTTCATAAAATTATTCATTCACATGCCTTTTACACACCAATGCGCTAAATATAAAAGAATTTTCAAATAACATAAACATATTTCTGCTATATTTTCCAACTTTTGATTTGAAAAGAGAAACAACTTCGAACTTATCACGGAGGTGTTACCTAAAATGTGAATTCCGCAAAAAAAACTGTTTTAAACGTGATAACAGAAAATTTTCGAAAGGCGTCTATTTTGCAATAAATGGTATCTTTTCGTTTTTGGGTTGACATGTCTTCTTTATTTTTGCATGATGAAAGTGTACTGGGAGTGATTTTCATGACGCTGCATCAGGCTTTCTGAAAACATTAAAGGGAATGCCGACAGGGTGTTCGGCTATACTAAACATTCCGAGAAATATGATGATCTCAGTATCAGGAATTCGAGAGTAATGTTTTGTAGCATTCGTTATTTTATTGAAAAATGAAGGGACGATACTTTTCTGCCATTGTACTTCCAAAAATTATTGTTTGGTATTATCGTTATCGTGCATACTTGTATTGTTGTTCAGGCCTTGCAGTCGCAGTTCTTTGACTGTTCTTGTGAACGGAAGAAATTTGCTTTTTTTTACGGTAAGCGCAACAACATACAATCAGACAATTACAGGAACAATAATTGATACCCTCATTTAAGATCGTTGTATGTTTTGATAATTTGGACATATAATTGTTCATTTACATTTTCTTTGCGTACACACGCACTAGCGCCTACAATTTATATGTACACACACACACACACACACACACACACACACACACACACATATATATATATATATATATATATATATATATATATATATATATGTAAATATATATATATATATATATATATATATAATATATATATATATATATATATATATATAACGTCGACAATTTCAACAGAAAAGCTTTGATGTAGACAACAGAGAGGGACAGCGATTCGAGAATGAATATTCCGAGAAGTATTCTGCTCTCACTGTAGAGGGGACAACTAAAAGTAAATCACTAAAATACCTTTCAGTTGACCTTCACACTTTACGTAAAAAAAAAAAAAAAAAAAAAAAAAGAAATCTGTGCCACCAACTTTCATCAATAGATATTAAATTTCAGGAATCTGAAATGTAATCGTTTCTGTTTAAATTTTAGTTTTCTGTAAAAGAAAACTTTGTCTGTCTGTCCAAACTTTTTTCTGTCCGCCCTCAGATCGTAAAAACTACTGAGGCTAGAGGGCTGCAAATTAGTATGTTGATCTTCCACCCTCCAATCATCAAACATATCAAATTGCAGCCCTCTAGCTTCAGTAGTTTTTATTGTATTTAAGGTTTAAGTTAGCCATAATCATGATTCTGGCAACGATATAGGATAGGCCACCATTTTGGTAAAAGTTTCATGGGCCGCAGTTCATACAGCATTATACCGAGACCACCGAAAGATAGATCTATTTTCGTTGGCCTTGATTATACGCTATAGCAGCTGTACAGAAAGCTCGATTGCGCCGAGGAAACTTTTCGGCGCAATTTTTACTTGTTTTTTTCTGCATACAACTTCCTTATCCCAGGTAAATCACTTGAACACTTTCAATGACTTTTCTTCCAAGTGACTCCCAGGCGTGACATTGCAAAGGGCTTGTTTAATCTCTTTTGACATTTATTACAAATCACTTCTTGACTTTTCCCCACATGTTGTGCCTTAACATCGTAAGAGATTGACTTCTTTCCTTAAGGAGACGCGTGAAACTCACGTCTTTTCATAGATTGTTAGGTATTTCTCAACCTTGCTGTCACAGTTCTTTGATTGTGCTTGTGACGTAAGAAATATGCTTTTTTTGCGGTAAGCGCAACAACATACAATCATACCATCACAGGAACAATAATTGATACCCTCATTTAAGATCGTTGTATGTTTGATAATTTGGACATATAATTGTACATATTACATTTTCTTTGCGTAAACACGCACTTGCACCTACAATCTATATATATATATATATATATATATATATATATATATATATATATATATATATATATATATATATATATATATATATATATATATAAATATATACAGTATATATAAAGCATATGGGTATAATTACGAAAATATTAATATTAATCCTAACAACTAAAAAGCTCGTTAAGATCTCTATTATATGATCACTGATTTCCGCCGTAATCCTGGCTTTAAATGTATGCCTTGACATTGTGGTTTTTTCCTCTTATATAATGGAAATGATGTTCTGTTTTAACATAAGATGCCTGTTGGTTTAG
>JANJGK010000002.1:83313890-83333890 GCA_039081455.1 Macrobrachium rosenbergii | reverse complement strand
AAGGTATGAGCTTAGTTTGTCATAGTTCGTAGTTAGCAATTGGTTTGCTCAGATGAATCGTTACTTTGGTCTGACTTACATTGCTGTATCTGGTGTTAGGAGCTGTCCAATTTAGCGTGTGCGTTTCTGTGCTACCTTTATTCCTCGCCATTTTATGCGTTGGAAGGTTAAAATTAATGTTTCCTGGAATATTACATTATGTCATTTTATTTTTACTTTCGAAAAATAATTACAATTTCTTTTGTAACATTCTCAGTACATGTCATTTGAAAATTTAATTTGTAACCACACTTTTTTTTAGTTAATAAAGAAGAAATTAAGCTTGGCAATTTTGTCTTCAGCTTTGATGTTGAATAACTTCTCGCAGTTGCACTCATCGGTTTCATGAAAAAAATACCCAAAAGAGGCTGTGACTGATTGGGGGTAGAAAAGAGATACTGCATGGGCTAATAGAAGAGTATGAACGTTTTTGCAAAACGAAATTGAAAATGAACAGAGTAGGATAGGTTTTTGAGGGTCAATGAATATGAACAGAGGAGGAAGAGAATCAGATTATTTGTTCTTACGCCAGGGATTAAGTGTTTTGGATAACAATGGGATGCGAAGAGGCAACCCACGAAATAGGAGTAGTAAAGAGGGTTGTAGATACGTACGAAGGACTGGTGGGAACTTGAAGTCAAGGTTAGATTAAATGAAAGATTTTTTAAGCCAACTCTCCTTTATGGAAGAGAAGTATGGATATTTAATATAACTGAAGAAAACAAAGTATGAGCTGGAGAAACGAATTGCAGACGAAGTATGTGGGATACAAAGACTGAAAGGATGAGACATATAAGTTAGATAGTATGACTGGTTAAAAGCACAATGGAAGTGAAATGATAAATCAGTTTTCAGAGATAGTGCACTTATGCAGAAAAAAATGAGGATATTAGGTGGATGAAAAATCTATACAATTCTGAGTTTTGGAGGATGAAAGGATATGTAATATAAATGTGTGAATAAGGTACTTAAAAAGAAGGGCCTTAGCATTTAGGAAGTATCAAAACATGTGTAGCAGGGCTTGACACGACGATAATGATCCTTATTCCTTGTTGAATGAAACTGTTTATGTTGTTGGAGTATTCTGTAGAGTTCATCCACGATTCAGCTGCTGAGGTCATCATTGTTTTCTATCTTCCTGGGACCCATGCAGCTAGGAAAAAAGATATGCACACACATACACACACACATGTGTGTGTTTGTATGTGTGAGTGCATAGCTATTTTCACAGCTGCATGGCTCCCGAAAAGATAGGGGACAATGATCACCTCAGCAGCTGAATATATATATATATATATATATATATATATATATATATATATATATATATATATATATATATATATATATATATATATATATATATATATATATATATATATATATATATATAAATTTATATATATATATTTATATACTCTTATATGTGTGTACGCGTGTGTGCGTGCGCGCCTGCGTATGCCAGAAGGACTAGCAAAAACTTCACTGCACTAATCAAACTGCTATTACAGCTAACGACGGTATTATAATGGGGTTTATAATATTCGTTTTGATCGTCAATGCTCATAATACTGGAAGCGTGGAAGGACTAACCTGCCGTCAGATAAAGCGACAGTGGAAATGATGGTTAATGATATGCAAAAGCTTTTTCTATTACATTACCCCATTTCAGCAAATAATGACGGTAACATAAAGCTGCTAATTCTTCCTATAATCCAGGCAAATTGATCAAAACATTTAATATTTCATAACTGGATTTTCATAGCTATCGGAATGCTAAATGGATTCTGTCTCTCAATGCGTAATCACGAATAACAGGAGGTTAATCTTTTATATTAACTTTATTATAAGATCACAGCTTCTGATATTGGAGAGTTGGATGTACATAGATGGCTGAGCTCTTAATGGATTCTCTCTCTCTCTCTCTCTCTCTCTCTCTCTCTCTCTCTCTCTCTCTCTCTCTCTCATAAGTTCCTCGTTGGTCGAGTCGGTAGAGTTGTGAGCTAGCACTCGCTAGGCCCGAGTTCGAGTCTCCGTCCGGCTAATGAAGAATTAGAGGAATTTATTTCTGGTGACAGAAATTCATTTCTCGCTATAATGTGGTTCGGATTCCACAATAAGCTGTAGGTCCCGTTGCTAAGTAACCAATTGGTTCTTAGCCACGTAAAATAAGTCTGATCCTTCGGGCCAGCCCTAGGAGAGCTGTTAATCAGCTCAGTGATCTGGTGAAACTAAGATATACTTAACTTTTCTTTCTCTCATAGCCATAAGATTTAAGTTATTTAATGAGAGGTAAGGGAAATTTATTTGACTTTTTGTACTGAAAGCACTACATCAATGTGCAATTCATTAATGTCTTCAGCTGGGTGACGCTGTACAGCAAAGCGCAGACAAATGAATAAATAGATAAATGAATCAATGCATAAACAAACTATTATGCTACTCGGACTGCACTGTTGTTTATTACATAAAGAGTTTCATGACTAAACATTTTCAAAAGAACATTTTTTCATAAACCTATTCCGAATGCTTCAACAATCATTTGGGTTTGATTGTGTTTTCACTTTATTGTCGTATCTCTTAATATGTATTAATTATGTCGTCAGCATGATAGATATGTATCAATTCATATTGTCATTCTTTGGTAAGAAGCGTAATTTTAAATGTTCCTTTAATAAGATAAATGTTAAAGTTTTCAGTAGTCAGTATTTTTTCGAATACCTCAAGACTAAGCTGCGTGAATCACCCTTGCCAGTATCCATGCATTCTTCCTTAGTGCCATGAAATATGCGTAGCCTAATATCCAACTCATCAATAGTATTTAACGACAGTATCAGTGTGGTTTCAAATACTTTTCGCTTCCTTTGAAATAGTGTGCCAAATAAAGCAACCATTAGTACCAACTACTCTTGTTATTTTTACAAAATGTGTAATAATTATTTTCACCTAATGATATGTGGACATGAGGCTCGGGGATTTCATCTCTATAATAATTTTCCCGTTTCTACTTCAGGAAAGTGCGAATTATTGGGTTTTACTTTTGCATACTGAAGGATGAAAACTCGGAAGCTTAAGACAGCCCCTGTGCAGTTTTAATGTAGAAGACATAACGTTCGTTGATTGTGCTTCCTGAAAATTTTCATTCTTTTCAGCTGTTACAAAAAGAATTTCGTCAGCTGTTACGAAAAGAATTTCGTCAGCTATTACAAAAAGAATTTCGTCAACTATTACAAAAAGAATTTCGTCACCTATCACAAAAATAATTTCGTCAGCTTTTACAAAAAGCATTTCGTCAGCTATTACAAAAAGAATTTCGTCAGCTATTACAAAAGGAATTTCATTAGCTATTACAAAACGAATTTCATCAGCTATTACAAAAAGAATTTCGTCACCTATTACAAAAAGAATTTCATCAGCTATTACAAAAATCATTTCGTCAGCTATTACAAAAAGAATTTCGTCAGCTATTACAAAAAAAATGTCGTCAGCTATTACAAAAAAAATTTCATCAGTTATTACAAAAAGAATTTCGTCAGCCATTACAAAAAGAATTTTGTCAGCTATTACAAAAAGAATTTCATCAGCTATTACGAAAAGAATTTCGTCAGCTATTACAAAATATTTCATCAGCTATTACAAAAAGAATTTCGTTAGCTATTACAAAAACAATTTCGTCAGATATAGCAAAAGGAATTTCATCAGCTATTACAAAAAGAATTTCATCAGTTTAATTATGAAGGGGTATTGTACTTTAAGTCCCTGGTATACAGCAATTAATTAATAAAAAAAATATCAAGGCTTATTGAAGTTCCTCGTTTACAATCTGAACTAATACTGTTTTGTGAACAATTTCTATGCACATAAATAGCAAGATGCTCTTATGATTTTATTTTCATAACGTTGGGGAAAGCATTAGTTACTAATCAGTGATATTTCCATTTTACTTTGAATTTTATGTTATTTTTAAGTCCTTTTTAGATGTTTTATTTATTACTTTAAGGACGATACTGATATCTATTAATAATTTACCCCCTGTCATACTTATCATTAATAAAATCATCCATCAATTTCCTTTTCAATCCTTTGAAAGTCATTTTTGGTAGTTTTCATCTTTCTCAATGCCAGTAATTAATAAGCGCTTACCTGCTTCATATTCAATATTGCGCACTTCTTTTAATCCCATATCCCATCAAACATAGCTCGGTAAGATTATCCCCACCATCAGTATTCAGTAATATATTCAGAATTACCCTTGTACGACGCAAAACGCGATAATATTAAATATTCACCAACATCTATGGTATTACAGAATGATGCAAAACGCGATAATATTCAATATTTAGTCATATCAATTTCTCACCGTCCACTTTAAGGGCGCTTCACGTGATCGTGCTACAAACTGCTGGATCTTGAACCCTGACATTCGTTTACTCAACTCTTTGACCTTTAACTCCTGCATTCTCATCCTGCGATAACACTTATTGGCTTTTCTTTCTAATATTTATCACACAATAAAGCTGTTCTTGGTTATCGTCGATTTTAGCTATCACATTCATTCCTTATTCCCTTTTCGCAGTTATCCTTGAGGTTCGCTTATCTCAGAAGCCTCGTTGGTCATTAGATACTTCTAGAGCCGCTTCGTTTTCGTTTTTCTCAAATACTGTTTACTGATATGTCCCTTTCTAATTCAGTATTTGTTACCACATTTCCCCATTTCTTACTTTATGTCTATTTTCATTATGTTACTCTTACCAGGTATTCTCATCTGGTATTAAGGGCTGAGGCAAGATCTAGAGGGCGTATATAGATAATAGGAATACATGGAAATAAAATGACTGAACAATGGATAAGAAAGGCGTAGAAATACCAGATGAGAATATCCGATAAGAATAATATAATGAAAATAGGTATAAATTACGAATGGGGAAATGTGGTAACAAATACTGAATTAGAAAGGGGAAAAAAAAGTTTACCTTAGATTAACCAGACCACTGAGCTGATTAACAGTTCTCCTAGGGCTGGCCCGAAGGATTAGACTTATTTTACGTGGCTAAGAACCAACTGGTTACCTAACAACGGGACCTACAGTTTATTGTGGAATCCGAACCACATTATAGCGAGAAATGAATTTCTATCACCAGAAATAAATTCCTCTAATTCTTCATTGGCCTGCCGGAGATTCGAACTCGGGCCTAGCAGAGTGCTAGCCGAGAACTCTACCGACTCGTCCAAAGAGGAATTGAATTAGAAAGGAATAATCAATAAACTACGAAAACCAAGCGGCTCTAGAAGTATTTAATGACAAACGAGGCTTCTGAGACCAGAAAACCTCAAAGATTACTGCGTAAAGAAAAAAAGGAGTGAATGTGATAACTACAATCGACGTTAAACCAAGAACAGCTTTATTGTGTGATAAATAGTCAACCCTTATTGAAATGCCTGGGATGCCAGCTCGTGTTAAATATTAGAAAGGAAAGCCAATAAGTGTTATCGCAGGATGAGAATGCAGGAGTTAAAGGTCAAAGAGTTGAGTAAACGAATGTCAGGGTTCAAGATCCAGTTTGCAACCCGATCACGTGAAGTGCCCTTAAAGCGGACAGCGAGAAATGGATATGACTAAATATTGAATATTATAGCGTTTTGCATCACTCAGTAATACCATAGATGTTGGTGAATATTGAATATATCATCGCGTTTTGCATCATGCAAGAGGAATTCTGAATGTATTATTGAATATTGGTGGTTGGAATAATCTTACCGAGCTACGTTCGTTGGGATATGGGAGTTAATTATCGTCTTGTTTCCTCCAATAATGCTTTGGAAACGGTAATGTGAAGGATTTCCACGCCCCGTTCCTTTCCTTATCCCGATAAATTGCTCAGATATCCCACTTGCTATTGAAATCTGTTACCCATTAATGTTAGAGAACAGGAATAGATACCTCTACAAGGTAATATAAAAAAGATCTTTGAATTTCATTAGACCATTGATTTGATAACAGGCCAGAATGAAATACGAACCTGAATAAACTTACGTAGATCTGCAATTTAATATGAACAGTAAAGGGAAAAATGCATTTATCATTGTCTAGTGGCTAGGGGATGATAAATTAATTTATGGTCAAAGATGTTACGATATTCAACATGCACGCATTGCATTTATGCAAAAGCGAAGTTTAACAACATGCATTACCCTATCAGTAAACATTAATGTTTCTTCAATACCGTTTTCTAGCGAATATTCTCTTTGTGTTTTCGTTCAGGAAGTTATCAAAGGCATATCAAAAAGAAATAAAACCGCAAAATATATATTGACATTTCACTGCTAGATAGAAAGACTCTATCAAGCGTAGCGATATCTGGATATATTCTTCACGAAGGATTTTGGAGGACCGGTGAATACAAATATGATTTATTGTATCAAAAAATGAAATGTTGAAAAGTTAGTTAAGATTAGAAAGCGTGTTAGTCAGGTAAGAAAAATATTCTTTATATTTCAGACTTATGAAGGGAATGTCGTTTAGTTTTGATGTATGACAGTTCGGTCAGTGAAATATGAAATCCGATGAAAAAGGGGAAAGAAAATCGAAAAGACCCAGGAAAGCTAAAGGATAAGAAATCCTTTTGTGCTTTATACCCTTAAGTCGAACTTTTCTTGTACTATATACCCTTAAGTTGAACTTTTAAGTACTTTATACCTTTAAGTTAAATTTTTCTTGTAATTTATACCCTTAAGTTGAACTTTTATGTATTTTATACCTTTAAGTAAAGCTTTTCTTGCACTTTATACCCTTAAGTTGAACTTTTAGGTATTTTATACCTTTAAGTAAAGCTTTTCTTGCACTTTATACCCTTAAGTTGAACTTTTAGGTACTTTATACCTTTAAGTTAAACTTTTCTTGTACTTTATACCCTTAAGTTGAACTTTTAGGTATTTTATACCTTTCAGTAAAACTTTTCTTGTACTTTATACCGTTAAGTTGAACTTTTAGGTACTTTATACCTTTAAGTAAAACTTTTCTTGTACTTTATACTCTTAAGTTGAACGTTTCTTGTACTTTATACCCTTAAGTTGAACTTTTCTGTACTTTATACTCTTAAGTTGAACTTTTCTGTACTTTATACCATTAAGTTGAACTTTTTGTTTCTACTTTATTACCTTAAGTTAAACTTTTCTTGTACTTTATACCCTTAAGTTGAAATTTTCCTTTGCTTTATACCCTTAAGTTGAACTTTTTTTGTACTTTATACCCTTAACTTGAACTTTTCTTGTACTTTATGCCCTTAAGTTGAAAGTTTCCTTTGCTTTATACCCTTAAGTTGAACTTTTTTGTGTACTTTATACCCCTAACTTGAACTTTTCTTGTACTTTATACAATTAAGTTAAACCTTTCAATATCATTTTATTAGTTTACTTAACGATTTCTTGTTTTGGACAGACTGTACAGTTGGTTAAGAATTTATTATAACGAGAAGAATATTTTGTTTAAATATCATAAAAAAAATTTCTATAAAACGAAAATTTTCCTTCACTTTCTTGATATTGATGTTTTAATTCTTTTTACATCATAACCCCACAAGGAATCCTGGAAATACGAAAAAAGACAGTTTTGCTCATATATCCCCCCCCCCCGTTCTTTATTCATTTGATGGGTTTTATCAATTCATTATCGCATTTTTGAAGGTTTAAATTTTCGAGAGTTCTTATTCCATTCATTGTTTTGTAGTTACAGAGTTCACATTTATCCTCTTCATAATGTTCCACATCTGAATTATCATTAAAAACAAAGTATTATAGTAGGTCAGACTCTTTTTTAGTCATGATTTTAATATTTTACACACAGTAATATAAGTAAAATCCAAAATAAAACAAAAAGAATTGAATTTATTATGACGTCTTTATCCTCTTCATAACTTCTTGAAGAAAATGGCTTGGACGACCTCTAAGCTACTCCTTAAAGATTGCGTCCATATCTTTTAAACTTTTCTATTGAAAGAGAAGCTTGGTGCGAGCTTTAAAGAACATTCAGGCGTATATCGACAACCTCAAACCTATCCCTTTAAGATTACGTCCATTTCTTTTGAGCTTCACTTCTGAAAAAAGAAACTTGATGCAAGCTTTAAAGAATATTTGAGCCTCTCTCGACAAATGCACCCGACTTTGCAGCGGTCACATTTTAAAGCGACGTCAGAAAATGCATCTCGACGAATGGCGCGCATTCACTCTATTGCATTTCTCTGAAAAAACACCGCAGACGAAAAAGTCACCTCCTAAAGTCGATACCGGATTCATGCTGAAGAAGGCTTTCTTTCCAGGGGCTTTCAATAGGCCGAGAAAGGTCGCCCGCCAGAAGCTGCAAAGGTCAAAAGGTCCCCGAGAGGGTGCAGCTGGAATGGTTGAAGGAATAAGATACCACTGAATAAAAAAGAGAGCTTTCTCTTGCCCGCTGTCATATCCATGAGGATTCTTTTAATTTCTTGCATAAATTCATACTGACAAAGTTTTTACAATGGTCGAGCTGGAATTGGGGATGGAGGAAGAAGAAAGAAACTCGGGAGGAAATCTGGGTGCAAAAAGATTATTCGATGACTCCATATGAGGAAGAAGTTGGGAAATTTCTTTAACAAGATCAGACGTCTATGAGGAATCGTTCGGGTGTCTTGCATAAATGCCTGCAAATAAAATTTTTAGAATGCCATCTGTTCTATATTGAGATTTTCTTAAAGATATAAATGAACGGTTATTTAAAAGATGCAATAACTTCTGAGAAATACAACTACAGTGTTAACATTCATTGAAACGAAGTGTAAAAAGTTGTAAAAAAAATATTAAATTGAGCAACATTTTCCTTTTATAACAGTACTCTCTGTAAAACATGGACATCTGTAATCACTAATGCGTCATTTTAGTTGTTAACGAGAAACGCCTCGTGATTCATATTTAAATGTTGTAAAGCGTTAATCGAATTTAAAAGCAATTTTCGGAAGAGATTAGATAAATTTGTCATCAGATATGAAAGTCACATA
Organism: Macrobrachium rosenbergii; assembly: GCA_039081455.1. Classification (NCBI taxonomy): domain Eukaryota; kingdom Metazoa; phylum Arthropoda; class Malacostraca; order Decapoda; family Palaemonidae; genus Macrobrachium; species Macrobrachium rosenbergii. Next base: position 83,324,825 of record JANJGK010000002.1, on the reverse strand, counting down.
TCATAATCTTTCATTTACAACTAATTGATGATTTATGTAAAAGTAATGTCCTACTTTTAAAATTCCTTTCTGCAGAAAATTTATCATAAAAAAAAGGCATGTACGACAATGACAAAACGGATTTAAAAGTATAAACTGAAATTGGAAAAGTCAACTTCAACAAGAGAAAAGGAAATAGTCTAAGTAATGTTAATTTCTTCGTATTCAAGTCATGATGATTATTTTATTGCTGTCGATGATCCTGTATTTTAAGTGTCCAAAAATTACAGGATCATTGACAGTAAGGAAATCATCTTCATGACTATGAATACGAAGAAATTAAGTTATTTTGACTATTTCTTTTTCTCTTGTTGAAGTTAACTTTTCTAATTTCAATCTGTATTTTAAAATCTATTTTGTCATTGTTGTTCATGCCTTTCTTCAATGAAAAATTTCCTGCAGAAAGGATTTTTAAAAGTACGACATAATTTTACATTAATCACCATCTAGATGTGAATGAAAAATTAAGATATGTGACATTCATACCTGATGATAAATTTACCTAATATCTTTCGAAACTTCAAATTCGATTAAAGCTTTAAAGCATTACCTAACGTACAATCAAATTAGAAAAGTAAGGGGCTGTGATGGAGTTGCCTCGAAAAATTGATGAAGTTGGCAGGTCGAATGCCACAATCGATGGAGAATCAGTAAAACTTCCCTTCGATTCCAGGAAGTTGATGTGATGCCTTGTAGCCTTCTCTCTCCAGTTCCCTGTCGACTGCTGACGAAGGGGGAATGCAATTTAAAGGGAGAGTATTTCTAAGACTGATTTCCCTAAAATCTAATGCAACCAGATATGTAATACTGATGAAGTTGTTGACAGGATGTTGCGAGGAAAATGGGATGAGATAAGGGTTGATGGTGATTTTAATAGATATCAAGAATAAGAAAATTGGGGGGAGCCAGTGGTTGATAATATGATTCTAACGATATGACGTGAAGGTGGGAAAAAGAAACAACAAAGAGTTAATGATAATTACGAGAATCGTAAGAGGAACACAGAAGAGAGTAGCAAGGAAAAATTAAACTTATGGTAATGAAAGCAGATATAACAAGTAAAAAATACGCAGAAGTTTCTTCGGCGCAATCGAGTTTTCTATTCAGCGTATAATGCTGTATGAAACCCTCAGCCGCGGCCCATGAAAATTTCAGCAACTGCCCGGTGGTGGCCTGTGTTGTTGGCATTAGCAGTGCTAGACGGCTGCAATTTGGCACGTTTGGTGACTGGACAGTGGATGATCAACATGCCAATTTGCAGCCCTCTAGCCTCAGTAGTTTTCAAGATCCGAGGACGGACAGATAAAGTTGGACGGGCAGATCAATAGCCATCTCAATAGTTTTAAAGAAAACTAACAATGAGACTAAGAAAAGAAGAAATAGAAATTGATATAACGATGACAATCTTAACCATATAAGACAGAATTAAGAAAGTAGAAAAAAAAGAAGAGAAATTTCGCGAAGACGAACGAAAACCGAAAGGAAACGGGGAGAGAGAGAGACGCGAAGAAGGGCCCACCTTTTCCCTTCTTCGGTGGTATCTCCGAGTGGCACTCTCTCCAAGCCAAGTCCTGCTAAACGTGCTTTTAGGGGACGAGAATATTGTGAATGGCTTCGGCGGTGCTCGAAAAAAGCCTCCATTTATGTCCGGGAGAAATGTCTAAAAGTGAGCTGTACTGGATATACTTACCCATCTGCAATGTCGAGAGTAAATTCTGGTCGTGGAATTAAGATACGTCATATTTTCATTTTATGGATTTTTTTTTTTTTTTTTTTAGGGGGGTATTTTGGATATGTGATTTTCGTATCTAATGGACAAAAAGAGTTAAAATTGAGATGTGTCGATGTATTACTAATTCACCAGAATTATTTATCTTATATACATTCTGGATCCATTTTATATTGTCTTGAATAATTTTTGCAGTTCATTTGCAACGAGTTATGAACAAACACACGCACACGCATCAGTCTATCTATCTATCTATCTATCTATCTATATATATATATTTATATATATATATATATATATATATATATATATATATATATATATATATATATATATATATATATATATATATATATATATATATATATATATATCAACAATGAGTCTTTTTCCTTGCAAAGAGTGGCTCCTAAGTAAAACAAAGAAAATGTTCAGTAGCATTTCATGTTTTAACACCCATATTACTGAAAAGCTCTCTCTCTCTCTCTCTCTCTCTCTCTCTCTCTCTCTCTCTCTCTCTCTCTCTCTCTCTCTCTCTCTCTCTCTCTCTAGATTCTATATATGCATTTCAGCCTAAGAAGCAATAAAAACAATTGCCCACATGGGTACGATGGTGAGGATGGGTCGATTGCAGCTCCAATAAATATATCTGAATTCGGCAGGTATATGAATATTTGAGCGGTAATAGACTTTCCCTTCTCGTGGTTAGCTCGGCAACGTGACCTCGTTCTGATTGATCGGGATGTGAGTTCGATTCCGCTTTGGTGCTTTAAAATTGCTTCTTACTTCTTACACACGCGCACACACACACACACACACATTATATATATATATATATATATATATATATATATATATATATATATATATATATATATATATATATATATATATATATATATATATATATATATATATTCTCTTACACCAAAGGAATGTCTTATCGCTTTTTCTTACACAGTTTTCTTCAAAAACCAAAAATTATATATATATATACATACATATATATATATATATATATATATATATATATATATATATATATATATATATATATATATATATATATATAATTGTTTGTGTTGGAAGAAAATTGTGTAAGACTGAGCCGATAAGACATTCGTTTAGTGCAAGAGAATATCAGCGTCAGGAATGTGTTATGCACTCCATGGGAGCCTAATATCTTTAAGGATGCATTGATGCTAGACGCCTGTGGTAAAAAAACGTATCTCGAGTGAAACTTGCAGTGAGTGATGTTTGCAGATGATACATTCATTAGGGATAGTGAAGAGAAAATGGTGCATAGCTGTGAGGGGCGGAAATGGAAGCAAGGAAGGTGGGGCATTGAATGTTAGCATAAACGCTTGTCATTTGTGCAGGTATTTCGAAATAAAGACAGCAGATAATGCTAGAATTAGATCAGAGATGAGGTGTAGATTAGGCGAGGCAAAAAATGGGACCAGATTTGTTGAACCTTGGGGAGTCTATGCCAGAGAAGGTTGGAATGTGTAAAGGAGATTTTTATGCTTTATGTAAGCTGACATATACTAAGTAAATGTAAAAGTGATATGTAAATTAACGAAAAATGGTTGAAGCTGTTAATTTTATTTTTGCCTAGTTCGTAAGTTATAAGCAGACTTGATTAGGTGAGGACGACGTGGTAAGAATGATAGATTATAGATTGGTGAAACATTTATATAATCCGGAACTTTTAGAAAGATGGTGAAGAGGCTTAAAAGGTATAGTGAAGCAAGGGCCTCAATTAGCTAATTAGTGTTCTACTAGAATTTAACTACAGTATTGACGCTTTGCGTACAGTTATCTTTACGAAGAATATTTCAGTTTATAGTATAACGACTACTGTAGTCAAATTCTAGGAGAACACTCGTCAGCTACGCTTTGAACACTACACAGATTTTGCCATTCATCTTGATTTTGCAAGTACTCTCACCCTTCCTGACAACCGAGCCCCTTCCATCGCTATAACTTTTCCTCCTTTTCACCATCCTTCCAACAGTTCCGGCTTATATACATGTTTCACCAATCCATAATCTATTATTCTTACCACAAAGTCCTCACCTAATCAAGACTGCTTATAACTTATGAACTAAGCAAAAATAAAATTAACAGCCTCAACCATTTTTCGTTCATTTACATACCACTTTTAGGAGCCCAACCTTTTAATCTTAGCTAGGATTCATTCCTCGCTCAGTTACTAAATGTCTTTCTAATTACTCAATGTTAAAAATAAAGCAGTCTTTTAATTATGGTGGTACAGGTAGGTCTTAACACCATCATTTCATTTCTATATATGGTCGTCTCTACAGAAATAGCTTGGTTTATTGGTGCAGTCACTCTTACAAAAGCTGTTTATGTTCATAAGATCCAGTTGTGTTTTTGAAGTCTAGTGTTTCAAACTCATAATCATATTTAAAAAATAAATGTTAAATCTCCTAATGATCAACACATCTAGGAAAATGCGGTACTTATCCCAAATAAAAAATAAAAGGTTGACTCTTGGGACACACCATTCTGAAATTTATTTATGACTCACGTAGAAAATAATTTTCTGTCGAGAAGTTGAGTTACTAGAGTTTAGTGTTTCAAAGCCTTTGTACTACATACGGGTTTTAACATGAAATCTGCTAGCCGTAATAATGCCTGTAAAAGTGGTGAAAATTATCTTTGATGGATAAATCATTTCAGGGAAGAACGTGTTTTATAATAAATATGATAAATTTGATTTTCCAGTGGGTATATGTTCAGGAGAATTGGTCTTTAGTCGCCTAAATAATTGAAAGTAAAAAGAAATAATTACACAGGTCACATAATATTGTGACAACTACTGGTATACTTAGCAAATAATGGCTCAGCGTGAAAGAGCAGGCTAAAGGAAGCACTGGTTAATCAGGATAAAAAAAAATAATTAAATAAAAAAACATGTCATTTTGAAAGCTGTAAGTAAATACAGTAATTACAAGATTCAAAGCTGCATTCATTGACAGAATAGAGTCACTTGTGGTATATTTAAAAAATATAAATTTTTCCTAAAATGAAAAGACTATGTTTCTCGCTTCTTCTAAACGTTCAATGGAAACGACTTTTAAAAAACCATGATATTTAACTTTTTTCTCAAACGGCAAATCTGTTTGGAAACATTCTTTTATTCTAGCCTAGTCAATCCTCCTAGTGTGTTTTATTATGAATCAAACATTAAAGAAATATAGTTCCTCAGAAATGGTTTGAAGTTAACAAAATGTTTCGGAAAAATCGGAGCAAAATGTAAAGGCTTCAGCCTGTCCTTTGACATTCTCATTCGTAGAAAAAGGAAAGAAATTTGCGGCATTTTTGTAAATCATCCGGTTGTTTATTTCTGTTCTGAATAATCGTATATAAAATAATGTTTTTTTTAAGGTTGTCAGAATGCTTTGATTGCAACAAAAGCATTACGGTATGAATACGATATTTTTCTACTTTTGTACTCTCGTTACCCCGGATATTTTCAAACCTTTTAATCGTGTATTTTATTTCTGTTTTACGTTACTGCTTGCACAAAATATAACTCTTAGAAAACTGCAAAAGGTTAAATAAATCGAATGCTTGTAAACTTTAAATAAATTCCTTGCAACTATCAGCTTTGCTTTTAACACCGAAAATCCTTTAAGAAACCTGCTTTTGTAGCAAGTTCCAGAGTTGGTTAAATAACTCAGGTACAACCGAAGCTCAGGACAAATTCCTTGCAAGATATCAAGCGTTACGAAAATATTGCACTAAAAGAACGACTTGGCTTTCTACAGTTCTATTTCTTCTCCTCGTGGAGGAAATGATCGCTTCCTGAAGGACTTAAAAGTCTGGAAGGGTTGCTGGAAATGGAAGAAAATTCGTGTATCCCCCTTTTGCGAGCAACTGGAATCCAAAAATGTGGACAAAAATACTACGAAGGGAAATTTTCATTGCAAGGTATTTACTTATTCAGTTTTTCACCTTTTTTCATTTACAGGAGTGGACAGAAAAGCGTTCATATTTACATAGCAGATTCTTAGAGACTTACCATAAAGCAAAAGTATTAGTTTTACAAAAGGGGATTTCAAAAAAGTAAATCATTTCCTCTGTTACCAAGTAAGTATTTATTAACTGAATTATGGAATCTTTTATTTTTTCATTGGGTGTCCAAAAAAAAAAACTTATATAAAAGTTAAAGTTGACAACCAAAAAGATAATTTACTACTGTATTTTTTATTGAGGCTTGCTGAAACAGAAGAGAAAACTGCCAGCTATACCATGTTTTATAGATTTCAAAGATCTATGGTCCATAGTATTGTACACGTTTTTATTTATAATAGTTTTAGCTCCTATATACAGCTTTCTATTATTGTAAGAGATATAAATTTTTGCTTACAAAATCAAGTACACGATAAAGATACTGAGGTTCTGATAGTCACAGTTCACGATTTTTTAATATTTTTGCCTTATAAAGGCTGTCTCGAACACAGCTGTAAAACGCTTGAGAGACTAATAGCAATTACACATAGTATTCATCGTAACCTAAATTCGATTTTTTTAGCATCTCGTCTTGTGTTAAAAGGAAAAAGCAATGGTAAAATTAATAACACACTTTCTTCATGAAATAAGAAATGAATGGCATTGATAACTTTATGGAGTAGAGGACTGATGGACAAATCCTTGAAGAGACCGAATACTGTGGAGAATTTCTGCAGATCTTCGGCAACACTGATAAACTATCTTGGAAAGATACCCAGGTCTTCTTAATGACAGCGTTGAGAAATCGAAGGGTGGCTGACAAAAACTCCTTGGACAGTTCGCTATATCGAGCGATAAGATCCGTGGATCATCCCCAAGACAGTTTAAGACCTGGAAGAACACCTGTCAAATCTTTGGCGAAACTGACAACAAACTTTTCGGGAGAGCGTTAGGGAAAATCCTTGTTAGACTCAAGCTCACCAAACCATGTGAACTTAATTGGCGAATGAGCATCCTCGAACAACAGCCACAGGGGGGACTTCGTTGATATGCATGGAACGTACACAAACGATGGCCCTGTTTGAATTGGAAACACTCCTCTCCTTCTGTTCCAATTTATGGCAAGGAGGGGAAAGGCGTGGTTGTATAAACGGATTTGAAGGACAAGATGCTGAAGATTGTTCTCGTCTCGACAAGGGTTATAGGATCTTTGCGTTGTTTATTTAATCGGTGGGACAGTGTACTTGTGAACCGTCTTGATGCTTGTGGGTACATGAATAAATTTTTGTATGTTATTTATAGATGTTAATTAATGATTTATATGTTTATTTTCATTTCTCAGTTTCCTCTCGTGAGCATGCTGTTCTGTGGAGACTTCGCTTTGCAATTTAATGACCTTTTAGGCTTGCTTAATTAATAATAATAATAACAACAACAACAACAATAATAATAATAATAATGATAATAATAATAATGTCTCCTTTTACAGAATGTCTTTGTTACACAGTCCGGCCTAAAATATATATTAAGCGCGCCCCTAAACTGGGCTAAATTAAGGACAATTTAAAAAAAAACAACGATGGAAAGAGGAAGATATGCATATGCACATAGTATAAGAAAACAAATTCTAAAAAAAATATCTGTACCTTCCACGGGAAGTTGAAAGTAAATATTTACCAAGACAGTCGTAAAAAATATGCTAATTTTACCTATTTATAAATGTTTTTTCTAATATTGTTTGTAAAATTATAATTACAGCTCACACAATACCGTAACAGATAAGAACTAAAATCAGTAACAACTTCTCAGTATATTTATTGTAAAATATTTACGACACATCCTTGGATGGAATGGTGGACTACATTTCCACTAAGCATCTAAAGCCAAACTGATCTCTCGCACCCGTTGCCGATTAGCTATTATAGGTGCCGTAAGAGTTGCCATGAGTCATTTATTGCCCATGGAAGTAATCTGAACGCCGTTCCCGCAAAATCCGTTCAATCTGTATGGCGCGAAATGTGAATCGTCAGAGCAATTTACCCTAAAGCTATAAGTAATTGTCATTTGACGACGGACGCTCACAAAGGGTTAATAATAAGATTACTTCCTAATTAAATGAATGCATTCGTGACGGGAAAGAATATACATTTTGAACTACCCTTAAGCTGTTTATCATAATCAGTATAAGACTTAATAGAATACTAAAGCAGGCTAAATATTATCTGTGATACAAACAACTAAAAAATGCACCAAAGTTTCTTCGGCGCAATCGAGTTATCTGTGTAGCAGCAACTGCGTATAATCAAGGCCACCGAAAATAGTTCTGTCTTTTGGTGGTCTCGGTATAATGCTGTATGAGTCGCCCCACATGAAACTTTAACCACGACCCGGTGGTGGCCAACCTATATCGTTGCCATCAGCACGATTATGGCTAACTTTAACCTTAAATAAAATAAAAACTACTGAGGACAGACGGCTGCAGTTTGGTGTGTTTGATGATTGGAGGGTGGATGATCAATCTACCAATTTGCAGCCCTCAAGCCTGAGTAGTTTTTAAGATCTGAGGGCGGACAGAAAAAGTGAGGACAGAGAAAAGTGCGGACAGAAGAAAGTGCGGACGGACAGACAAAGCCGGCACAATAGTTTCTTTTACAGGAAACTAAAAATTCTCTTCTTTTAAGATATGGCTGTGATTTGCCAGTGAAAGCATCTCTGTGAAAGAAATTTACTTGATATCCATTTCAGGACTTTTATGCCACACGAAATCAACACTGACTCATCATAATGAGGTCTATAGAAATTATAGTTAGCGTTGTTCATAAGATGAAGGATAATATAAAAAAACGAGAAATTATACAAATTATCCTTTCCCTCAAAAGTAACAAGGTTTATAACAGCTTTATTTCCAAATGACTTTCGTCTTCCTTTGCCTTCATAGAAAACTGAAGGAAAGAACAAATGATGACTGACAATATATGCATTCAAAAGGGAGGGGAATGAAAAGATGATCAAAGAGATAGACTCGTGTGTGTGTAGGGACACGGAAAATGACGAGTTAAAAACGTCCAGGATGAGAGGAGGAGGAGGAGGAGGGCAAGGAGGAGGACGAGGAGGAGGAGGAGGAGGAGGAGGAGGAGGAGAAAGGACAATAAAGCTCTTCTTTTGAGCGTCATACAAAAGTCATATAAAACGTTTGACGTAGAGGATGAACTAGAGCGCGTATAGCCTTAGTGAAAAGAACCGGGCTTTTGAATAACCGGGCTCTGACAGGAGAACAACCAGAAATATGTGTAAAACGGGCACACAAAAGGAGCGAAAATTCTCTCTCACGGGAGAAAGATCAGCTCATAAAAAAAAAAAAAAATACAAGTAAAAAATGCGCAGAAGTTTCTTCGGCGCAAGCGAGTTTTCTGTACAGTGTATAATGCTGTATGAGCGCGGCCCATGAAACTTTCAGCCACGACCCGGTGATGGCCTGTCCTATAACGTTGCCAGACGCACGATCATGATTAACTTTAACCTTAAATAAAACTATAATTACTGAGGCTAGAAGGCTGCAATTTGGTATGTCTGATGATTGGAGGGTGGATGATCAACATACCAATTTGCAGCCTTTTAGCTTCAGCAGTTTTTAAGATCTGAGGGCGGACAGAAAAAGTGCGGACGGACAGACAAAGCCATCTCAATAGTTTTTGTTTACGGAAAACTAAAAAAGTGAAATACAAACCTAACATAAAGAGCTCACGCGAAGGAAATCAATCACGAGATGAAACTGAAGTGAGACAGTTTCAACGAAATGTTAAAGTCACTGAATTATTGGGCTCTGGAAAGGAACCCTCAGGCATATATATGAAAAACCACAGAGGCGATAGAGGCAATGACCAATAGAAAAATCACACAGGTGACAGAGGCAATGACCTTGTAGTTGTGACGGAAAAATCTTTGGTACTTTTTGATGACACAGGGTCGATGAAATTGTAGTTGAACTGGGCAGGATGGAAAATTGGTTAACCGGTTTTGAACGTCACAAAAAAAAAAGAAAAATTGTTTTTCCCAGTCTAATCCACATTTTTCAGATAAGATAAAGATTTAGGTGAGGATGAAGACATTAATACAACCTTTACCTAGATTTATCACAAGAATAAAGTAAGCAATTCTGGGATTGTATAGCTATCGAGAAAAAGGTTAGGTAAGAGTGGCGGAAAAAACACAGCTGGATAAGAAGACAAATATTGGTACCAGTCTATTATTAGAGTCTTTTTAACTGGCCTAGGTCGCCGAAAAACCTTCAAAATAAAAAAAAAGGTGATAAAAAACACCAGGAAGATAAAATTAAGGATTGACTAAAGTTGAGTAAGAGGATTAATGTAGATCGCTGTGACGAATCCATATGAATATATACTATAATAGAAAGTAAAGCTCCAGCTTTATTTTACGAAGAAATTGAGCCAATCAATTATAGCTAGATCTCCCGCGGTGACTTTTACTCTAATACCTTCATTAAAATGACACGATTTTATAAGACGAAAAAGGTCTTCCCGATGTTATGCCATTCAGTAATACGATCTACTTGTTATATTGTCTTTTAAAAGCTAAGTTTTTACGAGATGTTGAGTCATTCAAAATGACGATTCGCGATTACGTCCCACGCACGTAATTAAGAATCCTGATCTGAAATTCTGAAATTCAGATATTTCCGTGCGACACCGCGGTATTTAAAGAATTTCATTTTGCGTTTCCATTTCCCGGTACAATTTCGTACCACTGCTTTTATGAGGCTTTATGGAAGAGAGATGGATTCTTCCTTCTTTTGTGGAGCCAGAATCATTTCTGACATTAATTTCGTCTCTTCCGTGAAGATAACAGGATTTACAACCAGGTTTAGATATCGCATAATTTAAACTGTTATGTATTGGTGCTTTCGTATCAAACGTATCTAGTGCAATAATTTGTAACCAACATTGTTTTCAAAACAGGTGCTTTAATTATTAGTTATGGCGTTTATTTATATGTATATGTACATGTGTGTGTATATATATATATATATATATATATATATATATATATATATATATATATATATATATATATATATATATATATATATGTATATGTATATGTATATATATATATATATATATATATATATATATATATATATATATATATATATATATATATATATA
>JANJGK010000002.1:83286390-83311390 GCA_039081455.1 Macrobrachium rosenbergii | reverse complement strand
GCGTTGGGTTTTCTTTGAGGAGAGGGTAGTCATGAGCATTTCTGGAAATGATGGACGAAATGCAGTATGCAGATATGTGTGTGTGTGTATGTATATATATATATATATATATATATATATATATATATATATATATATATATATATATATATATATATATATATATAAACTCTTGCCTTCGAGTGTGTTTGCATTTATCATGTGTATGCGCTTTTCAGTGTGAAAAAGCGTTTATGATTATACATGTCGATGCTTTCGTCTGTAAATTTTGACGTAAGGTGGCATACGTATTTAATCTTGCAATATATATGTTCTTGTATTTTGGCAGATGGTTTAGAGACTCACATATAAAAAGCCTTCGTTAATTCTGGTTGCAATATCTTTTAATATAAAAAAAAAACCACTTCACCGACATAAAACCTTTCCCATTTCGTCTTGAATATGAATGAATGAAATTCCTATATTCTCTTCCTGGATCTAACAATGAGATCACTTTCCTTATATATGAATCTAATTTTTTTTTTTTTTTTTTTTTTTTTTAGGTGGAATTTCTAATTTGTAAGTTACCCTTAACATCTGTAGCCCAGCATTTTGACTACATTAAAGACCCTCCCACCACTTCTTGACACTTGATATGCTCTTAGGCATTACTCTTCAGATTTTATACATTTTTGATAGTTTTCACTCCCTATTCTATCAAGCTAAGGGCCTCATTCTGCTTGTCTGTACATGAATTTTATTGTATTTTTTTTTTCTTTATCTTTGTAGAGTCAATTTGATCTCTTTCATTTTATTCTGAGCTTGACAAGTACATGTAATTGCTTGTGTGCTACCCAGTGGCATTTTGATAAAAGCTTCATGTTATTTTTGCTATATTAGTCATCTATATGATCGTCATTTATATGACTATATAACCTTTTTTGGTAAAGCTTTAATGTTATTTGCACATAATTATTATCCACTTATTTTTTTAACCACGCTCAAAATTATATTCTTTATCATTTATATTTGCTATAATTCATTTTCATAAAGAAACCTACTACAGTTGAAAGCTTTAATAATTGTTGATGTAACAATATAATAATAAAGCAAACGTTTAGAATGAGCTTAAAGAAATCCTTAAAAACAAAGGTTTAGCAAAGATTTTATATCTGAGTGAGTTAGAAGGCACAGTCATTCCAATCTCCACGAGGATGATAAAATTCCTCAGCCAATATTCAGTCTCAGCTGAATGAACGAAGCAAAGAAGCTGTGTATCTCTTTGTCTATTACCATCTTGGATAGATTTGAAATCACATCTTAAATTTAATCTTTATTCCAGCAGTTCGGGTTTTCAGACTCTATATGGCAGACACAAAAGAGAAAACACTGCTGCCGCCCTAATAAATAACTTCCTGCCGGAGAATTCCCATTAATCGTTTACAGCTTCGCCACATGTGTCCGTAAATTAACAGGTATTATTCATTTGCCTTTGATGGAACGCGGGGCGTTTTTTTCGCAAATAAAAGTGGGCCATTTCTCACACTACAATAGCGAGGGAGTCCATCATTCGAGAGATCTCATGGTGAACCCGGTTGAAAAATTGTGTGCATTTGTGTGTGTGTGGTGTATTATGGAGAGATTCTGCATGGGTCTTTTTTCTGTTTTTTTTTTTTTTGCTCATGGCTTTTCATCCAGGGCATTTGTGTCTTTATTTTTTAATAAAGAGTAGAAAAAATTTTCCTATTGAATGATATAGGTTCATCTCTTATCAACATATATTTCAAAGAATGATTGATACCATTTCCTTTATTATTATTATTTTTTTTTTTTGTCTATCACAGTCATCCTATTGTACTGGGTGGTTTTTATAGTGTGGGGTTCCGGGTTGCATCCTGCCTCCTTAGGAGTCCATCACTTTTCTCACTGTGTGCGCTGTTTCTAGTAGCACACTCTTCTGCATGAGTCCTGGAACTACTTCGGCATCTAGTTTTTACAGGTTCCTATTCAGGGACCTTGGGATCGTGCCTAGTATTCCTATGATTATGATTATTTCCACTGGCATATCCCATATCCTTCTTATTTCTATTTTCAGGTCTTGATACTTATCAATTTTTTCTCGTTCTTTCTCATGTACTCTGGTGTCCCATGGTATTGCCACATCAATGAGTGATACTTTCTTCTTGATTTTGTCAATCAGCGTCAAGTCTGGTCTATCGGCACGTATCACCCTATCTGTTCTGATACCATAGTCCCAGAGGATCTTTGCCTGATCGCTTTCTACCACTCTCTCAGGTTGATGTTCGCACCACTTATTATTGCTACCTGGTGTTTCTTGCACAGGCTCCAGCGGAGGGCTTTTGTTACTGAATCATGCCTCTTTTTGTACTGGCTCTGTGCAAGAGCCTGACATTCGCATGCTATGTAGTTTATGGTCTCGTCTTTCATGCTGCACTGCCTTCATATGGGGTGAGATGTTATTCTTTGAACATAGCTGGTTCTTAGGGCTTGATCTTGTGCCTCTGTTAGTATTCCTTTTGTTTCCTTCTTGAGTTCTCCCCTCTGTAGCCGTTGCCATGTTTCATTGCTGGCCAGTTCTTTAGTCTGTCTCATGCACTGTCCGTTCATTGGTTTGTTGTGCCATTCCTCTGTTCTGTTTTTCATTCTCGTGTCTCTGAATATTTCTGGGTCTCCGTCTACTTTTATCGGTCCTTCCCATGCACTCCTTAGCCACTCGTCCTAACTGGTTTTCGGATATTATTACAAGACAAGCTTTAGGGCGTCAATAGGGGCAGTAGCTTAGTATAGAAAAGGAAACTGAGAATGAAAAAATAAGATGAATGACAAATAAACTGTGAAGTGAAACTCATTTCAGCCTCGTCTCTGCCCCCCCAAAGTAGAAATTGTGCCAGATTTAAGCTACTGAATCTCCAACAGTTCAACAGAATGATTAGGAAGGTCTCTTCATAATTAGGTCACAGCAGGAACAGAACTTGAAGGAAGCATTTACACATCGGAATCAATTTTCCTATTGAGAAGCTAACATTTTATTTTTCCTTTTACACTGTTTCACTACTTTGAAGGGTATGTCGATAATAGCTCGCTTTTGAATTATGATTAATTCATGTGATATGCGCCAAAAGATCTTTTTGAGTAATTCTTAAAATTATTTGCTCTTGAACTCTATTCCATTCTCATTCATGATGTTAATGTTACGGCCTCTTCTCTCCATTCTGGTATATTTCCTAGTCACTCTTCTTGTCTACTTTTTGTTCGATTATATTCGTTTTTTTTTTCCGTCTACATAAAAATGTTTTTCCGGACTTTTTCGCCTCATATTTTGGGAAGAAATATGGATGAGGATGCCACTTGATAAGGAAGTTCATTATTTCCAAGAAATTTTTTCTACTGACCTTGCTGTCTACTAGGTCGTTCATTCATAGGATTTCAGTCTTGAAAATGGAACTCAGGAAAGCGCAGCATCAGCATTTAAGGTGTTTGAATTACTTTAAAATTGGGCGAAGAGATTGCATTATTAAAATGTCAGATGCGCGAAGACATTTTGTATGATTTCCATGTGTTTTATTTTATTATAGTTGTATCTCCGTGCCTGGATTCACAAGCTACTCTTCATTGCTTTTCTGCTTGAGGTGCCAAGCAGAGACAGTTCACCTCAGTACTACTCATTCTTTAGTGCCTTATCTCCCCAATGATTTTGGTCTTTCATCGGCAATGCTTTAGCCACTGTGACTTGGGAATGAAAGAGAGGACCCCACCTTATCTTAGAAAACTTTCACTCCATCTCTGTTGTTTGCCTAGTGACTTTTTTTTTTTTTTTTTCCTTGTCAGGCTGCGAAATTTTGCGCCAACTGCGGTATTCCTGATGCCTGTGATTTATTTTCTTCTCGAAAACTAATCTGTGTCTTCCTTACCTGCTGTGACTTTATTCTTCTCCTTTTCCTTCATTCCCCTGCTTTTTATTTATTTATTTTTTTTTTTGCTGAATATAAGCATGGGACGACCCGTCCTACTGGCCTATGAAATCCAAGTTCAACAACAGTTTTCCATCGCTCATGGGTTTAAAATGATGCAAGGCTGTTGAACGATGAGAGTTTAGTTTTTGTAGCTTACCTCTTCGAATGTTAGGAAATACACTAATTCCAAAAAAGAATCATTTACTCAACAGTGGTAAAAATAGCAGAGGCTTTTAGACGTATAGGTGATGACAAACTCTTCAGTTTCTGTATAACATAACATTTATATATTATCTGGTCTGTTTCAGTTTGCAGCTCTGAGAAGGATATCACTCATCAAAACCATTCGGAACCCGCGATGGCCAGATCATAAAAATTGCCAGAATATGAGGAAAGTGAACGTTAAATCATTCGCAAAGTTAAGAGCCTGTAAAAAATGGGTCTGTTGTTTGATTGTTAGACGACCTACGATTGTAACTGACTGGATAAAAGGAGCAAAAGAACAAGTTATTTACGCTGTTCATTATAATTTTTCACTACCTGTGTATTTTCTACAATATAAACTTACCAGTCGTTTAAAAGTATTTCAGTTTCTTTAAAAATAATGTCCGAATAATAATAATAATAATAATAATAATAATAATAATAATAATAATAATAATAATAATAATAATAATAATAATAATAATAATAATAATTACCGCACTGGCTTCGACATAATCCTATAAAGCAATCATCAATTTTACTTAGCTCCTGATAAATGATCAGGTATTGGCAATAAAGTGTAGGTTATCTGTTCCATATGAAATTAATTTTTTGTTAGATATAAAAGCCAAAAGGCGGTAAAAAGGCGGAGCCCTCTTCCAGCCCAAACCCGACCAAAGCAAGGAAAGAAAGAATGGCTGGAACCTTCGGCATGGAAAGTCATAGGACTCACGAAAATCAGAACCGAGAGTAGGAGGTCGCCAGCAATGCCTCTTCCTCCAACAGAAATCAGACCAATGAGCGCAACTAGCGCAGACCCGAGGAAAGCAAGAAAATGAAGGCAGAAAGGCAAGGGATGGCAAGGCCAATTATCCACCTTTGATGTGCTTGCCATCGTAAGCGAAGTCATTTGGATAATTGGAGTGCCACTCTTATAGAATCCGTTGCACTTGACTCGCCATCTTCAGGCAACTGAGGGGGGGGAATCAATCGGCCTGGAAATTGCGTCTCGTCCAGTGCAAGAGAGCGGAAAGTGATCTTCGTCGAGCTGGCACAAGAGAATGTCTGGAAACGCGATTGCTCGACTTTGAGTTTATCCTCCGGCAAGTGGATTCGTGGATTTTCTCGTGAGGGAATGATGGCTTCCGAGTTCATCTTCTCTTAGAAGAGGGACCTTAGGAATTTCATCGCAGGCTATCGAAGGAGGCTAGGTTTACACACAAAAGGTGGAACCTTGTATTTTCATCTTTGGGATTGCCAAACAATAAATCTATAGACATCGATGTAATTTGTATTTATTGCCTTTGAAAGAAATTTCTAAATTCTATAAAGGCATTTGTCGTTTCTGAGCTTATTCACATTGTAGGCTTTTCACATAATGAGATAATGGTTTCTGAGTTAATTCTTCAGTAAACCGACTCCTTAACTAACACAAAGAGATTGCTAGATTCTAAATTGATCCTGCTTTAGGAGTTTTAGATTTTTTAAAAAATCAATTACGCAAATTAATAAAGGATTTTAATCGACGTGATTTGTTTTAATCCATAATTACCTAATTGTGGAAGGCATTCTGGATTTTTGTCTAAAAAATGAAGTAATACAAACACACACATATATACATATACGTGTGTTTATATATATATATATATATATATATATATATATATATATATATATATATATATATATATATATATATATATTAGATAAATAGATAGATAGACAGATAGGTTAAAACTTGGTTTTGTTTGTTGTTAATATATATTTTTTATTGATTTTGTTTTAGATAAGATTAACACCAATCATCATGTGAAATAAATTCAATGACCATTAATTTACAAAAGGATATGTATGAAATATAACAAACAAAAACAAGCAAGTGAGCACAAACAAACAGATGAAAGCAGACATGCACAAACAACAAACAAATTCAGTAAAACCGAATGAGAGTGCATAGGTATTTAAAGCCGTGTGACGAAAGGAAAGCGTAAAACAATTACAGGGACGAATTAAATGCTGAGCAATATTTTGATGGGAATTTATTTCGTTTGAGGCCATTCTGGGAATTAATACCGTTCGGTAATTATCTCTGGTTCCGCATCGAGACTTCGCGGTTGTTGGAGGTTTTCAGGTGCACGGCTGGAATTTTTTATTTTTATTTTTTATTTCTCTTTTCACGCAGGGTCAACGCTTGGGTCGGTGACCACTAATGAATGCTAGCTTTCAAAGAATTATCCACACTTTATGTATTGATAATCTCGGTCTGGTTAATGCTCTGGTGGATTGACTGCCAATGAATGTGAGCTACTAATTTGTTAACTTTATGAAGTTTAGCCTCATAGGGTTTGGTCAGTGCCTGAATGGGTAACCATCTGTGAATGCCAGGTATTACATGTTCACAATACAACCGATTTAACTTCTCAGATGTGAAAAATGGGGAAACTGAATAAAAGGCTTATAATTGGTCTTTATTTACAAGTCAGAAATGCATACGGCATATTGCATTTTGGACCTTTAATAAGGAAGAAAGAAAAATGCAGGTTGAAATGAAATGTCATTAAATTTGACAGTATTCTCATCACGGTTCAGTAACTTTTTCTTCTACTCGCGAACTTTGGAAATCCCAACCTTGATCCGTGTTCCCTAAGTCTTGTACCTTTCAGAATTGAAGAGACAGGTCTGTCGTTTCGTTGAGAGCTAAAACCCATAATTTTCGCCACTCCTTTATATTTCTCTTCATGCTTTGGGGAAGATGAAAAAAAGGAGAAATGGAGTCAAGACTTTTCTTTTCTCCTTCTTACTTTTCTCTTCGGGTCTGGGCTACACAGGAACACCTATTACCCATCATTCTGGAACTTGTAAACTTAAAGAAATAGTTGATAAATACTTGTAGTTTGAAGAACAACGGTTGAAGACTGTTTTTCGTTAGCTAACTGCGAGAGATCTAACACACTGAACGTCGCCAACACCACCTTCTGCTGAGATTAATAGCTAATGACCCTCCAAGTTTCATTAAGCTGATTCCAGTATCACCGGATTGGGAAGGTAGGAGGCGTCTGTAACATTAATCCCTTGAGATTACAATGAATCTCACTCTCCAGTAGATCGAAAGCGACCGAATCGTTTTAGAGTCCATTAGACAGCGAGAGTTTAGTGAGAGAATTTCTGTTGACAAAATAATGAGGCGAGGGTTCTCCCTTAATCGCCGTGTCGTGAAAGGGCTTTGCTGCTTGCAGTTTTCGTAAACAGAGACATTGAGGTCGCTGATGATTCCGGATCGAAGAGTACTGTCTGTCTAGATATCTGTCTGTCGTAATGCTTTTATTCAGTACATATGATCTAAGTTATCAGTTAGTCTGAAGGTCCAAATTCTTGTAGTGTATAATCCACTATCTATTTGTCTGTCTATCTCTCTGCCTATATCTAAACTCTATAAACCTTACTACCAGTTAGTTCCAAGACAGCTATTTTCTTTTTATTGTAATCCACTTTCTAACCATCTGTCTATTTCAACTTCTATTCAGAATTCGTAAATTATTATAAATCAATTTGTATCTGTTTAGCTTTCTATCATCTACTTTCCTTTAAACTGATGAACCGAGATGCTGAGTGATTCTTCGCTTGGAAGCATTTCATTCATTTGAAAATTAATACGACAACCAAAATTCCCAAGGTGTTTCAAAGGTGCTTCAGATATCAAATGACTTCTATCCGTAATGGATAAAATCCTGGACGATTTCCATGAGATTATACACTCGAAACCTCGATTTTTTAGGAGTATAAACAAAAGAAAAAAGTCACCGATTATAAATCCATTCTTAAAATACCGCAGCTTGTTTGTAAATGAAGCTGCTCAAAATAGCATGAAATGAAATAATTATGTCAATGTACCTTAGGACAAAAATACCGGTTGGCAATCGAGGAAAAATATGACACCCACGAAGCTTGCAATATTCTTTTCAGGCATCGGTGAAATTTTTTACGATGTTACATGGACAGTTGTCTTGTTCACCTTTACTGAATTATTTCATAGTCAGTATTTGTTATATTTTATAAATATATTTTCTACCTTCGGCATGAACGTATGAACACGGCATTGAAAAGAACATTTAATTATTCTTATATTTATCAACTCTTCTTATTATGAGAAAGTTTTCTTTTTTTGCTGAATTAAAAATGTTTGCGTCGGAAATGTAGAACGTGATTAATATGAAAAGTGATTAATATTATTTCATACAATTTCAGAAAGGTTTTACTATATACTGTTGGACGAAAAAGTCGTTATATACGTTCTTATAATCAATACTTATCATGACATTATCATTTCTCTCTCGATATCCATCATCTGCAATAATTCCTGAAGCATTTTGAAAAATGACATTACAGGAGTTATTCTCAAGTTTCTGCAGATACAGAAGAATTACCCGAGGTCAGAGACCCTGTTATAAGCCGTTAATTAGGAAGGGGATTTAATGCAACACCATATGTGTTATTAGAAAGGAATGTCTTTGCGGGGTCTCTGAAAAGGTTTGTAAACGTTAAAAGGAACGGGGTCAATTTGTTATTCACGGTAGTGTTTATTTTCTGCTGGGCATCTTACTATTTCACTCAAGTTTGTGATTTGGGTTAGACTGTACCAATCACTAATAAATCTACGATTTATTAGCTGTGGAATATATGTAAAACAAAAATATTTTAAGGATAATGTGCAGTTTTCCGAGTGTCTGTGAAAAGAGAGAGAGAGAGAGAGAGAGAGAGAGAGAGAGAGAGAGAGAGAGAGAGAGAGAGATCCTTATGAAATAAAACAGTGAATAACTTAAGGGAATTTAGCAGATGTGGATAAAGGCTTAGATGAGAGAAAATTGCGTTGGAAATGGGAGTGTTAACAGTCAAGTGCTTTTACCATTAGAACTCCGTTTTGGATAGAAGGTCCAAAAGGAAAGTCCAATAACTGAATTAAAAATCCAATTCCCTGAAGGGGCCAGGTGCATCGGGGCTTGAGGGGTCCATTTATGGTGACAGAATATCTTTACTCGTGTACTATATATATATATATATATATATATATATATATATATATATATATATATATATATATATATATATATATATATATATATATATATATATATTTATATATATATATATATATATATATATATATATATATATATGTATATATATATATATATATATATATATATATATATATATATATATATATATATATATATATATATATATATATAGTTAGACTAGGACCCAGGGATGGGGCTACAGACTACCCAACAAGAGGGGAGTTTTGGGAGGAGCTTTTGGAAAAAATCAATGCGGGTACTAGAAGTTCAAAACGAGAAGGACATCCAAATGATAATTAACCTTTATGCCTTCTTGTTACAGAGGTGACTTATAACTCTACTCTTGCCTTGAGCTATTTACTGGTCTTAAGAACACATTCCAGCCAGGTGTTATCCTGGGGGAAAAGCCAACCCCTTTCTAGTTCTGCCAAGCCCTCGCAGAGGTTTAAAACAGCAGTCAAAAACTAACCTCAGATCGGTGCAGACGTGCACCTGGTCTCTCTAGAAGATGTTACTAACTCCTTTTCTCTGAAGCCACTGGTATAAAAAGGGTACAAGCACCTGTTCAGTTGTTGAGGAAAGACCTATCAATGCAGCCTTGCATTGCAAAGTGTGGGCAATGTGGAAGATAACACGATATGTGTCTGTGAATTAAGTTCTGAGTTCCGGTAATCTTTCCCTAAGACTGAACTTCCTTATTTCTATTTGCATTTGTGTGTTCCTTGTCTTATAAACTAAATGATTTGAATTAAGTTAGGGATAAAACACCCTTTGCTTCACAAGATATAATGTTAAAATCTCCCTCCATAGTAATAAATTAGTGTTATTGATATGGTCCTTTATGTATTAAGTCTAACCATGTTGTCTCTCCCCTCTCATTGTTCTGCAACCACCGCCTTGCAGTTCTTGCCTCGAAAAGGCCCTCTCTCAGTTGCACCACACCCTCAGCTCCCTTTTCTCTGGCAAGACTGTCAATCTAAGGTCGAGGCTATTCATTAAGATTCATGATTATGTTGAATTCTATTTTAACAGCTATGTAAATATCCTGTAATGATGTTCCTTGAAATTACCAATTTTCATACTGGTTTGCACACTGGTCAACATTATTTTATCGTGCAGTTGCTACATGTAATTCTCCTTACTAACCCAAGACACCCAATGTGTTGATTGTTTGTTGTGATTACATTTCTCTAATTTGCCAGGCTGGCTTGCATCTCATCCCTCAGTTTTCCCATTTTTCACTGTGTGAATAAAGTAATTTAAGTTACCCCTGTACAACTGGCATTCAATGGCGACTGGTTTTATTGCTTAATTGTAGTATACTGGGTAAGTGATCTCTTTTTCACATTTCACGACAGATTTGATTGTGTTTAAGTACCCCTCAGGACAGAATGTAATTTAAATAATTCTTTCAAAAGCATTTTGCAGCCAAATCCGTAACAATATATATATATATATATATATATATATATATATATATATATATATATATATATATATATATATATATATATATATATATAATTATATATATAAATTTCTGACTCACATCAGGATCGAACCCAGGTCTTTCCACTGAAGGACAAGGGCGCTGCCCACTAAGCCATACAAGTCATAAAAGAAGTTGGATCCTGAGGGCAACTGCACCCAAGGAATTACTTAGGCAAGCTAACTGCTTGCATACCAGCGTTTTTTCCCCAACTTCCCGGCGCAGCAATGACCCAATTGACAACATTTCATTCGAATTATCCCTTCTGAGTGAGTAAGATAGAAATAGTCAATACACAATCACTCAGAAGGGATAATTTGAATGAAATGCTGTTGATTAAATATGTGTACTACTTTTGGACTTTCTATAATATAGACTTGATGGTCGCGTGTATGGTATTTCAACTTCTACCACAAAAGCATCCGTAACAATAATAATAATAATAATAATAATAATAATAATAATAATAATAATAATAATAATAATAATAATTACAGTTTTGACCTTAATAAAATACCCTAGAGCAATCTTGAATTTGATTTAGCTCCAGATGAATTATCAGATATTAGCTATGGGTAGTGAGTTCCATATAAAATAGGTTTCTTGGGTTAGATATAAAGGCCAAAGGGACGAGGTACCCGGTGCCATCTTCTATGGCAGACCCTAATAAAGCAAGGAAATAAAGCATGACTGAAGACCTGAGTGACTTGAACGAACTTTAGCCTTTTAAAGCAGGGAAAGTCTTGGGGCTCATGGAAGGCGTAGCTTGAGGCAAGAGACTATCAGCCCATGTCTTCTCTTCCAGATGCAAGACCAATGAAAGCGACCAGCCTAGACTCGAAGAGAGCAAGAAAATGAAAGGAAAAGGGCAGAGCTTAACTTCTCCCAAAAAGAAGTCATGGAAAGGGGAAACGGCAGCAAGAGACTTCCCACAAAGTATATCTTGAGACCCCAAGCGATGGCAAGGCCAATTATCCACCTTTGATGTGCTTGCCAGCGTAAGGGAAGTCATTTGGATAATTGGAGTGCCACTCTTATAGAATCCGTTGCGCTTGATTCGCCAACTTATTCAACTGAGGAGGGATCAATCGGCCTGGAAATTGCGTCTCGTCCAGTGCAAGAGAGCGGAAAGTGATCTTCGTCGAGCTGGCACAAGAGAATGTCTGGAAATGCGATTGCTCGACTTTGAGTTTATCCTCCGGTAAGTGGATTCGTGGATTTTCTCGTGAGGGAATGATGGCTTCCGAGTTCATCTTCCCTTAGAAAAGGGACCTTAGGATTTTCATCTTAGGGTATCGAAGGATTGTACGTTTAAACACAAAAGGTGGAATCTTGTATTTTTATCTATGGAACTGCTAAACATTAATTGAAAGAAATTTCTAAATTTTGTAAAGCATTTGTCGATTCTGAGCTTATTCGCACTGTAGGCTTTTCACATAATAAGATAATGGTTTCTGAGTTAATTCTTCAGTAAACTGACTCCCTGAACTCACTGAAAGATATTGCTAGATTCTAAATTGATCCCACTTTGGGAGTTTTAAATATTTGACAAAAATAATTGCTGAATTATCGGCCGTCTTGCTCAAATTAATAAAGGATTTTAATCAACGTGTTTTGTGTTAATCCATAATTACCTAGTTGTGGAAGACATTCTGGAGTTTCATCTGTATTATAAGGTCATTCTCCATTAGAGGGATTTCTGGTTTTTTGTCTGAAAAAATGAAGTAATACACACACATACACACACACACACACATATATATATATGTATATATATATATATATATATATATATATATATATATATATATATATATATATATATATATATATATATATATATATATATATATATATATATATATATATATATATATATATATATATATATATATATATATATATATATATATATATATATATATATATATATATATATATATATATATATATATAGATAGATAGATAAATAGATAGATAGATAGATAGATAGATAAATAGATAGATAGATAGATAGACAGATGAACAGACAGCGAGATGGGTTAAAACCTAATTCTGTTTGTCGTTAACATATATTTTTGTGTTGATTTTATTTGAGATAAAATTAAAACTAATTATGATAAAAAAAAATTCAAAGACCATTAACTTACAAAGCGAGTTTCCACTGAATAGAACACCTGAAAGGATACAGATAAAATATAACAAACAAAAACAAGCAATTGAGCACAAACAAACAGATGAAAATAGACATGCACAAACATCAAAGTCAGAAAGAGCGAACAACAGTGCATAGATATTTAAAGCTGTGTGACGAAAGGAAAGCGTAAAACAATTACAGGTTCGAATTAAATGCTGAGCAATATTTTGATGGGAATTTATTTCGTTTGGGGCCATTCTGGGAATTAATATCGTTCGCTTGTTGGAAGTTATCAAGTACGCGGCCGTGATTATTGATTTTAGTTTTTTAAATAATTTCTTTACGTTGGATCAACTCTTGGATCGGTGACCAGCTATCAACGAATTATCTTTATTCTCTGTTGTTTCGGTCAGGTTCGGCGAAATTGCTTACGGTTATTGCTCAGTTGTGCGAGAGTTATGAACTTGTTTATCATTTGGAATTAAGCAACTCAGTTTTGGTCAGTGCCTGAATGGGTAACCATCAATGAATGCCAGGCATTACATGTTTGCTACATAAACAATTCAGTTTACAAATTAGAAATGTTCCCGAAAAAGACATATTACATACGGCATTTGAATATCTTAATAAACAAAAATAAAAATGAGATGTTATTAAATTTGACAGTATTCTCGACACGATTCAGTGACTTTCTCTTCTTTTCGCAAACTTTGGGAATCCCAACCTTGATCCTAGTTTTTTTTTCTCCCTCTCTCTCTCTCTTACTTTGCTCTTCGGGTTTGGGCTACACGGGAACATCGATTATCCAACATTCTGGCCTGAAAGAAAATTAGATAAATACTTCCAGTGTGGAGAACAACGATTGGAGACTGTTTTTCGTTAGCTAACTACGAGAGATCTAACACACTGAACGTCGCCAACACCACCTTTTGCTGAGATTAATAGCTAATGACCCTCCAAGTTTCATTAAGCTGATTCCGATATCACCGGATTGGGAAGGTAGGAAACATCTGTAGCATTAATCCCTTGAGATTACAATGAATCTCTCTCTCCAGTAGATCGAAAGCGACCGAATCGTTTTAGAGTCCATTAGACAGCGAGAGTTTAGTGAGAGAATTTCTGTTGACAAAATAATGAGCTCCTAAAAATTTGAAAGCATTGAGACGATTCCTAGGAATGATAGGCTACTATAGACCTTTCATTAAGGGCTTTGCTACAACCTCCAAACCATTAACAGAATTAACAAAGAAAGATGTCAAATATGTGAATGGAATAAAGAAAGAGACAGCCTTCCAAACACTAAAGAGTAAAATGACCAGGAATCCCGTTCCAGTCTACCCAGATTTCTCCAAAGACTTTTACTTAGCCTGTGATGCCTCAAGTACCGAGCTAGGGGCTGTATTATTACAGAAGGACAAAACAAGAATGAGAGCAGTATATTATGCCAGTAGAGTTTTGAACGCTGCAGAGAGAAATTATAGTACAACAGAAAGAGAATGTTTAGCATTATACTGGGGTCTAAGGAAATTCAGACACATAATCTTTGGACATAAAGTCATAAAGGATATGGTTGCTATGCCCAGTACCCCTGATGATGCTGTGGAAGTTAATGTCGTTACAAGACAGGGGAAGGTATAAGGTGAGCTGTTACACACACTACTGTTGCCTTAGGTTGAACCTTTGAAAATCTCGTCAGGGGAGTCTAGAAATTTACAGTTATCTTGTCCTAGCCTCGAGAATATTTGTACAAATAATATATATATATATATATATATATATATATATATATATATATATATATATATATATATATATATATATATATATATATATGTATGTATATATATATGTATATAAATATATATATATATATATATATATATATATATATATATATATATATATATATATATATATATATATATATGTATATATATATATATACTAACAAAATTGAGAATTCCTGTGGGATTAATCAAAGTTGTTACATTTCAACTCCTATAGATCAAAATGTTTAACAATTAACCACACAAATGGGAGAACTGGATACAACGGATTTGTTTTACGTTACCAACCACTCTCTCTCTCTCTCTCTCTCTCTCTCTCTCTCTCTCTCTCTCTCTCTCTCTCTCTCTCTCTCTCTCTTTTATGTGCTTTTACCTATAAAATCATTTAATGTAAGTGTCTTATAGCATGTGCGCAAATGCATGCATAAATACATACATACATACATACATACATGCATATACGAAAGCACACCCACACACACGAGCGCGCGCGCACACAAACACACACACACACACACACACACACACGAGCGCGCGCGCACACAAACACACACACACACACACACACACACACACACACACACAAACATACACATACACACACATTTCAAGTTTAACATATTTGCTCGTTCACTGAGACCTGAGTCAAGCCCTGAATTAAAAATAGAATTTAGGCCAAAGGCGAAGCACTGGGACCTATGAGGTCATTCAGGGCTGAAACGGCAACTGAAAGTAAAAGGTCTGAAAGGTGCGACAGGAGGAAAACCTCAAAGCAGTTGCACCACGAATCAATAGTTAGGAGAGGTTCGAGGAAAGTAAGACGGAAGACAGAGAATATGAAAGGAGGCACAGTAAAAGGAACGGAAAGGGGTTGCATTCAGGAAAAGGTCGTGAATGTCAGCAAAGATTATACACCTCTCGCGAACTCAGGCAGACAGACAGAGAGACAGACAGACAGACAGACAGTCAAACGACAGCAGCCGGGGAAGTGGAGATGAATGTCGAAATATTCCGCAGTTATCTTCCTCTTACTTGCTCTCGACCTTCTTTCAGGAAGCTCATTCACGTATCCATCATGTAACAGAGGGGAATATATATATATATATATATATATATATATATATATATATATATATATATATATATATATATTATGTATGTATGTATGTATGTATGTCTATATATGTATGTCGGAGTCTCCTTCCTTCGCTCCTCGGAGACAGAAAGAAAAACAGAAAATCTTGTGCATACGTACATACACACACTTACACACGCACGCACACATATATATATAAATATATAAATATATGTGTGTGTGTGTATGTACGTACGTACAAGATTTTCTGTTTTTCTTTGTCTTCAAGAAGCGAAGGAAGGAAGCTCCGAAATCTCCGACGGAGCGAATGGAAGACTGGCGTCAGTTTCTAAAAGAGACCATAGCCACAGACGTGTTATTCGGCCAAGATGATCATGACATCTACATTATTCAATGTTTTCACTTTTGTGACACTTGTGGCTTTCTATCTCAGTCAATGGTTTGGACGCGGGATCGGAGGATCAGACCATCCCAGCGGAAATATGAATTATAATTATAAACTGGCTCTGTTCTCAGGAACAGTGTTTACTCTTGGAAATGCTGAAAAGAAGAATAATACGATGATGATCCGAGCTTTTTCGAAAAGGCCAACGTTATCCTCACCACCCAACGATGCCTCTTGCCACGTGAAAAAACTTCTACTAAGAAACAATATGGGAATTAGAAAACGAATGGAAGTTCCGGTGCTCCTCCTCTTGGAAGAACGCAGTCTTCTCTTGAGGGTAAACGCGGACCAGCAGGCGAAGATCCAACAATTAGAGAGAGAGAAAAAGGAGAATTTTATGAAGATCATCTCTCTCGAAAGGAGTTTGGCGCGTCTGAAGCAGCAAGCGGGGGAGAAGGAGAGACGCGCCACACAGATGCAAGAGGAAACGAAACACCCGGAAAAACGAAGAACTTATGGAACAGGAGAGGAGGAAAAGCCACAGAGATGTGAATGCGCAGGAGCGATGAAGGAAATCTCACAGCTGAAGTTGGACGTAAATGAACTTCGCAGGTGGGTGTTCGAGAGAGAGAGGCAGCAAGGCCAGGACGCCACGAGATCAGAGATAGAGAAGAAAAGAGAGAGCAAGGGACAAGCACTCAGAGCCACAGCGCGCGAACATGAGGACAGCAAAGCTCGAGAGGGGATCAGCGCAGTGGTGAGAGGCATAGGGCGGAAACTGCAAGGCGCAAAGAAGGCCAAGAAGGAAAGGAAAGAGAGAAATCTTTCCCACCTTACAGCTGCAGAGGAAAAAGAACTGAGGCCCGGATTTGCAGAGTTGACGAAGGAAATCCCACATTCCCGCTATCCTTCAGTAGAGGCCATTATCAGAATTCCGGGGAGGAAGTGGCAAGGCCAGGAGAACGGAAGGAAGAAGGGTAAGAGTAAGTGGGTCAAAATACCAGTTGAATACTTACCTTTTAATGGGGAATACCTACCCTTCATTCCTACAAAGGAGGGCAGGGTAGGAGTTAAGATTGAGAAGAGGTGGCTAGAGGAGATGATGGAAAAGAAGAATAAGAGAAAGTGGTTCACAATACGACAAGAAATGGATGACCAGGTAAAAATTCGTTTTAAGAAGAAGAGGCAAGACCTGCCGAAAGGAATGAAGAAGAATAAGAGAAAGAACTTCAGCACACTAACTGAAAGTTCAGACACTACAATAGAGTCCTGGGTGAATATTCGGATGACGAGGAGCATAAGCTATCTCCAGAAGATAATGAGATTTCTTCGCTATCTTACGAAAAACCTTCAAAGGTTGGGATTTTTTTAAGATAAATAAGGAAACTCTTAATCTTCATTTCTTACTAATCTCTCTCTCTCTCTCGGACGTGGGAGTGGAACAGTGCCTGCACTTAGACTCGTGGCAGAGGCTAGTGGATGGACAGCAGTTGGGAACTGCTAAAAGAAGCAATGTGTGAAGACCTTATGCGACCAACTGTTGGCCAAGGGTGTTTCCCCATAGGGGTAAATGTGGTGGGCATTGCCCCATTGGGGAAACACTTGGGCTAATAGTTGAATCACCCTTGATTGTTTCTGAAACAAGGAATGTGGGAAGACCTTGGGCGACCAACTGTTGGGCAAGGGTGTTTCCCCATAGGGGTAAATGTGGTGGGCATTTGCCCCATTGGGGAAACACTTGGCCTAATAGTTGAATCACCCTTGATTGTTTCTGAAACAAGGAATTGTGGGAAGACCTTGGGCGACCAACTGTTGGGCAAGGGTGTTTCTCCATAGGGGTAAATGTGGTGGGCATTTGTCCCATTGGGGAAACACTTGGGCTAATAGTTGAATCACCCTTGATTGTTTCTGAAACAAGGAATATGGGAAGACCTTGGGCCACCAACTGTTGGCCAAGGGTGTTTCCCCATAGGGGTAAATGTGGTGGGCATTTGCCCCATTGGGGAAACACTTGGGCTAATAGTTGAATCACCCTTGATTGTTTCTGAAACAAGGAATGTGGGAAGACCTTGGGCCACCAACTGTTGGCCAAGGGTGTTTCCCCATAGGGGTAAATGTGGTGGGCATTTGCCCCATTGGGGAAACACTTGGGCTAATAGTTGAATCACCCTTGATTGTTTCTGAAACAAGGAATGTGGGAAGACCTTGGGCCACCAACTGTTGGCCAAGGGTGTTTCCCCATAGGGGTAAATGTGGTGGGCATTTGCCCCATTGGGGAAACACTTGGGCTAATAGTTGAATCACCCTTGATTGTTTCTGAAACAAGGAATGTGGGAAGACCTTGGGCGACCAACTGTTGGCCAAGGGTGTTTCCTCATAGGGGTAAATGTGGTGGGCATTTGCCCCATTGGGGAAACACTTGGGCTAATAGTTGAATCACCCTTGATTGTTTCTGAAACAAGAAATGTGGGAAGACCTTGGGCGACCAACTGTTGGCCAAGGGTGTTTCCTCATAGGGGTAAATGTGGTGGGCATTTGCCCCATTGGGGAAACACTTGGGCTAATAGTTGAATCACCCTTGATTGTTTCTGAAACAAGGAATGTGGGAAGACCTTGGGCGACCAACTGTTAGCCAAGGGTGTTTCCCCATAGGGGTAAATGTGGTGGGCATTTGCCCCATTGGGGAAACACTTGGGCTAATAGTTGAATCACCCTTGATTGTTTCTGAAACAAGGAATGTGGGAAGACCTTGGGCGACCAACTGTTAGCCAAGGGTGTTTCCCCATAGGGGTAAATGTGGTGGGCATTTGCCCCATTGGGGAAACACTTAGGCTAATAGTTGAATCACCCTTGATTGTTTCTGAAACAAGAAATGTGGGAAGACCTTGGGCGACCAACTGTTGGCCAAGGGTGTTTCCCCATAGGGGTAAATGTGGTGGGTATTTGCCCCATTGGGGAAACACTTGGGCTAATAGTTGAATCACCCTTGATTGTTTCTGAAACAAGGAATGTGGGAAGACATTGGGCGACCAACTGTTAGCCAAGGGTGTTTCCCCATAGGGGTAAATGTGGTGGGCATTTGCCCCATTGGGGAAACACTTGGGCTAATAGTTGAATCACCCTTGATTGTTTCTGAAACAAGGATGTAGGAAGACCTTGGGAGACCAACTGTTGGCCGAGGGTGTTTCCCCATAGGGGTAAATGTGGTGGTTATTTGCCCCATTGGGGAAACACTTGGGCTAATAGTTGAATCACCCTTGATTGTTTCTGAAACAAGGAATGTGGGAAGAACTTGGGCGACCAACTGTTAGCCAAGGGTGTTTCCCCATAGGGGTAAATGTGGTGGACATTTGCCCCATTGGGGAAACACTTGGGCTAATAGTTGAATCACCCTTGACTGTTTCTGAAACAAGGATGTGGGAAGACCTTGGGCGACCAACTGTTGGCCAAGGGTGTTTCCCCATAGGGGTAAATGTGGTGGGCATTTGCCCCATTGGGGAAACACTTGGGCTAAGAGTTGAATCACCCTTGATCGTTTCTGAAACAAGGAATGTAGGAAGACCTTGGGCGACCAACTGTTAGCCAAGGGTGTTTCCCCATAGGGGTAAATGTGGTGGACATTTGCCCCATTGGGGAAACACTTGAGCTAATAGTTGAATCACCCTTGATTGTTTCTGAAACAATGATGTAGGAAGACCTTGGGAGACCAACTGTTGGCCGAGGGTGTTTCCCCATAGGGGTAAATGTGGTGGTTATTTGCCCCATTGGGGAAACACTTGGGCTAATAGTTGAATCACCCTTGATTGTTTCTGAAACAAGGAATGTGGGAAGAACTTGGGCGACCAACTGTTAGCCAAGGGTGTTTCCCCATAGGGGTAAATGTGGTGGCATTTGCCCCATTGGGGAAACACTTGGGCTAATAGTTGAATCACCCTTGACTGTTTCTGAAACAAGGATGTGGGAAGACCTTGGGCGACCAACTGTTGGCCAAGGGTGTTTCCCCATAGGGGTAAATGTGGTGGGCATTTGCCCCATTGGGGAAACACTTGGGCTAAGAGTTGAATCACCCTTGATCGTTTCTGAAACAAGGAATGTGGGAAGACCTTGGGCGACCAACTGTTGACCAAGGGTGTTTCCCCATAGGGATAAATGTGGTGGGCATTTGCCCCACTGGGGAAACACTTGGGCTAATAGTTGAATCACCCTTGATTGTTTCTGAAACAAGGAATGTGGGAAGACCTTGGGCCACCAACTGTTGGCCAAGGGTATTTCCTCTTAGGGGTAAATGTGGTGGGCATTTGCCCCATTGGGGAAACACTTGGGCTAATAGTTTAATCACCCTTGACTGCTTTTGAAAGAAGCAATGTGGGCAGCCCTTGGGCGATCAACTGTAGACCGAGGGTGTTTCCCCATAGGGGTAAATGTGGTTGGCATTTGCCCCATGGGGGAAACACTTAGGCTAATGGTTGAATCATCCTTGATTGTTTCTGAAACAAGGAATGTGGGAAGACCTTAGGCTACCAACTGTAGGTCAAGGGTGTTTCCCCATAGGGGTAAATGTGGTGGGCATTTGCCCCATTGAGGAAACACTTGGGCTAATAGTTGAGTCACCCTTGATTGTTTCTGAAACAAGGAATGTGGGTAGCTCTTGGACGACCAACTCTTGGCCAAGGGTGTTTCCCCATAGGGGTAAATGTGGTGGGCATTTGCCCCATTTGGGAAACACTCTGGCTAATAGTTGAATTACCCTTGATTGTTACTGAAACAAGGAATGTGGGGAGCCCTTGGGCTCCCAACTGTTGGTCAAGGGTGTTTCCCCATAGGGGTAAATGTGGTGGGCATTTGCCCCATTGGGGAAACACTTGGGCTAATAGTTAAATCACCCTTGATTGTTTCTGAAACAAGGAATGTGGGCAGCCCTTGGGCGACTGTCTGTTGGCCAAGGGTGTTTCCCCATAAGGGTAAATGTGGTGGGCATTTGCACTATTGGGGAAACACTTGTGCTAATAGTTGAATCACCCTTGACTGCTTTTGAAAGAAGCAATGTGGGGAGCCCTTTGGCGACCAACTGTATGCCAAGGGTGTTTCCCCATAGGGGTAAATGTGTTGGGGATTTGCCCCATTGGGGAAAAAATTGGGTTAATAGTTTAATCACTCCTGACTACTTTTAAAATAGGCAATGTGGGCAGCCCTTTGGCGACCACCTGTTGGCTAAGGGTGTTTCCACATAGGGGTAAATGTGGTGGGCATTTGCCCTAATGGGGAAATGCTTAGGCTAATAGTTAAATCACCCTTGATTGTTTCTGAAAGAAGGAATGTGGGAAGCCCTTGGGCGACCAACTATTGGCCAAAGGTGTTTCCCCATGAGGGTAAATGTAGTGGGTATTTGCCCCATTGGGGAAACACTTGGGCTAATAGTTGAATCACCCTTGACTGCTTTTGAAAGAAGGAATGTGGGAAGCCCTTAGGTGACCAACTGTTGGCCAAGGGTGTTTCTCCATAAGGGTAAATGTGGTGGGCATTTGCCCCATTTGGGAAACACTTGGGCTAATAGTTGAATCACCCTTGAATACTTCTGAAACAAGATTGGCCCTGGAGGATTGGACACGGGAGTGGAACAGTGCCTGGACTTAGACTTGTGGGAGAGGCTGGTGGATGTACAGCAGTTGGGGACTGCTGGACATTCTTTGGCACTGGGAAGTTTGGACATGGGAGCGGAATAGTGCCTGGACTTAGACTTGTGGCCGAGGCTGGTGGATAGACAGCAGTTGGGGGACTGTTGGACATTCATTGGCCCTGGGAAGCTTGGACATGGGAGCGGAACAGTGGCTGGACTTAGACTTGTGGCCGAGGCTGGTGGATGGACAGCAGTTGGGGGACTGCTGGACGTTCACTGGCCCAGGGAAGCTTGGACATGGGAGCGGAACAGTGGCTGGACTTAGACTTTTGGCCGAGACTGGTGGATGGATAGCAGTCGGGGGACTGCTGGACGTTCACTGGCCCTGGGAAGCTTGGACATAGTAGTGGAACAAAGCCTGGACTTAGACTTGTGGCCGAGGCTGGTAGATGGACAGCAGTTGGGGGACTGCTGGACGTTCACTGGCCCTGGGAAGCTTGGAGATGGTAGCGGAAGAGTGCCTTGACTTAGACTTGTGGCCGAGACTGGTGGATGGACAGCAGTTGGGGGACTGCTGGACGTTCACTGGCCCTGGGAAGCTTGGACATAGGGGCGGAACAAAGCCTGGACTTAGACTAATGGCAGAGGCTAGTGGATGGACAGCAGTTGGGGGACTGCTGGACGTTCACTGACCCTGGGAAACTTGGACATGGGAGCGGAAGAATGCCTGGACTTAGACTTGTGGCAGAGGCTGGTGGATGGACAGCAGTTGGGGGACTGCTGGATGTTCAGTGTCATGCCAAGCAGCAACTGATATCGTCCGAGAGTGCGGTACGATAATGTCATGCATTATCTACGTTGCCAAGGGAAGGGGGCGTGGCCGAGTGAGATTCTTAAAATGCGTCGACTGTAATTTCCTTTCCTGTAATATAGTCTCAACTAAGTCATATATGTAAATCTGTAATTTACACGTACCTGGTGAATGAATGCTTTCTCCTTATCGTTCAGAGAGTTTGATATGTTCTCCTCTCTGTTGAAATGGCGTCGCAATGTGAAAAACAAAAAAATAAATAAATAATTATAATTAGAAACTAAAGATAAATTAATTATGGCCACACTAATGAGAACGGCTGTAATCTCTTGAATAATTAGTTTCTTGATTCGTAAACTGCGTAATTTGCCAGAATATTCAATATTTAACTAAAATATGTGAGTGTAAATAAGTAAAATGAATTATTAATTTGCATTTCAGGTGAAAATAGACTTTTTATAGTTAACTCAAGATGATAATTCATTTACTGTATGATCACGAATAAGTAATTTCATTCGGTCTTTCAAAATTATTCGCCCGTCCGTTAACCAGATGAGTTAGGTATGAGGTAATCCTTCAATACTGAATGCGTTCGAAAACGTGAGAAAAAAAGCTAAAAAAAAAAACAGAACTCCAGAAAAAAAAAAAAAAACTAAACGATCAGCGTTAGAAAACCCAAATATAGAACTCTTAACAGGATTCTGAATGCGTACGAACACTTAAGATATAAAAGAACGCAGATTAAAAAAAAAAAAAACTCGATATACAATCACCGTTCGAAATCACAAGCACAGAAAAATTCAGAATTCGTAAAAGAATTTAGAATGCGTTCGAATACCTGAGATAAAAAAAAACAGAACGCCAGATAAAAAAAAAAAAAAAAAAAACTAAAAGATCAGCGTTCGAAAACGCAAATACAGAACTCCTAACAGGATTCTGACTAAAGAAGAAAATCATTATAGAGCGACTTACAAACGAGTCAGCCGTTCGAACACCGCGACGATTTCGGGCGACGGCTGTGGCTTCGGGGGTTCCTCCTGGGCGTTGTTCTCTACGAAAATCTTCAGGGAGGCCCGGCTCCTCTCCTCGTCCCGTTCCTCGTCTGTTGGAGGAGTTGAAGAGCAAGGATTGAATCCTAGGACTTAGTACTCTATTAATGTATATTACCATTTACACTTGTTATTAGATATTGAATCCTATGGCTTATTTATGTTTGCACTTAATTTTTTATTAGATATTGAATCCTATGATTAATATCTCTCTTAATGCATATTTCTATTTATATTTAATCGTTATCAGATATTTAATCCCATGATTTATTTGTCTGTTATCGTAGATCTCTATTTACACTTAACTGTTACCAGATATTGAAACCTGTGATTTATCTCATTAATTTATTTATTATCAGGTATTGAATCCTATGATTTACTTCTCTATTTGATTTATATTTCTATTTCCATTTACTGGTGATCAGACTTGTTTATTGTGACTTAGTTCTATTTTCAGCAGTATTTTGCCTTACTTCTTATTATTAGATTATCAGAAAACGAATTGAATAATCTGCCTTATTGGCCTACTAGAGTATAACTTTATTTATGTTTAAATGTACCTTTTTATTTCGTTTTTATTCTTAGTACTGTTGCCCTATGCGTCTTAACACCTTAAGATATTAAACAATAGTAATGAAGTCCTCTGACTTTTTTCAATATTATTGTCAATA
Source organism: Macrobrachium rosenbergii (assembly GCA_039081455.1). Taxonomy (NCBI): domain Eukaryota; kingdom Metazoa; phylum Arthropoda; class Malacostraca; order Decapoda; family Palaemonidae; genus Macrobrachium; species Macrobrachium rosenbergii. The sequence continues at coordinate 83,287,113 of JANJGK010000002.1, read as the reverse complement.
TGTATTTACAATTAGTTGTTTGGTGACTTGCTTACCTTTTTCATTATTTTCTATTTTTGGCAGTGTTATAGTTATACCTTTCGTCTACCGGCTTATCTTTTTTTACGTGGTAGTAGTAACGCTAGATAAGTTGATAACTCAAACAACCAAGTGAAGAACACTTCCTCAGAGCGTCAACTTTTTTTTGACGTGGAAACTAAGAGTTAGGTCGGTTTGGGTGAAAAAAGTTAAGTATACCTTAGTTTTTCCAGACCACTGAGCTGATTAACAGCTCTCCTAGGGCTGGCCCGAAGGATTAGACTTATTTTACGTGGCTAAGAACCAATTGGCTACTTAGCAACGGGACCTACAGCTTATTGTGGAATCCGAACCACATTATAGCGAGAAATGAATTTCTATCACCAGAAATAAATTCCTCTAACTCTTCATCAGCCGGCCGGAGACTCGAACGTGGGCCTAGCGTTTGGTGTGAAAACTCAGCGTAGAGTACAAAGATATCATCGACTAGTCTCCACTATTAGGTTTCTGCACCGCACTGTACTTGCTCAAATTTGTTTCAATGGGAAGCATGTCTGACGCTTTGGGAGTTTCCAGAATATGCAATGACTTCACCCTTTCACTGATCTTACGAATACTCCGCCCAATTACTTATTCAGTTCTCGTCAGTAAAATGTAAAGAAAAGCTTATTCCTTTGTAAGTCCTTTGCAGGAAATTATTCAAAA
>JANJGK010000002.1:83266390-83281390 GCA_039081455.1 Macrobrachium rosenbergii | reverse complement strand
GTGAGAAGGGATGAAATGTAAAATATCGAAAATCTGGGTAATGTAATTGAAGCAACCATCTTAACAGGAAAGGGAGAAGAAGTGAGAGAGAGAGTAGAGTAGTGCTGGGAGGAGAGAGAGAGAGAGAAAGACAGAGAGAGTCTATGAGAGTTTTCCCAGTGTTGGACAGCTAGTATATATATATATATATATATATATATATATATATATATATATATATATATATATATATATATATATATATATATATATATATATATACATATATATATATATATATATATATATATATTTATATATATATATATATATATATATATATATATATATATATATATATATATATATATATATATATATATTAAAAGGACCTCATTCAAACTGGATGGTATCTAATGGAGTTTTTATTCAAGAAGTACAAACAGTCCACATTATCAAGTACTGGTACGGATACTTGATAATGTGGACTGTTTGTCCAAGAAAGCTTGTAACTTTTTGAATAGAAACTCCATTAGATACCATCCATTTTGAATGAGGTCCTTTTAGTGATTCTACTAATGCACAGAACAATTGTGTATGTGATAAAGTTAACACATATATATATATATATATATATATATATATATATATATATATATATATATATATATATATATATATATATATATATATAATGGCCGACACAATAACATAATAAATTATAAAAAGTGTCACTACATAGAAATTAAATTTTTTTTTTTTTTCTGCAAAACCTGATCTGCTATTCTGTTATATACCGTTATATGTTTGGTTACTTTTTAGCCATGTACTGGGTTGGTTTGGTTTAGAAAAAAAATTATTTTTGTGATAGGAATTTTATCTATTATAGTGACTTTCTTTTTTATAATTAAAGTATATTGTTTCACTGCAGCCTTGGAAAATGCGACAGAATATTAAGAAACGCCGTCGGCCATAATCGAGTATGCCAATTGTTCGGGTGTCTTTCCTTCCGCCCTTGTTGTATGTATATTGGGCTTCTACCTTCATCATGACAAGATATATATATATATATATATATATATATATATATATATATATATATATATATATATATATATATATATATATATATATATATATATATAATGATAATAACTACTTTAACACGTGAATCGTTTATCACACATCACCGCAGCTGAAGACATGAAAGACTGGATATAGGTTCTGACTGACCGGTTTCAGCTTTATTTCTAAGCCATGAAACCTGAAACTGTTCAAGACATTCACCCAGCCCTTCATTTTATGACCTGTGGTGATGCGCTTCACACACACAGACACACATACACACACACACATATATATATATATATATATATATATATATATATATATATATATATATATATATATACATATATATATATTATATATATATATATATATATATATATATATATATACATATATATATATATACACACACACACACACACACATATATATATATATATATATATATATATATATATATATATATATATATATATATATATATATATATATATATATATATATATATATATACTGAGCTAGAACCATTTATTTAAAGGAGTAGCTACTCATCTGATGTTGTATAATACGATACATTGGCAGATAATGAAAGTACACAAAACCACGTCAAGAAAAACAATTGCTCATTTACTCAAGAGACAGACTGACATACGGATTCGAATCCTGCCTCGGATGTCAGAATTTCCTCATGTTCTTTCATTTGGATCTCAGGCTTTGCATTGACAAGCATATCCAAAAAAGTGTGAAGCATTCGAGGAGTTTATTACAGTTATGTTATAAAAGCATATTTGGTTACTGATGAACCCAGATAGAGACATAGATAGACAGGTAAACCATTCTACTCAAAGTATACGAATATTCATCTCATTATAATTTACGCTCGTAATAAAATTCCGTAAATTCATCTAGTATTTTAATAAATTCCATATACCATTGAATGGATTTACTTTTCCTGTCATGATGATCCTCCATTATGCTAATCTTCTCGTTCATTGTGAACGACCGAGGTTCATTAAGGCCTTAATGGGCTTCTCCTATAGACAGATCTTCTCTCATACATTCAGTGATAACATTTATACTTCATTGCCACATTAGAACCAGCTGCCGCTATTCAAAGATTTTTTGTCTTCGATGAGAGATGGTCTCTTACCTCTGCCTTATGGTTAAGTAGGGCGCAGTTCTAATTTTGTTCCTTATCCGTGCCGAAATTACTTTTTTTTTTTAAACAAAGAAATCTTGTATTTCTCTTCTATGGAATAGTCTTCTATCTTAAAAAAAAAAAAATTTTCTCTTCAACAATTGTTAAGGTGAATTTTTTTATACACTTACCAAAAATCACATCTGTGGTGCAGAACGTGATAAGCAAAAATAGGCCTTGAAATAAGAATATTTTGATGATATTCATCTTATAAGTGATGAATAACTCACATCTTCGTGAAATACTGACGGCAGGCAATTCCAAATTGTGAATATAAATAGATAAGAAAGACTGATCAAGCCAGTTGACTCTCGGCTAGGTAATCTCCTTGCACTATCTGCCGCTTTGCGAAGAGAAGCGCGTATAATTCGGACGAGATGGGAGGAGACGCGCAACCGACATGCTCCTGGGAGCAATGTTGAAAGAAATACTTTGAATACAATCATAGGGAGCTAGCCTTAGGACGAAGTAGCAAAGGACCCAAGCTGGAGATAAGAATGAATACATTCAAAGGAAAAATTTCACTGTATGTGTGAAATGCTAGGAGTTTCAAAGCAAATAATATTTAAAAAATAATATTAAATATTAAATAACATTTAAAACAAAACCAGAAAAGCTTCTCTTCTTTGAAAGTTTCTAATAAACACTACTCTCGTCTGAAAGACAAGGTATAGAGACGTATGAACTCGGAAGATAGGGTAGTGAATGAAGACTCCGTGAGATACTGAAAGACAGTTCATAGATTATATACATAACGTGTGAATCGATGTAAGATCTATGTCAGAACAAAAATATTTAAAAAAATGCTAAAACGATTGAAATAAAAATCAAAAGATCATATTAAAGTTAGCGAAAGCATATAACTGGGAATAAATCATTGCAAAGCGTGCAGAAACCAATTGGTTTGTAAGTAATATGTGTACGTATGTCTAAATACTCATATTACCATTCGTGTTTATAATTCATGAAGGTAGAGTCTTTTTTTTAGTTATCTTTTTGAATTATACGATTCAACCTTTCTTGTCCTGCAGCGTTGTAAGCAAAAACAACTTGACACTGTAAGAAATAAACTTTCAGAAGAGACTTGGCTGTATTACATCAACTGTAGGTATTTCAGATTTTTAACTAAAAACATACCTTCCAGCAACATGTCGAAGTTGAAGTTTCTTACAGGAAAAAGATTATTCTCAGTTATAGTAAAGCTTCAAGCTAAAGCCATTAAAAATATGCTTTATTCTCCATCAAATGTGCGATGAAATATGCTCTTTTAAAGGATGCTCTTGACTTTCACATCTACAGTTGGAAAGTGAGTCCTGCTACAGTTTTATTGTTGAAGCTCTATGTTAAAGGCCATTTAGAATGATCAAAAGTGTAATGGACACTTTTCTTTAAAGGGATGTTCTTGACTTTCACATCTACAAGGACTGATTCGAGAGTTGGAAAGTAAGTTCTGCCCCACATTCATTATTCAAGCTTAAAGTTGAAGGCCATTTAAAATAATCGAAAGTATGATAGACTATATTTTTTTTAAAGGGATGCTTTTGATTTTCAGATTCACAAGGACTGCTTCAAAGACTGGAAAGTGGGTCACGTCATTTTATCAGTTTGAAAGCTTCAAGTTAAAGGCCATTTAAAATATTCAAAAGTGTGATAAACTTTTTTCTTTTTAAATGACGCTCTTGACTTTCGAGTTTACAAGGATTGATTCAAGAGTTGGGAAGTGGGTCCTGCCAAATTGTTATTGTTTTAAATTTCCTTGCGGTGTTGCATATATATATATATCGATAAATATGGAGACAATCGTTATTTCTTTACATTTATCCATAACACCAAAAACTATGGAGTTCATACGTCTTTTGGACGAGAGTATTGTTTATTAGAAACTTTCAAAGAACAGAAGTTTTTCTGGTTTCGTTTTAAATATTATTTACTCTGAAACTGCTGGCATTTCACACATACAGTGAATTTTTAAGCAGACCTTAGATGGAAAAAAATGACGATTCGTGAATATGCTGAAGAACTGTACTCATGAGTAAAAGAAATCGTTGATGAAAAAGAAAAAAACTGCAAGAAAGTAAGAGAATTCGTGGTAAACGAAATATATCATAAGAAGTCATTACAGTTAAAAATGTTAAGCAAGTCACGAAACAGAGAAGCAAAGCTTTCAGCAAACATTAATTGGTCTGGATTATTTGCAGGATCCTTCCTATGTTACCGAGTATGTAAAGATATATTCAGTAATCTTTTTTAATGTTCTTGCGACGACATGGCAAGCCATAAGTAAGTTGGAGCAGGAAATTAGCTGTCGACACTATATTATAAAACCTTTACCTTCAACCAGAGAAAAGTAGAATCTCTCTAAACTTTTAGAGAATTCTAAGTATGACTTCCTTTTGCCACTGCATCAGTTACAGACAATCGCAGAATTCACCTCTAAGCACCTATGCGAGTTACCAACTTAAATTCCTCTACAGTCTCCACCAGAAACGGTCAAGTCACCAAAATGTTCCGGACTAAACACAAGATATTGGCGAGAGAGAGAGAGAGAGAGAGAGAGAGAGAGAGAGAGAGAGAGAGAGAGAGAGAGAGAGAGAGAGAGAGAGAGAGAGTTAAAGTTAGTCGTTTCAAATAAGTCTCGACTTGAAACTTTGAAACACAATACCGGGAACCGATTCGAGTTTCCCCGAGTTCTTGGAGCGTCCTTTTGTTGGGCATCGGCTTTATTACCAGAATCTAGCGTCTCGTGATATGAATTTTCTACGAGGAAATGAAATTAGACGTAATTTGATGTTGCTTTTCATCTTCATTGAGTAGATATATCATTTTTACGTGACTGGTTTGCACCAACCAAGATGGAGGAGAGATATGAAGGTTCATTAATTTTCTACTCTGGAAGCATAACCACAGTATCTTTTTAGTTTTCTGTAAAAGAAAGCTATTGAGATGGCTGTTTGTGCGTCCGTCCGCACTTCTTATTATTATTGTTATTCAGATATTTTATAGTTCATTAGTATCAAGTATCAAACTTGGTAAAAGAAGAATGTGCCTCCCTAACTTTATAATAGAACTCATTACTGCGTTGTCCGTTTACAAATTTTTCCTTCTCCTTTAGGACGTAGTTTTATGTCCTTTTATAATCCTACAGGTGATGTATCATATTCTATTTTCCTCTAATTTGTCATTTGGAATGATAAACTTAAGAAATGCAATTTGACAGAAGCAAAATCAAACGTCTCTTGAGCATTCCGTCTCAACAAATATACATAACGTGAAAACAATAACTCAAAATCAGCACTAATAAATGTATTATATATTAACAATCACCAATACATTTTAAAATGTATGTATTTTACTCTATATATCAATAAATCAACACAATCTTAATAGTTACTAAATGCTGTGTGAGGTACTTGCTGATTATTCTAACAAAAGTCTAAGTGCAAATTCCATCCCCTCGTAGAATAGTTGTAAATTCTTAATCATTTTAAAGGCGCTACTTTAAAATGGTTAAAAGGCCAGGCAACTCACTGGCCATTTCTGACCTAGTACCTTAGAGAAACCCGAAAAAAAATAATAATAAGCCGGGCTTTAACACGGAGGAAGCTATAAACCTCTCTTTCTATTAATGGAAGAGCATTACTTTTTCCCTCCATCTTTGTTCTGAAAGACTGAAATCTTGCCCAAACTATGTTGAAGGTTACTCATACATTTTCTGTGGTCGTAGATAGTCTTAAATGTTTTTTTTTTTTTTTTTAGTGCTCCGGGAAAAATAAAACAAACGCTTTGCGCATTGTGTCGTATCCTCTTTATTCACTTTCTTATCGTACCTCGTTCATTTGTCTACAACAAATGAGAATTTGTCTCAATATATCTTTTCCCTCTTTTATGGTTTAATACTTATTGCACATTTCATTTTTATTCTCCTGGTCGGGTTTTCTCGAAGGGTTGAACTTAATATTCACATTTTTTCTTCCATAATACTTTGTTTATTTTTCATTGCTCACAATAATCTATTTTATTTAGAAGTTCGTTTCATTAGACGGTTAATGATATTTGATAACTTTGTCTACGTTTATATGAGTTTTTTAATTATTCATTTTCTTTATAAGCCTTTTTTAGTCATTGTGGCTTCACTTAATATAACCTTTCTAACCGTCAAGTTTTTTTTATTTTAATTTAAGAGAGAGAGAGAGAGAGAGAGAGAGAGAGAGAGAGAGAGAGAGAGAGGAATTTTGAAAAGTGTCGAATTATCTCTTTTTCCAAGAGGACGTTTAGATGAACGATTTTAAGTGAGTTTAATAGGGGGGAAAGTAAGAGAAGTATATTAAGAGAAAATATGTCAAGGATACACAAATATAAGCAGTAATAGAGTAAATAATGGTAAAATATTTTGAAGAATTCTTAATTATAGGTGCACAGAGAGTCGGGATGAAAAGCCAATTAACGGTTGTATTGTGAAATTGATAGCTTAATGAAGGGAAAAGGCATTCATCAATCTGAGTTGGAAAAAAAAAAGAACATAATGGTATAATGGAATAAAAAAAAAGGAAATTTAGACAGAAAAATGACAAAAAAAGATAGGTACGAAGAAACGAAATGTTTAAAAGAGATCGTGGATAAAATTCTTGGAGTTAAAAACTGATTTTGGGGTAAAGTGAATGCGAGAAAAAAGTTAATGAGAAAATGGATATTATTGGAAAAGACTCCATTTCAGATGTGCTGTCCCAAGGGAATGAGGTCTTTGGTGAATAGAGAGAGGGTATTTTAATGGGATTTCAACTGTAGATGGTGGAAGAAAAGTAGAACCGGATGAAGTGGGAGTTGTGGGCGTTAAGAAAGTCAGAGATTGGTTGTGAGATAGATTTCTGAGAATTTAAAGAAGTCTGAGAACCAGTTGGTTAATGTAGAAGGCCAGGGTTTAGTGGATATAAGCTATATCACTCTGGTAGTAACAGCATCCAAATAAGGTAGCAAAGTCTGTTAAATAACAGTTATCCAGCACAAAGGTAAACCTTACATATCCTTACATTTATGTCTTAATGAAAGGAAAGCACAAACTGATAAGTTACTGGGGAGGTATATGCGACTTACACATACCAGTCAGCGACAAAGTTGCAACAGCTCTACTTCTGGTAAGACTCGGATGTCAGTTCATCAGTTCAGTACTTTCCCGTCACTAAGACATATATAAAGATATGCAAGGTATTTCTAAATGATGGATTGCTGCCAGAGTAAAATGTCATTATCAAAAAGGTAAAATATCATCACTATTAGAAAGTCTTCAGGAAGACTGTGTCCATTAAAAGAAAATTGATTGTTAACTAAGTTAAGGTGAATTATGATTTAAATGAACTGAGAATAAAATTTCTGCTTTTAAATACACTATAGCTTTGTTAGAACAACTTCAGTATCTCATTGGTTTAACAAATAGCTCTCTTACTTCATATTATAAAAGAGAATGTACTGATATACAAAAAAAAAAAGGAATAACTGAGCAGCGCCTAAACAGTATGTTGGGTGAGTACAATACTTCGTTCACCATATAATTTTTGATTGATATTACATAGACTGATTTCTATGTTTTTAGCATTAAGGAAAGCGCAACTGTCTCTTAAGAAAAGGAAAATATATCATTACTGAAGTAAAAAAAAAAAGATGCCTGCATGAAAAGAATTTACGAACAATCTTATTTTATTTATAAGAGCAAAGCTGATCAGTAATTAGATCATATGGTATCAGTACTTCATAGGAAACCAATAACAGTTACTTGAATTCAGAACAGAATAAGAATTCCTATGTAGAGAGACATGATTATCGAAATAAGAGCAAGGCCCGATTACTAATGAAGAGAAAAATATAATTGCCAATGACAAAAACATCTGTTCCTTGCGTTTTATGAAAGAGCAAAGTATCATTGGACGATAAAAGAATGTGACAGCCCTTAAGCCTTCAATAGGGAATAATAACTCCTGCAAGAAAAATCATCACTAACTGAACCAAAGACGACCAAAGTCATCCAGTCATGAGGAAAGTAAATGTGAGTACTTGATTGAATGGTCTTGGGAATTAGGACAATCAAATAAAATTCCTAGCTAACCATTAAGACTGATTGCTTAGAAAATTATGATTTCCCACAGAAACTTTTCCAAACATCTTGAAACGTAACAGAGGAGGCAAGAGAAGCAAGCCGATATTAGTGTTGAATAGCAGCTTCCAGATGTTTTTCTTGAATACCTCAGAGAGATCTTGAAAGATAATGGGCTCCATATCTTATTGTAGCAATAAGAATAGAACTATCAGGTTCATTTTTGCTTAATATATTGCTTAGTTTACTTATACTTACCTCCTGCCAAGTATTTACTATCTATTATTTTAGTGTTTTATACTCCCCGTTATCTATTCTTTTCGCACATAGGCATTCCATTTTGCGGAAGCTTGCTCTGCGAGATAATGTTCTTTTTGGATTATTTCAGTTGAATATCAGCCGTTTGAATGATAATGATAATGGAGAAGCATATCCACAGCTATGTATGGGTACAGATATATTTAAAACTTAATCTAAGTAGAGAGCCTCTGGGAATCTGTCGGAGACCTGTTAGAGATTGTAAAGGGGAATCGAACAGATTTTCGAAAGCTCTCTGTTTAAAATTTATTTCTAAATATATTGGTACTCATACATAACTGTGGATTTATTTCTCCATTTCAAGACTCATGCTACTATGAAGATTTTTATATAATTGATAATAATAATAATAATAATAATAATAATAATAATAATAATAATAATAATAATAATAATAATAATAATAATAACCCACAATTATAGAGTAAAAATATATTACTATGTAAAATAAACGAAGACTTTCGAACACTTGAACGGTGTTCCTCATCAGTCCTAGCGTGACACCGTTCAAGTGTTCGAAAGTCTTTGTTTATTGTACATAGTAATATTTTTACTATATAACTGTGGATTTTTATAACAGTGTTTTTCACGAAATTGTGAATCTCTTAGCAATAATAATAATAATAATAATAATAATAATAATAATAATAATAATAATAATAATAATAATAATAATAATAACCCACAATTATAGAGTAAAAATATATTACTATGTAAAATAAACGAAGACTTTCGAACACTTGAACGGTGTTCCTCATCAGTCCTAGCGTGACACCGTTCAAGTGTTCGAAAGTCTTTGTTTATTGTACATAGTAATATTTTTACTATATAACTGTGGATTTTTATAACAGTGTTTTTCACGAAATTGTGAATCTCTTAGCAATAATAATAATAATAATAATAATAATAATAATAATAATAATAATAATAATAATAATAATAAGGGTATATATAGCAGTAGAGTGGTTTACAGTTGGGCAACACCCGCCTCCACCCAACAATACCGACTAGGCCTATAGATCACAACACCTCCGGGATAGATTTCGTCATCATTGACCCGCGATCAATCAAAGTTCAGCCCACCAGCCGACCCACCAACGGCAATAATAATAATAATAATAATAATAATAATAATAATAATAATAATAATAATAATAATAATAATAATAATAATTAGCATAACTCATCGATGTTGCAGTACCATGGGATACCAGAGTAGATAAGAAAGAAAGAGAAAAAACTGATAAGTATCAAGACCTGAAAATCGAAATAAGAAGGATATGGAATATGCCAGTGGAAATTGTACCATAATCATAGGGACATTAGGCACGATCCCAAGATCCCTGAAAAGGAAAATGGAAAAATTAGATGCCGAAGTAACTCCAGGACTCATGCAGAAGAGTGTGCTACTAGAAACAGCTCATATAGTGAGAAAAGTGATGGAGTCCTAAGGAGGCAGGATGCAACCCGGAACCCCACACTATAAAAACCACCCAGTCGAATAGGATGACTGTGATAGACAATAATAATAATAATAATAATAATAATAATAATAATAATAATAATAATAATAATAATAATAATAATAATAATAATAATAGTGAAGCATTTCGAGTGTATTTAACAACATTCTTAGAGATACACAAAAATTGTTATTCCATCCTCATCATAAAAAGAACGTAATTATCCTTCCTAATCTCCAATAATAATAAAAAGTGGCTGAAAAGGTGCATATTCTTAAGATTTCTTGGAGAACTGAAGTGAGGGAGAGCTGAATGACGCGGCAGTGGACTGGCTTAATGTCAGTCTGAGAATGCTTGTGGAAGTTACTGCAAGCGCATCAGGAGGACAATGCTTAAGACACTGACGAATGGAAAGACGCTGGTTTTTAGGGGCCTATTGTATCTGACGTTGCAAGGATCTCATTTTTGTCGTTTTCAGATGAGTAATCTTTTATTCAGATGACAATATCGTTTCAGAGCTGCATGAGGCATAGTCATGAGACTACAACAGAGATCTTGCAGTAGCCTACGATGGTGAAATGCGACTGAGTGGCTGACGAAGGTTGGTGCCAAGTCTGGAGTGGAAAAATTCCGTTAGGACGGGTGGGAGGGATAGTTTTTTCCCTCTTACAAGAATAAAGGTGATAGAAGAGACTAGAAATTATAAGGCGTAAGGTCAGAATACGAAGAATAAAGAGTGGATGACCGGTGAAAGGAAGATTGACAGGAGAAGAGAAGTGTTTGCAGATCCAGTATTTTCTTAGGAAACGGCTATGTAAGAGGTTTGAAACTTGTAGGGAAAAATCATTGGCGGTATAGAATGACAAACAAAAGGCTTATGGCTGAAACTAGAGCGAAAGAATGTGAGGTTCTAGATGATATATGGTACTGAAGGTGAGTTGTTAAAAGTTATTAAGATGGGAGTAAAGCATATGCTACAATATGCGGATGGTAGAATGATTGGCTTGGTGTAGATATTGATCTAAGAAAAGAATGAGTTATTGCTCCATGACGTTTAGTGTCTTTGAGGACGAAGTGGTCTAAGAGGTCAATGAAAAGTAGGTGCAAAGTTATCGATAAAAAGAGTCATAAATGGGGTTTAAACAGTTTATGTTTACCACTGATGTGGAACTAATTATGAAGAGAAATTGTTTCTAGAGGAGAGAGTTAGACTACTTGTAAGAAAAAGTAAGATTGTAAGAGTAAATGGTAACCAGTAAGAGAGAATTATGAATTTAATTAAGCTTGTAAGTAAATATGAAGGGCAAAGGTCAAATGAGACAAGAGGTGAACCACTAAACAAATAAAACAATAAAGGTAACAAGGTGTGTACAAACGACTGGGAAGAAAGGTGGAAAGTACACTGAAGTCAGGGTAAGAAGTTAGTAGGTGATAACTGAGCCAACTCTCCTTTATGATAGTGAAATGGTGATGTTGCGTGAAAATGAAAAGGAACAATTTGAAACTACTGATATGAACTGTTAAGTTAGTATATGTGGCCTAAGAACTGAAAGCACGATATATACGAAGCTGCGTAAAGGAAGTAGTAAAAATATTGGTGTGGGTGAAAGTATAGATACGTTTTGAGATAGACCGATCATGTAAAAGGAATGGAGATTCATCGCCTAGTGAAAATAGTACTGAATTTGGAATTGTTTTGAGAGTGTTGTAAAGGCAGACAAAGAGAACCCTGGTTACTAGTAGTGGAGAAGGGACTGAAAAAAAAAGTTTTGAATCTTGAAATGGGGCTTCATGGAAGATGGAGGTGAATGACGGTTTGACAAAATGATGATAATTTTATACTTACTGTTCATGTGGTTTATTCACGACTCAGCAGTCAGAGTATGAATGTGTTACCAACCATTGTCTTGTGCTTTCTTTTTGCCACCCACTTTTAGAAGAAATAACTACCTTCCCTGATTTCCCAGTTCTTTTTAAATGAGGTTGCTACTCCAAGTCCTTCTCCTTCTGATACAGCCTACTATAGTGGACTAACTATCATGATATAGTCTCGATGGAATTTAATAGGACGGGATTATAAACACAGGCGTATTTCAAAGAAAAATGAAATGAATAAAAATTCTGACCAGTTTTCCTTTTATCTTTATAAGACATCTCAAGAGGGCTGATATATAGTGGAAAAAAATAACACTGGATATGCTAGAGTGAGATTAAAAACGACTATACTGACGGCTGGAAAAATTATTCACACCTGATAGAGTTATTCTTCCTATCAGGTGGCTTCACATCTTCACTGTTAGGCCCAGGCTAACTTCCTTCAGTAAAATCTACATATTTTACATATTACTTTTTCAAATTTAAGTTTAATCATTCCTTGCTTGATATTTATTTTCACGAAGAAGTTTCCTTTTATGAAGCCAGACTACATTAGATTTCTTTCCAGCATATTATTGGATGACATTCACTGAAGTGTACTAGGAAGCACATCAACATCAAGAAAGTGGAAGATATAAATTTATTTGAATAACTTATGAGAATAAGAAGGAATTCCGAATCCTTCGTGCAATCCACATGGAAAGATATTCTGCGAGATCATTACAATAAAGAAATGAGGAAAAATTATGACAAGGTTGTCGACGAAATCACGAAGTTGAATTGAGTTTGCTCGTTTAAAAAAGTCCTTGGACCGCCAACGGCAATCATGAAAGTGTTGTCAGTCTGTGGAATTGACACCTTGATCGACAATGTCTTGTGCCTTAGGCAGCGAGTTGAGTTCTGCATTCCCTTCCAGTATAGCAGACATTGTGGAAATAACATTAAGGCCACGCAGTATGGAAAACTATTGTGACATTTCCAGTGAAGGCATGACAGTCATGGGAACTGGTTAAGCGAATATGAATAAAACTACACAGTTAAAATTTTCCTAGAAGATTCAGCGTAGCCATCAATGAACTGAAGAAACATAAAATAACATATGATCAGAGCTGACCAATCTGGTAAATTGGTATTTTGAAATTAAAGAGAGTATGCAGGAAAAAAAAAAAAAACCTTTTGTGTATTGAAAATATGGATTAAGAATTAAATTGAAATCCAGTAGTCAGTGTAAATTTTAATTTATACCCAAAAGGGAAATGAAAAACTGATAAAAGGTTTTGGATGACCTCGCTATCTTTACCGTAAAAGTATGAAGTAATAAAAACTTACAATGCATAAACTGCCAGTGATTCTAGGCTTGTGAAAATTGATGTGGTATCATTTTTCACAAAAGCATCTATTGATGATCTGTGAGAATGATACCAGTCTCTAAGATCCTCTATAGAATTGATTAAATTTTGTGTAAAAGCTGAAAACATCTGGAAACATCATTCTGAAAATTTTGATAAGGCTTTGAATAATGCTTTACCTGAAATTTCATCAATTTGTATAACATTTTTGGAAAGCACACTGTTTAACAAAACTATTCGGCGAAATGTAATATGTTTCAGGTATACGTTGATGGCCTAATACGCATTTGGCCGGGAAACAAAATGTAAATACTTTCTTTTGTAAATTGAACGAATTGGTCGTACCGATAAAATTCAACATGGAAATGAATAATAACGGTAGCGTATCCATTTTGTTCTGCCTCATATACAGGAGTATTAATGGATTTAAGAACAATTTGTACAGAATGCCTGCGAATATATCAGCTTTTTTAATCTTTTTTTACAAAGAAAAACAGTAAAGAAAGCAGTCTTTGTGTCCAGTTTTCAAGCCCATAACGCAAATGTTGGGGCTGTGTATTATGGAAATGAAATAGATGTAATTAGGAATCAAGGCAAGAAATTAAAATATGCTAATGCTTCATTATATAATATATTAAAAGTGGCAAAAATGCTTTTAAAATAACAACAAACAAAAAAATACCACAAAAACCTGCTTGCATATAGTGAGTATTTTAAAGATACTTCCACTCTCCTTAAGAATTTCAGAGTTACTTTGGAATTTAAAAACAATAACATGAGCGAGACAAGAGCACTTAGAAAGTATTCTTCAAACAGTACTAAAGGATGTGGGCATCACATCTCCAGACAGTCATGTGCCAGTTGTTATAATGGTCAAACTGGGAAATCTTTGAAAAAGAAAATAGAATAGCTTAGTAAAATTGGTACAAGAACAGAGAACCTTTAGTCCAGGTTAGTGAAGGCATTCATATCCTCCTATTGGACAGGTGCTTCAAAAAACAGTATATTCTAATATACTAAAAAGAAACATAGTCGAATGCAGCTATATGCAAGAAATCTTCTGTAAGACTAGGATTATCACCCAAGGAACGTATCTATTTATTTCAGAGGAAATATGTAAATTATGTCGATTTTAAAGTGGATAGTTTACCTGGGCAGACTAGAGAAGGCATGAGCCAGGAATGTATCTATTTATTTCAGAGGAAATATGTCAAATATACCGATTTTAAAGTGGACAGTTTACCTGGGCAGACCAGAGAAGGCATGAGTCAGGAATGCATCTATTTATTTCAGAGGAAATATGTAAAATATACCGATTTTAAAGTGGATAGTTTACCTGGGCAGACCAGAGAAGGTATGAGCCAGTAATGTATCTATTTATTTCGGAGGAAATATGCAAAATATACCGATTTTAAAGTGGACAGTTTACCTAGGCATACCAGAGAAGGTATGAGCCTAGCTGCATGAAAAAACAAAACTGTGTCAAGGTAATACTGACCCAGTCAATAATGTGTGCATTGCTCCGCTGTCAGGTAACAAACCGAACAGAGATCAAAGCAATATTACTGGGATAAGCAACTAGGTAAGCATAAGGTTAGTATCGTAGTTAAACTTAAAGAGTTGAAAATGTTGGGAATATTGTATAGTCAAAAAGAAGATTAT
>JANJGK010000002.1:83264424-83266290 GCA_039081455.1 Macrobrachium rosenbergii | reverse complement strand
TACATTCATACATACATACATACATACATACATACATGCATAGATCGATAGATAGGAAGACAGATATTGTCTCAGGGGATATAGTACCGACTATTCCTTTTCATAATTGAAAACGTCATCAGCAAAAGCCTAATTTGTATTTTTAGAGCGACAGACTTCATATGGAACTGATGTGAACTGAAATTTTGATTCACATATAATTTTTCTCATTAATTTATATTCGTAATGAACTTTTGATAATAAAGTACATAATTCAAATGTTTAGATGTTTCAACCTTGTTTACTTTTTATTACGTTTTGGCAGAAGCCAATATCTTAGACTAATGTGTTGTTCTCTCTTTCAAATAATCGTGTAAACTAAAACTTAAAGACATCTAATTCGTATTTCGATTAAAAAAATGGTCACTAGCCTCAAGTCCCGAATGACCTAGATTCTGAAATTACAGAGATGCAGAATAACTGACCAGGATCAAGTTACGAATTCAAAGAGAAAATTGCGTTTATTTACCAACGGAGCAAGGGAACGCCTGCATTGAAATCCAGGTCACTCCGTTATTTATGTTGCATGCAACGGTCTGTATAACATTTGCAGTGGTTTAAATATCAAAATGATTTTTAATGGGAAGCTCAGTTGATTGAAACATTTGCCTTAAAGGATATATGATGTCACAGCGTGGGAAATACCTCTCTCTCTCTCTCTCTCTCTCTCTCTCTCTCTCTCTCTCTCCCAGACATAAAAATGATTATGCTGCTCGCGGAGTGTAACCGCGTCTCTGAAATGCCTCGTATAACTGAAACCCATTTGTAAATGCCATTATCTTGGCGTATAAAATAAAAGTGGGGAGAGGGTATGACAGGACAATAATTGCTCGAGGCCTTGGCTGGCTGCTCTCGCCCGCAATTCAGAGAAACCAATCATCAGCTGGTGTCAGACAGAGAGATATTGTCGTTCCACAGGTCTAATTTCGAGCGGTTTTCTTACTACCAAACGTCGGGATATTTTTGTCACTTTCTGCTCTGCAGAATTTAAATGGACGCTGTCTCGTGCGTGTTGCTGTATATATATATATATATATATATATATATATATATATATATATATATATATATATATATACATATATATGAATGCATACATATATATATATATATATATATATATATATACATATATATATATATGCATATTATATATATATATATATATATATATATATATATATATATATTTGGAAATTACATCAAATGCATTCTGAAATAAATAAATACAAGCTGTGAAAACAGCTATTCAAACGTTAATTTCAACAGAAGTGAGGAAAAGTTGCTTGTGAAAATAATATCTCCGAAAATAATGAAATATATATAATTATATATATATCTATATCTATATATATATATATATATATATATATATATATAGATAGAGAGAGAGAGAGAGAGAGAGAGAGAGAGAGAGAGAGAGAGAGAGAGAGAGAGAGAGAGAGAGAGAAAAGTGAATAAATACTAAGACTCCAAGAACATCTAACCCAAGTCAAATATCCAGTTTAACTGTACTTGGGATTCTGAGTCTTAAAAAAAATAGTCTGTTCAATTACTGAAAGCAATGAATGTGACATTTTCTTTTTTTTTGGGGGGGGGCTTTTTTAAATGTTTCTTATGAATATTGACGGGACCCCCAAGCGCATGCGCGAATGAAAGTGCGACGAGAGCGTAAAATAATAATAATAATACAATAATAATACTTTATTTCGAATATGAATTCATATTCAATAAATTTACAAATAAAAGTAGTGGTGTCAAGATGCTACAATTTTGGTTTATTATTAAACAAACAAACTTACAGAAAAAATACATAAATGGACCGTG
>JANJGK010000002.1:83244424-83259424 GCA_039081455.1 Macrobrachium rosenbergii | reverse complement strand
AAATTCCTTGAATTTCTCAAAAAAAAAAAAAAATAATGAATGAAACTTTACGGGGAGCCTTCCATCATTAACTTCAAATGCTGTCTACCTTGCACTAGCATCGCCAGTCTTTCTATCCTCTACAAAAGCGCCTGAATTATTATGAACATCGTTAAGTAAAGGGTAATTACCTTGGTTTTTGACGTATAGGGTTAAAGTTATATATTAGACATTTACTCATTAATAATTAATTTTTTTTTTTAACTCACTTTTGGTTTTCGAACCCAGGTAGTCTATAATGGGTCCGGGAGAGAGAGAGAGAGAGAGAGAGAGAGAGAGAGAGAGAGAGAGAGAGAGAGAGAGAGAGAGAGAGAGAGAAAGAGAGAGTTAGAGAGAGAAAGAGAGAGTTAGAGGGGTGAGTGAAAGAGAGAACAAGGGAGAGGAGAGAGAGAGAGAGAGAGAGAGAGAGAGAGAGAGAGAGAGAGAGAGAGAGAATGAGAGTGATTTAGAGTTTTTAGTCTGGTTTTTATACCTGACAAGATGATGTAAGACTTGATCTTTGTCAAGGAAATTACTTAATTTTTGCTTGACATTGCAAATGAAAAAACATATCCAATGTTCTGTACCAGACTGCTAAATTCAAGTTATTTTAAGACAGGATGTTACTTTCAACCTGTATGTTTACTGAAGACATTATTATTATTATTATTATTATTATTATTATTATTATTATTATTATTATTATTATTATTATTGAGCCACATCGTTTATTCCCCTTCTTATTCCTAAACTTTTGTCTCATGAGATGAACGCTGCTTCCCTGAGAATTCCTTTACGAGTGAAAGCTACACTCTTCTGTATGAATAGTGTCTTTAAATTACGTGGACACATGCATTACACTAAGTGCAGGTTTGCAAATAAAAACAGCCTTCTTCATTTTTACACTCTCAAGAGATGTTGAGTGGACATAATTCTACTCTTCCATCTGCAAGAGTGAATGAGGATGAATTCCTCATTAACTGTTCTACAGCAGGTGTTGCTGGACGCTGATGAGATCATATGGTATTATAAGTTGAAGATCTACTGAAATAATCGTGTATAGTGTAATGCCTTTCTATGCAAAATATAGATAAGTTTAGCTGATAATGGCATATATATTTAAACTCGACAAAGGAAAACATCTTTAGCTTACTGTTTCTTAGGGACCCCTGCCTTGATACATCTGATATGTTATTTACGAAAGATTTCGCATTTTACAGGACATAAATATTGCAGTGCTTTTATAAGTTAAATAAGTTCCTTTGGTTACTCAACTGACCGAGCTAAAAAGGAATTTGTTACGTCCTCTAAAAATAATACTGAAAATTTGTCGGAGCCACAGCACATTTTTAATTAATATATTGGAAAATATTTGGAACCATATTTAACACATGCAAAATCCTTTCGCCAAAATATATGACTTGGTATTTACCAATATATTTATCAACGCCAAATGAAAATTAAATGCAGATTACAAGGTATTAAGATATTTAAAATAAAAGACACCTATAATCCCTCTTTTCATTCGGTGGGGCTCATCCGTTACCATTCGGTCTTCGTCCTCAATGTTATTTAGAAATAAATTTGTATTCGTTGTTATTTAGGAATAAATACTCAGTGAATTCATTGGCTTATGTGATTAAAGTTTCATTAAAGTATGGAGTTATCACTCGCGTATAAAATACTAACAGTTCTCCCTTGTCCATAAAACATTGTTGGAATATCTCAAGTTTTCATTTCAATAATCACAAAATGAATATACTTGAATTTTTTATCAAAACTTTCATCTTGGTGGGTTCCTAAAGGGCTTTGTTCTCTTTCACTCTGAGTAAATTATAATTCTGGGTTAAAGCCTCATTTGTATAATTACAAAAGAATATATAAAAAAAAAACACGTTTTTATTAAAACCCCCTTAGGGACGGATTACGAAGGTCCGTTATTCTCCTTCACTCTGAACAAATCGTAATTGGGTTTAAAGCAGCAAATTATGCATACGTTACATTGTTCTTAGCACCGAGGGGAGAAGAATAAGGTCCTTGGATCACTCGACATCCACTCGGGCGCAAATACGATGACCTTTAAGCTGCGTCAGCAAATTCTTAACTCCTCACGGCTCGAGTCTCGTTCATGACTCCTGACGAGATCGTCGGAAGGCGTCGAGAGTACTTCGATAGAAGTTCTTACAGAATCCTTTTTTAGTTTTCTGTAAAAGAAAACTTTCCCTGTCCGTCCACACTTTTTCTGTCCGCCCTCAGATCTTAAAAATTATTCAGGCTAGAGGCCTGCAAATTGGTAGGTTAATCATCCACCCTCCAATCATCAAACATATCAAATTGCAGCCCTCTGGCCTCAGTAGTTTTTATTTTATTTAAGGTTAAAGTTAGCCATAATCGTGCGTCTGGCTTTTATATAGGACAGGCCACCACCGGGCCGTGGTTAAAGTTTCATGGGTTGCAGCTCATACAGCATTATCCCGAGAACACCGAAAGATAGATCAATTTTCGGTAGTCTTAATTATACGCTGTGCAGAAAACTCGATTGCGCCGAAGAAAATAAGGCCCATTTTTTACTTGTTTCATATAATTTTTGATGCGTTATAACTACTCTTATTCCTTTCATTATTATAAATACTATGATACCTTGGAGAGCGAATCTTTGCTTGTGAATTAAATTCATTTGAATATCATCTTGGATATCTCTCTCTCTCTCTCTCTCTCTCTCTCTCTCTCTCTCTCTCTCTCTCTCTCTCTCTCTCTCTCTCTCTCTAATGTTCTTATTCGTTTTGTAATTATAAATAGTTAGATAAATGATTGCGATATGTATTTGTAAATGAAGTTCATTTGAATATCATCTCTCTCTCTCTCTCTCTCTCTCTCTCTCTCTCTCTCTCTCTCTCTCTCTCTCTCTCTCTCTCTCTCTCTCTCTCTCTCTTGTTCTTATTCGTTTTGTAGTTACAAATACTTAGATAACATGGTGGGTGTTATGTTTATTATGCGAATTAATATCATCATAGATTCTCTCTCTCTCTCTCTCTCTCTCTCTCTCTCTCTCTCTCTCTCTCTCTCTCTCTCTCTCTCTCTCATGCGAGTGACCCTGACTTGTCTAGGTAGGTGGAGAGTGGGAGTGATTAATCATCATTGTAATTCCAGTTTTGCGAAGATGTTCTTGGAAACAGGTGTGTTATCAATGTTCTGCGTTGTCTGGGATAAAATGAAAGCGTAAAGATATTGCTTGTGAAGATTAATTATTCCAGTGAAGAGAGATATAATTTCTTTTGTGACCTCTAGGAACCTCTTTCATTTCTGAGATGACACCTATTATTTGTCTTAGAAAATGTAATACGGAAGTTGAAATGCTTGAATATACATTATGTGAAATTGCATAAATAGGTAATTTTCTTTCCATTTTGAAAGTAATTTTAACACATATCTTTGAAAGGGTGAATTGAATTTTAAAGTAAGAACCAGCGTCAGTACAAGGCTGGCTGAATTTAGGTAGCAATAGTAATTTCAACATTTTACAGTATTCTTAATTTTTCTAAAGAAAATCAGATTTCCAAACCACTCTGCGTCATATCACCAAACAATTTGATTACCTCTTTCCTTTTGTCATGAAAACTGCTTCATTTGCACCAGCAAATTGAAAATTGCTTCATTTACACCAGCAACGAAAACATAAAGGCACGTTTGGTGCAAATTTGTGAACGTTACTTTTTATTCCAATTCCAATAACAAGGTTATGCAAAAAAAAGCTATTCTTATAACTTTAACTTTACATATTCAAAATTAATTCAGTCCGTGACAATCATTCTTTCTGTCTGTCTCTGCCTGCTTCTCTCTCTCTCTCTCTCTCTCTCTCTCTCTCTCTCCTCTCTCTCTCTCTCTCTCTCTCTCTCTCCTTCATAATCAAATATTGAAACTTCTCTGTTCTCCTTCATTTTGATAGATAAGCTCAGTATTTTTTCTTTTTAAAAACAAGATGACAAACCGCAAGAGTCCTTCTTCATTCATTAAGATGCAACATCATGATCTCGAGGGAGGTGGGGCTGGAGTTTACTGGGGTTGATGAAGGACAGGAGGGAAGGGGGAGGGGTTTGGGGGGTAGGGGGAGTTGGTGCCTTTGACGCCAGAACCAGATGAAAAAGATATGGCAGACTCTCCTTTGACCAGGAACTCCCTCCTCCTCCTCCTCCTCCTCTTCCTCCTCCTCTTCTTCTTCTCAGGGGACGGCGTGGGACGGCTGGCTGGTCCTCGACTAATTTGTTTGCATGAGTAAATACAAAACGCTTTCCTCCAGATTCACTCCTGAGAAGGACGGAGATAATTCTCCAGGAGGGCTTCTCATTCGAGGGAGCACGAACGCTGTCTCATGTCTCCGGATGAAATCTTAGATTTCTTTGGGAACGGAGTTTTTTTTTTACGTGTCTGGAGGGCGCTCTTTTCAAAGCCAGATCAAAGGATAAGAGGTGATATGTTTCGCCATTAATATTTTCTCACGCAGCGCCTCGAAAGTGTTTTAGTTCATGTCGTATATTTTTGCTTGTGCTCTTTGTGAAATAAAGTGAATGCAGTGGCTGATATATATATATATATATATATATATATATATATATATATATATATATATATATATATATATATATATATATATATATATATATATATATATATATATTTTTTTTTTTTTTTTTTTTTTTTTTTAATTTCTTAAGAATCATTCTTTCATTTTACTATAATAGGGAGCCATTCGAGTTTCTCTCGTTTGTTCATTATTTTTGTACATCCCTCTACCCTTGAAAAGTTATGTACATATTCAAGAGTAACTTTCGCCTTATAATACAATTTTCCCTAAATATTTTACTTTTGACAACGCTGGACGTTTAACGTATTCTTGTCTTTTGCGTTACTTTGAAATCAATCATTTCTATTTGCCATCGTTTATCAGTCATGTATGTACAAACTTCAGCTTCCACCCCATGTCTTTATACCCATTAAAATATATTTTTAACTGCAAAGGGAGTCTGATTATTCCAGTGGCCCGCTTGTTCAATTAACAATTATCTAGATTTAATTTCGGATGGTCTTCCTGTGCAGAATATATTTAGCAGCATTTTGGTAAATCTGCTTGTTCCAATTTGACAGCAATGTGGAGAAAGCAATTCAGGAAGTTGCTGCAATTTTCCTTTGAATGTTGCATGACCACCCAGGTCTCGTTTGCTCTGATGCTGTGGTAATGGTCTCTTTGTCGCTTCTGCTAGGGATTCTCTTCTTTAACTGATCTATAGTTGGACAGATCTCTCTCTCTCTCTCTCTCTCTCTCTCTCTCTCTCTCTCTCTCTCTCTCTCTCTCTTCCTGCAAATTTCTTTTATTATTATTATTATTATTATTATTATTATTATTATTATTATTATTGAGCTTTCTCTATTTTTCTAGTAACTTATTTTTCTAGGTTACTGCATTCTGCCAGCAACACGCCGATATTGGTCATACTTGGAGAGGAAAGCAGGTTGCAACATTAGATAGTTTATTTCTGATGTGCGCAGTAAAACAGTAACAGAATACTGAAATGGGGAGTTCATCGTCCGTAGAGTTGTCCCTCCGGGGAAAATTTTGAGTTGTCCTTCAGGAGAAAGTCTTCTTCGGTGTTAATACAGGCCACGTTTCGCTCAGGCGCCACTGAGCATGGTCACGCCAAAAGACGGGAGCAGACTGACTTTTGATGTGAGTCTTGTTCTTTATATACGAGAAGGTCAGCGGGGGTGTCAAATTCAGCCGATTTGCAACCTGCTTTCCTCTTCAAGTATGACCAATATCGGCATGCAGTAACCTAGAAATATAAATAATTAGAAAAATAGAGAAAACTCTATACAAACTGAATGCCGCTGATGCAGCTGTCACCTTCAATACCACTTGTACAAAAGAGGATCTACTGCTATTATTATTATTATTATTATTATTATTATTATTATTATTATTATTATTATTATTATTATTATTATTCTTAGACCGTTGAGCTTATACTTTGCTTCCTAAGCTCATTCGGTAGTCCTTGCTACCACTGGAAGGAGGTTGTGAGGTCAAAGAAGACAGGACTGGGTACTGATTGATTTATTACCTGGGCATAAGGTGTACATAGCAGCGTGCGGACGGAAACGAGGTGCCCGACCCCAGGTCTCCGTGACCCGCACGCTGAGTGAGAGCAACTTGTGTTTGTTAACCGTCAATCAAATAACAATGACAAGAGACATAATGTACATACAGTTATAAGATATATATTGGCGAAAGGGCCGGGAAATTCTACATACAAATATATGCATGATATTCTTGCTACGTTGATAGATGCGATACATGATCGTAATTAATGGTTAAAGAAGACGTCTTTACAAGGTAAATAGCGCCAGGCGTCAATGCAGGAAATAGCTATACCCAAAAACAGGTTTACAAAGAAGGGGAGCCATTCTACTCGCAGTGCGCCTGGCTGATTGATGCTGGCGCTGATTGGTTGGCGCCCGGGGCACCTCCTTGCGGCGGCCTGAAGGGGAAGGCTGATTGTCTCAGGGTTGCGCCTTGTTGTTCTGATGGTACTGGGCGGGAGGAGGGTTTCCTGAGTTAGTGTAAGTTTCCACTGCAGGATGGCGAGGGCCTCCTTGTAGCGCAGGCGGTGGTGGTGGGGGGGCGGCGGTTGCCGTGTTCCCTCATACAGTGTTGGTACACCACTAGCGGATCCAGAAAAATTTCATTGGGGGGGCACCAATTTTCATATATATATATATATATATATATATATATATATATATATATATATATATATATATATATATATATATATATATATATATATATATATCTCTCTCTCTCTCTCTCTCTCTCTCTCTCTCTCTCTCTCTCTCTCTCTCAATTGTTTTATTTCTATAATAGCTTTTTTATTTTTTCCCATTTTTATATTTCTCATTTATGTTATTATTGTCTAAATCTTCAGTATCATTATTTTGTCAGTATTTTTCATATGGGGGGGGCGCCACGTTCCCAGGTGCCCCTTCCCTGGATCCACAAGTGTGGTACACACCCCTTCACGTAAATGGATGGCAATTCTCTTAGAAATATGAGTCGTTGTCATACCAATGTAAGAATGGTGGCATCCAATCTTGGGGCACAGTGATTGGTAGAGATACTTGGCAGTCCATCGATCCTTATAATGGAAACGTGAGGTCAACCGTCGTATCTACTTCGGCAGGGGTTACATGTGCCTGAGTGATGTTCTTCAGGGGTGCCTTGTCCTTCTTGTACTCAGTAATCAAGTATCATGGACGTCCATGTTACCTGCCCTCCCCCACTGCTTCGAGATGTAGGTCTACGTGAAACCATCTGACATCAGTCTCGGCCCCAATGGCAATGGAGAGTGCCAGATAAATTGTAAAAAATCAGTAATAAATGCCTTCGTCGGCCGTGCCCTCTCCCATAGCTCTTCTTGGAGTGCCACCTCTCCCATAGCTCTTCTTGGAGTGCCACCTCTCACATAGCTCTTCTTAGAGTGCCACCTCTCCCATAGCTCTCCTTGGAGTGCCACCTCCGACGAGCTTGAACACGCCGCCTAGACTCTAGTTAACAATAGATACTCTAACCGTCAAGTAATAAGGGTGTCGAAGAACTGTGTCAACAGGTGGTATCAGCGGGAGAGCTGTGCCCCCTGGGAGGGCAAAAGGATCCTTAAATTATCTTACAGGGGATACATGAATACAGTGTATTAGAAGGACAACCTCTTATATGGCTCAGAGGACTGCCCAGTACCTCGTGAAGAACAGCCACTCCATCAGAAGTAATCCAACGATGATGAGGGGAGCGGCCTACCAAATACGGTTCCCCTAGAATGGATGCCACCATTCTTACGTTGGCATGACAACGACTCGCCTTCCTAAGAGGATCTCTGTCCATCGGCTTGAAGGGGAAGTGTACCAACACTGAATGAGACAACAGGGCAACGGCCCCCCGCCTCCGTGCCAGCAGATAGGAGTGAATACCAGAATCCTTGGCAGCGACAAGGACAACCGCCACCCCTGCTACAAGGAGGCCCTCATCATTCCGTGGTGGAAACCTACACTAAATGTTACTCAGGAGGACCTCCACCTGCCGAGGAGGACAATGAGGCGCGCCCCTGAGACAGTGCTACAGCCGCGTCTCCTCCTCAAGCCACAGAAGGAGAGTCCCCTGTCCTCAACCAATCAATGCTCGCGTCGTCAGCCACACTTGCAGCCAACAGGAGAGCTGCCGGAATTTGACCGACCAATCAAAAATCGGGTATAAATATTCCCTGGTGGGAAGAGAGCCCGAAAAACTAACTCTACTAACTAAATGCACTATACTACTGTATAGCACCTTGGTTTGAGTCCTCATTCCCTCTCCCCCTGCAGGGTGGGAGGGAGAGAGGGAGGACGATTCCAATATTGGAACCCACTCAAATGACTTTCGCCTTTTGCCGTACCTTTCCTGCGCTTTAATAACTTACAAACACATTCCAAATACATGACATGCACTAAATTGTAGACTAAACGACAAATGGGGCTGCCACATTCTTTTTCCTTCCCCTTATACCTTCCTTTCACCCCACCTTTACCCCCTTCCAAACCTTATCTTCTTTCCGGGGGACCCTTAGGGGTTTAAATCGATTTGTCATCGAAACCTCATTCTATCCTATCCCCCCCCCGCCCCCCACCCTTACAGTTACAGTTACCCCTCGTGACATTCACCTCTTCTCAATGATAGAAAGGCCTATCAAAGTGCCGGAATAATAAATCAGCTTCGGGCAGCTGCTTTATAATTTACCTGCTGTAACTAAGAAACTTATACACCAAGCTGAGAAGGCGAAATATAAGCTAAATGGCATACAGTGCCACTCTTTCCAACGAAGTTTGCCTTCAAGAGAGTCTTCTTCCAAGATGTTATGAAAACTGTTTTTTATTATTTCATCCCAAGGAGCAACTCTAATATGGAAAACAGAAAGCTATCCAGTAAAGACGATGAAATAAGACGATTCAATAGATTATCTGAGAGACAGAATTTAAACAGAAAAGGTAGATAACAGGGCAAAACGGATAAGACAAAACAAACTATAAAGTGTTGTTTCTGTGATGCAATCACAGGCGTTGTTGATATTCGTAGGACATCAACAAATGCCCCAGTTTGCTCTCACTGAGGTGGTCGGTTATCCGTTGAACACATGTTGGTGCGCTGTCCTAATTCTAATCGCCTTAGGGCAAAGTACTTACTAACTGGGAAGACTATTTTAGAAATTTTAAATGATGACGTTGAGGGAGATAACCTCATGGGTCATCTGAAAGAATATGGTTATTTTAGTGAGATATGATCGTAGTATATTTAATGAGGATTTTAGTCATATTTATTTTATATACTAAGTACGAGTATATATATTTTAAATATAAAAGTTTAATATATATTTATTTTTTGTTGGTTTTATCTAATATTCTTCATTTCTTACGTTCATATTTTAACACTGAATTTTACTAGTATGTCGTCACTCACCTATTCATTATCAATCATATCATTTATTATATATTTCACTTTCATTACGGCGCTGAATAATCTTGATGGGTTTCAGCACTTGGTCTTCAAGACCTAAATTTCATAATCAATCAATCAATCAAAACAACAGTCTAATCAAAAGACATTTTGAGTTTACAAATATTCCTTCGAATTTGAAAATTTAATTCAAGCATCCTAAACTATAGTTTCAAGGCATTAAAACTTCAATTATCCATACAGTCATATCATTCCTAAACGCTGATAGACGAGGATAAATTATATTATTAGTTGTTGTTAAAACGGGGAATTGCAGACTCATAGAGGTGGTCTGATAAAAATAAGTCATCTCGCATTTCCACACCAAAAATTTGTATTATATAAATGGCGCGCAGCCAACGGTTTCAGAATAAATTCATCAGCATTTCTGGATATCCACATATCTACTTAGCGTTATAAACGACTGAAATTGAAATGTTGGAATAAGATTCCCCCTTATAATGGAAAATGACTGTACGGAACTCTGGGAAAGGTATTTGCAGTATACGGCGTTCAATTTTATAGGCTGAAATTTCATGGAAAGTAACACAGGGAGCCATTGCTATTAATAATAGTCAGTTACCAATATTAGGAAGATTTTGCGAAAAATAAACTAATTACTCATATATTTGTTCATCCATATTTAAACGAATAATTAAATACTTCTGATGTCTTCATTAAATTTTTAAA
Organism: Macrobrachium rosenbergii; assembly: GCA_039081455.1. NCBI lineage: Eukaryota > Metazoa > Arthropoda > Malacostraca > Decapoda > Palaemonidae > Macrobrachium > Macrobrachium rosenbergii. The sequence goes on along the minus strand of JANJGK010000002.1, from coordinate 83,249,142 downwards.
AAATGCTTAAACATAATGTTGAGCTAAACTGAATTTTGCTGACTACCACCTCACTTAAACTCCATAATAAAGATTTCTTTCCTTGATTTGCATAAGTAATCTCATCCCCATTTCCTGCTCCATGAGAATCTGTGGAGTTATTTATTTTCAGTGAGAACCTAACAATTACAATGATCTCATCTTTCCCTAACTGCCACTTCCATAACATCCATCAGTCTTCTCTTCATTATCAGTTACAATGTTCTCTTTCATTTAAAGCATTCGTTCTCCATGACAATAACTGGGCTCTCAATCCCTCGCATAACCAGATAATTTGCGACCCATAAATCATGAATTAGTTCCCATCGATATTTGCTAGTTTCTTTCAGAACCTGTCCTGTATACGCAATATACATCAGCACCATACTTTTTTAATCCGAGTCTTACTGGGCAATTGCAACGCAACTGCTGACTCTAAAAGTAATCCTTTGTAGTTGAGATCCTTTGATCTAAATCTGTATTTAAAATTCTGTATTTACCTTTCCATTAGGCACGTATTTCCAATAGATTATGCGTCTAGTCTAGTATTCTAATACTTGAGGGGGAGAGAGAGAGAGAGAGAGAGAGAGAGAGAGAGAGAGAGAGAGAGAGAGAGAGAGAGAGAGAGAGAGAGAGAAGGGCAGGGGCCAGATTGGCATACAGACAGATCATGCATATTAATCACGTCATTAAAAATCACCATTAAATTGGTGTTCCTATTTGGATAAGGCTACTTTGCAACAATAAAGGCATTTTTTTTAGATCATTTGCGGTATAAACGTACATAATTACGCACTGAGTTATATGAAAAAAAAAATGCCAGCAGGCACTCCAATATTCATATTGTTATTCATCTGTAAATATATCCTTTAGGAAAACTAATTATACTGCAGCAGCGTTTCCTAACGACCAGTGTGCGTTGAGTCTATATAGAGATAATGATGACAGGAAGCATATGGGACAATTATAATCGACCTAAATTCAATTACTCTTGCAGCTTAATAGAAATTTTTAAAAATCTATATCCGAAAAGTGACTGAAATAGAACTGAAACCTTTTAGTAGGTGCGCGTATATGCTTGTTTTCCTTTCAAGTACGTTGTGCCTTATCTCTGCTAGATTTGCTTTGTTACGGCGGTTTTGCGTTCCAGTCATGTTGGCCTGAAGTTGTTTCGGGCTCTCAGTCTTTTCCGTCTCCCTAGCAACTTGGTCACTGAGGCTTCAAAATATACCTTGCATAGAGAATGGAATATGCTGTGTCAACATGGCTCGCTCCAGGCTTTTTCTTTTAGGTCCTTCTCTCATAGTAACAGACAACTGTGACCAGCAATCAGTCAATATGTAAATCCTCGCACAGTACCACGATTTTAAAAGGGAGGCTTCTGGTCAAGTAATCCCCCAAAAGGAAAACCATCCGAGTGGTCTCTCTCTCTCTCTCTCTCTCTCTCTCTCTCTCTCTCTCTCTCTCTCTCTCTCTCTCTCTCTCTCTCTCATCACAATTCTCAGTTCATAAGTTCCTCATTGGACGAGTCGATATCGTACTCGGGTAGCACTCTGCTAGACCCTCGTTCGATCCTCCGGCCGGCCGATGAAGAATTAGAGGAATTTATTTCTAGTGATTGAAATTCATTTCTCGATATAATGTGGTTCGGATTCCACAATAAGCTGTAGGTCCCGTTGCTAGGTAAGCAATTGGTTCTTAGCCACGTAATATAAGTCTAATCCTTCGGGCCAGCCCTCTCTAGGAGAGCTGTTAATCAGCTCAGTGGTCTGGTTAAACTAAGATATACTTAACTTCTTTTTCTCAGTTCATAAGTGAGGTATCTACATATAATCCCGGAACGGGAAGATGAAAAAATGAGATAGATGTGTTTCTTTGAAAACCTAGTGGACCTGGTCGCTGGTTGACTATTGCGGGTCGTATCTACGAGTGAGAGGAAACGACGTGAAAGGAAACATAACATTAATGAGTTTTCTTCATTCCGTAAAAGTGAATGTCATTGTGTTAGTTAAAGAAGGCAAAGAATTGTACAGAATCACCCAAGTCACCCTTTTCCTACAAGGAGGAAATCCTTCTCTCTCTCTCTCTCTCTCTCTCTCTCTCTCTCTCTCTCTCTCTTTGTAGAAGGAAATTTTATGCAGATTCCTCCCAAATTGAATTTTTTCCCTCATCCAAGAACAGCATTAAGCAAAGTTTGCCAGAAATAAAGAGCAACTTCCATACACTGACTTTAACGTTTAAACTTCTGTAATCATTTTATAAAGTCGACCTACGATCAGGAGAAAGAAGAGAGCCCGAACAACGGAAGCCCCAATATGAATAAATCGGTCTCGCAACTATGAAATGTTAATTTCCTACGCGGCAAGCGAGGAGGATTATAAATTCAAGAGAGCGCGTTCGGACGAAGAGGAATCTTTAGGCCGGCTCTCTTTTGACTCTCCAGGCTAGAATTGTTATGCCTCAACTTTCCTCTTTCATTTCTGTGCAGGCATAAAAAAAAATTGTCGAATGATTGTCAAATGAGAACTGTACAGTTCCCTTAAGAGTGAAGGATTATATTTTCTTGCCAGGGTGGATGTTTTTCGACGTCAGAAATCTTTAAGGTACTGAGGATTTAATCGATGGAAGCGGGTGAATTCAATGGGAATTTCAGGTGCACTCCCGCACGGTTGCGTTGTCGTTTACTTGCACACACGCAAGCACACACACACGCACACGCACACACACACACACACACACACACACACACATATATATATATATATATATATATATATATATATATATATATATATATAATATATATATATCATATATATCATATATATTATTTATATACATACATATATATGTATATATACATAATATATATATACTTATATATAATATATATATATATATATATATATATATATATATATATATATATATATATATATATATATATATATATATACGTATATACATACATATATATATATATATATATATATATATATTATATATACAGGGTATATATATGTATATATATATATATATATATATATATATATATATATATATATATATATATATATATATATATATATATAGTTTTAGAGCTTCCCATTTTTTCAGCACAGAGGAAAAGAGAATGTTATTACAAACCGAGTGATCGCGGGATACCAGCTCTTCACGAAAGATACATGGGACGTGATGCGGGACATGATAGCCTAGCGGGTGTTACGTAATCGACCCCCCCCCCCGCCCCATCTCCCCAAATGAACACTACAAGAGCGTTCAGAGACTTTATTAGATTATCTGCTAAATTCCGTATTTTTTCCTAACGTTTTCCCCAGTGTCACTTTGAACTGAAACAGTAAAGACCCCTGCAGATGGCGCCTCTCCTCTCGCAGCAGACAATTCTCAAAACATTGCAGCTCCTGTTGCAGTTTATCTGTACCAAAATCTAATTAATTATTGCCAGTCAGAAGGCCTAAATTTAGTAAATTACTTATAAAAATCTATGAGTCAGTGTTTGTGTAATTTTGCTTTTAAAAAAATCAAAGTGAACCAAACCCTTAACTTCTTTTTAGAGGTAACAATGACCTTTGTGTCCACGTCACTGAGATGGGAAAATATATGGTCTACAGAGTTGGGAACAATAGCATAGTCAGATAACGAAGAATAATGGTATTTTAAAGCTGTAGCAACCGTAAACAATGCAATCAACCCGAAGATTAGAGATCAAATCTATACTTCTAGGATGTCCAAGATTTTCAATAATGCAAATAAAAAAATGAATTGATGGAACACCTCAAATGCTGAAACCGAAAGATAAAGGATGAATTTCTCCTTCATAAAATAAATATGAAAAAATCCAGAGGTTAGACACTTATTAATCTTAGCAGATTTACGAATTCCCTTTAAGATATATATACTCTATAAGTCAGAGGAGATAAGAAAGGAGAGATCCCAGGCTGAACCGAAACTACAGAAGAAGGTCGAGGGGACGAGGATTTAATCATTGGTAAACGCATGAATAACGAAAGGGCAGACGGAAGAAGGTCGCTGATAAAGAGGGAAGAAAGGGCAGAATAGGGAGCAGGTTCACCGAGGAAGGAACACCATGAAAGGGGAATGGGAGGAAAAAGCAAATGCTCTGCCAGCAACAGATGTAAAGATGTTTTGTGAAAAGGCTAAAAACTAATTTGCACATGGAGGGAGGAAAGGCTAAATAATCGAGTAAGCTAATTGACCGCTGGGCAAGAATTTTTAAAGTACCTCGTAGACACGGAAAGCAATTACATGATTTTCTTTAATCTTGCAGGGGAGAGAGGAAATTTAGAAAAAACATCAACTTAGAGAATGTAGACCAATCTGTTATTATTATTATTATTATTATTATTATTATTATTATTATTATTATTATTATTATTATTATTATTATTATTATGACAGGTTTTGTTAAACAAAATGGCAGTTCCAAACAGCATTTATTTTATATAGTAAACGCTCAATTCGTCTTATCAATTGCCTTTCTTGCGCTGGAGTGGTTCAAGCAATTGACCGATATTCATATCCGGTGGTTTAGTGGTGTGTCGGAGGTAGTTCTCGTGGGGTATCGACTAGTTTCGCCCTTCTCGTTAGGGCATCATTCAGGACAGGATCGTAGGATGCAATGGTTGTAATGTGTGGATATTTATCACTAAACCACCGGA
>JANJGK010000002.1:83234424-83239424 GCA_039081455.1 Macrobrachium rosenbergii | reverse complement strand
ACAGACAGAAAAACTGCGGACGGACGGACAAATAGCCACCTCAGTAGTTTTCTTTTACAGAAAACTGAAAGTAGAATTACTACTTTATTTCATTCATTTTAGTTCCTTTATGATATCTATGTATGTTAAAATTATTTCATGGACTAATTTTGCAATATCAAAGACTTACTTCATCTCACTAAGTAGTAAACTTTTTTCCTGATAACCTATCCGTCCCTGACAGTAAAACTACTTAGCATCTTCTTAATACATTTAATTTAACCCAATGAGAAATCATATTTTCGAGGCGACATTACGAGCGTTCATAACACCCCATTTAATTAATGATTCTTTGCTTTACTGAATTGCAATCGAACAGTGCATCTCAAGTTACATCGGAGCATTTAAATACCAAATTTTATATAAGGAGTATAATAACTGTAATCGTTTTTCATAAAAATACTGGAAAATAATCATGTTTACAGCGAGGATTGCTTGCACTAGTTGATAGTCCACATCAAAAGTCAACATAACGTCTGCGAAGACATGAAGACTGACATGGCGATATATCTATCCTCTCACGCTCTCTTCTCGCGGTCTGGTAACTCTCCAAGATAATCTAAAGTTGCTGAAAACTTTCTCAGCATTCTTGTCAAGCAGACAAAACATTATGCGAGTTTTCGTTTCCCGCCGTTGGTATAAGGCCGAGTTTTCTTCCAGGATGCTCTGAAAATATTGATTCGTATCTGCAAAATCAAACTTTCCCCGCAGGCCATTCTAAAAATATCCTCATAAAGTGGAATTGCTCCTAAAGTCAAATTACACGGTTCTCCTCCCCACCTCGCGGACACCCAAATAAAAACACACGGATGCGCATGCGCTGGCTATTTGCCTGTTTTTTTTTTTACGTTAGAAAAAAACCTGTAATTTCCCCCTATAAATGCTTTTAATAAAGAAGTTCAGGACGTCCTCCTGTACGCTTTCCTTAAAACTATTTAATTCTCCTGTACTGTCGTTGCTAGCGGAAGCACTTATTCTTATTTTTCTTGCTAGTCGAAGCAATGTTTGTGCCGTCGTGCGCCTGCGACCAGGCACGAGCGTGCACGAGTCCGTTCGATCGTGCCGAGCGAGGCATAAAACAAAGGCCAAAGCGAGGAAAAGTCGAGCAATAGACTTCGCCGAAGTGCTTCGCAATGCAGGAACCCATCCTTGTAATGGGAACCGGGGTCCTATAATGGAACCATTTTCATACCTGAAGATTCTCCCCTTTCGGCTTCGGGCCGAAAATGTGGCGGTCATTTATGCAGCACAGGGAAAGTCGCTACGTGGAGGAGAAATAGTGAAGAAAAATTTTGTTAAGATTCTTAATAAGTTGAGATATAATGAAGTCGACAGATGTGAGTACGAATACAAAGCAGTGCGTGCATACTTTGTAAGGCTTTTTATAATTACAAAAAAGGAATAGTTAAGAACTTTTAAGCACCTGCATGTAAATTTTCTTCATCGGTATCCAGACCATTTGATGGATGAATATGATTTAAATGCGTTAGAACAGAAAATTTAACTTGCAAAAGATGATCTATCTCTTATGCAATGGATATTCAGAATCAGGAATTCTCAACTTCCTTTCAAGAGGATTGTCAATTATTATATAAGAGATAAATGGCACAAAGATTCCCTTGGTGGCCACATTTATTTTCGGCATACCTGGTAGCCATGGTATTTTTATCACAATAATCCTAATGGATTACCAAGTTTAAATGTCATTAAAAAATCAAATCAAGTTACTTTAAAGCTCTTTAACCCGGAAGAAAGTTTCTAGCAAGGTCTATCAAAAGAAATAGGTTTAAGGTACTTATTTGCGTTAGATTGTCTTCATACGAAAGTCATTAGTAAGTCTAAAGAGGAAATGAAAAATAAAATTGTTTTCCTTCATAATCCCCCTGATTGCCCCATTGGGGCTCCTGGCTAATTTCATTGATTTCCTTAATTATCTTTTGAACTACAAACTTACCTTTTGAAGAGTAAAAAAAAAAAAGGACAAATATGCATGTCAAAACTGTCAATATATTTTCTTTTTCAAAACAGGGGTTTTCTATGAAAAATCGGCGCAATTTACCATTTCTCATTATTACTTACGATTTATAAATGTTTACCCAGTATGGTCCAATACCTTCCTAAGAAAGACATTTAAACAAAGCCTAAGCGGTTCCTAATTGCTCCGAATGAACAATTAAGCTATGATTTAGCTGTAATTATGAATTAAGCAGACGGTAATACCCAGGCCCATTATTCACGTATATAATTTGTAAGCTGTTCTGCGTAATCCCCAGTGTAGATTAATTAGCGGGCGAATGAATTCAATCCTAACAGGAAGCTTATCTTTCATCACAGTTCCAGGAGGAAATTAGTTTTTAAATGAGTATAAGAATAGTCAGTCACGTTTCGCCTGAGGAAGCGGAGCGGCGCAGAGACTAGGCTCATTTTCGTGGAATTCCTTTTCGGCGGAATGCAATAGTCCTATACGATGCATTTTGCCTTACTCTCCATATAGGGAATAACATGTAAGAGAGTGTGGATCACTTACGTTTTCTTTTACGAACAGCGAGAAGCTGCCAGTTTCTTAAATGTTCATCAGTGACAATGACAATAGACGGAGTGATTGACAAGTAATACTTGATACTGATTTTATCGTGATTCTTAAAGAATAATCATACACCATTTTATACTTAATATGTCTTGTAATCTTGCTACTGGACAGATACATGATGAATCGGGACTCAAGACCTCCTAGGCAGAGAGATAGATGATCACGTGAGAGAAGGAACCATCCTTTCACAATTTCGCTAGAATGTCATCGCTCTTGCCTGTCAGAAATTAAGTGTTATAAAAGCTTATCATGTTCTTTTCATATAGGTATTTTTTTTTTCTTATTCTCAACATTGAGACAAAACAGTGACATAATTATAAATGGATCCAGTTATGCGTGAGTACAAATCTTTTAAATCTGATGCTGTTAAGAAAAACATTGCGAAAGTGTCTAACAGTCGGGGTACTAAACACTCCCCTTTGTGTACGCCGATCTATCAGTGCTCGTACGATCATTGTTATGGATTGGAGAGGGAGGATATCAGAGCTCTTCAATTATACTTTGCAATTTTAACTATATATTATAATTTCTCTTTGATGCATTGAATTGACAAAAGTTTCTTACGGAATCTATACCTGAAACTCAGTACGCAATATCTCATCCAGGGGTCCCCGGACTTTTGAGACCATCGACCCTTCATAGAATTCTTGATCCCTCATCGACTCTTAAGCGTGTAAAAAAAAATTACTAATAATGTTTAAGTAGATTTGCATTATCGATATACACCAGTAAGTGAAACTGCATAAGAAGAGCTTCGAAACTGTTGCTCTCTATTCCCTTCCCCTGTGAATATCTGTCGTGTAATATAGGGATTCCAACAAATTATAAATTAGTATAACTATGTTATTAGAATTGTGTTTCACTGTAGTTCTAACAGAATATGAAGTAAATACACAATAAAAAATTATTTCATGGTTTTTTATTTCTTATACGAATGACAGAAATCGACCACAAAACTTCAATTGACCCACTTTTGACTCCCCACACCCCCCACCCCCCGGCCATTTATCGACCGCTTGAATAGCCCCATCGACTCCCAGCGTTCCATATTGACCCCTGCTTCAACCCCTACTAATGATCCCGTGGGCGACACGGGCGATAATCATAATATATGAAAACTGCAAACTGATGAGTAAGGTATTAGTGCATATATTCTCATAAAAATCCCTCGGTTGTTAATGAGAACGCGTGTTGTGATGGATTATGCCGGCTCTAATTAAAAGGGAAGTTCAATTAACATCAAAAGATAATCAGGAAATAACCCTTGCCTGGAGCATAACATTATGGTAAAACTATTTGCCCCTTCCTGGAAGTCTCGTAAAGCTTTTCGCATCTCTCTCTCTCTCTCTCTCTCTCTCTCTCTCTCTCTCTCTCTCTCTCTCTCTCTCTCTCTCTCTCGTAAAAACATCCTGTTGACACACTTATTAATGACCGACAGTTTTCCGTGTCATGGATGAACGCTTGTATTCTTTTTCGTTTCAATTTTTAATCGATGAATTACTACGCAATATACGTTGATAACTTTTTATAATTTCCCTTTCCTTTATTTAACAATCCCATTGTACGTCATCTCGTCCATTTAAAAATAATCTTTCTGGCGAACAATAAAAAATTATAACGAATGGCGTCGCCCTACATTAATTGGAAGAAATGCTTAAATTCCGATTCCTTTATCAAAAAATGTGTCAAACCAAACGGCTCGAATATATCAGAGAAATGTATTCAACAGAAAAAAAAAGAGAAAAAACTTATTTTATGAAGGCAATGAATTATTCAGATGGCAAAAATTTGTACCTGGGGAAGCCGTGAGAAAGGCCAGATGTGAACCGCCCCCTCCCCCTCCCCCACCATTCCCACACCCCAACCCCTCTGCCAATGAACACCTAACCCCCTCCCCCTATACCCCTCTCTCCCGGCAAGGCCTCTCATCACTGAAATATATGGGGAAGGTTGAGAGACTTTTGCCGACAATCATCATTTTCGTGTCGTAATTTATTACATTTCCTCTTGATATATTTGACAAAAGAACCGATGAGCTACTGGGAGGGGGGGGGGGGCGTTCCCTAGGGCTGCTTTTAGGGTTCGCTCAAGCACATTTTCTTTCTGGTGAATTTCGCTCAAGAATTTATTGGTCCGTTTGTGTAATTTTGGAACCTTGTATTTTGATTGGTTCGATCTAAATCTGTGCATTGTTTTGTCTTCTTGTTCCTCAGTTACTGCTCTCTTCTTGAGTATTTTTATTGTTGCCTGCGACAAGCACAAGCATGCATAACAAACGAACGGCTTCAGTAACCCAGGTAGGGTACGCAAAATAACTTTGGACCAATAATTAGATGCGTACACACACCCAAACACATATATATACATACAT